>OY744550.1:46436236-46466236 GCA_963556195.1 Sepiola atlantica
AGAAATACTGGAATACCTCGGGAAAAGCCAGAGCCAAACTGCAGGAGTATCGCTTACTGAGTATATACACCTACATCAGTAAATATACACATGTATAAATATATACACACTGAAAACCGTAGATATATATACATACGTACTTTATTTTTAAGAGGATGCAGGTTATATATACCTCTTCAGTTCAATTGTCATATGAAATAGGCACCACCGGAGACTCTATTCACGACTGAATACTGTGTATATGTTCTTATTTATCTTGAATGCAAAATACATGATTTTTTACCTACATGTGACTTTTTATCATAAGATTTGCTGATACGCAGATATAGGTACCTACAGTACATCCATCTGTCTATATATATACAAGAAAAACGTATATATATATAGATAACAATCCTATTCATATATAAATACATACACACACACACACACACATATATATATATATTCAAATATATAGATATATAGACAATTATCAACTCTTTGCTGTACTTGCGTTCATTTGATAGCCATATATCCATTAAAAAACTACACACACAAATGATTTACCAAGGCACGGCCTCTTTTGACGCCGCCGCAGCGGCAAATATGGCAGCCAACATGGCTGCCAACATGGCTGCCTATACAGCTTCACACCACCACCCGCACGCCCACAGCTCGCCACCAGTACCCACCCCTTCTTCTCCGACGACGACACCATCTCCTCCACCTTTCCTCCATCGCACCCCTGGTGGAGGCGGAGGCGGCAGCGGGGGAAGCGGCGGTGGCGGTGCGGTCGTGGTCAGCGTCCCGCAGCCGGACTACTCCAGCATGGCAGCAGCGTTGTCACCACTTAGCTTCCATATCGGCGGCGGAGGATCCAGCGGTACGTCGGGAGGCTCCTCCGCCACAGGAAGTAGTGGCGGTAGTAACGGGAGCGGAGGATCCGGTGAAAGAAATGGAAGTAACGTATCTAACAGTAATAACAATGGAGGCATTCCTCCACCACCCCCTCCGCCACCACCTCCGCATCACCCTCATCCGCACCATCCATTGGCTCACGCACATCCTCCGCATCCATACTTACCTCTTGCCCTCCAACACCCAGCCGCTGCAGCTGCTGCAGCGACCCTTGCCCTCACTAAAGCCCACGCCCATCATGCCCATCATCATCGAGCACATCCTCATCATCCACCCCCTCCACCATTCCTCACACATCAAAGTATGCGCTCTTTACGTGGAGTTGGGGTCGGCTTGACCGGAGTCGGTCTCGGAGTCAATTGTGACCCTGGTGTAGTCGAGGGCGAAGTACGAGACGACCCCACTGTGACTCTCGAGTCCAAAGAGCTGTGGGAGCAGTTCCATGCCCTCGGCACAGAGATGGTCATCACCAAGTCGGGACGGTAAGTGTACAATTTTATATATTTTGTAATTAAAAACATTTTTTCTAATTTTATCATCACGCCAAAAAGCTTATTCTTAACGCTGTCTTTTTAATTTTTTGAACTATTGAATAATATAACATTTTTATACATCCCCTTAAAAATTATTTTGAACGGGATAGTTAATTATACAAGTAGAATTATCTGTTTATAAAGATGGACGAATTATCGCACTAACAGTGAAATTAAAGCGGCAAATATATATTCACAATAGAAGAACAATGCGATCGACGAAGTTTAGCTGATTTGCAAATTGCTTTGCAAAAGGCCATTTCATTAATTAGCTATTTGTTTTTATTGTTTTCTATTTCATTTATTGTTTTAGTTTCATATAAAACAGTTATATTTACGAATAGCTTTTATACTGTGGATAAATGAATTTTGTGTGAAAAGAATATATATGGTCCATTTACTTATGAGTATGGCGATTTTTGTTTCCTTAATTTTTTCCGAGCAACACCGGTACACGGGTCCCGTATTAATAAATTATTTCATGAGCAAATATAGAAATATAAACTGATTTTTTTTTTTACCACAGAGAACTTTTTTTTACTTCTAAGTATTGCGATTCATGGTTCCTTATTTTTGGGGAGCAACGTCGGTACACGGGCCCCGCTATTTATTAATAAACAATTAAGCGAGTAAATATAGTGAGGTAAACTGATTTTTAACCACAGAGAATTTTATGTAGAAAACAAAATCTGTAAATGCCTTCGATGAATAGAAGGTTTGTTTTAACTAGAGGTTATTTAATTGAAATCATTGTTTAAGAAGACGATAGAATTAATAATGCGTAACGTTAGAGTCTTTAATCGAGGCCTTTTAAGAAATTCTATTTTTTTTGTCGCTTTTTTTAAAAACATAGTTCACCACAAACAAGGCAGGCCGCCACTGTAGACGTAAGGGGCTACTGAGAAAAAAGAAAAGGGGAGAAGGTTGGGGGGGGGGGGGTCAACCTATATGGGATCTGCGCAGCGAGATGTCTGTTTACATTAGTTTTAAGTTTCTGCATGTATGTACAGTCGGGGAAACAGAGGACAGGAAGGAAGTTCCAGAGGCCAGCAGCACGAGGAAAGAAGCTATTTGAGTAGAAGGCTCTCCGACATCTGGGGATCTCCACAGTGAATGAATGAGATTTAGTTGATTGTCGAGTTAGTCTAGTGAATTTACGTCGAGGGGGCACCAGAGTAGCCAATTCATCGGAGCATAATCCATTGAAGTATTTGTAAAACAAGCACAAGGATGCTACATTGCGGCGATGGGACAGGGACTGGAGCTTGGTTGACAGTGAGGGACCTATTAGGTTGGCGATTCTTTTTTGGACCTTGTCAAGGAGGGAAAGACTAGTAGATGATGCACCAGCTCAGATGTGACAACAATACTCCATGCATGGACGAATGGTGGCTTTGTAGAGATACAGGATAATGTCAGGTGAGAGGAGTTTACTAGCACGGTAGATGGAGCCAACCTTCTTTGCGGCAGCCTTGACAATGTCTTCAATGTATTTGTTCCAATTCATGTTACCTGTGAAGGTTAGGCCGAGGAGTTTGAATGATGAACTCTCAGGTAGGGTGTTATTTGCCATGACAATCGGTGGTTGGAGAGATTCCTTGTAGTTATTGAAGGAAAGGAGCTTTGTCTTAGCGGCATTAAAAGTTACCAACCATTTATGACCCCACTCCACTACAGCCTGGATTCAGCCAATGCCTCGGATAAGATCGTGTCGGTTTTGCTTACATGTAAACAGTCGATACTTATAAATTCGGTTCTCTCTATCCACCTAAACACTTTCTCATACATGAGGCTATTCTATATCTCTACAAATCTACTATCAGACCTTGTATGGAGTATTGCTATCATATTTGTTCTGGTAAATCTCTGTCAAATTTGAGAGTTCTTGATAAGATTCAGAATCGTATCTGTCATTTAGTTAGTCCCTATTCTTCCTTCTCCTACACATGTGATGTTGCTTGTTTTAGTCTCTTCTATAGGTACTATTATGGCATAATGGAGTAATAGTAGCATTCCCAGCCTGTCAGCCATTATTGTACGATATTGACGTATTTGTACCTTAATTCCTTCAACTCGCAATTTCTCGCTTATTTCTGGGCCAATCTTTAATATATATATATGGTTGGAAATAAAATAAAATAGTCTTTCTGAATATGTAATTTGTATGCGCTTTTATCCATTTAATTATTGTTTTACAGCCAGTTACAACGGTATTTATGTTGAACAGCCGAAAATTAGAAATATGAATATTTTTCAGGGCTTAATTTTACACGTTATTTTGTCTTTCAAACTTCACGCAGCTAATCTTTGTCAATATTCTTGAAATTGTACACCCAATCAGAACACGCTTTAAACTACAACCAGAAACTTGTATTTTGCATTTACGACTAGTTGAGGGGGGAAATACGACGGATTAAACTCAACAGAAGTTTCTTAAAAAATTACAAAGTAAGCCAAAAAAAAGAAGTTCCACTACTTATTAATAAAAGATAGTCTCAGAATTATTTTGATGTGTAATATATGAAATTTTAATAATGCTTTAACGCCAGGAAAGTTTGAAACTTTCAATTCTGGAAAAAAAACAACTTAAAAATTGTGTATACATCAGAATTGGCCGGTTTGTTTTCTTCTTCTTTTGTTCCAGCTCGTTTGACTCGTTGGTCAAGTGGTCTTCATCAGTTCGTTGTTTTGATATCTCGTTGTAATACAGCTTCCTATTCGAGTAGCTGCTTTTCCAAGACCTACATGCTTGTTGATCTCTCTTCCTGCTGACTGTTTTCCTTCTACCTATAGCCTTCGTCTTTTCAAGATTAATGTCTCTAGGCATCTCCTGTCTTTGCGATAATCATATGTCGTTCTTTTTAGCCGTTTTCATCAAGTGGTTGCAATCCTTGTTTAGAGCGACTTCTATAAAAAAACAAAACAGATGGGAGAATATGCACGATCTCTGTCCGTCCGTCCGTCTGTCTGTCTGTCTCCACCTCTTCTACCCCTCTCTTTCTCCCCTCTCTCTCCCTCTCCCTCTCTCTCTCTCTCTCTCTCTCTCTCTCTCTCTCTCTCTATATATATATATATATATATATATATATATATATATATATATATATAAAATAATAATAATAATAATAATAATAATAATAATAATAATAATAATAATAATAATAATAATAATTATAATAATAATAATAATAATAATTATAATAATAATAATAATAATTCAGGTAAACCTCCACAGGGTAGTAATCCAAAGTATTTCGACCGGGTGTATAACAAGTGCTCAATATCAGATTGAGCCTTTATATATGATTATTTTTATTTACACATACATGTACAAAATCTGCGACACTGGCATGTCGATGTTATCGATCAACAGCTATTATAAACTGAGATCTCATCAGGCAGAGTTAAAATCCGATCTTAACCTTAGATCATATTTGGAAAGAATGAAATAGAGAACATCGACATGCCAGTGTCGCAGATTTTGTATATGTCTGTGTAAATAAAAATAATCATATACATATATATATATATATATATATATATATATATATATATATATATATATATATATATATATATAGTTATCCACATACAGAGTGTTTCGCTATGTCACAGCTCTTCAGTGCAGCTAGACCAGTTAGTGTCTCAAGCCGGGATTGTAACTCAACCGTCGAACTGACAGTCGGCGCTTCTACCCCTACGCTATCATACGATAATGACTGAATGTAAGTAATATCTCAATGTAAACATTGCAAGTGCCGGAAGCTCGAATTAGTTTTACCTAATGAGCTATGCCTATATATATATATATATATATATATATATATATATATATATATATATATATATATATATATATATATATATATATAAGAGAACGTGTGTTTATTTGTTATAGAAATCGATATATTTACAGTTATAAAATTACAAATTACTTTTAATAGGTATTACAATTTTCAAGGAATTCCATGAGATCAGTCAAATTTCCCTCCGATTAAATTGTGTTTAATTATCGATTGCTATGATAGCTTACCTACCTGGATGTATGTGTGTGATGGGTAAGGTTAATTGTAACGGTGTATAATGTGATGTTCTTTCGTTTTGTTTTAATCTAGACGTATGTTTCCACCCTACAAAGTTCGAGTATCCGGTCTGGACAAACGAGCTAAGTACATTCTTCTGATGGATATCGTCGCTGTCGATGATTGTCGATATAAATTCCATAACAGTCGTTGGATGGTAGCTGGAAAAGCTGATCCTGAAATGCCCAAGCGAATGTACATCCATCCTGATTCACCAACATCTGGTGAGCAGTGGATGCAAAAAGTGGTCAGTTTTCATAAACTAAAATTGACCAACAACATTTCGGACAAGCACGGATTTGTAAGTATAACTTTATTTTATACATCATCAAATTTGATACGCAGGGTGCACCACACACACAATAAAAAAAAAATTTAAAAAAAAAAAAAAAATTAAAAAAAACCAAAAACAACAGAAAAACATTTTTCAAACTCAACGTTAGTCTCTGACTTTATAAACAATCAAGCAATTGAGATAAACTACATGGTTCTCGACAACAAAAAAAGAAGCAATTAAGATAAACTACATGGTTCTCGACAAAAAAAAAGAAGCGGTACATTTAGGACAATTGAATTATACGTACATATATAATTGTTAGAAACAGAAAACGGTTCTTTGATAATATAAGTAAAAAACAGAATATAGAGATCTTGAAAGAGAAGTAAAACAGAAATAGTATATGAGAGGTTCAATGTGCTTTCGGTAAGCAGTTATATAACGACGTAGACGGTCTAGCCCACTTTGACTCCCCTTTTTCGATGACTTCAAACGGGATATTGTCCTAAACTTATATCAACAGTTTTAAAGATTTGATGTCGGTGATTTCGCTCTTCTCTAATTAGAGTTGATGTAAAAGTAAACTTCAAATGGTAAAATCTATTATTGAGCTTTTTAAGGGCAATTCATTTATTCAGATAGTATATGAAGTATTAGCGCTGAGCTAGGCAACAATATCCTCGGATGTATGTGCCCTTTCCTTCACCTTCGTGCCATGTCCATTCATCTCGTCTTATTACTTGCTCTATGTCGTAGAACATTAATACATATAAATACTAGTGTTGGGATGATTAATCGGAATCGGGAATCGGAAAAATTTGTGCCTATTTTCCAATGACAAAAAAAAAAAAAATTGTTTCTTTTTTTCTTCTTCTTTTTCTTTTCTTTTTCTTTTTAAACTTAATTTTCTATTGCTGGTCCTAATGATACAGTGATAGACACTTATTGATTTTAAACTACCAGTAAAACTAAAATCTATAGATCACTCCCCTCCCACAAGTGTATTTATACGTTTGCGAAAATATGCGCACGTATTACATGGTAATCCGAAAATTAAAAAAACAACATCAACTCTATAGCTAAATATTTAGAGATTAAAAAAAAAAACGAAATCGGTAATTGTATCGGAATCGGGAATTTAGAACAGAATCGGTAATTATATGGCAATCCGGAAAAACATTGGAATCGTCCCATCACTAGTAAATAGATACATGGGAATGCTGACTGGGCTGGCCAGGCATTTTTTAGTCGGCCATTGTGCTCTTCCTCTATGGCGCTATCTTGTCAGATCCCACTTTTCTCGACATTGTGTTTAATCTTCAAATCCAACATTGTCCAAGAGGTCCTTTCTACCATTGCACCAATAAGAATGGTGTAAAACGGGATCGTAAAACGATTGAGAAAAGCGCCGATGCTAATTTTTTTTTATTCAATTATATTATGCGTAGTTTTCGTAAAAACCGAAAGAAAGAGATATAATGGGTTTATATAATAACTAGCGTTGGGACGATTAATCTGAATCGGGAATCTGAAAAACTGGAACTTTTTGGGGTATCGGAATCGGAAAAAATTGTGCCTATTTTCTGATGCCAAAAACGATTCTGTTTATTTATTTTTCGTTTGTTTTTGTTTAAAACTTAATGTTCTATAGCTCGTACGATGCCAAAAATGATTCTATTGATTGTCTTTTTTTTGTTTTTGTTTAAAAATTAATTTTCCATTGCTGGTACTAATGATCAAAATGATAAATATTTATTGATTTTAAATCTACCAGTAAAAATAAAATTTATAGATCCCCCCCACAAGTGTATTTTTACGTTTACGAAAATATATGCACACATTAACTGTTTTTTACGGTACCCCCCCCCCCCCCACACACACACCCAACTCTATAGCTAAATATTTAGAAATTTAAAAAGAATCGAAAACGAATCAGTAATTGTATCGGAATCGGGAATTTAGAGCAGAATGATTAATTGTATCGGAATCGGGAAAATATTAGAATCGTAATAATACGTTGCTTTGAACTAGTGCCGAGCTGTATTTTTTTTTATGGCTAGCCCTAACTAAAGTTAATATTAATCAATATTTATATGCATACGTCTCTGTATGAAAATTTGTTTGCGGACATTGTTGTGTAATATCTTATTCAAATGTATAGTTTGACAATTTTATCAACGCTGATGATGAATATCATACTATAACCCCCCCTCCCCGAAAAAAACTAAAATAAAAAAAAAAACGTATACATTCAATACAATTCATTTTATACAGTGTCTATTCACTTGTCTCCTCACGAATGTAGAGTTAGACACATGGTCGGTTTGAATGTTGGCAAACTCAAGCTCTCCAAAAAGAGGCGCTATAAATTGGAACAACAATAAATACTGCCAGGAAAGATGAAGAATAGAACCAGTACCGAAACTACGCATGAAATTCTACTTCCTTTTCCTTCATCTTTTTTTCTTTCCGTTTTCTCTTATTTTTTCTTCATTTTCACTTTGTAAATGTAGACAATAACATTCCCCTACTCATTCTTTTGGCTAAGATCAAAGTGTAGTATCTGTTCCGATGGATACTGCACTCCATAGACTGGTATTGTCTTGGCCTTCGGGGCTTGATTTACGCCGGTCTATGGGTCTGTCCTGTGCAGTTCTAGGAGGTGCACCCTCCCAGGCTTCGCCCTCCCCCCTCTTTGGGGAGGAGTAAGTTTATTGCTTACTGCCTGAGGCGCCCCTACCGGGGAATGCCGACGGGGCTGCCCAGGCAATTTTTAAACCCCACTTTCCCGACCCGACCTTGGGTCACATTTTACTTGTGGGAGTAGGATAAAAACTGGTCTTGTGCCTAACTCCTGGAGAGGAGTAAATCAATACTCATTCTTTTCCTTTCCTCTTCTATTTATCTCTTTCTCTGAAAGACACCCCCACACACACGCGCGCGCGTGCACACACACACATATGTGTGTATATATATTCATCTATCTATCTATCTATCTATCTATCTATCTATCTATCTATCTATCTATCTATATATATATATATATATATATATATATATATATATATATATAAAGAGAGAGACAGAGAGAAAGACCGAAATATAAAGATAGATAGATAGATAGATAGATAGATAGACAGATAGACAATAGCAACAGCAAATTCCAACGGCGATATCATTATTTTCCAGCAAAGAGATTCATTTTAACAACCGTTTCTTCAATTTACCAGATAATCAAGGTTTTCAACAATATCTTGAATCTTCTAGGACAACGATTCATCAGAAAATTCAGAAAAATATCTCCAAGAATCAAAAACTTACTGTAGAAAATATTCTATTAAATTGAGTTTTTGCTCGAAAAAAAATATATAAAGAAGTGGAGGTACCAACAGAAAAATTTGTTCATTATTTAAGATTTTACATTAAAAAAAATATCTGGTGTTTCAATTTTCTATAACACGTGTTTCGAGCATGTTTGGCTCTCTTCAGGTATTGTTTTGAAAAATATACTGTAGTTTAAAAAAATATTGTAGTTTAAAAGAAAATGTGAGTTCAATCTTCTTATTAAAAGTTTTCTTGTTAAAAGTTTGGTGTCTGTCTGCCCATGCGCCGCGTGAGTTCCTTCCCTCTTTCTCTGTAAGTTATCATCAGTGCATTTTAGGGAATGGCACACGAGTTTATTGAAGTGTGGTTGGGCAGCATTCTTTTATATAAGCAAACATTGTTAAACTTAACAGAACTGTCTGCTTCATTATATATATATATATATATATATATATATATATATATATGTAAAGTAACGTAGTTTGTTATTGTTTTTACTGGCGATAGTAACAGTAGCGTTGCTTTGTATTATCCCACTTCCTAAGCGGTAAAGAGTATGAAGAATATTGCATTAAGTCGCCCTATTAAAAGACGTGTTATTATTTTAATTTTATATGTATATATTTATTAATTAGTTTTTACGTACATAAAAGTAATCCATGGACACGTGTTATATATATATATATATATATATATATATATACATATATATATATATTTATATATAGATAGATATGTATATATACATATATATATATATATATATATATATATATATATTATACTCATTTTTATGAAAACATGTTCCATAAATTTAACAACAAAATATTGTGTGTACAGGATACAACTAAATTACAGCATTTGACTTTACTTAACATTATATATATATATATATATATATATATATATATATATATATATATATATATATATATATATATATATATAAATATATATATATATATATATTTATATATATATATATATATATATATATATATATATATATATATATATATATATATATATATATATATGAGAGTTCGAATTACCTACTAGACACCATCCTTGAGTGTCTTCGGTCTCTCTGTACAAGGAATTATCAGGACAACCTGACATGAGGATACTTTCCCCTACAAATAAACCCTGGCCAAATATTAAAAAAAAACATGGTATTCGAAGCCTAAATAAGATCCTCTCGACACGCATATACATTGACTCATACGAGCAATGTTGCATCTTCTCCAAGTAATGTTACCTCAAGTTACAGCACTTAGCTGGATATTCTACTAGACTAGATTAATTATTGTCCTGAAAATCGGATAAGATCAAGAGACCACAAGAAAGATATACTATGAAATAGGTAACTGGTCAATTGAGGAGAGGTAAATTAATGTTCTTAACTTCTTTAATAACTCAACGTTTAAAGAGTAAAGGAGAACTTTAATAGAATATTCGAATATCTATGTATCTCATATAGAGATCAAGTGTTAGCGTCAGGAAAGGGCCTATATATATATATATATATATATATATATATATATGCGCGTGCGCGCGTGTGTGTGTGTGTGTAATGCTGTGATAGTAAGTACAAAATTATGTTCTTATGACAATAGCTGTTCACTATGGCGTGTGTCTCACATGTTCCACAATACATTTTATAATCCAATTAGGAATATTTTTTACGTTGCATCCTAAGGTTTGCTTAACGATATGCTGCCTGGATCTGTTAACGTGTCTGCTAACTTAGACTTTGATGGCCTGCAGTGCAAACATGCTGGTTCGACGCATCCAACGTGCTTAACGTTAGTGAGAGCATTGGAGTTTAGTGGAAAATTGAAGACAACATAAACTCCTTTTTTCGTCTTCGTAAACTAATCCATATACAATGAAGCAGATTCTATGGCAGTGCTTAAAGATATACCTCTGTAATTAGGAAATATAATTGCTGTTGCTTCTCGCCATACATCTCCCTGGGACCAGTTCAAATATGCAGCTGATCTAGAAGTTGACCTGAGTTCGGTCGTGTATTGGGGTAGAAATCGACTCTGAAACTTCTTCGTCTTTCTCTCTCATCAAATGTTTCTTGGAGTTCATACATTAGATCCATCGCTCTTTCTGCTTTTTCGTAAATTCGGTTCTCTCTATCGATCCAAACACTTTCTCACACCTGAGGTTATTCTCTATCTCTACAAATATACTATCAAACCATGTAGGGAATATTGTTGTCATATTTAGATCGGTGAATCTCTTTGCCCCATTTAAAGGTTCTTGATAAGGTGCAAAACGTATGGATCTACCCTTTCTTCTTCTCTACACCCTCTCTCTCACAGATGTGATGTTGCTAGTCTGAGTTTTTCCTATAAATACTATTATGGCATGTGTTTTTCAGAATTGTCTGATCTATTCCCTGCTTCCTTTGTTCCAGCTCGTCTGACTCGTTAGTCTAGTGGTCTCCATCAATTCGCTGTTTTGATACCTCATTGTAATACAGTTTCCTATTCCAGTAGCTTCTTTCCAAGAACTGCAGGCTCGTGGAACTCTCTTCCCGCTGACTGTTATACTTCTGCCTATGACGTTGGCCATTTCAAGACGAAGGCTAATATGCATCACTTAGCTTTGCGATAATCATATTTCGTTTTTGTTAGCTCTTTAAATCAAGTGGCTTCATGCCTTGTCTGGAGCGATTTCCATAAAAAACAACAACAACACGTATATATGTTATCTAAACATCTTGAGAGTATTTTCTACGTGAACTATAAGACTCAATAATTCCAGGGAAAACGTCGTCTAAATCAGTACTCACCTGTTTTGTTACCGTTCAGAGAGACTTCTTAAAATGCTAGGGATACTTTTAAAGTAAGGAATCCCATACAGTGAATGCGGTATTGTGGTGACTTCAAGTATGAATGCGATGGATAATTGAACATGCTGGATTGTATTTTAAGCATGTATCGGTCAAAATTCATCCAGTTAAAAATAAGATAGTCACCGAAAGACCAACACATCCCATCTCTTCATTCATTTAATCGCTTTGTGTCTAGTTGTACTTATCTACAATAAATAAAATCGCTTTCAAAGGGTAAAGATGTATATATACGTATTGATGTATAAATACATATATTCAAAGATTAGTCGTATTCAAAATTATATATTTATATATATATATATAGAGAGAGAGATAGAGAGAGAGAGAGAGAGAGAAGAGAGAAAGAGAGAGAGAGAAAGAGAGAGAAAGAGAGAGAAAGAGAGAGAGTGTTTGTGGTGCTTTTCTGTGGCTGTAGCTAGGCGAGTTCTTGCAATGAATGTTTTACTGGGGAAGAGATTGCAACTCAGTCAAGTACCTACTATGAACATCAACAAGTCGTCCTGCGCCGTGATAGCCTGAGGACTTATCCTGGTTCGAGGCACTAAATGTGATACTACTGTGCCTTGGATATATCCCAGGGTCGAATCTTGGAACCACCAGTGTCAAATGAGTTCCGACTACCTCCCTTGTCAATGACTCTGCGCCCACCCGGTGTATTTAGATTTAGATCCGCTAAACTGCATATTAATCCCGCTGGTCAGGACTTTTCGTTAAGTGTCTAGTCAGCATTTCTTTACTACTTTTTTCAGAGAAAGTTTTATCTGGGTATTGTGTTAATTGTGTATTGAGGCCGATAAAGAGGGCGAATCTGCGAGCTGAAAGAAAATTGCTCTGTATAAAAATTACAAGATATTTTTGTTTTAATATATATATATATATATATATATATATATATATATATATATATATATATATATATATATACGACCACAACAGCACATTTAAAAACAAAACAAGAACGCTGAATTAAAACAGCACTAGCAAACCATTATTGGGAGCTCAAAGAAAGCGGAAGCTCACCATTAATAGAATTGAAAATAATACGACAGGCCAGTACATGTAGAAATTTAGACGACCTGTGTAGATTATGTCTGAATGAGAAATTTGAAATCCTAAACTTTAAAGACCTCAAAACCTATTAAACTGTAGAAGTGAAATAGCAAACAACTGCTTACACAGAATAAAATTCACATTAGGTTAACGATACATAGTATATAAATGAACACATAAATAAATAAAAAACTAAACTAAAACCTAAAATAAAAATACAAGCAAGCACGTGTTTAAATAATGTCGCCCATTATTTCGACACAACAAAAAACAGGGATGGGCCACCCTATAGAAAACAGAACAATAGAATAGGAAATAAAATCAGCCGAACCTTTGTTTGTGAGAAGCCCAACGATTGGCTAAAAGGATAACAAATAATCTGATTGGTTAACTAGCTAGACTAAACACCACGTGTATATATGTATATATAAACACCCGGCAACATAAATTCCATGCCTGACGATTCCCTACGGGGATTAAACGCGGAAGCCTCTGTGTAGCTTAATTGCCATAAATATATGTGCATAACTTACTCACGTATTGAGCACTGTTGAAGTAAATACATATATATATATAAATTAAATGTATAATTTAATATATATTAAATTCCCGAAACAGTTTTTCATGGTAAACAACTGATGATCCCTTAAAATAGTGTTAGAAACAAACTAATATAATAACTGTAAAAAATAAATTGACTTACATGAATGATTTTTCACTGAAAGACTTGGGACTATTAGTTTTATTTCTTTTATTTTTTTAATATGGTTTTAATGGTTGAGAAACTTCCGAGACTATATATATATATATATATATATATATATATATATATATATATATATATATATATATATATATATATATATATATATATATATACATAGTTTTATGATATTATCTTATCAACCAGCGCTGTTAGCCCATTGCATTATCATTACATTATAGTAGGCTTCGAAAGTCCTTGCTCTTTGCGTGCCGTCAGCTGCAAATTGAATAACTTTCAACTTGCGAAATTATTTTCAATATACAATGCTGATAGATGGCAAACGTTTCTATGATATGTTTCTATTAATCCAATTGTATGGAAAAACATCACCACTTTTGGATACAATTGGATTAATAGAACGCCCGCATGGTTCAATATGAATTACTTTAATGCTTTCTGGGAATATTTACATAATTAGACTCATTATTCAATAACAAAGGTTTAGATCGATGTCACACAGAGGATAGAGTATACAACATAACACTGTATGTTGAACATGTGTTTGAGTTTTATTTTGTTAGAATACAAATTAACTAGCACGGTTATACGGCGTTGCCCGGATATTATGTTTACGGAAACAATATCATCAACATACAAATTGTGTATGAACAGTGTACACTATCCATCACGTTTTCTTCCCATTCCTTTAAATAAATATATTTGCTTTCATATCGGATAAATGCACATGGTTGCCATGAGATTTTAATGTTTTGTCCAGTTTAAACCACAAGAAAGCAAAATCAGCAAGTGCACGACTCAGTTGGGTTGAGGGGCGGTGACTAAAGCGCAATACACAAAGAACCTGATAGTCGGCGGGATTTTATTCATCACCCTCCCCCCACGGCGGGAAGGTTAGACACAAGGTCAGGAAAATGGTGTTTCAAAAGCCAGCGCCCCTGGGCGAAGAGTACTCTGACCGAACAAACAGTGACTGTGCAGCCCCGTCGGCATTTCCCGGTTAGGGCGCCTCAGGCGATTAGCAATGAACTAACCGCTTCTCAACAGGCGAGAAGGTAAGGCAGGGCGAACCCTGCACCATCCGAGTATTGATTTACTCCTCCCCAGGAGTTAGGCACAAGGCCAGTTTTATCTTACTCCCACAAGTAAAATGTGACCCAAGGTCGGGTCGGGAAAGTGGGGTTTAAAAATAGCCTGGGCAGCTCCGTCGGCATTCCCCGGTAGGGGCGCCTCAGGCAGTAAGAAATAAACTTACTCCTCCCCAAAAAGGGGAGGCGAAGCCTGGGAAGGTGGACCTCCATGAACTGCACAGGACAGACCCATAGACCGGCGTAAATCAAGCCCCGAAGGACAAGACGATACCAGTCTATGTGGTGCAGTATCCATCGGAACAGATACTACACTTTGATCTTAGCCAAAAGGCCAAGATCTCCAGTGTCACGTCCTTTTACGGATACCAGTATCACCGGGTTCCAATATTTTGTAAAGGACCTCAATTTTCGCTACACCACTTATAAACGTTACGGATGCCCAGCTATGTAATTATTTATATGATACTTGTTTTCCTGTAATGCTTTTTTTTACCACTGTATGTAATAAACGGATACGTGAAAGTAAAATAAACAATACACAGCTAAACGTTTTAGAGATTTTAATTCGCTAAATCAAAATTAGTAAACATCTTCTATTCACATGCCTCGTAAACCATCCCATGCTAGACGTACCCGTGACCCGCTGGGTCACAATCACTACTACCACTTATTCCACTATGATTTAATTCGAAAATTCATAAACTGTGACATATCTTCAACGCTATTCTTCTTGCATAACTAAAATAATAAGTCTCTTTACTTGTATATGTTTAAAAAAAAAAATTATTTAACTCACTAGGAGTTTTCACGCAAGTCATTATCGGTGATTGCTCACTAACAATAACCAGTTGCGTCTCCCTGAATCTGAGTGACAATAAGTTCCCTCAGATTTCCCGCACTCTCCACCGCTTTCGATAACCATTTAAAATTATTTGGCGTTATCGTAACAGCCGCTTACCATTGATTTCTCGCTAACAGCCATAATTAGTCTTCTTTGCAATTTGAGTGACAATAAGCCTTCCACAAAGTTCTAGTACTCTCGTGCCTTTCCAGTGGAGGTCTGATTGGTGCTTTCCCATCCTTAGTCTTCCCATCCTCCTTGACCTTCTACGGCAATTTTGTATGATATCTTTCTTCTTCTTCTTCTTCTTCTTCTTCTTCTTCTTCTTCTTCTTCTTCTTCTTCTTCTTCTTCTTCTTCTTCTTCTTATTATTATTATTATTATTATTATTAGTATTATTATTAGTATTATTATTATTATTAGTATTATTATTATTAGTAGTATTATTATTAGTATTATTATTATTATTATTATTATTATTATTATTATTATTATTATTATTATTATATAGAAGCATTATCATTCGTTATTATTCTTATATCAAAGTAAACAGACTTATTATTTTGCCGTCTAATGTTAATTAGATGACGACACTCGAAAAAAAGAGTCACCCTCTTTCTTTAAATAGTCACAAGAGTATTAAGAAATATTAGAGTGGTTGAATCAACATAGAGTGAGAGAGACGAGATAAATACATAGATATCTAAAATAGAGATGTGTGACTTGTTCAGTTAATTATAAATTACGGCCCATCAGATCAAGTAAAAACGATGAAAAAACCCCAATATATCTCAATCCCATAACTAAGGTATATTTAGCATGCATTTCGTGCTATTAAAATATATATTTTAAAAAGCCTTTTTAAAAAAAAGCCTTAGGGAAACAGACGTTGATTAACTCACATTTAGTGTTATAATAGAGTAACTGACAATATCAAACCATGACAAACATTATGAAAGAATATAAAACAATATAAAACAATAATAAGCAATATTATTTTTCTATTTTTTTGTAGCTCCATCCAATTACCATCCACAATGAGGTTTACCCCGTAAGTACATTTTTGTATACATTTACATGGACACATGCTGCGTATGCAACTCGGCATACACATGCACACACATATTCATCTGCACATACAAAAAGCTCGAATGTACACCGAATAGTACATTCGTAGGAAAGTGCGTTTCATATACGTTCAACAAACTCACTCACACACGCACCCGCACACATACACACACAAACACACGCACACATACATACATACATACATACATACATACATACATACACGCGCAGATGAACACACAAATACATGCATACATACATACATACATACATACATACATACACGCGCACATGAACACACAAATACATACATACATACATACATACATACACGCGCACACACGCGCACACACTCACACACAAATACATACATACATACACGCGTACATGAACACACAAATATATACATACATACGCACACATACACGCGCAAACACGCGCACACACGCGCACACACTCACACACAAATACATATATACATACATACATACACCCACATACACACGCACACACACTCACACACACACTTGAAAAGAGACTGAAATCTTAGGAAGATCTCGATCATCCCAGTAATCATAAAGAGCAAGCAGGCTCATGAAAGAGAATTTCAAAAACTACCTGGCGGATATACCCGGTGAACCAAGTGCAAGAGAGCTCCAAATAATTGCGCTTAAAGGGACGGCTAGAATTCTAAAAAGATCTTTCTGCTGGAGTCTCTGAAATAGCGGATCAGTGTCGTGTATCTGGTAGCATACTCCATCCCGAGCAAAATCAAAAAAAAAAAAAGAAAAATAAGAAAAAAAGAAGGAAATTGAAACACATACATACATACATACATACATACATACATACATACATACATATTAATCACCTCCCATTTATTATTCTTATTTTACATAAGGAAGAATTACAGTTGCACTTGTGTATGCAATAACAATACAAACAGATGCAATGCTATAACGGAAGGACCCAGCGTTTTGGGGGAATGAAAGTAGACTTTATGTATCAGAATACGAAATCAAAACAGTTTGTTAAGTAGTTAAAAGCGAAAAAGGTTGAAACCATTTTTAACCCCGCCATTCCTAAAATTAGAAATCTCGATTTTCTTTCCTTTTTATTAGTAGATTTTATACGCCAATTCCCTAAAATCAATCGGTCTAATTCAATAACGTATTTTACCAAATATATTTTACCTTATTTACCCACTATCCCCACTTTTAATAAATTATTTTTTTGTAATGATATTTCACCCCAAACAAGACAGGCCGCCACTGTAGACGTAAGGGGCTACTGAGAATTAGGGAGTAGGTTTTGGATGTCGTCCTTATTTGGAAGCTGTGCAGCGAGATGTCTGTTTACATTAGTTTTAAATCTCTGCATGTCGGTACTGTCAGGGAAACAGGGGGCAGGGAGGGAGTTCCAGAGGCCAGCAGCACGAGGAAAGAAGCTATTAGAGTAGAAGGTTCTCCGGCATCTGGGGACCTCCACAGTGAATTGATGGGATTTAGCTGATTGCCGAGTTGGTCTAGTGAATTTACGTCGAGGGGGCACCAGAGTAGGCAGTTCATCGGAGCATAATCCATTGAAGTATTTGTAAAACAGGCACAAGGATGCTAGTGACCTTTGCTGGAATCAGAAGAAAAAAAAAAATTGAATGGTGTCAGGAAATTTTTTTGAAAACTTTAACCTCTATTGAAACTAATTTGAATTTTATAACTGTTAACATATCGAGTTCTCTAACAAAACACAAACAGACAGACAACAGGTAGACAGACAAGCACACCGTTCTATTTATACATAGATAAATGCATAATCTTACATTCTTGTAATTCTCGAATATGCACTATAACAAAACCATGTCGATATTTAACATATGTTTCTATACAAAGTAGACTTTTTTATTATCTGGATCATTCGGACTGCTGATGTTATTCTCGCAACGTTTCGGCCGATTTAATCTCCGGCCGTCTTCAGGTGCGTCTTGTCAACTTTTGGGACGATTGCTCGGAATCGGGAATCGGAAAAATCGGAACTTTTTGGGGTATCGGAATCGGTATCGGAATCGGAAAAAGTTTGAGCTTATTTTCCGATGCCAAAAACGATCTATTTAATTGTTTTTGTTGTTGTTGTTTGTTTTTGTTAAAAAACTTAATTTTCCATTGCTGTAGTAATGATACAAATGATACATATTTATTGATTTTAAACTGTCAGTAAAATTAAAATCTATAGACCCCCCCCCCCCCGCTTACAAGTGTATTTTTTGCACTTGCAGATATTACATGAGTTTTTACGGTAATCCGAAAATTAAAAAGAAAAAAACAACAACTTTATAGTCGGAATCGGAATCAGTAATTGTATCGGAATCGGGAAAATATTGGAATCGTCCCATCACTAGTCTGGTTAAACTCGGGAATCTGTACGGAATTTCGAACGGAACTCTTTATTTAATGCACAGGGGTGTGACTTGTTCTCGTTCCGTCAGCCATAATCGGGTAGAAGTCTTAAGTAATTCGTAATTGTATTCTTAGTATCGCCCGTACTGAGGATTGAACCTTCAATCCCTAAAAGGCTGTCACTTAGAACTGATTATTACTTAACACTTATATCTGTCGCCCTCGCGTGATTTATTTGTTCGAAAAATCTAACACTTTTGCCAGTACAAATACTTTCATATAAACATTATATATACTAAAAAGAAAAATGAAAATAATGCCCAAATTAATAGAAGTTTAATTCCGTACTATAAAAAATGAGCAGTGTTTATCTCTATCGCATGTACGTCCTTCCTTGTGCTTAAACTCATTTTACATTGCTTTTAACACATTCATAAAAAGTATATGCGATATAATAAATCGTATATATGTTTAAAATATAGATAAAAAATGTGTGCAGTCAGCCTAGTCTTGGCAGAGAATCACCAGAACAATAAAAGTTAATGGGATCGTTAAAATATGAACGCCGCAAAGAAAAATTAATTGGAAAATATAAAATTACTAGCTGCCTTCGCTCGCTCGCTATCGTTTCGCAAAGTTCGCTACTTGAAATACTTGAAACGAAAATTTTTAATAATAAACATTTTCATTCATAACTTTGTTGTAAACACGAAACAAAATCTTTTTTTTTCCTTCATTTATTCGTATAGATAAACATTAACATTCTTGGTAATTTGGAAACAAATTTATTTCCATTTTAGATGTGACCGTAAGGAAAGGAAAAGAAAGAAGAGATCAATTTTATTTTTCACTTGCAATTTAGAAATAGATCACAACTTGTTGAAAAGAAGATTAATTCGAAAATATAAAATTACTAGCTGGCTTGGCACTTTTATCTGCCACTCCACGGGTCTTTGCGGAAAGATACAAACTAAAAGTTCAAATATCTATGCATACATATATACGTATATCGAGAAGTATTCTATCAATAAGGTGCATAAATATACTCTTGAAGTACAATTAGTTTAACTATTATACATTTAATATACACTACTGCTTATAGTAAGTTTAATTCATGTAATTGGTTTTGGTTGTTTTGTTTTACGACATATCAACCCTTTTCGCGTTATTTAATGCCGAATCTGGTCATTTTAGTAAAGGTTTTTATGCTTTAAGTTCTTTATATGTTTAAGTATTTATTAATAGTGTTTGGTTGAGTGAAAGGGAATGGGGGGAGAAAGAGGGGAGAGGGAAGAAGAGGGGAGGGAGAGAAATTGTTGTTTTTTTTGTTTTGGATTTTGCAGAACATGATTGAGTTTTGCAAAGGAAAAACAATCAAACATCAATGTTTGGTGCATTTTGAGTCAGGAAGTCAATAACTTCAGCGCCAGTAGATTCTATTTGCCCCATAGATGGGGCCCTTACATGTACTACCACTCCGGGGCTACTAAAGGACAACTCCACATTCCCCACAGCTCCCACATGGAGGCCTCACCACTGGATGTCTTTTAAGGTCATACCCAGGACCTTAATTAGTTTTCAGGGAATACTAATGCAGCTCATGTACACGTTATCATGTAATTCAAGTAATTCTTTAGATATCGATATACTTATATATTAAAGGCATTTTCATGTTCGTACGTACGTTATCACCATTCACCACTTTTTTTAAAAGATGGGATCGACCGATCACCGAAGATGCAATGTAAAAAAGAAATTAAGAAAACTCATCTGATGTCGTTGTTGTGTCGAACCTTGAACTCGAGCTAAACTACCCTTTCTTAGCCTTCGATAAATAGTATATCATCTATTCTGTCCAAAGATAGTAAAATAATATCGTGTGGTCTGCATTCGCGCCGGAGTTGCATAGAATGAAAATATACCACCAACCCCTACGTGGGTTTTCGAGATAAACATATATTGGTATATTGTGAAACTACATTAATCACAGTAGTTAGAAAGGTACAACTGTGGAATTAATGCGTAATTGAGGCGAACATATGGATAGATGTCCTAACCTTATTTTGGTGTGATGATTTCAGATACAAAACCTAGGTTCACACATAACCCCTCACCCCCCTCTCTCTCTCTCTCTCTCTCTCTCTCTCTATATATATATATATATATATATAAATATATATATATATATATATATATATATATATATATACAGCAGAAAATTGTTATGGATACATGTCTGATTAAATACGAAGGAATTTTTTCTTTTCGTTATATATATATATATATATATATATATATATATATATATATATATATATATATATATATATAAATAAATATATATATATATGTATATATATAAATATATATATATATATATATATATATATATATATATATATATATTAGGATAAACAAATTAGTATGTTCATATTTAATATATTTGTTTTAGCTGTTATATATATATATATATATATATATATATATATATATATATATATAGGCAGAAAATTGTTATCGATACATGTCTGATTAAATATGAAGGAACTTTCTCTTTTCGTTTTATATATATATATATATATTTATTTATTTATATTGAACATATTAGTTTAAAAAAGTTAGTATGTTCATATTTAATATATTTGTTTTGGCTGTTATATATATATATATTATATATATACATATATATATATTCATAAATATATATATATATATATATATATATATATATATATATATATATATATAAAGAAAAAAAAGAAAAATTACAATGTCTGTTTACCATGATTATGGTTTGTTAAAACCGAAAATTTGTGAATTATATAAAAAAAAAAAAGTTCGTTTATTGATATGAATTCACGCGTCTGTTAACTGGTTTCTAAAAGAAATTTTCAAATATATATATATATATATATATATATATATATATATATATATATATATATATATATATATATATATATATATGTATATATATGTATATATAGATATATATATATATATGTATATATATGTATATATATGTATATATATAAATATATATATATATATATATATTGAACATATTGAGATAATAAACAAGTTACTATGTTCATTTTTGAATAATATATTTGTTTTGGCTGTTGAATATATGTATATATATATATATATATATATATATATATATATATATATATATATATATATATATATATATATATAACAGCCAAAACAAATATACGAATTAATTACACGACGTTACAAAGTAATTGAGGCGAACATAAAGATAACCGTTCTAATCTTATTTTGGTTTGCGGATTTCAGCTACAATATCCATGTCTAGTTATTATCTCTAATTCTTTTGATATACATATATGCAGGATGACTCCCCCCGTCCCACGCTCATATTCCACACACTCATGGATCCGCTAATGAAATTCACAACCTTTTTTTTGTAACTCAACCATATTTGGTACAAATACACTTCAATCTATGCTTGACTTGTCCACCAAGTTTGAACCATGAATGACCAACAGTCTTTGTTTTATCGTCGTTAAATGATTTGCGGGGACACTTTGGTGATCGTCTCATCAGTAGAACATGTGATCCTGAATTGGCTTCACACTCACCGGACCATAACCCATTATATTTTTTTTATCCGTGGTGGTATCACAAAGATACTGTCTACCAATACAATCCTGAAGGTATTCCTGAACTGAAGAGAGCTATCACACACAAAACCAGGACAGTGCCAAAAGAGGAGTGTGCCAGATTTGTTGGCAATTTTGCATGTCGTATCTAGATATACGGCATGATTACGTATATACGGCATACTCACGTTGACAAATCGGTTCTCGTTAGATTACCGCAGTTAAGCAACGTTAAACTTTGTCAGTAGCAGATGGGTGACCATTTGAGAAGACCAGATGTGGGAGGACGTCGACACCTCCCTGCAAAATAAATAAATAAAAATAAATACAAAAAAGAAAAAGAGCAAAAACTAACGTCGTTAAAAATATCTCGTCTGAGTGGAATTCGCATGTGACTGTGGATTCGCTTGTGAATATAATATTGCCCGGAAACGCCTTCTTTCGAAGGAAGACGGCTGAGCTCGCCCATGATGCGTCGTACACGAAGACAATACGTTGCATCCAGGTTTGCTTATGATTGAACGGCTGTAAAACAAAGACTGTTGGGCATTCATGACTGAAACTTGGGGGACAAGCCAGGCATCAATTGAAGTTTATTTACACCACATATAGTTGGATTGCATTAAAAATAATTGTGAATTTTGTTTAACACTATAGTTGGCTAATTCTTCATTCATTTGTTCTGTTTTGTTTTTACAAATCGCCATTATTTTAAAAATCTTTCTCATTTGTGAAATTGGATTTGAAATACAGCACATGTCAAATATGGCTGCTTTTCTTCGCGAGCAGCATCATTTTCTTCGCGACCAGCATCATTTCCACACGCGGGGAGGGTCAGAATCAATATGTGACGTCGCCAAACATGTGTTCATTCTTCTTTTTGTAACCGTCCCAATCGTCTCACCGCCTCCTTTAAAACCGACCGTGTTCTCCAAACTTTGCCCTCGTGGGGAGAAGACGAATAAATATATATATATATATATAAATTTATGCCTTTCTACCCTCTCTCTCTCTTTCAGACGATATTGAATTCCATGCACAAGTATCAACCACGTTTTCATCTCGTTCAGGCATACGATATCATGAAGCTTCCTTACAGCGCTTTTCGCACTTATGTCTTCAAAGAGACCGAATTTATCGCCGTCACTGCTTATCAAAATGAAAAGGTAAGTAAATGCATCTTACGTTGGACGGTGGCAAACGCTAAATATCGTTATAGGCACACACAAACAAACACACACACACACATATATATTAATATATATATATATATATATATATATATATATATATATATATATTAATATATATATATATATATATATATATATATATATATATATATATACGTGCACATATAAAAATGAGTACATAGAAAGATACGCATATATATATATATATAAATATATATATATATATATATATATATATATATATATATATATATGTATGTATGTATATGTACGTTTAAATAGGAAAAGAGGAACAAAAAATACATAGCACAAAGATTTACTTAAAAACATCCTCATATATATATATATATATATATATATATATATATATATATATATATATATGAATGCAAATTAAAGATGGAAAAAGAGGAATAAAGAAATACATATATACGTACATACATACATTTACACCACGCACACACACACACACACACACACACATATATATATAACATATAAAAATAGGCAAAAATTAAATATATATAAGTTACACAAAAAAGTACCTTTCTTTGTGTCTTCATTTATTCCTCTTTTTTTCCATTTTAATTTGCTTGTACATACATTCTGTCGGATTTCCATCTTCACATTTTACCATATATAAATACATACATACAAACATACATACATACGTATATATATATATATATATATATATATATATATATATATATATATATATATATATATATATATAATGCTCGTTGTACTAAACAGAATGCATTAATGTATCAATATAAAAGTCTATGGTCGTATACTTAAACCGTTTTCCTTTCTCTGTTTGTAATGTCTTTCTAATAGACATCCTTTGTTAACAAGTTGCCCGGAGATATTTGCAAAATTGTAGTGCACACACACACACACACACACACACATATATATATATATATGCATAAATAAGTATGCTCATTTGAAAAGAGAAGCACGAACAGCCTAACAGCTTTCTATTGAAAATCAGAACTTCCAAAGCATTTCTCTTATAAAAATAACTCCGAATACTTCCTCAGAGATTAAGCTATTCTGTACTATTCTATTACGTAGCGTGTACGACAGCGACCCAATGCTTTTATCTATTGCAAAAGACTTTGCAATCCGTTTCTCTGGTGGAAATAGTTCGGCTCTTCATTGCAATAGCAAAATTCTTTTCACTGTTTCGAGTGAGATAACAAAAACATACATTTACAGCGTATTTTGTCTTGTTAAACGGATTTCTACCGAATTCCTATCAGTGCAATGCGATACAATGGCCCAAATTCATTATTAATTGTATTTCCGGAGTAACCAGATTTTTTATTCTCTGAGATACTTAAATATCTACAATGGACCTTTTTTATAAAGACTCACAATATATATATATATATATATATATATATATATATATATATATATATATATATATATATATATATATATATATATATATATATATATATATATATATATATAACTTTCTGCATATTTAGACCACCATTAACCATTTGGATTATTTCTTAATCAACCTCTTTGATATCTTGCTTGGAGCTATTTTAAACTTGTTGACGTGGATGAACTGTATAGGTTTACAAAAAAGTATGTTTTGGGCCGATATATTTGATGTTTTATATACCTTTATGTATTTATATATATATTTTTTTAATATATTTTCAAAGTTTAATTTTTATTACCTGCAGTAATGTCATTGCGGTAATGGTCCTCTGAGGAGAAGATTTTCTTTGAAAACTCATGAGTTAAGGACTTTAAAGAACTTTGCTTGAACATTGAACTGTAATAAAATTGGATTCGCACCTTATTCTATTCTTTCACTTCATCTATTGCTATATATACATTTCAGTGCAAATTATTACGAATCGTTTCGCTTAAAGTAAACTAAACAACATTATTATGTCAATGTTGGATCTGTTCACCTCCAAGCTCGTCAGAAGAAAAAAAAAAGTACATGATAAAAGTACATGCAAAGTTCTGAATTTTAAAAATTACAGCGTTACTTGACATGAAAAGCCAAACGTTCAGAAGAAAAACATAGAACTCACGTGCGATCCTCAGAGGTCCGCCATCTTGAATCGTATATATATATATATATATATATATATATATATATATATATATATTATTTCATGTACAATATGATATGGTGATATATTGTGCATATTTGCATATATTGTGCATATTTTTAGTATTTAAATCAATAGTACTCAATGCGTGAGTAGAGCTTACTAGTAAAATATGAAGGTATATTTATGGCAATTGCCATAAATATACTTTCATACTTAGGGGATGGTACGGTGGTGAAGTGTTTAACGACGCGAACTGAGGACCTGGGTGTGATGAGTTCGAATCCAGTTCGTTCCACAGAAACACTTACATCAAACTCACACCTGACTTTGTGTTTAACTCCTGAAGAGAAGATACATAAAATACTTTCATACTTAACTCTATATGTATGTGTGTGTGTGTGTGTGTGTGATTGGTTACCCTAACCCTCTCTCCTCCTAAAATATTTCAATGTTTTGTAACGAAGATTTACTAGTTTGATTTTTCACTGATCAATAATTAAATCATTATTCAGTCGTTTATTAAAAGTCGTTCTAAAAATCGATACTTATGTTGCTTCTTGTAGATTACGCAGCTGAAGATCGATAATAATCCCTTCGCCAAAGGGTTCAGGGATAATGGCAGCGGCAAGCGTGAGAAAAAGTAAGTATTTTTATATGTATATTAAAAGAAAAAAAAAAAAGAAGAAAAACACGAGACAATTTCACGTGTGGGTCTGTGTATTTCTTCGCGTCAGCGTAACTTTGATAATTAAACTTTTTTTTTTACAACCGCACTATATTTCAACTCCCCATTTCTACGTTCAGCTTCACTGAATTATTTATCAATATCTAATTCAATTACTAAAAGCAGAACGCACGAACTATGATGAGATAATATAGCGGTGGTGGCGATAACGAGCTCTAATCTCTAAATATTATACTAAATATGAGTCAATAAACGTTTGTTTCCTAAGGGCCTTTTTACTTATATACACTTTAATGACACAACATACATGCTAAAATATTCCTCAGTTCTATGATTTGGTTCCTATTTATTTGCCACCCTACAATGGCGAAGTTCGACACTTAGCTGGTTTTTAATGTATAAAAAAATCGATACCCCGAAAAAGGGCAACTCTAGATTGGGACAAAAAATAAAAATTATCTCAGTCGAGATGGATTTCTCCTTCGTTTACCGACGACAAAACAGATGAAGCGTAGTAGCAGAACAGATACGAGACTTTGCTCCTAGTCACATTAAAAACAATTGTATTTTACTTCTTCCAATTAGCCGTAATTTGTAATTAACTGAACAAGTCATCCATCTCTCACGTAGCTATCCATGTATTTCGTTCGCGTTGTCTCTCTCGTTATATTTTGATTCAACTACAACCTAATATTTGGGGATTATTTACAGAAGTCAACAAAACAAACAAGGCTTAACAAAAGCAACTATGCAACAAATAAATGTTACCAAAGGCAAGATAAGTTACTCTTCTACCTACATGGATAAGTTCTTTGGTGTTTTAACTTATTCTCTCTCTCACACACACCCACTGCATCTATCTCTATCTTAAACATACCATACTGGTGTGGCCTTAAAGGACTGAAAATCAAATTAAAACAAAACAAGGAGGTGGAGTTAATAAGAGTATGTATTTACAGATAGTACAGAAGTAATGGGTTGCCGGAGACTGCTTCTGGATTAGTCATAGCAACTCTATCTGTAACCACCGTTATTCATAGTGTCGGGATAAGATTAAAGTAAAGAGAGAGTTATACAAGAATAATTTTTTAGCAGATAATTTATTCATGAATTTTTTAATGAAATCAAAGTGGAATTAATAATGGCGATTTGTGATCGGAGTTCGAGCCCGCCGACCGTCGGGAATTAAGTTCCTGCACTGAAGATTGCGTTAGCATGAAACATCGATGTCTGTAGGCAATAAGTAATTAATATTTATTTATAAATATTATATATATATATATATATATATATATATATATATATATATATATATATATATATATAATTCCAGTGAGGTTCTGTCCGAAGCTGCTCTTTATTTAGAATTTTATTTGAATAATTATTTAAATCATCAAAATACGAATATATATATATTTTAATTAAAAAGATAATTTTAAAGACTTTAATATATATATATATATAATTTTGAAATTATATATATATATATATATATATATATATATATATATATATATATATATATAATTTCAAAATATACTCATGGCAAGTGAGCTACACGGAAACAGTTAAAGTTCATGCTATCGAAGGTATTCGTCAGACTAACTGCGAAATTTTAAATTCTAGCATCCATTTTATAGGCAATTATTTTATATACGACTCCTATTGCTTAAGTGTTGCGACATTTAACAAAACGAAAAGAAATAAGAAAACAAGGAGGTAGTTAATAAGATTATGTATTTACAGAAAGTACAGAAGGAATGGTTTGCCAGAGAATGATTCTGGCTTAGTTATAGCGACTCTTCTGTTCTTGTCACTGTTTATAGTGTCAGGAAGAGTCCATGTAGTGACGCAATGGGTTAGATCACCCTAACACATGTTAAGTTTGAATTCAACTCGATGGCACTATTTAAATCAAAGTAGAATAAATAGTGGCGGTGGCTTTGACCCAATAAGTCTCTTTACTTGTATATTATCCATAAGAATAATATACAAGTAAAGAGACTTCATATTTCTTCTCAATTTTACCATCTAATTTACATAGTGTGTTCGTAAAAACGTATGCAAGTTGGCCAAGAAAATGACAACTCTATGTCTATTTCTATATTATTCATGAGGACGATATAGAAGTTAAAAGAGTTATACAATAGTTCGCATAGTGCGTCCGTACGCACCGTAGACACGTATGTAAATTAGACAGCAAAATGATAAGTCTCTGTACTTCTATATTATATTTGTGGACAATGTAGAAGTAAAGAGACTTAGTATTTTTCAGGTATTGTTATGGCCCTTTAAAGGGCCGAAAATAAATAAGATAACAAGGAGGTAGAATTAATAAGGGTATGTATTTACAGAAAGTATAAAAGTAATGGGTTGTCGGAAACGGCTTCTGGATTGATCATAGCGACTCTCTCTGTTACCACCGTTATTGATAGTGTCTGGAAGAGTCCATGTAGTCAAGCAATAGGGTAGATCACAATACCATTATGTCCATTAGTTAATATTGTCTATTTAAAACGTTCACACCCATCCTCACTCCCCCCCCGTCACCCCAGTTTACTAACATTATTACTATTCATTGCATCGGGAAGAGTCCATATAGTGACGCAATTTATACAGGAACAATGTCTTACCAGTCTATGAAGTTTTTAAAGTGGAATAAATAGTGGTAGTTACTCTGACCCAACGGGTCACGGGTACTTCCAGGAAACGTTGCTAGTCTTTTTCTGCTCTATCGTTATTTTGATGGTAGGTGCTCAGCTGAGTTCTAATCTATGACATTCACAGCAAGAACTCGTCTAGCTACAACCACTGGAAAAAAGTTTTCCTTTCTCCTTCTGTGTACCTAAAACTTAGCGGAACTTCCACGAGCAAAGTTTCTCTACTAGAACTGCCGTCTGTAGAACAGAGTATCACGGGGCTGCTTCCCGGTTGACTACAACATGGTCGTTTTCAAGTCCAATGTAAACAAATTCTTGTTGAGCCGTCCTCTTAAATAATCAAATTCTGTCCAATTTAAACCATTGTTACCAATCCTCACTATGTTGTCTCACCGTCCACCTGACAAACTCATTAACCTTTATCCTCGAGTGGCCTTTGGGCCTTAATAAATGGTGACTCTTTAGTAAAAACAAAAGAATACTTATTTAATAAAGTAAATATAACTGACTTTTCTGGGGAAATTATGATTTTATAAACGATTTTTTTTTCTCCCTTCTTTGAAATGCGATGGGTATTATCTAATATTT
>OY744550.1:46468736-46526236 GCA_963556195.1 Sepiola atlantica
TATGTTGTTTGCTTTTTTGTGTACGTATGTGTATTTATTTTGAAAGTTAAATGTTACTGGCAATATTTACAATTGCATTACTGAGTTTTATTCTCTGATAAAAAGAGTTTGTCTTTGAAAATCCATGAATTACGGGAAATGAAACTTCTTGTTTTGAACTTCTGATGTATTAATAAATATTGTATCCCTAAATTTTTTTATTCTCATCTATCTATCTATCTATCTATCTATCTATCTATCTATCTATCTATCTATCTATCTATCTATCTATCTATCTATCTCTCTCTCTCCCTCTCTCTCTCTCTCTGTCTCTCTCTCTCTCTCTGTCTCTCTCTCTCTCTCTCTCTCTCTCTCTCTCTCTCTATATATATATATATATATATATATATATATATATATATATATATATATATATATATATATATATATATATACCGTGAATTATATGCATTGTATATGTATCAGATAAATATGTAAAATGTACATTTGCTAAAATACATTTATATTACATGCACACACACACATGTATTTATTTATATTTAGTATGAATATGTACATGAAGCTGTTATATGCATACATCGTATTCATATGAATCGTACACATTCGCGCACATATATGTAATATGCATATGCATTATGCTTAGGTATATATGTATGTGTGAGTGTATGTTTGTATTTCTGTAGGTTTCTGAACTTCCGAATGAAAATCTCATGCCTGGTTTCTTATTCATTTTGCATTCTCAATAAAAGAATGCAGCTGTTCTATAAAAATACAATTTATTTAATTTTCAAAAGCCTATACAATACGTAGAACTTACGTCTGTATGGAACTTTCACAAGCTAAATATGTCATCTTATAAGAAATTGGTATTTACCCCTCCCCCCCCTCCACACACACGTGCGCTCGCGATTCAGGATTGATATGACAATGTTGGTTTAATGTGGACGACACAGCTTCTTAGGAGGCGCCAGATGAGAACATGTACCGCACTCTGATCTGAGTTGGTATAGTAAATATTTTTACAATTGTTAATGTCTGATTTGTAAATCTGAAATATTTGTAATCAGCATTTATTGAACAGAAGGCAGCTTAAATATACACTAAGTTGGAAGTGGTAGTGGGCGTGGCATGTAGGGCGGTAGTAAGTATACCTGTCTTGAGAAATGATTGGTGGGAGAATAAGTAGTGAGTGTGTAGAAGAAGATGTGAAGGGTTCGTATAGGCCGGTGGGCGAAAAAGGAAAGTACGGAGGACCTTATGGTAGGTGGTTGGGTGGACCTGACGAACGGAAGGCACGAAAAACCGGGAAGACAATAAGGAGAGAAAGATGCTTCATTTCAATTCCGGATCTTTGTCTAGAATAAGCATTTATTGAACGGAAATCAAATGAAATATACAAAATGTTGAAAGTGGCAGTGAGAGAGGAGCAAGGCCCTAACATGGGTGGGTAAAAAGAAGAAAATGTGATAAGTTATTGTGTATGCTGGAGTAAAACTTTACATTGTTGTATCCCAAGAATAGACTTTGTTAATGTTGGTGTACTTAAAGGATCTATTTTGGAAGAAGTTGTCAACCAGTTCAGCAAAAGCAATCTACTTAGTGACAAGCGATATGGATTTCGTGCTGGTGTGCTGACTATACTATCGCATAGGATCAGTGAATCTCTTGTTGATAAGACTTTTGTTTCTAGGGCAATAGCTCCCAAAATATCCGGCGATGTATTTGGCACCATCAACCCCTTTGTCTCTGATAGGTCTATTAAAGTAGTGGTTGATAGGCAGAAGTCTGAACCATATAGTATCAAAGTCCGTGTTACTCAAAGACCTATTCTGGGTCAAATTCGTTTTCTGATATTCATTAATGTTCTTCCAAATCATATTCTGAGAATAATTTATATGGAATGAGTGAGGAATCATATGCCATAAAGTAGACAAACCAAATCAAAATATATTGAAATTCTAAAAATTGAAAACTTGAATTCTAACAAAGCTTTCGGCTGGTCTGATGTGGCGAGAGTGAACATCTCAGGCTCTGGCCAATAAATAAGAATATGATGTCTTTAGCTGCCGATCAATATTTAACGAAATCTTCCACAGCTCTCTTGAATCATTTATGTCCACATAGGTTGTATATGTCCACAGTAATGAGATATGGTTCTGTACAGTCAGATGGAATCCATCTTGTGAGAAGGGGTTAGTTTATTGTTAATCGCCTGCGGCACCACTACCGAAGAAGGCCAACGGAGCTGCTCGGGCATTTTTTGTACACAAGACTGCGCTTATACTAGTGTGTTGGCTTCTCAAACCCACACCTGACCTTGTGTCTAACCTCCCCTGAAGATGAAGTAAATACTATGAAACCTCACGTATTTCCCGATTCGTTAAAGTATTGTAATCTGTTTGTTTGTTTTGTTTTACGGCATATCAACCTTTTTCAGGTCATTTAATGTCGAATCAAGTTGGACTTATATATCTGTAGATCTTTATATTTTTGTATATAGATCAACTGCTTTAAAAAATACATTATTGTCTAAACTTCATTTTTGTTTTGTTTGCTTTGTTTTACGGCATATCAACAACCCATGGGTTATTCAATGCCGAATAAAGTTATAAAATATAATTCTATAGGTAGGATAATTACTTATATTCCTAGAATAGATTTCTCTCGTAAGACGTTACTCTTTGAACGTATTACTCTTTGAAAATACCCATATCCAAGTTGGGAAAAGACTCTGACAATCCCCCAAAGACAGACTGATAGCATTAGCTAGTTTAGTTTGGTTTGTTTTACGGCATATCAACCATCTATGTGTTTATTAACAGTTGCCAAATATAATTCTATAGGTAAGATAATTATTTATATTCTTAGAATACATTGCTGTTAGAATACATTGCTATCAGAATTAAGGAGAGTAGAAAGTAGACCTTGGGTTTACTTTCGGCAGCCTCGTAACTCTCGCTCCCCTTATTTTGTCCTGTAATCCTCACATACCGTGAGATATGTTTCTGACAAAGGGGGAAGGATTGCTGTTTTCTGGGTCGCAATCTATCCATATAACATCTATCGTTGGCTAGTTTTTAATCTTGAAGTAGTATTTTCTTTAGCTCCTTACATCAAGTTGCTTCATGCCTTGCCTGGAGCGATTTCCATTTAAAAAAATAAATACATTGCTATCAGAATACATTGCTATCAGAATACATTGCTCCCAGAGAACATTGCTCTTAGAATACATTGTTCTAATCTGTTTGTACTTGCGATCTTGTGATACCAAGTAATTTAATATCATTAGAAAATAATTTCACTGTCAGAGAAATAATTAAAAATATTAAAACAATAATAAGGTCCCCAATGACGAACTGATTTGTCCACACTGCTATATGGAAGTGAAACTTGGCATACGAAAAGCAGCCAAGAGAGGTAGAATAATCAAACTTTGTTCATCCGATTCATCATTTTCAATCCTCTCATAATACTCTTCACTATTTAACCTGACAATTCATTCAATTTCATTAAATCTTATCCTCTAGTCACGTGTAGCCTTTATCAGTTGTGACTCATTAGTAAAAATAAGATAATAACAAGATTCATTTCTCCGAATTCGAATGAGAAAATCAAAGATACGCCGATTCCATGAACAATGGCACGAATGTTCAATATACGCACCGAGCTAGACGCGACCACCTTTTCCGATGTTATTAGTCGTGCCATGTCCACATCTGCATTGCCGTTGATATCTTTTGTAGAAATTCTCCGCTCCTTATTTACCGTAACTCTTTCAGTAAATGGCGATTGTTTCTTCATTTGTAATTATTCATCCATATCCTTTTGCTACGAAAAGAGATCCTTCCTCTTTGCCGTTTTGTGCCATGCCCAAATGTGCATTACTTTTTGTAGAGACCCCGCCCCCCCCCCCTTATTCGAATGTGTTTAAGCATACGCCTACACAAAAATCGCCGTTTTTCCTCTTCCGGTAATGAATGGAATTTATGTACATGTGAAAATAAACACATTGAACATGAAACAAAAATCTGATCTGTTTAAACAAATGTTCTTAAAATTTGACGTCATTTGAACGGGAACTGGTAAAATTATCCGATATCAATTTTTTGGAAACCCCCTATATATTTATTTGCAGGTAGAAATCCCGAATTAGTAAAAAACAAAAAAAGTAAAAAAATAACAACAATAAATTAGAAGACACTATTTTCCGAGGAGACAGACATAAACAGAGGCTGATGAGAGTCCGGCATAATAGACCAGTTATAAGTCCCCTCACAGAGTAAAATTGTATTATGTTAAGCATTTTATAGTTTTGTTACTGGTTTCATACGTAATGTTATTGATTGAAAGTTTCTGGCATTTTATAAAGATAGCTTCGATGATTTAACATTTAAAAAAAATATTTCGGAATATATTATTTTCGATTATTGTGTTATCAACAAAAGTATATATATATATATATATATATATATATATATATATATATATATATATATGGGAAATGATATATATATATATATATATATATATCTCAGGTAAAAAAAGTAAATAAGCAACGTTCTCTTACTAAGAATAAGAGTTATTACCCTTATTATTATTTTCTTTTTAAGGTGTTTATTTTATAATGTTTTTATATTAGCACACTGCCGAACAGATTAAGTTTTTTTCATAAATAGTAGCGAAGTAAGTTAATTTATTGCCAATAACATGGTAGAACAATAACAATTGAAAATTGGCTAGCCAGAAGAAAATATTGATTTGTCAGCTAAAATCCTATTTAAATCCAACTGTTTAACTCCGGCTAACATAATTTGATATATTAGATTAGATGGGTAAAGAAACACCTATTAAACTGTTTATGCGTATATTTATTAAGTATTAAATGGAGTCAGTCGATTTACCGCTTCTTTGGCTTCAATTGCTTTTTAATGCAATGTACATGCCTTAATATGTTTTAATATAAAATATGGTTTTCATCAGAGTATTTTTAATTACTTTTACTAGCAAATATATGCTCCCTCCGGTCGCATATTTTTGCTAAGCTGCCACGTCAGAAATGAACGCTCACCCGTAAACCGATGGAGCCCAGTCATATTTCTTGGGTGGTTAGACATTGATTCTCTTTGTTTACGACCAAGAATATTTTTAGTTAAAAATAAGGAAAAAAAAATTTCGACACCACCCCAATCTTTTTTACCCTCCCTCATAAATAGAAATATTTTTAGTTAAAATCCCCCCCCCCAATCTTTTTTAACCTCCCCGATACATAGAACTATTTTTAGTTAAGAAAAAAAAATTATATACTGATATTATGAATGGATGTTATTTAAATAAAATAGTATTTTTGACTTTATGAGTCTTTGAAATAAACATACAAGTTGTATCTACCCGGCGTACCCGGAAGAAATATTTCTGTTTTACTATTATTTTACTTTTTTTTACTACAAGCTGTAGTCTAAAAAGAAAAAAATCTCTTTAATTAATTGTATTAATAATTATAATACTAATACTACCGAGGAAAATATTATAAATAGATAATAAAATTTGACAATACTAATTATAAATGTATATTACAAAATATCAATTTATTAGAAATTTAAAAAGAAAATAAATAGGCAAACGTGCAAAAGGTTTTCTTTTTTATTTCAACTGTTAAAAATAATAAAAAAATATTCACGAAGAAACTGTAATGGATTCTGGTGGATTTATTTTCGTTATTATTTTTTTAATAGAATATTTTAATAATTCGTTTTACATTACACACTTTCATTTTTTTACAATAAATATTCTATTGATGCAATAATAATATGTAAGTCACGTATTGGCGAGAAACAAACACACACGGTACCATTACTTAATATAAATAGTGTTTCTTTATAGTATCAGTTGTGCAAAAGTCGTTACATGATTTTGTACATTATCGAGTAACACACATTTCTTATTTTTAATTTAGTCGCTATTCATATCCATTTATAAACCAAATATATTCGACAGTTTAAATGGTTGGCAGCGTAACAGTTGTGCTAAAAGACATTTAAAATTATTATTATATTCGTTCGTGATATTGTGGCTATTTATTAATGTAATTATTTCTTTGATTTTTATTTTTGCAGATGGTCGATGTGTGGAGACCGGGACCACAAAACATAATAGCCGTCCTCCAACACCGACACCGGTGAGTTCTCCCGGGTCGGGTGAGGTCGAAGTTGTTGATGAAGACGTCCCACATGCACCTCCACTTCCACCGCCACCACCGCCTTTCTCGAATAGTTCATCCTCCTCTAACCGTCGACACCATCACCACCATTACGGGAACAAAGGGGACTCTATAACGTCTGGTTCAAGCGGAACCGGTTCTGGCGATGATGTGACCGTACGCGAAAGTTCCAAACGAAAGTCTTCTTTGAGTGAGAATAATATACTGTTGAGCAGTGACCGCGATCGGGATCGCGATAGAGAACGTAGACGAAGGCGGAGACTCGAAGTGGATGTTGGTGACGAGGTTGAACATGATGTGAGGATGGACAATGACGATGATATAGGTCGGAGAGAACACATTGTAATGGGGACTCTGTCTAGTCGTTCAAACTCTCCTCTACCACCAAATGCACCGCCAATTTCTCCAGGATCATCAGACCGTGGTTCGAGCCCGAGCCGGAGCCACAATAAAGGACCTGGTGGAGGTGGAACGGGAGGTGGAGGTGGTAGCAGTCCTCCAAATGTTACGGTCATACAGCCGTCGGTGTCGCATCCAATGTTTTCTTATCTTTATCCGCCCCCTCCACCACCTCCATCCTTATATTCTGCAGCACTTGCCGGAAGTGGAGCAAATGTGACCGGAAGTGGGGGTGTTTCCAGCGGATCGCTACCCTACGTAGGACATATGCTTTTTAACGCCGCCGCTGCTGCTGCTGCTTTTCATCACGGTGCTGCTGCCGCTGCCGCTGCCGGGGGTACTGGAGCGGTACATTTTCTGTCACCCGCTGCAGCGGCCGCAGCTGCTGCCCATGCAGAACTGGGCGGTTTGACATCTGGACATGCACACGCCCACCACCATCACCATGCTGCTGCCGCCGCGGCCGCAGCGGCTGCAGCGGCCGCCGCGCATCATCACGTGACAACGTCGAACATTATGCTGAATGCCAACTTTCCCTTTCAGGCTCACGCGCCGTCTTTATTGCCACCATCTTACCCTTTGACGCCGTCTTCCGAAGCGAGTGCACTAGGTAGCCATTACAGTACTTTAATGACTTCACGCGCCTCGACGACCAGTAGCAACAGGTTTTCGCCTTACTCTGTACCTCTAACCAAATCTTCTCTAAGTTCAGGTTCGAGTGCGGTTGGAGTCACTGCTGCGAGTCTTGGAATGGCGGGATTTTCAAGTTTAGGACTCGTATCCGGATCGAATCTCGGAGTTGGAGGTCCGGGTTTGGTCATTCCGGGAGTGATTGGAAGCCACGGAAGTAGTATTGTCACCGGAAGCGGAAGTCAGCATCATCATCACCACCACCACAACCGCTCATCTCCATCCTCTTCGTCTCCTTCTTCATCTCCTTCGCCACCGCCCCCTCTTCCTCCTAGTCCGATCCCCAAAAAATCACCATCACCTTCTTCTACAGCGTTGTTAACATCCTCATCTTCTGTCTCATCGACGACGGCGACGACGACGACGACGACGACAACCGGCACCGTTGTTATGGCGACCGGCACAAGCGGAAGTGAACTTCGAAACATTGAGCGCATGCTCAATGGACTAGACAACAAAAACATCAACAGCAAAAACAGCACTACTAATACTACCACCACCACAAACAATAGTAGTAACAGTAGTAATAGTAGTAATAGTAATAGCAGTAGTAGTAATAATAGTATTAGTAATAACAACAAACACGAATCTGTTCGAATTTCGTCGAAAGATAAATAAAGAGACAGCTACATTTTTTATTAATAAAATACAAAATTATTAAAAAAAAAATGATATTACAACAAAGAACCATAGAAATAAAACCAATAACAAATATAACATAAAAGAAAACAACATCTTCCACCAATATTAAAACTAGTGATCAACTCATGATACACCAAGACAAAATGATAACAAATCGAACAACGATAACCAATATAAAAAAAGCAAAGATCACATAAATTTGACAGCTACAATTAAAGCTTTTGTTTTTGTTTATTGTTTTTCAAAAACTATGCCCAAGGACTATGGTAACGGGGGCAAACTTGCCAAAAAGAAGAAAAAAACAAGATCATGCCAAGCGAAATAACTTAAAACAAAGAATACAGTTCTTGATCAATTGATATTGTGATCGATTATTAATCGACGAAACCAGATTTTTGTTCTTTATACATGAAACAGCCGATCGATAGTCATTAAAAACCCAACAGTACTTTATTTAAAAAATTACGCTATTATTGAAAAAAAAATGTCATTTTAAAAGGAAATGACGTCATTATTCAGAAAAGGATATCATAAAAAAAACAGAATTATAAAGAAAATGGTGTAATTTTTATTTGTTTATTTTCTTTAGAAAACTGACTTACTTTCTCTGAAAATATAAGAAATTTTACAAGAGAGCAATGGCCTACATATTTTTTTCGTGGAAATATAATTCTTTTGTACATCCAAGGAAATGAATCATTTTTGTTGTTTATCATTTTTCTTCTAGCAAACCTCAAAGAGACAAAAACAGGTTCAAAAGAAAATAACTTAAAAAAAAAACTTACAAAAATATATTTGTGAAATTTCATAGAACTCTGATCAAAATATTATGTGACTTTGCTTTTGCGGACTATCACAAGAAAACGTTAACTTGCTTTTGAAAGAAATTCTTTCAAACTATTTAATGGACAACAATCATATTCTGAATTCTCAATTCGAGCTGTTATCGCCTACCAGGATTTGGTTGGTGAAGATCATAACGAACGGCACAGGACTATTTGATGTGTTCGTTTTTTTTTTTCAGGTTGGTACCAGTTCTCGGCTTGCAAAGCCACCAGGAACCACCTTAGAACTTAACAAAAACGCAAAAAAAAACGTACAACAAAAACTTTTGAAAACTATTTTTATTCATTGAATTTCATATTCAATTTAATTTTTTTTAATTTATTAAAAAAACAAAACAATGGAATATGCCGACGGAAAAAAAGTGAAAAGATTTGCGATTTTTTTTCATGACAAAAATACAAATATTTTTAAGTGATTAAATTGAAGAATAATGGTGACAAAATGAATTTTTCTTCATCCATCACTTTTAAAATATGAGAAAAAATATTTCTCAAAATTACTTTGAAACCGAAAAAAATTTTCATTTGATAAATTGGTAATATGAAAAAAATTAATAGAATAAAAAAGATGAGAAACTGAGAAACAAATATTGTATTCTCTACCCTCTATCATATTTCCGATAAATGCTACGACTGTTCTTGGAAAATCAGGAATTTAATTCCTGAAGAATTAAATAAAATTATGAAATGTTTGCAAAAAAAACAAAACAAAGACAACAACAATGTTTAAATGATAAACAATTGACTTCTCTATGAAGGAAAATGAATATTTTTTTCTAATTTAATACGAAAAATATCTGAATAAATTGTTTGCAGGGAAAATGGAAAGAGAAACCGAAGCGGGTGACAATTGAAAGGAGATGGAAAAGGAATTAGGGTTAGGGTTAGGGATAATAATTAAAAGAAGGAGAAGAAAAAGAGAAAGACGTATGAGGGGCATATTAAAGGAGGTATTTGAAAAGAAAATCGCTTAATTAAAAAAGCAATTTCTAAAAACAAAATGAAAGAACATTCGCACACGCACACACAAGAGCTGAAGTTTGGTTTTCTTTTTTATCTTCTGTCTTTAAACTTTTATATAAAAAATTTTTGCCGAACATTCTTAAACGAATATTACTGAGATATGTAAGAAAGCAAAACAAAAAGGATTTAAAAAGAAAAATGGCGATAGAAGAAACAGAACACAACAGATACGAAGATCGCCTTGGGATTTTTTTTTAATTATTGATGTTTTAAAATAAAAATTATGAAAGACACTTAAAGCATAAGATGAAAAAAGGAAGAAACCAGCATATTAAATTAATATTTATGTCTTTAAAAATTGGAGAAAGAATTAGATACAAGAGTTGAAAAGCAAGACAAAAGGAAGGAAAATTGTATTCATGAAAAGCAACATGGCCGCCGACACCGGAGTTGAAATAAACAAACATACACATAAAAAAATTGTGGTTAAAAAATAACAATGCAAAGTTGGCTGGAGACGAACACACACGAATTAAAAAAAGAAAAAGCAAAGACAGCATTAATTTTCAGAAGTATATATCCCGAAATAAACCAGTATATACGAAAAACAAAGTTTTATGGAAAAAAGTGAAAAAAAGTAGATAAATAAACAAAAACAATAATAATAATAATAATAACAATATTGAAGCATTGTTATTTTATAACCTACATTATATGTAGCGTTTGTACTGCTGTAAACATTAAAAACAAATTTAAAAAAAGACAAATGATTAAAAAAAAAAAATGAATTACGAAACAGTGAAAACAATAATTGTTACATAACACATTTAAAAAAATGAAAAATTTACTTAAAAAAAAAAAATGGAGAAAAACGAACATTTACGAAAGCGAACACTAGATTATGAACCATGGTGGCTCGAAGGAAACATCACGTATGTTGGTGCAACTAAGATACTCTTGAACGCTGATTGACGAAAGTTAAGACACGAAATACACGGACGCAGCCCATAGACCAAATGCTGATACACACACACACACACACACACATACACACACACACACACACACACACACACACACACACACACACACACACACACACACACACACACGTATATATATATATATATATATATATATATAATATTTCTTTCAAGCATATACATTGCATACATTAAATTTACATGCATGAACAAATAAATACAAGCACATAATTGCTAATACAGCTCGACAATCCGATACATATGCATACATAATCATGCACACGCACACACACACACACACACCCACACACACATACACACACATACACGCATATATATATATATATATATATATATATATATATATATATGTGTATACTTGTATGCACACATACGTAAATACAGCTACACACACGTTATCCTTTGCCGAACATGATGTATTTATGTTATGTAATGTACATACAGTATATATTAATGCGTGTGTCTGTGTATTTCGGTGTGGGATCGATTCACACACAGGCACACCCACACACACACACACGTACACACAAACACACACACACTCGCACACACATATATGTGTTGTATATGTGTATGCACGAATGAATGTGCGCTTATGTTTGTATTTCTATGTCTATACGTATGTATATATATATATGTATATGTGTGTCTGAGTGAATATATGTGAATGTACATGTGTGTACATATGTATGTGTATATATTTCTAGTCACATGATTGAACTTTTCAATGTACAAAAATACAATTATCATTACTTGTCATGATCATCTGTAGCGTTATTATTTTCGAATATATTGCCATGAATAATAATTTTTATTATTATTATTATTATTATTATTATTATTATTATTATTATTATTATTATTATTATTATTATTATTATTATTATTATTATTATTATTATTATTATTATTATTATTATTATTATTATTATTATTATTATTATTATTATTATTATTTACAATAAAATGAAGGCATTATATTACTTATTATTATCATAAACTATTATTATTGTTAACTATTATTCCACCTATTGTAAGCGATTATTTCGGCAAGATATTTCTAAAATCAATATTATAAAGACGTTTACTATATTGATCATCTGTATTCTGAATCAATATTATCGTTACCGAAGTCTATCTGTTATCTGATATGTTGCCTCCTCAACATTAACAAAAGTTAAAACAAACACAATAATAAAAAGTTTGTAATTACAACCACAATGTTATACATTTATTTAATCCCTACGTAGACTAGTGCTATATATATATATATATATATATATATATATATATATATATATATATATATATATATATTAGTAGTATGTTTAAGAAAGCTGAGGGCAATGCAAAGTGCCGGGTTAGGGTGTGTAAATTTGGTTGGCTGTTTTGTGTTTGGTAAAAATTTGGTAATAGATTTTTTCCTTTGGTGTTTATTATTTTTGACAAAGGGAAAATTTTCCCGAAATATTAGATAAATGATTTTTAATAATCATCCGGACAACACACAAACAGCACCATCACATTTGCTGTTATGTAAGATTTAAAGAAAAAATAAATAGTAAGGCCCATTTCGATTTATTATTTTTGTTTCTTTCCAGCTTACAACCTACCCGGCACTTTGCATTGCCCTCAGTCTTCTTAAACATACTAGTACTATTCCCAGCAATGCTTCAAGCAAACTACCATTCTCTATTATATGTGTGTGTATACAGACTATATGCATATATAAAGATACCCAATCTCTCTCCATCTCTCCCTATATATATATATATATATATATATATATATATATATATTACAGAAGATCAGAATAACATCGGTACCGTCTGTTTCAAATCCAAACAAAGGGCTCATATAAGTTATCTCATTTACAGGACTGTCTTAAACGTATGTTTATCATAATAGAGGCTGAAGTGTGCCCAGTAAAGAAGACCGACTATAGGTCCCCTTTATTAAGATTTGAAACCGACGGTACCGATATTTTTCTGATCTTCTATGAAATAAACACACACACACACACACACACCCACACACACACACACACATATATATATATATATATATATATATATATATATATATATATATGTGTATATATATATATATATATATATATATATATATATATATATATATATATATATATATATATATATATATATATATATATATATATATGGTCATTTGATCAGTACCACTGGAGAACAATGCATTTTATAACTGTTATGTTTTTAAATCTACGAGACAGTTACATGGTAAACAGCTGATGATCCTCATTTAATATTTCACAATTAAAGTTACAGTCCCCTGTTTTTGTTTCACTCTTATGTACTTGAATCTCCCTTTTGTATTTGTGAATCTTCTAGCGGTAAGTCGGCTTATGCAAGTGCTTAGTCTACGACATTTTGGATTTAGTTAGTATCGGTATGAGTTTAAACTGCATTTTTTCTTTGTTTAAAATGACTCAATACTTCTTTAGACATCATATATATATCTACATATATATTTATATATATGTAGATATATACATATATATTTATATATGTATATATATACATACATATATATATATATACATATATATATATATATATATATACATATATATATATATATATATATATATATATATATATATATATATATATATATATATATATATATATATATATATATATATATCCGACGGACATATTTAATTTAAGAGAACGCTTTAAAAGAAGATACAAAAGTAGATGACATGTTATAAAAAGTGTAGTATTATAAATGGACGTGCTGGATATTGAAACTATTATATATATATATATATATATATATATATATATATATATATATATACATATATATATATATATATATATATATACATATATATATATATATATATATATATATATATATATATATATAAACAGACACACACACAGATATATATGTATACATATATATATATATATATATATATATATATATATATATATATATATATATATACACATGCATATGCACCTACATTTATATTTAACTGGTATAGCCAACGGACGATCTGACAAAAAAAACCCTTATTACAAAGGGGCAATGCCGTTCTGATGACATTATTTGAATTTGTGCCGCTCTTTAACTTGACTTATTGGAGCAAGTTTACTCCCGTAATTCAGGATATATATCTTTCATAAGAGATATTACAAGCAATTTACTAAATGGAGGATATCGTATATACACTGTATTTAACACTAAGTGCTATTATATATACATATATATAACACCTATTGACTTACTAGAGCAAGTTTACTCTCGTAAATCAAGATATAGATATATATATATATAAATACATATATATAAATATGATATATATATATGTTTTATATGTATATATAATAAAACTTACTGTTAAATACAGTGTATATACTATACCCTCCATTTTATGAAATGCATCCAATATCTTTTCTTACAGATTATTTATATATATATACGCCGCCCCCCCCCCCCCCACACACACACATGCATACACACACACACACACACATATATATATATATATATATATATATATATATATATATATATATATATATATATATATATATACTACTTTGGTAAAGGTTTTCCTTAGTGTAATAATATATATATATATAAATATGGGAAGAGAAGGATGCATATATATATATATATATATATATATATATATATATATATATATATATATATATATATATATATATATATAATAACCCTACCGTGCGTTTCTGAACCAGATTTGTCCGTCACCCAATATATATTTGTATGTGCCCATTTATCTTGTTAAAAGTTAAGAATAATTACTCTAAACCAAAGACTTGTATGAACGTATACATCTATATTCTAATTTTCTTAAAAAAAAAACCCTAACAAATTCACGAACAATACACTTAAAATATCGAAGCAAGGATGAAAGAGAACTACCTTAGAATTATAAAAAAGTGATAAAGAAGGTTGTAAATGTTACCTTCTTCTACTTACGCCATGCATGCGTAATACACTGACATCTGCTTAAAGGAGAAGATCCTCCATTCCGCATTGGCTGTCCTGCTTCATTTGTAAAGGAACATATATCAGTGAAATTTATTGATTTCAATGAAATCCGAACTAGACATTATCAGGTGGGTGACCTTTAGGATCTTATTTAGCAGGTCACTCCGAACGCCATTTTTGGATTGCAGATGGAAGTAGGATTTTACCAAAAAAATAACATACATATTCCACCTGATTTCTACAAAGTGTTCCTTTATAAAGATGACAAAATCAGTTATTTATTCCAAACAGAATGATCACACAGAATGATTCTTCTATTTTAAAATTTATTTTAGTCGGCATTAAATGACGCACTGAGATATTGATATGCCGTAAACCAAACCAAATGTCCGTCAGTTTCCCTAAACAGACATCATTATTTAAAACATTAAGTTAATTATCGAAATATTTATTTATTGCAACAAAAAAATAACATGAATAAAAAAACCACACGCCCACAATACCCTTCAACACATACACAACCCCCTAAAATATCCCTTATTTTGCTCCCTATCACTAAGGTTGAATATGTCGATTTTGACAATGATATTAACAATAACGAGAGAAACATTTGGAATTGCGATATATAATTAAAACACATAGCCCCGGTACTCATCCGGATAATGGTACTACTTTCATTAAATTGAATTCTCATATTCACACTAATGTTTACGCTGATGATGGCGATGTTTGCGATAATGATGATGCTAACGATGATAATATAAATATGATTGCTATATCTTTTCATTCGAATATCATTCCAGGATAAGGGTTATTTCTCGTACTTGTACTAATGCATAACTCGCACACGCACACGCACACAGATTCGCATAAATACATACATACACACACATACATACATACATACATACATACGTAAATGTCCACTAATTCATTACATAAGAAAGAACCCAAAGTCACACACAGATAATGGCAAACATTATAATGCCATAGGTTTATTCACGTATATGTAAACACACACACACACATACACATACACACACATATATATACATATATATATATATATATATATATATATATATATATATATATATATATATATATATATATATATATATATATATATATATAGTAATCCAGGTTACGTAAACATACACAGGATAAAAATCTAAAGAATTTCAACCGGTCTTATATGTAATAGTGCTCAATAGTTAATAGAGCTATTTGTTTTAATATTTTAATTTTATACAGACATGTACAAAAGCCGCTACACTGGCATGTCGATGTTATGATCTTTAGGTATTAGAAACTAAGATATCTTACGGCGGAACATTTTTATATATAATTTAATAATTCATCAGAATACAAAATTAATGACATAATTAATATTTTGTAATAATAATGCTTCGAAAAATAAAACACCACTAATATTTATAAGGACAAGTGTTGGTGGTGTTGAATGTTTCGGAACCTAATTAGTACAAAATATTGATTATGCCATTTTTGTTATTCTACTGAATTATAGTATATTAGCTCTGTTTTACTTTAAGTGTTAACCATTGAGCTCAATTTTATCTGTACCCTTTATTTGTTATATATATATATATATATATATATATATATATATATATATATATATATATATATATATAAATTCCCGAAACAGTTTTTCATGGTAAACAACTGATGATCCCTTAAAATAGTGTTAGAAATAAACTAATATAATAACTGTAAAAAATAAATTGACTTACATGAGTGATTTTCCACTGGAAGACTTGGGACTATAAGTTTTTTTTTTTTTTTTTTTAAATATAGTTTTAATGGTTGAGAAACTTCCGAGACTATATATATATATATATATATATATATATATATATATAATATTTTAGTTTTTATACAATATCGGTGTTATATAATCTACTTGTGATATAAGTAAATTAATAGATATTAAACTAAAACATTTATATATATATATGTATATATATATATGCATACATGTACACACATATACAACATTAAATGGGTGAGTCTCAGAAATTCATATTAAAATGATTATTTATTATTCCAATTATACTTATTATTATTACTACGATTATTATTATTATTACAATTAAAATAGAAACAAATATTATGATAATGATTACAAAATAATATTTAAAAAAAAATCGCATATAGAACTATTTATCACAATTATATACACAGTCACACACATTAAGGATATCTGCTAATTACATATGTATATTATTTAAAGAAGAACAAAAAGAACAATAATAGTGATGATTATAATAATGATAATGATGACAATAATAATGATAATGATAATGATAATAATAATGATAATAATAATAATGGTAATAAAAATGATGATAATAATAATAATAATAATAATAATAATAATAATGATGATAATAATAATAATTATAATAATAATAATAATAATAATAATAATAATAATAGTAATAATAATAATAATTCATGTGATAATTACATATACATATCGCCGCTCCACAGCCTCTGATTATTTATAATTTTTTTTACTTAAATCAAAAAACTTTTTACGTATTTATGCGATTTAAATTAGTATTTGTAACACGTCCGATCTCGATTTAAATTTAATAAGAATATAAATTATTAAATAACACATGCAATAATTAAAAACAAAAATCTATTGCAAGAAAAACTACAACACCCCGGCTCTTAAATAAATAAATAAATAAATAAATACTGTTGATTATGATGATGATGGTAATAATAATAATAATAATAACAATAATAATGATAATAATAATAAAAATAGTAATAATAATAATAATAATAATAATGAATATACCTTCACCCTAAATAGTTATTTAGAAACATTGTTTACATGAAATAACCCTCAAACCTTCTATTCATTATTATAATTAGAAATATAATCGAATAAAAATATTATTACGAAAACAAACATTATATATCACCCATGGTTATTTATACTAAACGTTTCCGTTGAATTGTTTCATTTAAATAAATAATAAGAACTTTATCAAATGCCATAAGATTCCTATAGATATACAACATACAATCGATTATGAGTAAAATAAAAAGAATAATACTATTCCTTGTAAAAATATTATAACACCACAACCTTAATAATAATAATAATAATAATCAGAAAATATCAATTGGCAATACACCTTAATGTGATATAATAGAACACTTATGATGATCATACAATATAGTAATTGTATTACACATTGAAATTATAGCAACAAAACATACGAAAATAACCAAAAATACATTTTACTTCATTGTATTGTTGTATAACGTCAATAATAATAATAATAATAATAATAATAATAATAATAATAATAATAATAATAATAGAAATATTATTATCGACACAGATAATTGTATTGATCGACGTGAAAATCATAAAAGAAAACTCCCGAAAAATCTTGTCCTAATAAAAATTTTCTCTCTTGATTCTGTTTTGTTTTATTATTTATATTGTCATTTCAGTGATTTTATTTTTATAACAAGATTTTAGTAATTTTTTCTTTTTATTACAAATTGCAGCTTTTTATTTTTATTTTCACCATTTCTAGCTACTGAAATGCCATAAATCGCTATTTAACCCAAATAAAGGAGACATGGATTCGTAATTATCCCAATATCATTAGACAAAGTGATTTTACAACAACTTTTCCCTTTCAAACTTAGGTAACACTGTTTACCCATCTATGTACTATGTCATAGTGGCGTAATTAGCTAGCTTCGATTAACGGTTATTTCCGTTTAGTAGTGCTTGGAGAAGTGTCCAAGAACACACTGTCTGGCAGGGTCAGAGGTTAAAGCGAATATGGGAATGAGAACTTATAGCAAACTGAAACCGGATGCTGAATGACGTCATCAAAGAAGAAAGAGGGAATTTTATTAAATGATAATTCAGTTAGTTACAAGAGGCGACACCGACTATATGAATATGGGTACAGATCTAAACAATTAAGATGATCTCGTCCCTCCCCTCGCTTTGAAACCCCAAATAAAATCCCCTCGTTTTAAATACTAAAAGAAATGATTAGACGAAAAACTGTGTTTTATATTCAATTAATTTTTATTAGTACATAAAATCAAAAAAGTCACTTTCGAAAGTAAAGGTAGTTTACGTTCGTTGTGATCCGCGCCAACCAGACGCAAGTTAAAAAACGTTAAGACTGGTCAATAATTAGATGGGTGACCGTTTGAGAATACTACATGTTGTATTTAAAACCAGGTCCTAATGGTCCTGCAAGACGATGATCGACTACTAATCTTCAACAACAATACACATTTCGGTATCGTTCGTTGTGATCTGCGCCGACCAGCCACCAGTTAAGAAACGTTAAGCTTGGTCAGTACTTAGATAAGTGACCAGTTAGGAATATCAGATGCTCTATCTAAAACCATGTCCTTGTTGTCTGCAAGCCGAGGACTGGGTACCAATATGTAACAATAACGAACAGTTCTCGATCGTTCGTTGTGATCTGCGCCGATCGAACACAAGTTAAGCAATGTTAATCCTGGTCAGTACTTAGATGAGGGACCATTTGGGAATATCGGATGCTGTATGTAAAAACTGGGCCTAGATGGCTTTCAAGTCGGTAGCCAGCTTCCCATCTGCAACAATAACATGCAGTCATGGTCCGTTTGTTGTGATCTGCATCGAGTAGACACTATCCGGCGAAAGCAAGTCAATGTCAGATTTAAAAACTTTAGATATAAATTCATGAATTTGTTTTTGAATAACACACGCACAGAATAAGTATAAGCGCTGAAAGATTTTTTGTATTAAGTGGTCAAAATGCAGCAATATTTGTAACTCACTTTAGATTTCATATTTACTCCCCCCGTCGGTACAAGAGCAGAATTAGAAACTAGTTCGGTTTTTAATGTGGATAAAATCCAGCTCTTCAGAAATAGGCACTCTGAATTCGAAAGAAAAATAAATTGCTTTTTCCTTCACTGACTGAGGACAGAAAAGATGAAGTGCAGTATTAGAACAGATACTACACTTTGCTACTTGGCAAAATGCCCCCAAAATCTCACTTTAGGGTCATACCGTTACCTTTTTTAATGGGAATCACTGCAGACAAGGCATGAAGCCACTTGATATAAGGAGCTAACAAGGACGAAATATGATTATCGCAAAGACAGGAAATGCCTATTGGCCTTAGTTTTAAAAAAAAAATCCAATGTTATAGGTAGGAGGAAAATAGTCAGCAGGAAGAGAGTTCCACAAGCCTGCGGTTCTTGGAAAGAAGCTACTGGAATAGGAAGCTGTATTGCAATGAGGTGTTGGTCTACGTGACAGGCAGTGAGATATTAATTCGGCTTAGCGATTATTGAAAATAAAGCTACTGGAAAAGAAGCTGTATTACAATGCGGTATCAAAACAGCGAATTGGTGGAGACCACTAGATCAACAAGTCAAACGAGCTGGAAGAAAGGAAGCTGGGAATAGATCAGATAATTCTGAAGAATGCTTATGTATCATTTAAAAGTGATTAAAAAATAGGAACAAAAGTAAATTTTTGTGGGAAATTTAGTAATGCGTTTTGTTACGTTCGCATCATCATCAGATTATATTTTTAAAATTCCAGTCAGCGGAAAAAGACATCAAACTCCACAAAGGTAAGGCCTGGGATGTGCTTGGTGGATTGGGAACCATCTGGAAGTTCTTCCTCTTTAACATTCTTACGAGATACTTTTTAGGGCCATGGCTCGACATCTTGAACACTGGCGAAGCATAACTTGACATACGCTAAAATGTTACGAGTTGTATTGGACATCAGCTGGTGAAACACACAGAGAAACTCCTACATAGAGACTTTCCACTTATCTCAGTGGCGCTAAGAGAGAGAAGGCTTCGACTTGCTGGTCAATCTTGGAGAAGTCAGTCAGAACTTGTTGAAACCGTCCTATAGAGTTCATTACGCGGCAAGAGTCAGTTGAAAGGCCTCATCACGCCTACATTAAACAATTTGTATGAAAAAGATAAAAGGAAGCACAATTTAAACACACGGAGAAATAATCAAAACGAGAGATTTACCGGTTTTGTTCGGATCTTCAGACCAAAGTGATCCGAACTAAACCGGTAAATCTCTCGTTTTGATGTCTTCTTACTGTGTTGAAATAGTTTTTCCTTTGTTTTTTTTTTCATTGATCCTGCCTTCACGGCGTTTCATTTTATGATATATCGTGTATTTTATCCCTATTAGACAACTTCTGATAGATCTTGTGTGACATCATCTGGAGCACTTGTTTAGGGGACGAGACTGAACGTAAGAATAAATAAAAATGTTACGTATTATTAGAAGCTTTGTAGTCAATACGTAATACAATGTCCTGGGAGCCTTATCAATGGAGATTTTGAAATAAAATAACATACAATACACCAAATGTTAATAGTTGTTAGTATATGGTACTTCGAGATACTTATCTCGAAACGTAACAATACTAATAACAATCTCAGTTACTATGATTATTCGGACTACTATTCTCATCTTCATTGTTATATCCACAACGATTCGGTTGATGTAACCTCCGCCCTTCTTCAGGCGTATCTTTTCGAACTGCGAAACCAAAATACAATTTCGATCTGAACCCTTTATTTAATACAAGAAGGTAGATTGTTCTCATTCTGTCAGCAATGACCGGGGTGAAATGATAAATTTAAAAGTATCCTTAGTTATTATCGCATGACGTACGGATTGCACCTTCAACCTCCAGAAAACTGGTACTGAAGAATAACTGTTAACCAACGCCATTTCATGTTACGTCACTTTGACATTGTTCTGTCTTCTTTTTTTCATATCAAGATTTAGGAATCAATATATATATATATATATATATATATATATATATATATATATATATATATATATATAAACCTATCAACAACCTATCTAAAATCTTCGGCGACTCACTAAATGAACTGTCTTCATTTCCTCAGTCGCCGAAGATTGTAGATGGGTTGTAAGGGCTTTTTCTGAACAGTAAACGTCACCCCATGCCAATAAAACCATGGTACGTCGTTGGAATATGTAATGTATTGTTTTTAAATAAATAATTTGTATTTAGCTCTCACAGTCTTGCGATCAAGAACTTTATTGATTTATTTTCAACACACACCGATACATTATATATATATATATATATATATATATATATATGGAGAAGTGAGTGTGGGCACCACGTGATGTCAGCCTGGAAACTAAGATCTCTGTATATGAGGCTTGTGTTGTATCAACTTGTTATATGGACCACTTACAGAGCTCATATTCGCCTGCTGGAGCGTTTACAGCAGAATTCCTTAAGCACTTGCTTAACACCCGTTGGGATAGCCTTACCCCTGATACCGAAGTATTGGAACAATCTGTTGTTCAAAGCATCAAGTCTCGTATAAGGAAACGCAGACTTCATTGAACTGGTCATCTTATTCGTCTTAGTGATGACAGACTGCCCAAGCAGATGATTTATGGGGAAATAACAGGGAATACTCGCCCACAGCATAAACCTTGTAAGCGATTCAAAGATGGTCTCAAAGACGATTTGAAGTGCTTTGGAATTGATGTTGGAAGATGGATGAAGGAAAGCGTTTTTTTTTTAAAGCAGCAAGCTTTTCGAAAAGAATAGGATGAGACACCAGCAGCGAGGAAGAGACGGGTTTTTGCATTTCGTAATTGGCTGATAAAAGGCATAGGTCGCCTGAAAAATAATAACTACTCAATGGTGATTGGGGAGGGAAGCAAGATATTAATAGGCGCCTGTGGATGTCTTATCAAGTACTGGACAGACACTAATAAACAAAGCAATGTGTTGCAGTTTTCTGTATTTAATCGTTTTGGTTTTCATTTCCTCAAAGGCTGCTATCACGCATGTTTGTTTAACATAAAGTATTCGTTGATACTTTACTACAAAATACATTTTGAACTTTTTTGTTCTTTTCTTCTCTTGTTTGTAAGATTCTTATTTAAGATATATATATATATATATATATATATATATATATATATATATATATATATATATATATATATATATATATATATATATATATATATATATACATATACGGAAATAAACTACGGAAACTTCATACACCAGTTTGATCGAGGTACGAAGTTGACCATTCGGAAGATGGAGAAAAATTTAAACAAAGATCACAAAGCAGAAACACTCCGTGCTATTCAACAACGTTTGCCTAAATGAAAACTTGCTGCCTAAATACACACACAATATATATATATATATATATATATATATATATATATATATATATATATATATATATATATATATATATATATATATATACTATGAACATTTTTCTTATTAATATTAAAGTGTTTTTCATCTACAGACGATGTCGTTTCGTGTAGAGGTGGCGGTTGCAAGCGGCCGCATGGGCTCAAACGTCGTTCGTAGATTTAGGCTAGAATCACGAGACAAACGCTCAGGACCACGCGGCCGCGAGAAATCGACACAGACAGTAGTTGAAATTAAGATACACTTAGCCAGGAGGCAGGGGGAAGTGTCATTAATGTCTACAGTGTTCAACGATCGATCGGAACTAGCTTGTCGCAGATGACAAAAAACTTTTCAATTTCAAACAGTGCTCTACTTTTAAGAATATTGCATCTTTAAATGGGCTTTTAACGATAAATATTTTTTTAAATGTTGAAATATATATGTCCTGACCATTTAATGCGAAATAATATAAGCTAAAACTGCAAGTTCCTTTCTACTTGATTTGTCGAACATTTAAGACGGGTTACTATGTTCGTTCGCCTGATTTGACACAAATAAGGTGTATTTCTCTACTCGTCACGTAGAAGTTTTAATTGGCCTCACTGGTCAATTAACTTAAAGATGACCCGTGTCCATGGGTTCGAAACGTGCTACCAGTTTAATAAGTTATCTCCACACTGAAGATTCCGCAAGAATGAAACGTATACATAATTGTGAATAATAATGAAATATTTGTTAATAATATATATATTTATATATATATATATATATATATATATATATATATATATATATATATATATATATATATGGACATTAACATCGAGGGTTCGATCCCTGCCCAGGGTAGCCATGCTGATGACGGTTCATAGTCAGAAACACGTGCCCATGGATTTCTTTTATGTATGTAGAAAATTAATTCATAAAAATTAATTAATAAATAAATATGAAAAAAATATATTTAAGATATTTGAGACAAGTTTGATAATTTTCTAATATATACATGAAAAATAATGATTGATGACACGTCCGATTAAGGTCGACTGAATGCAGTAGTGTGCATATTCTTAACCGCTTATGTAGCGGATAAAATACTAAAAAAACATACCAGTGTTCTATCGCCAGTAATATATAGAATCAGCTAATACGTTTGCTTCTTGGGGAATAGCCCTCGATATATTAAAAGCATTCTAGCTCCAGCGGTTGCTTCAGAAACTTGCCAACTATGGAATATCTCGCCATGTCTTCGCAACCATAGAATCTTTTCTTTCGGATAGGTTTATAAAAATTATTTTTTGATGGGCAGAGCTCTGAAGCACAGAGAATCAATGCCGGCGTGCCTACAAGATCTATTCTGGGACAAACACTTTTCTTATCTTTATTAATGATCTTCGAAATCATGTCTTGAGATCTTTTGTTAACATCTACACAGACGACACGACTGTCTATGGCTGCACTTCGAAGAACATTGATGATCAAGATATCGCTGATTCTCTCTCTTCGGACCTGGAGCGTGTAGTTCACTGGTGAAGAAGTTTTTTGTTATTTTACTACCTCTAAAACCAAGCTTGTCTTCTTCAACCACTCACAGGTCGATCCCTATTTTGTTCCAGTCGAAATGAATGGCTCTATCCTTGAAGAAGCCGCTTATTTTTGGTTAGCTCACAGGTCTGACGTTCACTCCAGATCTAAAATAGAAAACGTATATCCAGTCCGTTGCTAAGGTCACTGGAAAAATAGTTTGATCATTCTAACGCTCCAGGAAGTACCCGGCACCGTATGTGATCCTCTACTTATATAAGTCAAATGCGTCAAAAGATGGAATAGTACTGTTGCCACGTCTGGGGAGGTGCCGCGCACAGCACACTCTTTCCTGCCTTGGCAGAGTACAAAATCGACTTCGAAATCAGGTGGGGAGTGATCTTTTCTCTTCTCTGCAACCTCTTTCTCACAGAACAGACGTTGCTAGTTTTTTTCTGCTCGATCGATATTACCATGGCAGATGCTCGACTGAGCTCCAATCTTTAGTTTCTCCTTGTAAGAAATTCACAGAAATCACTCATTTTGCTGCCACATCGATAAAATACTTTCCTCCATGTGCCTAGGGTCAGATGGAATTTTCATGGACAAAGCTTGTTTGTAAGGACTTTTTGCGTCTGGAACTCATTGTCGCGGGACTGCTTCCCTGCTTATTACAACTTGGTCTTCAAGTCCAATGTTACCGGGTACTTGTAAAAATCGCCCACAAAAGTATTAGGTTTATGTCATAGATACATTGTCAGTGTTTCCAGAGTTTTCTTTATCTTTCAACTGACAATAATTTCAGTCTCATTAATCCTTTCCTCAAGTGGCTCTTGATACGTGATGACTCAATATATATATATATTGCGTTAGCATGAAACATCGATGTCTGTAGGTATTAAATAATTAATATTTATTTATGAATATTATTATAATCCCCCTCCACCAAAGGCCTGGCACTCTGAGTGACTTTAATAACAAGCAGTACTAATAGCTGCATGCACGATCCAAATACATTTGTTGATCACTTTAAACTGCTCGTGTAAATTTAGCCGCCGATTCGCTATTTACAAAGTTAAATTCCTCTCTAATTATTAACTAGTTCCCTATGACCGAGGGGGTAAGACTATTTATTTTTTCTTAAAATCTTACATAAAAGCAAGTGTGGTGTTAGCTGTTTGTGTGTTGTTCGGATGATTATTAAAAAATATTTATTGAATATTTCGGGAAAAGAAACTTCCCTTTGTCAAAAAATAATTAACACCAGAAGAAAATTCCGTCTGTGCAGAGAATCTACCAAAATGTAACAAAATGGATGCCAGAAGACAGAAGATACACACACACACACACACACACACACACACACACACACACACACACACACACACACACACACACACACACACATATATATATATATATATATAGTATGTTACATTCCAATGACCCAGTCTTTATTAATTTTTCTTGCCGTATTTCAAAATGATTCAATGTAGTTTCACACTTGTTTCGCGCTGAAACAAACAACCTCAGATAAGCATATAATTACCAGGGTCGTTCGTTCATGAAGCTCATCAGAAGACTCACAAATCACTTACGGAATAAAATCCACAAGCAAATAAAAAAACAAAAAAACTTTTACATTCATTTCCCATAGTAATTAGTTCCTTTAAAGGAACGAAAGGATTCTATTCATAGACAACCGGCAATTATTAAAAGTACTTCATTAGCTGCACACATAAACCACCCATATATTTTTAAATGGTCTCTTATTAGAATTTTTTCTCTCATTCTTCTCGTTACAAAATATGCAATGTGATGTGGAATTAATTTAACTTCTTACCGAGGTATTTTCTAATCGATCTATTCTCATGGCGTTTGTTTGTTTTTTGTTGAAAATCAAACTTTTGAGAACTTTGTTGCGTTTTTTTTTCTGGGTACTTACGAAATTCTGTTCGAATGGTATTCGTTTATTTAAAAAAAAATATGTTGCATCATATGACTTAAAATAAACACTGCCTCGAAACAGCTGTAAACAACTTTGTCTATACTCTTTATTTGGAATATGATTTAAAAATCATTTAAATTGTCAAACGTACACACACATGGTTGGTGTTTGAAGCATAAAACGATGTCGTCGTTTTGTTTAAATCATTTTTGTATCATAACTTTAATTCAATATTTCACACGGCCTGCGTTCTTTACAGAGAAAAGACGAAAAAATAAAAATGAAGTCATACATGCGCAAGTTTTGATGGTCATATGTTATTGAAAGTAAAGGGCGGACCTAGGGTGTAAGTTCCCTTATTTTGTCTTTTAGTCCTCACATTCCCTGAACGGTGTTTCTCACAAAGGGGGACGAATCGCTGTTTTCTGGGTCGGAATATATCCATCTAAAACTTATCGTTGGTTAGTTTTTGACCTTGAAGTGGTAATTTGTTTTTAGCTCCTTACATCAAGTGGCGTCATGCATTGTCTGGACCGATTTCCATAAAAAAGTGTTGTTTAAATATGTTTAACAAATGTTGTTATTTAATTATTTAAGTATAACTATCAGGTAAGCGACCACTTCCGGTGTAGGTTATTATAAGTCGTCCCGTGATAGAGACCACTTCCGTTGTAGGTTATAAGTCGTCCCGTGATAAGCGACCACTTCCGGTGTAGGTTATAAGTCGTCCCGTGATAACCCAAGTTTCGTAAATAAAAGCTATGACGGTGTTATTTTGTATTTGGGATCCTGTTTTTTTTTTATTAAGATAGATTAATGTTGTATTTTAATTAATATTTTTAAAGGTCTGCTAAGTGTTGTGTAACTGTGTCTAGAGGCTGCTATTATTTTTATTTATTTTTTCAATATGTTATTTGATTATTTAAGCGTGCCATTTCGATTTCCAGTATAGCTTAGAGTCGTATACTATTTACGCGTGCTGTTCTGAATAAAAATAATGGCGATGTAAGGCGAGATATGCCAGATGAATCCAGTGTTTTAATTAATATATTGATATATATAATAGATGAATATATATATATATATATATATATATATATATATATATAAATATAAATATATATTATATACATATATATATAAATATATATATATACATATATATAATATATATGAATATATATACATATATATATAATATATATGAGTGTATATATATATATAAATAATATATGAAAATATATATGATATGAATATATATATATATATATATTTGTCGCTCCTCGTAAAACAAGTAGAGCCCTCTTAATGGTAGTACAAACACAGCATGACGTCACTTGCTTTATATGCATCACTCCTTCTTTAATAGAAGTAGAGTGCTTCGACATCAAGCCGCTTTTATATGTGTTAAATTATCATTGTTTATCGGCTATTCAACTGGTGGGGGCGCGGTTTAAGGCGTTGGATGCAAGTTGAAAAATACTTGTTATCCAGGGTTTCGAATCGTACGACCTGTAGTGAATAGTCATATCTCTATGCTGATGAGTCCCGATTGAAAAGGGACGAAACGTATACGTACATAGATAATAAACAACAACAAATATTTTATATTTGTCGCTCCTCGTAAAACAAGTAGAGCCCTCTTAATGGTAGTACAAACACAGCATGACGTCACTTGCTTTATATGCATCACTCCTTCTTTAATAGAAGTAGAGTGCTTCGACATCAAGCCGCTTTTATATGTGTTAAATTATCATTGTTTATCGGCTGTTCAACTGGTGGGCGCGCGGTTTAAGGCGTTGGATGCAAGTTGAAAAATACTTGTTATCCAGGGTTTCGAATCGTACGACCTGTAGTGAATAGTCATATCTCTATGCTGATGAGTCCCGATTGAAAAGGGACGAAACGTATACGTACATAGATAATAAACAACAACAAATATTTTATATTTTATATATATATATATATATATATATATATATGAAACAAACTATATTTAGAGTTATTATTATTAACCCTTACCCTAACCCTAACCCAAACCCAGTGTTTGAATTAATATATTGATATATATTATATATGAATATATATATATATATATATATATATATATATATATATATATATATATATATATATGAATGTATATATACAGAGTGATTCATAAGTTACTTAGCTATTTATTTTTGAAATTCTACAGTTAAAAACTACGGTAATACAAAACAGAAAGTTTATTTAACAAATTCATTTATGGGAGTTGAAAATTACAGAAAATTTTCAAAATTTCCACCTTCGTTCTGCATGCATAGCTCCATTCTTTTTTGCAAGGAATTTACGACTCTTTGTAGCATATTTTATTGATTATGAAATAAACATATATAGAAACAAATATATAAACGAACAAATTTAAAATAACAAATAGCAGTAACATTTTAAGCTGAATTATTTCGACACTTGATTATTGGGGAAATGGTAGTTTTATCTGTACCATTGGAGAGCCATGCATATAGCTGTCCTGTTTTTAAATCTCCGAAACAGTTACATGGTAAACAGCTGAAGATCCCCGTGTTAATATTAGATGCTTACGTTAAGGTCTCCTGCTTTTGTTTCACTGTTAGATACTTAATCCTCCTTTTTATTTTATTTACTTACTAATATATATTATTTATTTATGAATTTTCCAACAAATGTTAAGTCTACAATATTTTGGATTTAGTTAGTTTCTCTGGGAATTTAAACTGCATTTTCCTTTTTTTTAAATCTTTTTGTTTAAAATAACTCAAAGCTTCTTTAGACTATATATATATATATATATATATATATATATATATATATATATATATATATATATATATGTATATATATATGTATATATATATGAACATATAAATAATATATTAATCTATATAATATTTAAATATATATATATAATATATGAATATATATATATATATATATATATATATATATATATATATATATATATATAATATGAAACAAACTATGTTTGAGATAGGGTATTAATGTATGTATTTGTTTACCTTGGTATGTACGAATTTTAGTGGGAATTTTAGAAGCCTGAAAGTTTTCTTTTTGCGGACTTCTAACATACTCTCGTTGTGACTGTTAGACGTGTCGTATTTTCCGAGTTATGACAAAAAACAATAAAAGTGTTACATTCGTGTTTTGATAAGATAGAGGAATTTTGTATTAATAAAAAAAGTAAATCGGTACAAATCAACAGGATATAACTTTTTTGACCAGCTTGATTCAGTTGTTGGAATTTTTCCACGTAATGGTTGCCAACATCTCTAAGTGAAAGTGGTACTGTGGAACCAGCTGAATTCGAACTTGGCACATCAAGGTCGTCAGGCACCGAATAAGTGTATGAGTGGATAACGACGCGGACTGAATTTTGTAGTTTAATTAATATATTTAAAAGTCGGCTTAGTGTTGTTTAACTGTGTCTAGAGGCTGTTATTATTTTTATATTAAATAATTGTTTTTTGATTATTATGTGGACGATGGACAGATCACGGCACATTTTACAACTGTCAAGTGCCGGTTTTCTAGCATTCAAAATATCTGGTTTGCTGGTTATGTTCATACCAGTCGAAGATACGCTCCTAACATCATTCTGCCAACCTAGGGACCAACTAGTTGGAATGAGGTGTGGTTAGGTTACCTCTACGTTTTACAATAGAAGTTTGATTTATTGATTTTCGTTTATTTTTAATGGATATCGCTCCAGACACGGCATAAAGCCACTTGATGTAATGAACTAAAAAATACTACTACTTCAATGTAAAAAACTAGCCAACAATAACTGTTAGATAGATAGATTTCGACTCATAAAACAGAAATTATTCTCCCTTTGTCAGAAACATTGCTCATGGAATGTGAAGACTAAAAGACAAAATAAGGGGAATCAAGAGTTATGGGGCTGCCGAAAGTAAACCCAATGGTTACTCCCAGGCATTACCTCTACCCAAGAGAATGGCAGTTTGGTTTATTGCCGATAGCCTTAGACTCCATAATCGGGGAATGCTGTTCGTGGCTATTTTTTATGTCCATCCAAGTTGCCTCGAGCATTGAGCCTGGTTTTACCCCATCTTTTGGGCTGGTGGCACATCTTGCTGTTACTGTAGGAAGCAAGTAAATCCTTTGATCCAGTGCCCCCTTTTGGTGGAGGTGGGACCCGGATTTGTCAACCCGTTAAAGTGACTTACTTACCCTAACCCTACCCTTCCGTGGGAAAATAAAATAATTATTATCCGTACTAATGCAGATCCCTCAAATTCATGATGGATTATCTGCGTTAACTTTTTGTCATAACGCACCCAGTGTATGCCTATTTAATTAACAAAAAAAAAATCAGCTTTTGTATATAAACATACGACCGAGTTAATTCAAGAACGTTTCGCTCTTTTCTTCTTCTTTCTAATCCATTTTAAATGCTTGTAAGGACGAAAAGGGAAAATAAAATAAAATGATTCGGTTGATTTTATATGCAAAAGATATATATCCGTAAACATTATTAAACGCATGTGCGAATGCGTTCGGCGGCCGGTTTCTTGCTGTTTCTCTTTTCGTTTGATTTTAATTTTACATTAAAATAGAAAATAACTTTTCCTCAGGTGCAACTCATAAAAGTGCCACAGCTTTACGAATACATCCACAAGCAGGTGTTCGCATATATATATATATATATATATATATATATATATATATATATATATATATATATATATGTGTGTGTGTGTGTGTGTGTGTGGGAAGGGGGTGTAGGGGTATGTGTGTGTTGGGTCCTTTTGACGGGTATACTACTAGTATATAGATGTATATATACATATATATATATATATAGATGTATATATATACACATATATTTATATATATATATATATATATACACATATATTTATATAGACAACGTAGGCTGTTTTAATGTTGATATACGCTTATATATATATATATATATGTATATATATATTGTGTGTATTTGGGCTGCATTTTCTCATTTATGCAAACATTGTTACAAATAAGAGAATTCGTCTGTTTAATTATACTGTTTTATTTTTTCAATTTTTCTGATGTTCTTTTTTGTATTAAAATAATTTAAAAAAAATAAAAAATGTTCCATAGGTTTCACAAACGTTTTCGATTTTTCGTCGAATCATTCACAAGTGTCAAAAGCAAATGAAAAAAAAAGCTGGAGAAAGAAGACACTTTTTTAAAAAGGCAGCGGAGAAACGCGCATAGAACGTTTTTCGCATTGTTCCAGGAAGTCGTTGGCGATTTAAATTCAGCAACGCTGGATGCCATCACAGAAGAAAATCATATGTGATGTTGTTAATTTTAGGTTGTTGTGTTTTTATGTAGATAGCTTCTGGTATTTTACATTTTTTTAAATTGGTTTCGGAATGTATTGTTTTAGTTTTAGTAACTAGAATTTGTCTGATTTAAGATAAATTGTAGTTAATAACACTCAAATTATTATTCCTGGAACAATTCGAAACACGTTCCCTGTGCGTTTCTCCGCCGTCTTTAAAAAAAAATTCTCTTCTTTCTTCAGCTTTTTTGTTCATTTGCTTTTGACACCTGAGGATTATTCGACGAAGAATCGAAAACGTTCGTGAAATCTATGAAGCATTTATTTTTTTTGTTTTGATTTTGATACAAAAAAGACCATTAGAAAAATTGAATAAATGAAAGAAGGTATAATTAAACAGACGAATTCTATTATTTTTAACAATGTTTGCATATATATATATATATATATATATATATATATATATATATATATATATATATATATATATATATGTGTGTGTGTGTATGTGTGTGTGTCAAGTTTCCGTTTAGTCATGAGAGACATGGATACACGCTATAAATGTGTCCGAGCAGGAGTGGAGGGATTTCTGGTGAAACAAGAGCGCGCAATCCCAAACAGCACATCTCCTGAACCGGCGCTGCTAATGTCCAGTGTCAAGGAGAAGTGTAGGACGACCATAAACAATGCCATATAAGCAGAGAAAGACTAGTTTCACAACTAAGGCTTGATACTCTAGTGTACCTTAATTGTTTAATCATAGCTGAATAGAGGATGTATGGATCCATGCCTTCCGTAATTTGAACCCTGATAGTGACAGATTCGAACTACCGTTCGTGACACTCTGACACTCGACCTCTGAGCTGTTGCTGAAGTATATATTATTTTTTGTGCGTATATATATATATATATATATATATATATATATATATATATATATATATATATATATATATATTAAAAATTGAGAAACCAGTCAACAGACACGTGCATTTATATCAATAAATGCAATTTATTATTATTTTTTTTTTAAATATATTTTTTCAATCCGAATTTTCGGTTTAACAAACCTTAATCATGGAAACATACAGTATATATATATATTTCTCTTTTTTTTCTTCATGGTGAAAGTCAACGGCCCCGTTGAAGACTGACGATACTCTCCGATGTTATTAGAGTGTTTGTATATATGTCCGGCGCAAGAAGTGAATGCTCTTATAGCATGGGTTAATAATATGAGTGTTACTACATTATTGAAAGCGTCGTTAAGAGATATATTTGAAAATTGAGAAACCAGTTAACAGATGCGTGAATTTATATCAATAAATGAAATTTCTTAATCATTTTTGTAATATATATTTTTCAATGCGAATTTTCGGTTTAACAAACCTTAATCATGGAAACAGACAGTATATATATATATATATATATATATATATATATATATATATATATATATATATATATATATATGTATTTATTTAAAAAAAAATTTTTTCTTCATGGTGAAAGTAAACGGAACCACTGAAGACTGCGATTCTCTCCGATGTTATTATAGTGTTTGTATATATGTCCGGTGCAAGCAGTTGGTGCTCTTAGGCATTGGTTAATAATATTGATTTCACCATGAAGTAGAAAAAAAAATACTGTCTGTTTCCATAATTAAGGTTTCTTAAACCGAAAATTCGGATTTCTAATATATATATATATATATATATATATATATATATATATATATATATATATATATATATATAAAGATTCCGGCCACTGTATCGTTGAACACTGTTGCTTACAGCCTTCTATATGTGTCCCCTTACTTCCACATGAATAGATCTTAATTGTCTTCCTTGAAAGTTTATTGGCCGCATTGTTCTCGGCGTTCAGACAAATGTTTACTCGGATCTGAGGGGTTCGAATCGTGTGACCGAAAGAGCAAATACTCTTAATACTGATGATTCCCCGTAAAAAGGATGCCCCATTTTCCGACAATTCTTGTTTTTTAAGGTAGTTTACCAAATGTTTTTACTACTAACCATAAGTCCAGTTGACCAGGTAGTAACATTACATGTAATCACTTAAAAATGTTGACTCACTCTCACACAAAAAAGCGCAAAGAAAAAATAAGTTTAAAGCAATAAAACGGTACAATAATAACGTTTATAACCGTATGGAATCAATAAGCCTGACTCTCGCTCAATTCCTGCTTAACTGTCCTTGACTTTACGCCTTACTCTCGTCCCACTGTCTGCATGACTGTCATTGACTTTCAGCCTTACTCTCGCACACTGTCTGCATGAACGTCAGTGACTTTCAGCCTTACGCTCGACCCACTGTCTGCATGACTGTCATTGACTTTCAGCCTTACTCCCGTCCCACTGTCTGCATGACTGTCATTGACTTTAAGCCTTACTCTCGCCCCACTGTCTGCATGACTGTCCTTGACTTTCAGCCTTACTCTCGTCCCACTGTCTGCATGACTGTCCTTGACTTTCAGCCATACTCCTGTCCCACTGTCTGCATGACTGTCATTGATTTTCAGCCTTACTCTAGCCCCACTGTCTGCATGACTGTCCTTGACTTTCAGCCTTACTCTCGCCCTACTGTCTGCATGACTGTCCTTGACTTTACGCCTTACTCTCGTCCCACTGTCTGCATGACTGTCCTTGACTTTACGCCTTACTCTCGTCCTACTGTCGGCATGACTGTCCTTGACTTTCAGCCTTACTCGCGCCCTACTGTCTGCATGACTGTCCTTGACTTTCAGCCTTACTCTCGTCCCACTGTCTGCATGACTGTCCTTGACTTTCAGCTTTACTTTCGCCCAACTATCAGCATGACTGTTCTTGACTTTCTGCCTTACTCTCGTCCCACTGTCTGCATGACTGTCCTTGACTTTCAGCCTTACTCTCGCCCCACTGTCTGCATGACTGTCCTTGACTTTACGCCTTACTCTCGTCCCACTGTCTGCATGACTGTCCTTGACTTTCAGCCTTACTATCGCACACTGTCTGCATGACTGCCCTTGACTTTCAGCTTTACTCTCGCCCCACTGTCTGCATGACTGCCCTTGACTTTCAGCTTTACTCTCGCCCCACTGTCTGCATGACTGTCCTTGACTTTCAGCCTTACTCTCGTCCCACTGTCTGCATGACTGTCCTTGACTTTCAGCTTTACTTTCGCCCAACTATCAGCATGACTGTTCTTTAGTTTCTGCCTTACTCTCGTCCCACTGTCTGTATGACTGTCCTTGACTTTCAGCCTTACTCTCGCCCCACTGTCTGCATGACTGTCCTTGACTTTACGCCTTACTCTCGTCCCACTGTCTGCATGACTGTCCTTGACTTTCAGCCTTACTCTCGCCCTACTGTCTGCATAACTGTCCTTGACTTTCAGCCTTACTCTCGTCCCACTGTCTGCATGACTGTCCTTGACTTTCAGCTTTACTTTCGCCCAACTATCAGCATGACTGTTCTTGACTTTCTGCCTTACTCTCGTCCCACTGTCTGCATGACTGTCCTTGAGTTTCAGCCTTACTCTCGCCCCACTGTCTGCATGACTGTCCTTGACTTTACGGCTTACTCTCGTCCCACTGTCTGCATGACTTTCCTTGACTTTCAGCCTTACTATCGCACACTGTCTGCATGACTGCCCTTGACTTTCAGCCTTACTCTCGCCCCACTGTCTGCATGACTGCCCTTGACTTTCAGCCTTACTCTCGCCCCACTGTCTGCATGACTGTCCTTGACTTTTAGCCTTACTCTCGTCCCACTGTCTGCATGACTGTCTTTGACTTTCAGCCTTACTCTCGTCCCACTGTCTGCATGACTTTCCTTGACTTTCAGCCTTACTATCGCACACTGTCTGCATGACTGCCCTTGACTTTCAGCCTTACTCTCGCCCCACTGTCTGCATGACTGCCCTTGATTTTCAGCTTTACTCTCGCCCCACTGTCTGCATGACTGTCCTTGACTTTCAGCCTTACTCTCGTCCCACTGTCTGCATGACTGTCCTTGACTTTCAGCCTTACTCTCGTCCCACTGTCTGCATGACTGTCCTTGACTTTCAGCTTTACTTTCGCCCAACTATCAGCATGACTGTTCTTGACTTTCTGCCTTACTCTCGTCCCACTGTCTGCATGACTGTCCTTGAGTTTCAGCCTTACTCTCGCCCCACTGTCTGCATGACTGTCCTTGACTTTACGGCTTACTCTCGTCCCACTGTCTGCATGACTGTCCTTGACTTTCAGCCTTACTCTCGCCCTACTGTCTGCATAACTGTCCTTGACTTTCAGCCTTACTCTCGTCCCACTGTCTGCATGACTGTCCTTGACTTTCAGCTTTACTTTCGCCCAACTATCAGCATGACTGTTCTTGACTTTCTGCCTTACTCTCGTCCCACGGTCTGCATGACTGTCCTTGAGTTTCAGCCTTACTCTCGCCCCACTGTCTGCATGACTGTCCTTGACTTTACGCCTTACTCTCGTCCCACTGTCTGCATGACTTTCCTTGACTTTCAGCCTTACTATCGCACACTGTCTGCATGACTGCCCTTGACTTTTTGCCTTACTCTCGCCCCACTGTCTGCCTGACTGCCCTTGACTTTCAGCCTTACTCTCGCCCCACTGTCTGCATGACTGTCCTTGACTTTCAGCCTTACTCTCGTCCCACTGTCTGCATGACTGTCCTTGACTTTCAGCCTTACTCTCGTCCCACTGTCTGCGTGACTTTCCTTGACTTTCAGCCTTACTATCGCACACTGTCTGCATGACTGCCCTTGACTTTCAGCCTTACTCTCGCCCCACTGTCTGCATGACTGCCCTTGACTTTCAGCCTGACTCTCGCCCCACTGTCTGCATGACTGTCCTTGACTTTCAGCCTTACTCTCGTCCCACTGTCTGCATGACTGTCCTTGACTTTCAGCCTTACTCTCGTCCCACTGTCTGCATGACTGTCCTTGACTTTCAGCTTTACTTTCGCCCCACTATCTGCATGACTGTTCTTGAGTTTCTGCCTTACTCTCGTCCCACTGTCTGAATGACTGTCCTTGACTTTCAGCCTTACTCTCGCCCCACTGTCTGATTGACTGTCCTTGACTTTACGCCTTACTCTCGTCCCACTGTCTGCATGACTGTCCTTGACTTTCAGCCTTACTATCGCAAACTGTCTGCATGACTGCCCTTGACTTTCAGCCTTACTCTCACCCCACTGTCTTCATGAATGCCATTAACTTTCAGCCTTACTCTCGTCCCACTATCTGCATGACTGTCCTTGACTTTACGCTTTACTCTCGTCCCACTGACTGCATGACTGTCCTCGACTTTCAGCCTTACTCTCGTCCCACTGTCTGCATGACTGTCCTTGACTTTCAGCTTTACTTTCGCCCCACTATCTGCATGACTGTTCTTGACTTTCTGCCTTACTCTCGTCCCACTGTCTGCATGACTGTCCTTGACTTTCAGCCTTACTCTCGCCCCACTGTCTGCATGACTGTCCTTGACTTTACGCCTTTCTCTCGTCCCACTGTCTGCATGACTGTCCTTGACTTTCAGCCTTACTATCGCACACTGTCTGCATGACTACCCTTGACTTCCAGCCTTACTCTCACCCCACTGTCTTCATGAATGCCATTGACTTTCAGCCTTACTCTCGCCCCACTGTCTTCATGAATGCCATTGACTTTCAGCCTTACCCTCACCCCACTGTCTGCATGACTGTCCTTGAGTTTCAGCCTTACTCTCGCCCCACTGTCTGCATGACTGTCATTGACTTCCAGCCTTACTCTCGTCCCACTGTCTGCATGACATCATTGACTTTCAGCCTTACTCTCGTCCAACTGTCTGCATGACTGTCCTTGACTTTACGCCTTACTCTCGTCCCACTGTCTGCATGACTGTCCTTGACTTTCAGCCTTACTATCCCACACAGTCTGCATGACTGCCTTTGACTTTCAGCCTTACTCTCGCCCCACTGTCTTCATGAATGCCATTGACTTTCAGCCTTACTCTCGCCCCACTGTCTGCATGAGTGTCCTTGACTTTCAGCCTTACTCTCGCCCCACTGTCTGCATGACTGTCATTGACTTTCAGCCTTACTCTCGCCCCACTGTCTGCATGACTGTCATTGACTTTCAGCCTTACTCTCGTCCCACTGTCTGCATGACTGTCATTGACTTTAAGCCTTACTCTCGCCCCACTGTCTGCATGAGTGTCCTTGACTTTCAGCCTTACTCTCGCCCCACTGTCTGCATGACATCATTGACTTTCAGCCTTACTCTCGCCCAACTTTCTGCCTGACTATCCTTGACTTTTTGCTTGACTCTCGCTCAACTTTAAGCCTGATCATCTATTTATCTATCTATCTATTTATCTATCTATCTATCTATCTATCTATCTATCTATCTATCTATCTATCTATCTATCTATCTATCTATCTATCTATCTATCTATCTATCTAGACATCACTAAATCGATAATCACATTACTAGAAGACGAATTTGTTTTAGATGGCAAAATAATTTTCAAAATAATATCCCTCCTTGGCTGTGTCGATATATATTGATCTCATGAACTGATCATTATGTAGATCTAAATGTATGATCAAAAATGTATCGAATAAGTACGTGACCAGGTCATTGATCCACTTCCATTTGTATATGTGTCTACATGTACGTATGGCTTTATCAATATGAATTCGTTCCGCATCATCAGTACATAGATTAATCTATCTAAGTCATTCTTTTCCTATTTAATTTTTTCTCTGTCTTCTTTTTCTATTTTTTTTTCTTCATATTCTCCTTACTATCTGTTCCTATTTACTTGCTCCCACTAGGGGAAAGTTCTGTTTTAATGAGAAAAAAAAAAAAAATTCCCCCAAAAGGGGAGCCTTGTATTGGGAAACAAAAACGCATGTATAGATTCATCGGCAATCCCCCAAGACTGACGGTACCTCAGACAGCAGGCATTCTGTCTTTCAATTTTACTTTTCGCTTTGATCTAAATATATATTTGTGTCTCATCTCTGTAACTGTACCCGTTTCTCTCTTTATGTCTATGTCTCTATTTTTTATGTGGTAACGAATCACCGCTTATCAAGGCTCGAGGATCATGGTTAATGGACAAAATTCGATTATTTTATGATTACGACACAGTATGTATAAAAGAAATGAATAAAATGTTCGATCGCAAAAAGTGAAAGCTGATGATTTGAATGGACTATAACGGCAGTTTAAAGGATAAAAGATTAGCCCATCTCGATAAAACTGCGGTACGTCCCTGAAATATGTAACATATAGATTATACAGGGTGGGCCAAAATAAGGGTCCTATCTTTATATTTGAATAACTTGAATTTGAATAACTTCCACAAAATAAAAGTTAAACTCACCAAACTTTATGTGTGTGTAGACTGACCCTTCCGAGATTTTTTGAAATAAACAAAACAAATTTTAGCCGAAAAACACTTCTTAAAACTTACAAAAACTAAAGTATTGTTTTTTTACACGGTTTTGAGTTTTTTAAGCAAAAATAATGTTTTCTAAATGAGGGTACGTTCCTTAGGGCTAATACGGCTCATGCTTGCTTCGGAAGGGGTCCTTTACTTATTCTAAAAAATTTTTTTTTTTTAAATCAATAAATAAAAAAGTTATGAATTTTTAAAAATAAGACCCTTATTTTTGCCCACCCTGTATATATATATATATATATATATATATATATATATATATATATATATATATATATATATATATATATTACTATTTCATGTATCCACGTATAATTTTATAAGGGGATATAATTTTTTAGGTATCCATTTTCAGTATTTACATCTACAGTGCTCGATACAAAAGTATAGCTAGGTAGTAAGTTATGAACATATATTTATGGCAATTAAGCTACACAGAGGCTTCCGCGTTTCATCCCCGTAGGGAATAGTCAGGCTAAAATTTTAGCGTGAGGATTCCCTACGGGGATGAAACGCGGAAGCCTCTGTGTAGCTTAATTGCCATAAATATATTTTCATAATTTACTATATATATATATATATATATATATATATATATATATATATATATATATATGTATGTGTGTGTGTGTGTGTGTGTGCGTATATAATAATTCAGTCGAATAAAAAATTTATAACATAATAAATAATTTGTAATGGTTAAGTTCCAAACTTTCAATACCAATATTAATTTTGAATCCACCCTTAAATATATATTTTAACCTCAACTGTCTCGACATATTTTTCTTCTCATGTTGGAAAAAAAGTTTCTGAACTTTGTTTTGTCTTTATACTTACTGAAGAATTCAGTTGAATGTTGCCCGTATCGAATTGCTGAAGAACAATGGTGCTTACAAAGAGATTCATATAATTGTGAATTTTCGTAACCTGCTATGGAACTGATAATAAATTGAAATGTCCGAAACATATGTTGTAGTCAGCCTGGAAACAGTCCCGCGGTATTGTGTTCTACAGACTGGTAGTTCTTGGAAAGCTACAACTACTGTAAACAATTTTCCTTTCTTTTTCCGTGTACCTAACCTTTATGAGTAAGGTTTCTTTACAAGGACTATCTATCTGTGGAACATAATACCGCGGGGCTGCTTTCCAGCTGACTACAACGTGATCGTTTTCAATTCCAATGTTAACCAATTCTTGTCCAGCCGCCCGCTTTAATGAACAAGTTTTGCCTTGTTGTCTCTTATTCTTGAGTAGCCTTCCACCTAGTTTCAACTGTCGTCTCCAATACTCACAGTGTTGTATCATCGGCCACCTAGCAAACTCATTAACCCTTATCCTTGAATGGCTTTTAGGCGCTGATAAGCGGTTACTCATTAGACCATAAAAAGGGAAGCGAAAAGAAAAAGAGACAAAAATAAGAAAATTTCAAAGTTTAAAACATAATAAAAACTTTTATTTTCATACTTAGCTAGAACACAATAAAAAAAACCCAATAAAGTGACACGTTGGCACTGCCAATGTAAGCTTATATATATATATATATATATATATATATATATATATATATATATATATATATATATATAGTAATCTAGGTAAAGTAGACATCTACGGGATAAAAAGCCACAGAATTTCAACCGGGTTTATAAATAAGTGCTAAATAGTAAATAGAGTTGTTCTTATAGTTGTTTTTATTCATACAGACATGTACAAAAAGCCGCTATACTGGTATGTCGATGTTATCGATCAATAGTTATTAGAAACTGAGATCTCATAAGGTTGAGGAAAAGTCTGATCTTTCACTTAGATGTTCATATTGGGAAAGTATGAAAAGATAGGAAAAAAAAACCCAAATTAAAAACCGGGAGGTCACATGGTCAAATTTAAATTGTTTTAAATTCACGAAATTGCTAGACTTTCTCTCCTGATGTTGATGATGGTCTCCAAATCTTTTAGCTCTACATAAGCAGTTTTCACCTTTAAATATTTAATATCAAGTCCAAAATCTTTTTCTTGCAGTCTTAGTGTGAAAGTCAGAGACGCCATTCTTACCATGCGGAGGATTCGTTCTCGACAATCAGTCCGACGGCGGTGGGCCATTATGACCGATGGTGCCCTTTCTTCTGTCTGTGTGAGGTATGGTTCTGGGTAGTCCTAGGGGGAGGGGCTCTAAGGCTTTGCCTCTCCTCTTTAGATTGGAGTTATATTTTTGCTAACTACCTGAGGTGCCCCGACCGAGCAATGCCGACGGGGCTGCCCAGGCATTTTTTTGCGAGGCCAGAGTGCACTTTCTCTAGTGCGCTGACCCACAAATCACAGTTTACGACTTTGTGCCACATATTCCTGCGGTGGGAAAGAGGTAACTAATAAGTTTTTTGTGACCTTGTGCAAGCATATTCCAAGACGCAAAATGACTTCTATTAGGAAGTCAATCGCATGGCTCAACCTGAAACAAAATAAAATATAACATATTAAATATAAAATATTGATATGTTTCTATACATGATGCGAAAATTTGAGGTTATATTAACAAGAATTTCCGAAAATCATATCAAGTTTTTGGACCACCCTATATATTCCATGTGATCATCTATCAAAATCCACCAGACACACCATGGAAGAATACAATACAAACATCATTAGTGCTATCACATCACTCTGCATAACATAAAAATAACATACATACATACATACATACATACATACATACATACATACATACATACATACATACACGCCGATGAGTCACGCATGCCACAGCTGACAGGGTCTAAGCTCGTCTGAATATTTCTGTCAGAGTTATCTCACCCTTAGCCTTTGGTTCCATAACCACTACAAGACAGTGGGGAGGTCCATATTTTAGGCGCTGAACTCTCGCCATTCACCAGAGGTGCTCTGATGAATTGCGTGCATGTGGGGTTGGTTTGACTGGGAGAAGCTGTGTGTTTTGCTAGGATATCTGTACGCTTTTAACACACGTCCACACACTAGTCCATGAGTACCATACATACATACATACATACATACATACATACATACATACATACATACATACATACATACATACATACATACATACATGCATACATACATACATACATACAGAGAGACAGACAGACAGACAGATAGACAGACAGACATAGTGATTGACACCTTTTTACAGAAGAAAGTAACCCCTACAAAGATTGCAATGTCCGGTTGTGGTCACGAATATTGTCAGCAGGCCCGATTTATTTTTATAAGTCTTTATCGCTGTGGGGCTTGTATAGATATTTGTACATGTATATGACCATGTTGTGCGCTTATACGACACGCACAGCACGTTATTCTTCTTCAAAGCCTGGTTTCGGTGACAATCCGAAGCAAGATAACTGAGAGACGATGTAGAGCGCAGGTTTTATATCAAAGTTTTCTGTCTCCTAGATGGATGATCGAACAAAATCTACCGGCCACTCTCGCTGAGTAATGTAGCACTGCGCCTGGGTACTATACCAGGTATTTTTACGGCCCCGCTAATATATATATATATATATATATATATATATATATATATATATATATATATATATATATATATATATTTATATATACATGTTTCCAAATCAGGGTTCCATCCCATCGAAAAGTCAAACGATAATGAACATTTACTAAACACTGAGCACATTAATACCGTTGAAACAACGCGGCTCGAGCACACATTAATTTTGCTTGCTTTAGTTGTGCTTCGCTTAAAAAAATAAAAATTAGGGTTCCATCCCATCGAAAAGTTAAACGATAATACATACATACATACATACAGACAGACATATATGCCTGAACAGATCTTAGATGTTCTAATAAGATGCCGGTAGCCAATCAGTGAACAAGAGATGATTATCCTTGCTAATATTAAAAAAAAAAAAAAAATTCGCGTCGGCTTTAATCGACCGTTTCAATGCTTCGAAATTCCTTTAATGTATTTCATTGCTTTTCTATATATGAACTTTTTACGCGATTTAAAAATATAATCATTCAATGTGTAATTATGGCCAAATAACGTTAAAATTCTGTAATTTGGAAGAAACATAGTTGGTCAGATTTATGTCGTCTAGCCAAACAAAACGCGTCTAATATCCGTGCATAAAAAAATGTCTCCCATTAATTAAAATCAGATTTATAATGAGTGACAGCGAGAGAACTTATCGTAAGTATTCGAGACGAGCTCTTCGTCTATACTTTGAAATATCACTAATACAAATTAAACAATCTATATGATTACATATGTAATCGATTGGCAATAAAATTTTAAAATTTCTTAGTCGAAGCAGAATCATATATTTATGTTAATCATAGAAAAGTGAAAAATATGAAACCCTGCAAATATGAAGCCATATATAACCATGTTAATATTAAAGCATATGATTATAAAAGCATATGAAATGATACACATAATAGATGTTGCTAATCTCTTTCTACTCTATCGTTATGTTCATGATAGGCGCTCGACTCAGCTCCAATCCCTGTCCCCCCCTGTAAAACATCCACAACAAGAACTCGTCTAGTTACAACAACAACAAAGAACTTTCCTTTTTCTCTCTCTCCACCTCCCCCTCTCTCTCTCTTTCTCTGTACCAAAAACAAACGGAACAAAGTTTATTTTCTAGAAAACCACATCTATGGAACCGAATACTAAGAGACTGCTTCCAAACCGACGAAAACATAGTCGTCTTCAAGTGTAATATAAACAAATACCTGGATGATCGATTCCATCCATCGTTTCCAGTCGTCTCGTAACGGCGTTCATCGTCCAACCGACAGTCTCTTCAACCCTTATCCGTGAGTGTTCCTAGGGTCTTCATAAGCCGTGACACATCAGTATTAAAAAAAAAAATGATGACGGTGTTATTATAAAAACCCACTCAAAGATGTGATGTATTTTGATTGTAATGAGTAATTACATGTGCTTAACCCGACAATTTACCTGATATAACTAATCTAGCGAGCGATAATTCAGTATCATCCTTTTTACAATTCATAATGTATTCTTAAGGTTGTATAGCATAGCATGTTCAGACCTTTACATCGCTTTCCTTTGATGCATCTTTTATTATTCCCATGAATTTCATTATCCCACAAATATTTTCCATTTAACTCCGCGAAGGGAGGAGAAAAACTTTCGCTGTTCTCGGATAATGGCCAAATTTTCTTCATGGCATCACAATGATATTTTCCCCAGCGTTTTCAACTGACTAGATCGTCAGCATCCCCATCTCACTCTCTTTCTTCCGTTCCAGCTTCTTTATAATGTGAAGCTATTCCGGAAGTGAAATATACACGTGACCTAAAGAAACAAAGATGGCCGCCATGTCATTCATTTGACTTTTTTTATATATTAGCGTTTACTTTTTTTTATTTATTAATTTTATCTCTGTAGTATTTACTTATTTATTTATTTTTGCTTCTTTGATTCGGGAGGAAGTTTTAAAATTACACTCGAACCACACAGACGTACACATGTATATATATATATATATATATATATATATATATATATATATATATATATATATATATATATATATATATATATATATATATATATATATGCTCGTGTACTCTGATATATATATACATATATATACATATATATATATATATATATATATATATATATATAGAGAGAGAGAGAGAGAGAGAGAGAGAGAGAAAGAGAGAAAGAAAGAAAGAGAAAGATGCATACGTTTGTATGGTTTGAGTGAGTATATATATATATATATATATATATATATATATATATATGTGTGTGTGTGTGTGTGTGTAAGTAAATTGCTTCACCAGTCTGTCCCTTACCTGTATGCATGGATGTGCCTTTGCCAAAATTCCCCAAGCACGCGAGTACGACAGAATGAGAGAATAAGAGAAAAGTATAGAAACAGAAAAAGATGAGAATAAAGAATAAAATAAAGGTTTCGGAATAAATAAACGAACAAAAGGGTAAATGTCCAAAAGTTATATAGAAGAAAGAACAAGAGAACACGAAAAAAGAGAGCTAGAATACGATAATGATTGAGCGGAGATGGAAATGGAGTGAGTGGGAAGAGCGAAGACAAAGGGAGAGAAAAAAGAACTTGTATTCTGGCACACAAAAGCAGCCGATCATTTCCGATATTTTTTATTTTTTTTATTATTATTCTTTCCTTAACTTCCGGAACAGGGCTTGGTTATGAAAAGGTAAGTCACCGTCTTGCTTTACACTACTTCCGGAACTACAATTCTTTATCTAAATCCCTTAATGTTTTCTATTTTTTGCTCCTATTTACTTCGCCTGTACTGAAACCTATCACGCCTCATCTTTTCTGTTCAACGTTATATATATATATATATATATATATATATATATATATATATATATATATATATATATATATATATATATATATATATATAACGGCTTATCGTTTCTGTTCAACGTTCATATATATATATTTATATATATATAAATCTATATATATATAAATATATATATGTATGTATTTATATATATATATGTATATATGTATATATATATGTATATTTATATATATATTTATATATATATATTTATATATATGTATATATATATATTTATATATATGTATATATATATATATATATATTGTGTATATATATATAATTTTTTTTTGTTTTGTTTTTCCTTCTCTTTTAATCTTCGTGCCTTTCCTTTTCAGTTTTACGTTTTCTTATACTTCGTAATCATTGTCTCTTGGGCATGAACTGTTGATGGTGGAAGGGCAAGTGTTTGACATGAGAAAAAAATGAAAGGTGTAATATAAGAAAAATACAAACTTATAAGACAAAATAAGAAAGGGGAGAAAAGCAAAAAATAAAGTAATACAGAAAAAAAACCTCAAGTAGAGAAGATTAAAAGGGAAAAAACAGAAGAGAGAAATGGTAAAAAGATGAGTAGGTAAGATCATGGAATCATAATTGAAGAAAGAGATGAAGACTCTGGAATAGCAGCATCGATCCTACAAGAGTACAAGAAAAAAGACCCCCCGGTATATATATATATATATATATATATATATATATATATATATATATATATATATATATATATGTATATATATATATATATATGTATATATATATATTATATATAAATATATATAAGTACAAGCATATATATATATATATATATATATATATATATATGAATATATATATATATAAGTACAAGCATATATATATATATATATATATATGTAAGTACAAGCATATATATACATATACACATACATATGTATATATATATATTATATATATATATATAAGTACAAGCATATATATATATATATATATATATGAATATATATATATAAGTACAAGCATATATATAAATATATATATATATATATATATATATATATATATGTAAGTACAAGCATATATATACATATACACATACATATGTATATATATATATATTATATATATAAGTACAAGCATATATATATATATATATATATATATATATATATATATATATATATGAATATATATATATAAGTACAAGCATATATACATATATATATATGTAAGTACAAGCATATATATACATATACACATACATATGTATATATATATATATATATATATATATATGTATAAAATTACGAAAAATTAAAAAAAATAATAAAAACTTACAAATTCAAAATGCATTCAAGCATTTTATTCATAACATACACGTGTGTACCAAGACACATACCACTTTTAATCGGATATTACACAATACACTTCAATAAGAACAGAAAAATAAGTGACAACATTTCGCTAAAAGAAAAGAAAGAAAAAATATTGTCTGTATCATCCTGATGAAGATTATTTTATGAATCGAAAATTTGAATTTTAAATAAAAAATATTTTATTAAAAAGAACAAAACTGCATCTATTTGTCTCCTTACCGCTTTAAAGATTACAAATTTAAAATGCATTTAAGTAGTGGAAATATTTTATTCATAATACACACACATATATATATATATATATATATATATATATAAATGAAGGAGAATGGAAAGGAATTAGAGAAAGCAAAAGCCAAATCAAAATTCAATTCAAAAGTTCAAAGCAAGGTATATTCCGCAAAAAGGCAATTTATTCAAGTTAAATTTTCCTTAAGCCAGGCTTTTCAAAGATCCAAATCTTATCATCAGAGGAAGTCGCTGGGATAGATAAGTTGGCATTGGCCAAGATTTAAAATTTGAAAAAATGAAATAAAATAAAAGTTGTAGGGAAAGAAACGTATGGCAAAACTGTGCCAGGGTGCAAGCAAATGTCCGATTGCCAAAAAGTCCGGTGTCGAAGAGTCCAGCAGAGAGAATACGATGTAGATATGTAGGTCGTTAGAGGCACGAGAAGTAATGAGAGAAGTTTCAAAGTTTTATATATATATATATATATATACGTTATGAGGTTTAAAAAGACTAAATATACATTCGGATTGTACACATTATAAGTTATTTCGACCTTAACTAGGTCTCCTCGGATGTGTTTCCAATCACGATTCAAACCCAAATGGAAGAATTTTAACACCTTTATATCTTTTAAAACAAAGTAAAAATAAAGAATAAAATAAAAAATAAAAAGTAGAAAAATAAAAAGAATTTCAACGATATTCTATTTATTGATTGGTCTCTATAATATAGAAGGGATGGGAAGGGGTGATTATGTTAATTAATAAATTAGGGTGGTGGCATTAACGGAGTATAAAAATATGTAAAATCAAAGTGCCAAAAAAAAAAAAAAAATTTAGGTTTCCTATTTATTCAAGAAGTCATTCCTCGATTTAAAAGGTGAATATAACTGATCATGATTAAAACCTAATTGTGTACGCTTAAAGGAATAAGAATTTTTCAAAATTATGTAACAATGCGAAAGTTTTGATTAAATTTCAGATTGCGAATGTTATACGTTTAAAAATTAAAATACGGAAATTACGATTAAAATAGGTACTGCAACTGCACACGATTAAAAAATGTTATATTATATGATAAGTTTTGATTAAATTTCAGATAGTGAATGTTATACGTTTAAAAATTATATATATATATATTAATATAAATTATATACATATATATTAATATAAATATAAATATAAACACACACACACACACACACACACACACACACACATATATATATATATATATATATATATATATATATATATATATATATATAATCAAATGCAACCAAACTTCAGATTAGAAGAAAAAGTCATGGCAAATATTATACGCAGATACATACTTCCAATTGACAATAACAATAAAATTAGACTCATTATTTACTATAAAAATTTAAAACCCGAATATATATATAGTAGTAAAAATTTAAAACCCGAATATATATCTTGTAGTAAAAAGCAACTCCTCTCCAACCCCAAAATCACTAGAAAGAACCAATGTTACTTGTAAGTTTAAATGCCCTTTGGGAGAATATAACTCACATATAATAATAAAGCTAATAGCTACATTGGTTTTACAAGCACGACCCTATACCGCCGCCTCACCATGCATCTTGTAAACTTTAGCTCAATTTTCAACATCTACAAAACCATAACTTCCCTCGCTCTGATTTAAGACAAATTCTAGTCAATAACACTAAAATTATACATTCCAAAACTAATTTAAAAAAAGAATACTTAAAGCTATCTACATAAAAACACAACAACCTAAAATTAACAACATCACATATGAAACCAGTGGTAACATTTTGAAATGCTTTACGTAATGCGATTTTGTTCTGTGATGTTATGCTAGCATTGCAAAATTTAAATCGTCAACAACTTTACTAGAAGAATGCGAAAAACGTTCTCTGCGCTTTTCTCTGCCGTCTTTTTAAAAATTGTATTCTTTCTCCAGCTTTTTTTTCATTTGCGTTTGACAGGAATCGAAAACGTTCGTGAAACCTATGGGACATTTATTATTATTTTTTTTTATTTTAATACAAAAAATACCATCAGAAACATTGAACAAATAAAAAAAAGTATAATTAAACAGACGAATCAAAAGAAAATTTTGAATTTTACGCAGGTTATATCACTTAAGGCTGAAGTGCATCAAGTATAAACACCTAAGAACGGGCATTACCACAAGCGAGCACTGTAGATATAGGTATCAGCTCAATGGATGATAGATAGATCAACCAGAGCTATAATAAAAGCATTTAATGAAGCACAGCATTACAACTGTTCCAAGAATTAGAACATCAAGTCCATGGACTTGATGTTCTAATTCTTGTAACAATAGTAATGTTTTGATTTATTAAATTTATATATATATATATATATATATATATATATATATATATATATATATGTGTGTGTGTGTGTGTGTGTGTGTGTGTGTATGTAGTGTATTCAGCCACTTCGATCTTACCAATGATTCCTACGTTAATACGTTATCACACACGTCTGCACACACACATACACATACACCTCCCATCCTCGAGTGTATTCAGTCTCTCTGCAAAAGTGTATGTTAGTATCACCTGACATGAGGAGACTTTCCTCTACAAGTAAACCCTGACTAAATATTAAAAATAACATAGTATTCGAAGCCCAAATAAGATCACCTTGACATGGCTATACACTGACTCATACGAGGAATAACGCACCTTCTTCAAGTGATGTTACCTCAAGTTACAGCACTTAGCTGGATAGTCCACCAGACTAGATGAATTCTGGTCCTCGATCCGGTAAGACCAAGAGGCCACAAGAAATATATACTATAAAATTGTTAACTGGTCAATTGGGGAGAGGCAAATTTATGTTTATAATGTTAGGGAGTTAAAGGAGAACTTTAATTGAATATTTGAATATCTATGTTTCTTACATAGAGATCAAGCGTTAGCCCCAGCAAAGGACCCTTGATTTCTGAGAACTTAGAGTGAAGCAAAATGAAACAATATATATATATATATATACATATACATATACATATATATATATATATATATATATATATATATATATATATATACATATGTATGTATATATATACATATGTATGTATATATATATATATGTATGTATATATATATATATATATATATATATATATATATGTATATATATATATATAAAAAAAAAAATTATATCTCCTTATAATATTTTATGTGGATACATGAAGTACTAATATATATATATACCAATATTAATTTTAAATAAATAATTTTAAATTATTTTTACTTACATACGCTAGCGTTTCGAGTATTCGTTATCATCAGTGCATAATCTTTGACGGTCGCACAGTTCGAACCCCTGCCACAGAATCAATCTAGTTCTTTTTCGGACGCACTAATGTATATTATTTAAATAAATACATTTTGGATTGAGTGATGTTCGAAAAAAAAAACCCAACTTTTATTTAAATTGTTTTACTTGGTCGTAATTTGCAATTAACTCAGTCAGTCAGCCATCTGTTACTACGTTTCTGTGTATCAGTTTCACCATCTCGCAGTCTATATTGATTGTTCTTCCACGCTCTTATTATATACTCTGTCTATAACTCTCGCTCCTCTTCTTACTTCTCTTTGTCTATATATTATCATACATAAGCTGTTTTGTTTATCCAATGTTTCTTTTTTTTTATATTTTTAAATCACATAAAATACATGTCAAAATATACCTCAGTTCTCTGATTTAGTTATGTTTGAATTAAAAAAAAGGATGGTTCTAATTAGCTGTAAATTTTAATTTACTCAGAAAGTCCTTCTTCTCTTACAACGTTTGTGTGTATATATTTCATACGCTCTCCAGCTATGTTGTTTGCTTGCCTCTCTTATTGTATACGCTGCCTATCACTGATCATCTAGGCATCTTTTGTTTATAGAAATCGTCCAGACAAGGCATGAAAACACTTGATGTACGGAGCTAAAAAAATATCACTTCAAGGTGAAAAACTAGCTAACGTCAGAAACATCGCTCATGGAATGTGAGGACTAAAGGACAACATCATTATTATACTAAAGCTGAGTTAATCCTTTATATCAATGTTTATCTATTCATTTTTATACTGAAGCTGAGATTTTTTTAATGGAAAACGCTTCAGACAAGGCATGAAGCCACTTGATGTAAGGAGCTAAAAATACTACTTCAAGATCAAAAACTAGCCAAAGGTAAGTGTTAGATTGATAGATTCCAACCACCAAAACAGCAATTCTTCCCCCTTTGTAAGAAACATATCTCATGAAATGTGAGAACTAAAGGAGAAAATAAGGGAAGCGAGAGCTAGGAGGCTGCCGAAAGTAAACCCAAGGTCCACTTTCTACCCCTTACTTACTGAGTCTTTCCCGAGTATCGACAGAGAATCGAGTTAGCACTGGAGAGTTACGAGGTTGCCAAAGTAAACCCAAGTTAATTATCTTTTGGTTCTTTGAGCCCCCCCCCCATCTTTATAGTAGTGTTCTATGCCGTCTGGAGATCGCTAAGTGCGTGAAACCATTGGTAATGACCTATTAATAACACTAAATTCAATTCAAGTACTATCGTCGTTTAGTGACGTCATCCACTGTTCACGGTTATACACACGTGGACAAGCGAACAAACAAGATAACAAACAAACAAATACGCATCTAAGTTCCATAGTTTCCGTAGTAGACCATCCCACCCTCACTAGTTAGAGAATCTATTTTACTCCTATCAGATTTGATGAATGACGTCATACACTCTGCACTTATGTACTCGATACATTTTAATATATGACGTCATAATTTTCTGACGTTATAATTTTCGACTTCCTATTTTTGTGATGTCTTTCAGTGTGCGTGGAACAAACGAAAAACAAGATAACAAGATCACAAATAACGAACACAAAAATTAATTAACCTCGCGACTGATATCGCTTATATACAGATTAAGTATAAAAAAAAAGATGGTGCGTCTATTGTGAAATGTTGAATAATCTTGAAATAGAAGGTTTTGATTTTACCGTTACTGCAAAAATCATTTACATTTATTCGTTTAGTTTACGTCAAAATTTTCCCATATTTACTTGATCGGGATAACTATACTATCAGACCATCTATGGAGTACGGTTTTCATATATGGGCTGGTGAATCTCTCTCCCATTTCAGGGTTCTTGATAACGTGGAAAAACATATCTGTAATTTGATTGTCCACATAATTTCTTCTTCTCTGCACCCTTTCTCTCGTAAACGTGATTTTGCTAGTCTCATTTTTTTTCTATAAGTACTATTATTGCATGCGATCTATCCCTGCTTCTTTTGTTCCAGCTCGTTTGACTCGTTGGTCTAGTGGTCTCCATCAATTCGCTGTTTTTATACCTCATTGTCGTACAGCTTCCTATTCCAGTAGCCCTTTTCCAAGAACTGCAGTCTTGTGGAACTCTTTTCCTGCTGACTGTTTTCCCCCATACCTACAACCTTGGTCTTTTAAACAATAAGGCCAATAGATATTTCCTTTTTTGCAATAATCTTATTTCGTTCTTGTTAGCTCCTTAAATTAAGTGGCTTCATACTTTGTCTGGAGCGATTTTCATAAAAAAACAACAAAAAACAATTAAAAACAAACAGGAGGTAGACAAAAAGAAAATTGTTTTGCTAGTACCTTATTAATCCGTCTTTTAAAAAGCAGATATTTTAGTTTCAATCGCTTTAACCGCCTTCGATATTTAGTCTTGCTCGATATATTAAAAAATTAAAAGTTTTTTTCTGTTTTGTGTAGCCTCTCGTCGGCTTCTTATTTTGTTCTAGTAGAAGCTTTTGAAATCTTTCTTCAGCTATATGTTGCTATTGCATTTGAAATTTTACGAGTTCTGTCATTGTTGTTTTACAATCTTCCATGCTTAATATGTGCCTTCATAGATTACGACTTTTTGAAGTTCTGTCCTTTATATTACGCTGCTAACGTAATCCTTAGTTATAAAAACAGAAATAGAGTATAAAACCCTTTTTTCTTCGACCAAAAGAATCACGTTTTTTTTTTAGATACGCTTTTCACGTAACCGTAGAATTTACGGTTAGCATTTTAGTGAACACAAAAGAAATTTTTTCTTTCGGTGACAGGACTTTTCTTTTTGGAGAGGAAAGAACATATCATGTATTGATTCTTGTAGAAGAAGTCGAAAACTTTTCACTTGCACACTCAGATCTAACCCTAACCCTAACCCTAACCCTAACCCTAACGCTAGCTCTAACCCAAGTACACCAGGAATAATTTCTTGCAAGACATATACTTTTGTAGCAATGTTATCATTTCACATTTCAGTATTTCACTTGTTCGTTCTATACATTTTAAGACGAAACACTAGACATTCCCTTATCATCGAGTTGCTTTTGGACCTTGATAAATGGTGACTCCTTAGTAATAACAAACTAAAATAAAAACTTAAGGCTGATTGGGTATCAATAAGAGACCACATCAAAGACGCCCCATGGAGTAATATATTTTCTCTACCTGCCGAAGAGTGCATAAATGAGGCAACTGAATGGGTCAAAGCAGGCATTGAAGCACATCTTCCCACACACAGTTTGAAGAGAACAGATGGCTAGCTCAACCTAACATTCACAAATCACATAAATTGGAACAAATACATTGCCAAGGCTGCTGCAAGGAAGGTAGTCTCCCTCTACCGCCCTAGAAAATACTCACACCTGACAGTATCTTATATCTCTACAAAGCCACCATTTATCCATACATGAAATATTGTTGCCACATATGGGCCAGTGCATCAACCACTAGTCTCTATTTCACACGGCTCAAAAAAGACAATCCAATCTATAGGTCTCACACTGTCAACCAAGCTCCAACCTCTGTCCCATCGCCGCAGTGTTGCACCCCTGTGATTGTTTTACAAGTACTTTAATGGAATGTGCTACGATGAAATCGTAACACTGGTGCCCTCTCGACATAAATACCCCCGACTAACCCAACAAGCAGCAAAATTACACCTCTTCACTGTAGAGGTCCCTAAATGCCGGGAAGCCTTGTGGTCTAATTGTTTCTCCCATCGAACCGCTAGACTTTGGAATTCACTCACTGTTTCCTTCTTTCCCGACTGTACTAATATGCAGTAATGTAAATGTAATGTGAACAGACATCTCGCTGCTCAACTCCCTACTAAGAGTGTCCCTGTATGCATGACCTCTAATTCACAGTAGCCGATTACGTCTCAGTAGCAATGTGCCTTGTTTGGGGTGAATATGAGTAAGAAAAAATACAGTTTTGACTCAGTCACTTTTGATTTTCTAATCCATTCTCGCTTACCGGAATAAAAAATTAACAGAATTCTATTTACTGAAATAGTCATTCTAAACAAATTCACTCTTTCCAAAATCCGACATCATTTGGTTTGGGCATCGATTTTACTTATACGTTTACAAGAACTATATTACTGTATTGTTCTCGGTGATTTTTGTGTTTTTACTATTATCTGCCCGTTTGTTAGTCTCAAATAACAGAATAACAGATTAGCAGATTTATTATAACCGAACATAATTTCGATCTTCTTCATAAATTCGCACTTACGTTCCGCCTTTACGCCACAAAGCAAAATGATTGAAAAGCCTGCTTTAATTTACGACACGAAAGATTTTGCAATTCTTTTGGTAGATTGGAAGTAAATAAAACATTCTGCTTACAGAAAGAGAGAAAAAAAGAAAGCGTAAGATTGAGAGGTGGAGAGACTTGTCTCCTTTCACACAAGTATATTTTACGTTATCATTTTAAATCCGTACATCAATTTGATTTCGACAATTCGCTTGCGTCAAAATTCCTTTAAAAGAATTACTGGTTTTTACTTGTAAGAAAACATTCGATATACTGACTTTTTAACAGCTACACCGAAGAAATACTATTTTAAAACATCACCTTGCATAGAAAATCAATTGATGGCAAACTTTGACCGACACTATCCAATATCTAGGTAAAGATATCGCCCAAACAAGCAGACGATTACTTACCCTGATGATTATATTCGTCCCTAACCCTAACCCTACTCCCCCACTTATCTTTCTCAACATAACAATCCTTATTTTGTTTATGGTTGAAAATTTAATAAATACTAACCCTAACCATCCCACTTCTTATCTTTCTTAACATAACTATTTAAGAAAAAAAAACTTTTGAACTTTAACCCTATAACTGTCTTTTAACGCTTAATTAAAAATTATTGTTTTCTTTAAAAATGATTACGGGCGTTTGAAAACAATTTCTCAGTACCAAAATTGCATTGATAGTAGTAATTTTATCTATTCGCTGGGAATGAAGAAGAGTAGAAGAAGTAAGAGGGGGAGGAGGTGGAAGAAAAAAAAGGCGATGAGTATTGTTTTTAATTAATACATTTACATTTACAGTTGATATTATAATTGTTGTGGGGTACAAATCACCCCTATTGGAGAACTGATGGTATCAACCAGGTATAATAAATACCACTGGTTGCAGAGACTCGGAGGGACCTTCATACCATGTTTTACCGCATGTTATGAACCCGTTCATCTCCTACCACATTAGTGGCGTTCTGTATCGCTTTATGATAAATACATTGTTATATTTTAACCCTGTCACTATTTGTGGTTTATTTCTTTGTGACCCCTAGCACGGGTCTACAACAATAATAGACATGAAATAAATATGAAGGATATTTTTTCTGGTCAGTGGTGGAACTAAAAGACTTCACAGAAATTATATTTCTTTTTTCTATTTTCTTTTTGTCATACTCTTTTGTTATGTACATCTTTTAGAGTTAATATTATATAAAACGTACAGTGTAAACTTAAAAAAAGCTTAAATTAAATATAAAATCAAGTAAGGAACGATAACTATTACTAAAATAATGAAGGTTATTCCCCTTAACTGATTTTTCTGTAAAGGTGACTATTTAAGTATTTCTAAACATACTAAATCGGATTTAGTATTTTAAGAATGTTCTTTTTAGCGAAACACGTTAGTTTATTGCAACTAACATAGTACACTAATAACAAATGAGAAGTGGCTAGTCAGAATAAAAATTTGATTTGTCAGCTTAAACGCTATTTAGGCCCAACTTTGAAAATCGGGGACACATAATTTTATGCGTTAGATATGTGTCTGTGGGGAGGATTATTGGATTATTGGATGATATGAAGTGATTTATTGACGATTGAGTAATGAACATGATCAAGTGAAAATGGCGCACCAAAGATCGGATATTGAACAAACTGAACTGCGCACCATCGTAAAAGACTATCACATTATAATGATATCCGTTATGTTTGTATTTGCTTGTGAAAAGAGAAAAAGAGGAGGAATTAATGTGATGAATATTATGCCTGACTTCATATGGAAACAATACGCATCATATTGTTAACACTTGACCTAAGGCCGCCACCCGCTGCGCTCAATCTGTCCATACGTACGTATGTGTACGTACTGTCGAATCTGTCCATATTAATGTATGTATGTATTTAAAATTAATCGCATCTACATTTCTTAATCTGATATCACCACTCTGTTTTTCTCTCTCTTTACACACACACACACACACACACACACACACACACACACACACACACACACACACACACACACACACACACACACACACACACACACACACACACACACACACACACACCCACACCCACACACACACACACACACACACATGCATATATATTATTTGTAGCAATTATTTAGTTGAATCAACAAATGATCTATCTATTATCATCCGATCACATCTATCTATCTATCTATCTATCTATCTATCTATCTATCTATCTATCTATCTATCTATCTATCTATCTATCTATCTTCTCCCTATATATATATATATATATATATATATATATATATATATATATATATATATATTATAGTATATATTTTTTATTTGATCAAGTTCAAATGTGTTAAAAAATGTTACCATAACACCAAGTTCTTCAAGGGTGCTCAATGCCAAGTAGAGCATTTTAAAAATTACATAAACAATATCATAGCCTTACGTCAATAAACCAACGTTTCAATGCGTATTACCGTTTCTTATCAAAGGCAGAGCTAAAATAAATTCAAATTTCATTTTGAATTCATATATATATATATATATATATATATATATATATATATATATATATATATATATATATATATATATATATATATATATATGTATATATATATCTAGGCAGCATCTCCTCTTGCAGGCAAGTAAATCCTTTC
>OY744550.1:46531236-46623736 GCA_963556195.1 Sepiola atlantica
TCGTTCCCTAATAAAGGGGATAGGCCCGCCATTTCGACCCTTATTAAGTGTTATTGCTGCCATCTTTCCCCTATTAAAGAGCAAAGGCGGTCGCCATCTTGCTTGCTAATGGGGGACAGCCATGTTGGATTTTTTGATAGGGATCTTTATTGTTTAAATGGGAGAAAATTGTGTTTGTGACGGCGACCGGAAGTTTTGTGGTGTGTGTATGTGTATGTTGAGAATGCACGATTGAGAGTGTGGACAAATATATGCAGTTGATTGTATGTATTGTTTACTGATAAAGGTCTGTGTACACTAGTATACGTTTAAATGTATGTTTCATTGCCCTTTTTCCATACCGATATATATATATATATATATATATATATATATATATATATATATATATATATATATATATATATATATATTATTTTACCTACAAAGCGTTTGGAGCTTACGCTCTCATTAGTGTAGGACATTATAAGCTCAGACGGTCGCAAGATTCGATCCCGGCTACAGAATTACCCCTGACTCCGCAAGCAAGCATCATAACCAAACAGCCACGAGACATTACCAAGTCAAGAAAGGAAGAAGTTCTATTTATGCAAAGGAGGCACATATGGAAAGACTGTCAAAAGTGTTCGACGAACGTTGTTGGAACATGGCATATAGCTAAGTGGCAGTCTATTTTTAACTTCTCCGAACAGGGCTCAACTTCAATCTCTTAAAGGGGCTAATAACAATATTAATTTAAAGTAAATATTACTTTATTTTTTACCTACATATGCTGGCGTTTCGAACTTTATATATATATATATATATATATATATATATATATATATATATATATATATATATATATATATATATATATATATATATATTGAATGAGTGATAAGCATGACAACAAACTAATTACAAATATTTGCACAGAAATGCGTGTAAAATGTTCATGAGCTCCCATATGTTGATTCGAATACTCATTCAATAAAATACACATTCCATTTATGTCGGAAATTTTAATTTTCCTTTTATACAAACTCCATCTCTCTCTTACACCCCCATATATATATATATATATATATATATATATATATATATATATATATATATATATATATATATAATAGACTATATTAGTACATGTATTATATTTGTTTCTATAGATGGTTATCCATTAAAACTCCAGTGTTTATATAAAGTGCTCAATAACAAATAGAGCCGTATTTAGCATAAATCTTTATTTATACAAACATGTTTGTATAAATAAAAAAAATAATACTATATGTAATAGACTTAATATTTGCATATGTCTTTTTTTCTATAATAACTGTTTTTTTAAAGAAGTAATAATGTCGAGGTTGGAATCAATAATAATTTTTTTTTGTCTTAGAAACGATCGTACGGTAATTTTTTTTAGTGATACTGAATTCATGGAACTGATATAACTAATATGTTATAGATGTATTTGTTTCTATATACTAGTTCCGAACACGTTCGTTAGACATTACAGTTTCCGGTGGCCTTGAAGAGATGGCGACTGCTTGCAGATTCTAGGCTGACTCTGTGAACCGGGTTCGCGCCTCCCGACATTCCGAGATTGTTACTCACCTGCACTGATTAGCGCTATCAGTTTGAAACGCTAGCGTCTATAGATAAAAAATAATGTAATATTTATTTATAATATATGTATATGTATATAATAGTTTATAAATAAATATTAAATTATTTTGTACGTATAGACGCTAGCGATCCCTGCCCGGTAAGTCATACTGATGACGGCTCATAGCCAGAAACGCGCGTCCATGTCTGCCTTTTGTGCATCCAAATATTAATTGGTAAATTAATTATAAAAATCTGCATACAGAAAATTAATTTATAAATTAATTAATATATATATATATATATATATATATATATATATATATATATATATATATATATATATATATATATATATATATAATAAATGTATTAAGAAGGCTGGAGGTAATGCACTGCCTTCAGAATTCTTAATACATTTATTACAATTCCCAGCAATGCTTCAAATAGTTCAATATATATATATATATATATATATATATATATATATATATATATATATATATATATATATATATATATATATTCTCTACATACATACTCACCACCAAACCACTGCCATGCACCAATCATTTTCAATTACACACCTTACGTTCGGCCTACCGCCAAACCTTCTCCCCTATTCAAACACTATTCCACCCTAAATGTGAGCTTTAATTTTCCTCATCACTGCTTCCAAATTTATGTTTATATAGTCTGACTCTATTCAATAAAAAGCTTTTTTTTGACAAAGTTTCGTAAACATTGGTTTCCAGCATATCAACTCTTTTCGGGTTATTTTAAAGCCAAATCTGGTCATTTTGGTAAAAGCTTTTATATTCAAGTTACTTATATCTTCAAATATTTATTTATGGTTCTTGGTTTGGTTTCTTTTGTTTTACGACATATCAACCCTTTTCGGGTTATTTAATGCCAAATCCGGTCATTTTGGTAAAAGTTTTATGCTTCAAGTTCTTTATGTCTTCAAATATTTATTCATCGTGTTTGGTTTAACTGTTTTGTAGAGGAACAGTGCTGTTTTCATTTATGGCTTTGCAGAACATGACATGAAGTTTTCAAAGGAAAAGAAAAGAAAAAACAATAACATCAATGTTTGGTGCATTTTATGTCAGGAAGCCAGTATTTTCAGACAGCCTGATCTGGTAAAATAAAACAAAATATCGAAATTAAATAAGACATGCGTCTGTGTGTTTCTTTTTTGCTTAGTAACCTTATTCTTATCCATACGTATACATTCGTTCGGATATTTGCCCTTTAAACATATATTTCACATATGCGTGTGCATAGTTGATTTACTATGTGATAATAATGTGTACACTTCCACACCACTTTTACAAATAATGAGATCGTCCGATCACAAATGATAAAATGCAAAAAAGTAATTGAGAAGTATCTGTCGTCTCTGTTAGTAAAAAATGTAGACTCACCTAATTTAAAATAAATTGTTCCCAAATCAAACAAAATGTCATAAATTGAATTTTGTCCTGATCAAAACTTACCGATACTATCTGGTCTACGGGTAAGGATCAAAGTGTAGAATCTGTTCTATTATCTGTCAGACGACAGAGAATGAATCCACCCCTGTCAAAGAAGAGGGTTATGTCGTATATTGTGCTTATTTAATTGCCTCATTTATGAGGAAAGATATTAGGCATGTCGTCAGTGTTAAATCAGGAGGAAATCCACCTTTCCCAAAAGAGGTAATCTTAATAGGGACAGAAATATTTTTTTCTATGGAAATTGCTCCAGACAAGGCATGAAGCTACTTGATGTAAGGAGCTAAAAGGAAATATACTACTTCAATCTAAAAACTAGCAAACAATAAGTGTTAGATGGATAGATTCCGACCCAGAAAACAGCAGTTCTTCCCCCTTTGTCAGAAACATCTCCCATGGAATGTTAGGACAAAATAAGGGAAGCGAGAGTTACGAGGCAGCCGAAAGTAAACCCAAGGTCAACTTTCTACTTTCCTTGCCTGTAGTCTCGTCGGCATCTCCTCACAAATGAGGGAGTGTCAGGTGACCAGATATGCACCCTTCCTCCATAATAGAATATATATATAAAAAAAATAAAATTAACTATTTCTATTAATTAGAGATGGAATTTCCATGAATAGTTTTTTTTTTTACTAAAACGTGGTCACCACTTATCAAGGCCAGATGTACCTCGAGGATAAGGGTTACTGAGATAGAATGATCGTTAGAACCAATTATGCTTATTTCTGGGTATGGTACTGGATAATAATCTGTTGACATCGGCGTTGAAGACGACTAAGCTGTAATATGTAAGGAAGCAGTCATGCGGCAATGTTTTCCACAGGCGGGAAGCCTTTGCGAAGACGTTTAAATTTTGTCTGCTGCTAGACACACTCAGATAGAAAGAAAAGTTTTTTCTTCGTTGTGGTAGTAAAACGAGTTCTTACCGTGAATGTCTTACAAGGAAGAACCAGAGATTTGAGCTCAGTCGAGCATCTTCTATGGAAATAACGATCGAGTAGAGAGAGACTAGCAACGTCTCTTCTGTGATGTCCAACAAGACACACTCATAAAGCTGATATATTCTTATTCGGCGTTACATCGGACAAATAATTTATGAATTAAAAAAAAAACAACCTATTCTTTAAGGGGTGACTGGAACAGAATTCGTCAGGGGGGATCGATATTTAGGACGACTTTTTAATGTTGTCATGAAGTAATTTGGGAAGAAATTGCCGAATCATTCCTCTCATTTGAGACCTTTATTCAATCATAATATAAGAGGCATTTCCTCTTTGTGTGTGTGTCCCTGTAAAGTAAAATAAAAGTTGTAGGGAAAGAAACACAGGGCAAAACTCTGCCCGAATGCAAGCAAATGTCCGATTGCTAAAAAGTCCGGTGTCGAAAAGTCCAGCGGAGAAAATGAAATGTAGATAGGTAGGTCATTAAAAGGCACGAGAGGTGGTGAGAGAGGATTCAAAGTTAAATTCCAAAGACCACAACTTCAGGTGTTTTGCACTGTGTTTCTTTCCCTACAACTTTTATTTTACTTTTTCAAATTTTAAATCTTGGCCTTTGCCAACTTATCTATCCCAGCGACTTCCTCTGATGATAAGATTTTGATCTTTGAAAAGCCTGGCTTAAGGAAAATTTAACTTGAATACATTGCCTTTTTGCGGAATATACCTTGCTCTGAGCAATTGAATTGAAATTTGATTTGGCTTTTGTTTCTCTAATTCCTTTCCATTCTTCTTCATATCTACCTGCTCTATCCTGGATATTGAGCTGTATACTTTTCACAATAGGTTTTACCTTTCCTAAAAGTTCGCTTTTAGTACACCACTTTATATATATATATATATATATATATATATATATATATATATATATATATATATATATATATATATATATATATATATATATATATATATATATATATATTAGGCAAATTGTCTAGGCCCGGAGAGTCTAGTCACTTATCTATTATATGATATAAAGTTATATTTTCGTCTGTCTCTCTGTATGTGTCCAGTTAAAACTGAGAAACCATAAAATATAGGCTTACAAACCTTCTATAATAGGATTTCGTATGATCTCGAGCAGGTTATGAAAAAAACAAATACTGCGAGGCATCAGGAACAGAATTAGTGCATGAGTGTCAGAAAAAATTACCTTCTTTAATTCTTACTGGTAGTTGTTTCACAGAAAACAACAAGGTAACTAAGTCATACAGTCAGTCAGCTGCTGATGACTTTTCTTTTAATTTCTTACTTTCTTGATTTCTTTCTTTCCTCCTGTTATATTGACCAGAGGGAAGAGATAGATAGAGAGAGAGAAAGAGAGAGAGAGAGAGAGAGAGAGAGGGAAAGAGAGAGAGAGAGAAAGAGAGAGAGAGAGAGAGAAGGAGGAAGAGAAAGTAAGATAGATAGATGGGGGACAAGCCAGAGAGGAGAGCAGTTAAATGTAGATCTGTTAAAAAGAATATTTGTGTGTATATAGAGACACTAAGAGAAAGAGAAATAGAGAGAGAGAGAGAGAGAGAGGGAGAGAGAGGGAGAGAGAGAAGATATAGCTAGCTTGTTGGCTAGATAAATAGATGTTATATATATATATATATATGTATATATATATATATATATATATATATATATATATATATATATATATATATATATATAGAGAGAGAGAGAGAGATAGACACATACATACAAACAGACAGACAGAGACAGAGAGACAGAGAGAAAAGGGTAGAGGATCGAGCGAGAGAAGGAAGCAGTCGGAAGTAGTTGTGTCAAAAAGGGTGGGTTGGTGTCAGGATAGAGTGATAGAGAGATACAGAGATATAGAGATATAGAGATAGAGAGATAGAGAGAGGGGAAGGGAGCAAAAGAGCTGATCCGCATACTTATTCAAGCTCTTCTATGTTATAATCTAGAGGACATCATAGTCCCGATACTTCAGAAATAAAAGAAACTCGTTTCAAATAAAACAAAAATTCAAGCAAAAAATTACTCAGATTCGAACGTGTGTCTTACCAAAAGGAACCGTCTTTACCCGACGTCGTTTTAACCAACTCAACCAACGCGTCCACGGTTGAACGAAAGTCTACGGTTGAAGAGCATTCACATAGGATCAACATGGTGATCAGCATTTTCACGAATTGCCTTTCATAAGGCCACAATCTTTTTGTCTGATGAACGCAAAGCAAGAAACAGCCAGTCTCCAGGTGCTTCTCGGTTTATTTGTACGCTCTTTCAACTTAGCTACATACGTCCTGTCACCGATATTTTTCCGCGCTTCACTTATAGATGTAGCTATTAATACGCATATAATGTATAAGCTCATGATGATTAAATAAGTGGTGATTTGTTGTCGTAATTAGGGAGGAATATGAGGGATAATATAAAATTTCATATCCCAGTTCTAGAAGCTTACAAACCAGTAACCTGATATGCATGCCGAGGAATAAGCTAACCCCCCCCCCAAAAAAAAAAACGACACAGTTTTGGAGTTCATTAAGTTCATAGGCGCTCCGTGTACCAGGTTTCATTATGTTGCGTATTCTCAGATAACGATGTATGGTCGCTGTTGAAACATTAACATTTTGAGCAATTTCCTAATCGCTTCTCGAAGATTATTCATTTGTCACTGCTTCCGATAATTATTCAACATAAATAATAGGGTGAAAGCATGCCTTTGGATCCGTTAGTTGTAGTCATTTTGCCGTGATTAAAATTCAGTTAACTAATCACATATATGTATTATTTTGATCATTCGCACGATAGTTTTTTTTATTATCATTAATGTTATTCTCACAACGTTTCGGCCGATGTGATCTCCGACTTCAGCTGCGTCTTGTCGAACTCGAGAATCTGTAGTCACTAAGAACTGATTAACACTTTTATCCGTTGCGCCAGGAGTTCGACAGGATTGATCATTTTTTATTATTTCGATTATTTGGAATACTGTGCTCCTCTTGGATGTTATTCTCACAACGTTTCGGTCGATGTGATCTCCGACCGTCTTCAGGTACGTCTAGTCGAACTCGAGAATCTGTACGGAATCTCGAACGAAACCATTTATTTAAAATCCACGGGTCTGACTTGTTCTCGTTCTGTCAGCCATGACCGGGTAGAATTCTTAAGTAATTCGTAATTGTATTCTTAGTATCGCCCGTACTGGGGATTGAACCTTCAACCTCCAGAAGACTGTCACTTAGAACTGAATGTTAGTTAGCATTTTTATCCGTTGCGCAAAGAGTTAGACTGGATTGATAATTGTTATTATTTCCATTACTTTGACTACTGTTCTCATCTTGGATGTGATTCTCACAACGTTTCCGCCGATGTGATCCCCGATTTTCTTCAGGTACGTCTTATCGAAACTGGGAATCTTTATGTCCAACTTACGAATCTGTACTAAATTTCGAATCATGAATAATTCATATGGTAATAGTGTTTTCTTTCTTGATTAAAATCTAAATAAAAAAAATATAAAAACACCTTGGCTAAAAAAGTAGAAAACTGCGTGATGTCATAGAAAAATGTGCGACCTATATGGACATAAGTTATGTACAAGTATATAAATCCTTAAAACAGTTGTCCAAAGCTATCGTGAATGCGCTTGTGGTGAGATGTTGCACTACATCCTAGGGATGTCTGTTCCAAGGAGCAGAGAAGTTAACAGAGTAAGCGGCATTTCGCTTGTTGAGCCGAAACGGTTGACGGTACAGCCTACACGTATGACATCGGCGGCATCGGTATGGCGCCGGAGTTAGATGTATCAAGAGGTAGATTAACTTTACTGTTGATGGCGCTGTATGTTAGCTGTAGGTCTCGATCAAGAACGTCCATGTGTTTTGTTCTAAGATTACAGAATTACATTGATAAGTGGTATATATTAAATCTCTTCGGACTATTGTCATTATCAACATTATTTCTCTTTATATTATTATAAAAACAAGGGGGACAAGAAACTAAGAAATGACCGGTCCCATTTGTTCTACTTGGCGTTGTCTGGATGTAATAATATTAAAACTGAATACTCCAGTAAATAACTTACGTCGTCGTCGTTGTTGTTGTTGTTGTTGTTGTTGTTGTTGTTGTTGTTGCTGCTGCTGCTGCTGCTGCTGCTGCTGTTGTTGTTGTTGTTGTTGTTGTTGTTGTTGTTGTTATTATTATTATTATTATTATTATTATTATTATTATTGTTGTTGTTATTATTATCATTATTATTATTATTATTATTATTATTATTTGTACTCACTAGGAGTTATCCCACAGGTCATCATCAGAAATTACTCACTGATAATAACCGATGGTGTTTCCTGGAGTCTGGCAAGATTTCCGGTACTCTCCACCTCTTTCGATAACCTTTGCGAATGACTTTGCGTTATCGCAACAGCCACTTCCCATTGATTTATCTCTGGCAACGACCATTGGTCTTCGCTGAGATTTGGGTAGCAATAAGCCCCCCCCCCCTGAGGGTCCCAGTACTCTTCACACTCTCCCAGTGAAGGTTTGGTAAGTGCTCTCCCTCCTCGGTCTTTCCTCTTTGACCCTTCACAGCGAGAGAGAGGGAGAGAGAGAAAGAGAGGGACAGTGTGGTGTGTGTGTGAGAGAGAGAGAGGGAGAGAGAGAGAAAGAGAGATAGAGAGAGAGAGAGATAGAGAGAGAGAGAGAGAGAGAAGGAGAGAGAGAGAGAGAGAGGAAGAGAGAAGTTTGAAAATAAACACGTTACACACACTGTTTTAAAGTCTTTTATTTTGTTATCCATGACCCCCGGGCAACGCCGTGTAGCCCTACTAGTGAAAGATAAATGCACGAAACCATAGGTAGATCAATTACATATTCATAACATGTTTGAACATATATTTGGAGGTTTTTCACAAATATTCTCGTAGATAAAAGATATGACCATCTCTTATCGAACAATATCTTAATTCCGGATCAAAAGTATGTCGTCAGAGATCGCAAAGAGCAAAACACCACTTAGCCATAGACGCAAATGTGATCTACAAAAGCAGACGGCATCTAATGTATCGATTGACTTAAGAAAAAGCCTACTATGTGATATCCCGCTCTTGGGTACTGAAGTATCTGAGAATATTTGGGATGGCACTAAAAATATAAAGTCCACTATAAACATTAAACGGAAAATGTTTAATGAATATATCATGACTGTTATGGCATAGAATATATGATATAGAATAATTTAATATTTATGTATCTATGTATCTCAAATAGAGACTAAGTGTTAGTCTCAGGAAGGGACACCTTGATTTCTGAGAGCTTCGACTGAAGTAAAATTAAGTAACTCTCCTTTATTTGGATTCCTTGAATAATAAGTGAAGTAACTCCTTGCTTAAAAAGTCAGTTACTTCACTTAAGTACATGGGGATGCCTGGAAAACCGATACCCCTTAACAAAATCTGTGCCAGTTTAGGGTCAAAGAATGAATAATGTTTTTCTAAATATTAAATATTATCTATTCCGGTCAACGCTGATCAAGAATATTCTAACTTTGTGGGTGTCTTTACTGTAGTTATGGAGTTTTAGCTGGACATACACACACATACACACAGACAACTTCCTTTTATACAATAGGAGATGGGCACTTAATAATACAGCAAAATAAACATTAAGAGTGGCTAAATGTAAGATGAACGGCATCAGTCTACGAGATAGAAAAAGAAACACTTGGATCAGACAGCAAACTGGCGTAAACAATGTCATCACCACCATACGAACGGCTAAACATAGATAGATAGGTAACCTTTCTAGATATACAGACAACAGGTGGACACTTAAAGCGACAGAATTAACCCCGAGGCAATGGGAAAGACCAAGAGCAAGGTCAAAAACCCGTTAGAATGACGACCTCGACAGCCAACTGGGTCCTACATGGCCACGCCTAGCCAGGTACAAAACAAGGCTGAAAAGTTATCATGGAGGAGTTACTCCTCCAGGAGTGATCAAAAACCCTAATCATGATGATTACTAAACGAAGTAATTGATGTCAAAGAGTCGAGCAGTTCAATTTGAAGAACATACCCTTTTTTTGCTAATAATGCAATTCTTGGGTTTTTTCATCAAGTTATTAGTGTTTTTCACTTGACTTGATTGCATTATGAATGTCATCACGAGATCGCTAATAGGTTACCGCATAGAAACAAATAAACACACAATGGTAAAAGGGAAACGGTTTACTTGATGACGGCTTCTGGTTTTGCAATCGGTAATAGACAATATTTTAGGTCAGATGTTTTTTTTCTTTTTTGAGCAGTTAATAATTTTTGTTCACTATTTTAGAAAATTATTAACATATAAGAAAACCAAACATGTTTTTAATGATTGTAATTTTTTTTATTACAAATAATCAAATAAAACTTTATTTTATAATTGGAATGTTTTTTTGTTGTTTTTAATATATTTTTATTAGATATTTTTTTGTTCGAAAATACTTTTTAAATACTTTTTTATAAATAGAAATTAAAACAAAATTTAAATATATAAAATGTCATAATAATAACGTATCCAATAAAGAAATATTCCTCGACAAAGGTATAAGGCTGGAATTATTTCTTCGTAAAATGTTCTGCATCACTGATTCCCATGCTTGAAAGCGAGCGAAATTAAAAAATTCTGCCCAAATCTAAGCGGTCAAAAGTGATGAGGGATTGTTATTTGATAAACACCGGTTGTCAATTTTCGATTTCAACACCGGAAGCCGTCACCAAATAGATTATTTCTCTTTTACTCATACAATAAAACAACAACTATTTATTTATGGACGATTTGAAGCGATCTGCGACAAAATAAAAACAAATTGATTCACTTTTTCAGACTGTCTATCGCAAAAATATGGCATGCGACATGAAAAACATGGCATCTGCTGAAGAATACAACAAGCCAATGGTGAAACCATCACTGACTAAGGAGTGGCAGAATATAAATACCTTAATGTGCTTAATTCGAATGAAATTCTAGACCGAAAAAGGAAAGATGAAATCAAATATACTTATGTCAAGATACAGATGTATAATTTGGATTATTTGGATTTATCGAACTACTGTTCTCATCGTAGATGTTATTTTTTACAACGTTTCGGCCGATGTAACCGCCGACCTACTTCCGGTGTATCTTGTGGAACTCGGAAATCTTAATGTCGAACTCGGGAATCTGTACGGCATTTCGAACGTATCGTTTTACAGATTCCCAAGTTCGACAGAAAGATTTTTGAGAACAGTAGATCTAAAAAAAAAAAATTAAAAATTATCAATTCTGATCCCCCAAAGTTCAGAAACGAGATACAAATGTCGATATTCAAAATATTGATACAAGTGCATACATATGCTGAAATAACAATTTATACGTTCAATTTTTAAAAAATAGAAATCGCTCCAGACAAAGCATGAAGCCACTTGATGAAACGAGCTAAAAAAATAATACTTCAAAGTAAAACAACTAGCCAAAGTCTAAGAGATGGATTCCGACCTAGAAAACAGCAATTATTCCCCCTTTGTCAGAAACATTGCTCATGGAATGTGAGGACTGAAGGACAAAATAAGGGAAGCGAGAGTTACGAGGCTGCCGAAAGTAAACCCAAGATCCACTTTCTCTTCTGCTTAATGTTGATAAAATTGTCAGGAGAGTGAGGATTATGCTGGAGCACAAGCTACGTTACCGTAACTCGTTTACAGCAATTAAAATGTTTACATGTAGATAGTAGTATGATACATGGCTGTCTTAGTTGAGTACATTACCCAGGTTTCATCATATGTCAATGTTCGATAAAAAAAAGACTTTTGTTTTTAGCCGAGCTGCACGAGAAGAGCATATGGAAAGTCTCTGATTTCTTGTTCAGTGTAAACTTGCCATTGCTAATCGCACATTTTCCGACGCTTCATATTCACAGGTAAAATGAATTTGGAATAAATACATGATACTGCTAAAATCTGCCGCAAAGAAGGTAGGCTTCCTTTACCGAGCTAGAAAACTTCTCAAATCTGCCAGTATCCTATACCTCTATTAAGCAACCATCCGCGCTGCATAGAGCATTGTTGCCGCATATGGGCTGGTGTACTAATCGCTTGTATTTACTTCCTACCTACCGCAGAAAGATGTATCACAAGGCCGGAATATGGGGAGAATCAAGCCAGCGCACCTAAAGAAGAAGCACTCTGGCCTATTAAATATTGCCTGGACAGTCCCCTCGGCATTTCCAGGCCAGGGCGCCTCAAGCAGTAAGCAATACACTTACTCCACCCCAAAGAGGAGAGGCAAGGCCTGGGAGGGTTTGACGAATACTATAGCCCGACAGATAAAAGTCCACCAAAGTGCCCCAGTTTCTCCAACCACTAGTCTCTCGTTCCTGGACAGAGTAAAAAAAGAGTCTTTAACCCAATAAGTCCCGCACTGTCTATCAAGCTCCAGCCCCTGTTCCATCGTCCATCTCTGTTCTTGTTTTACAAGTAGTTCCACATAGTGTGCTTCGATGCACTTACTGCACTTATCTTTTAATTAGTTCCAGAAAACATATAGTGATCTTTCAATAAATATTTTAAATTGATTTATTCAAACTGCAAATTTCACTGAATTTTTTTTTTGACCGTCGTGATAACATTTTTTATTCTATTTTTTCACGTGTAAATATACATTTTTTTTTTTACTTTTAGAGATTAACTTTAGGCTTTTATATCTTTCAAACACAATCAAAATTTAAACGGAAACTGATAAACAATTCATAATAAGTCCTTTTTTAATAACCATAGTATAAGCATACGAGAATAGTTATCGGCCAGGGGAGATAATTCTAAGTATGACTGAGTTATCTGACCTTCTCGTCTGCTCGGCAGGTGACTAATCCATATTTATTCAACATAAATACCCCCGACCAACTCGGCTAGCAGCAAAATCCCACCCTGTAGAGGTCCCTAGATGCCGGAAAACATTCAACACAAATAGCTTCTTTCCTCAGATCGCTTGCCTTTGGAATTCCCTCCCTGCTCAATGTTTCCCCGACATACAGAAATTTAAATTTGCTGTGAAATAATATCTTGCTGCACAAGTCTCCATTTAGAATGCCCCCTAATTACAGCAGTCCCTTACGTCTCAGTAGTTATATACACTGAACAAAATAACGAAAAATGACGACAACTTATTAGGTAGCCGTCTGCTCAATTTCGATCTCTTTTTAAGCTCTTGTAATCCCATGGGTTTTTGACTGACATGAAAATGCGAGGCGAGTTCTTGAAATATTTAGCTTGAACGCGACTTGATATCAGTCTTTTAAAGCATCAACATTTAAAGAAATTGCTTTATCACTTCTTAGTGAATCTTCAAATGTCTCATGTCCGGAACGAAATTTTGAAGACCAATTCAAAGCAATTCTTTTACTGCTGGAATTAGAAAGAACTTTCTTTAAAATTTCACAAAAAATGTTCACGGTATAGCAAATTATCTTTATAAAATAAAATGTGGCACAAGGCCGAAATTGTATGGGGTGGAATGGAGGTCGGCTGTCGTTCTCTTTGTGTATTCTCTAAACTAGTTTTACTCACCAAAATACCGCATTCACCTTATGGATAAAACCTACTTAACATTATCTCCAATGGTTTGACGTTTTTCTATTTACAAAAAAAATATGTACAAATTTATCGGTTAAGTGGTGGGTCTGCTAGAAAACAACAGAGATTGCTGAAAAATAAAAGTGTGGTGGTTAGTAAGACCCTTCCAAATCTATCTAGGTGTGAGCTGCTCACTGTTTTCCGGGTTGTTTCTAGAGCCGTAAACAAGCATGACAGTTTCTAAGTTGAGAAAAAAAGGGGCCAGGGCTTATTTGTACCACTAGTTAAGAGACTTTGCTAACTGTGATGGGGTCTGATAAGACCTTAGATAAGCGTGTACCATGACAAGGCAGGAACACGTACTCAAACTTGTTTAATTCAAACACACATATACTAGCGGTGTGTATCCACCTCCTTTTAATAAGGCAGAGTGCAATCTCCTCGTATCACATCTGATTTTGACTTTAAGCTGATGTTTAAAGTGCGAACTCAGAAGAAGATTCACCCCACTCATTATCTCTAAGCGTGGGGTCCACAGAGTACAATCTCCTCTTATCACATTTGTTGAAATGGGAAGATAAATAAAAGAGACATAAGAAAGCAATAAATAATTTTATTTATGTTCAAAATTTTACGAAAAAGTTCACAGCATTGTAAATTTTATTTATGAAATAAAATGTGGCACAATGACAAAATTGTGTGTGGTGGGATGGGGGTCGGCTGTCGTCCTCTTCGTCTATTCTCAGTTTCAGTCGCCAAAATACCACATTCACTTCTATAGTTAAAACCTACTAAACATTATCCCCAATGATTTGACGTTTTTATTTACAAAAAAATATACGTACACATTCACCGGTTGAGGGATAGGGGTGCTCAAAAATCCAACAGAGATTGCTGAAAAATAAAATGCTAAGTGTTGTGGTTAGTAGGACCCTTCCCAAATCTATCTAGGTATGAACTGCTAACTGTTTTTCAGATAGTTTCAAGAGTCGAAAACAAGCAATACAGTTTCTAAGTGGGAGAAAAGGGGGCAGTTCTTATTTGTATCACTAAACTTTAGTAAGAGACTTTACTAATTAGAATGGGGTCTGATAAGATCTCAGGTCGGCATGTATCATGTCTAGGCAGGGAACATGTACTCAAACTGGGTTCGTTCAAACACAGATACGCTAGCGGTGTGTATCCACCTCCTTTTAAACGCAACAAAGACCACAATAAATCGAAAGTACAAAAATAGTCAGATGGTCTATTGTGGAAAAGAAGACGATTCTTTACTGCTTCAAATGCTCAAGATTTGAGAAATGGAGCAGCAGACATAAGGACAAGATATTTGAGATTCGAATTAAAGGGATAGACTTACCAATAGAGAAATTAGAGGCAACTACGGCTAAATAAATGCTCGCTATTGTATCCCAAATAAACAAATATATATCTCGACATGAGAAGGATGAGATAAATGAGAGAGCTGTTGATGAAGCAAGGGTGGACTTCAATTCCCAAGAGGAGAGTAAATATCACCAAACCTGATTGAGCAGCAAAGAAAACGGTGACCTTTATATAGACAATGGAGTATACGAAAGCCAAATATGCAGGGCGTAAAAAAAGACGTGTAGAATGGCAACTAATTTCTTTACACCACTGCCTATACAAGAAATACACCCTAAAAGAAAAGCTAACTTGTAAGAAATCAAACTTCTTGGCATATGGGACATTTTAACAGGATAAGATTTCAAAATTAACACACTTGACTCACCAGATGTTAGTGAACAAAATGTGACCAATCAAAAGATTTCATAAGAAACTAAATGTACAAGTTTCGTGGTGTTGCATAAACGTGCAAATGTGATCAGATTATAAGCATTGAATACTGGGGTAACAAAAATGCGTTTCGTGGTGTTGCATAAACGTGCAAACGTGATCAGATTATAAACATTGAATACTGGGGTAACAAAAATGCGTTTAGGGGTTGTAGCATGAACGTGCAAACGTGATCAGATTATAAACATTGAATGCTGGGGTAACAAAAACGGGTTTGGTGGTGTAGCATGAACGTTCAAACGTGATCAGATTATAAACATTGACTACTGGGTAACAAAAATGCGTTTGGTGGTGTAGCATGAACGTGCAAACGTGATCAGATTATAAACATTGAATACTGGGGTAACAAAAACGGGTTTGGTGGTGTAGCATGAACGTTCAAACGTGATCAGATTATAAACATTGAATACTGGGGTAACAAAAATGCGTTTGGTGGTGTAGCATGAACGTGCAAACGTGATCAGATTATAAACATTGAATACTGGGGTAACAAAAACGGGTTTGGTGGTGTAGCATGAACGTTCAAACGTGATCAGATTATAAACATTGAATACTGGGTGACAAAAATGCGTTTGGTGGTGTAGCATGAACGTGCAAACGTGATCAGATTATAAACATTGAATACTGGGGTAACAAAAACGGGGTTGGTGGTGTAGCATACAAGTGCAAACGTGATCAGATTATAAGCATTGAATACCGGGTAAGAAAAATGCGTTTGGTGGTGTAGCATGAACGTGCAAACGTGATAAGATTATAAACATTGAATACTGGGGTAACAAAAACGGATTTGGTGGTGTAGCATCAACGTGCAAACGTGATCAGATTATAAACATTGAATACTGGGTTACAAAAATGCGTTTGGTTGTGTAGCATGAACGTTCAAACGTGATCAGATTATAAACATTGAATACTGGGGTAACAAAAACGGGTTTAGTGGTGTAGCATGAACGTTCAAACGTGATCAGATTATAAACATTGAATACTGGGGTAACAAAAACAGGGTTGGTGGTGTAACATGAACGTCAAACGTGATCAGATTATAAACATTGAATACTGGGGTAAGAAAAACGGGTTTGGTGGTGTAGCATGAACGTGCAAACGTGATCAGATTATAAACATTGAATACTGGGGTAACAAAAACGGGTTTGGTGGTGTAGCATGAACGTTCAAACGTGATCAGATTATAAACATTGAATGCTGGGGTAACAAAAACGGGTTTGGTGGTGTAGCATGAACGTTCAAACGTGATCAGATTATAAACATTGAATACTGGGTAACAAAAATGCGTTTGGTGGTGTAGCATGAACGTGCAAACGTGATCAGATTATAAACATTGAATACTGGGGTAACAAAAACGGGTTTGGTGGTGTAGCATGAACGTTCAAACGTGATCAGATTATAAACATTGAATGCTGGGGTAACAAAAACGGGTTTGGTGGTGTAGCATGAACGTTCAAACGTGATCAGATTATAAACATTGAATACTGGGTAACAAAAATGCGTTTGGTGGTGTAGCATGAACGTGCAAACGTGATCAGATTATAAACATTGAATACTGGGGTAACAAAAACGGGTTTGGTGGTGTAGCATGAACGTTCAAACGTGATCAGATTATAAACATTGAATGCTGGGGTAACAAAAACGGGTTTGGTGGTGTAGCATGAACGTTCAAACGTGATCAGATTATAAACATTGAATGCTGGGGTAACCAAAACGGGTTTGGTGGTGTAGCATGAACGTGCAAACGTGATCAGATTATAAACATTGAATACTGGGGTAACAAAAACGGGTTTGTTGGTGTAGCATGAACGTGCAAACGTGATCAGATTATAAACATTGAATACTGGGGTAACAAAAACGGGTTTGGTGGTGTAGCATGAACGTGAAAAAGTGATCAGATTATAAACATTGAATGCTGGGGTAACAAAAACGGGTTTGGTGGTGTAGCATGGACGTTCAAACGTGATCAGATTATAAACATTGAATACTGGGATAACAAAAACGGGTTTTGTGGTGTAGCATGAACGTTCAAACGTGAGCAGATTATAAACATTGAATACTGGGTAACAAAAAAGCATTTGTCAGTGTTGGATAAACGTTCAAACGTGATCAGATTATAAATATTGAATACTGGGGTAACAAAAAACGGGTTTGGTGGTGTAGCATGAACGTTCAAACGTGATCAGATTATAAACATTGAATACTGGGTTACAAAAACAGGGTTGGTGGTGTAACATGAACGTTCAAGCGTGATCAGATTATAAACAATGTAATACTGGGGTAACAAAAACGGGTTTGGTTGTGTAGCATTAACGTTCAAACGTGATCAGATTATAAACATTGAATACTGGGGTAACAAAAACGGGGTTGGTGGTGTAACATGAACGTGCAAACGTGATCAGATTATAAACATTGAATACTGGGGTAACAAAAACGGGTTTGGTGGTGATGCATGAACGTTCAAAAGTGATCAGATTATAAACATTGAATACTGGGTCACAAAAAAGCATTTGTCAGTGTTGCATAAACGTGCAAACGTGATCAGATTATAAACATTGAATGCTGGGGTAACAAAAACGGGGTTGGTGGTGTTGCATGAACGTGCAAACATGATCAGATTATAAACATTGAATACTGGGGTAACAAAAACGGGTTTGGTGGTGTAGCATGAACGTGCAAACGTGATCAGATTATAAACATTGAATACTGGGGTAACAAAAACGGGGTTGGTGGTGTAGCATAAAAGTGCAAACGTGATCAGATTATAAGCATTGAATACCGGGTAAGAAAAATGCTTTTGGTGGTGCAGCATGAACGTGCAAACGTGATAAGATTATAAACATTGAATACTGGGGTAACAAAAACGGGTTTGGTGGTGTAGCATGAACGTGCAACCGTGATCAGATTATAAACATTGAATACTGGGTTACAAAAACAGGGTTGGTGGTGTAACATGAACGTTCAAGCGTGATCAGATTATAAACATTGAATACTGGGGTAACAAAAACGGGTTTGGTTGTGTAGCATTAACGTTCAAACGTGATCAGATTATAAACATTGAATACTGGGGTAACAAAAACAGGGTTTGTGGTGTAACATGAACGTTCAAGCGTGATCAGATTATAAACATTGAATACTGGGGTAACAAAAACGGGTTTGGTGGTGTAGCATCAACGTGCAAACGTGATCAGATTATAAACATTGAATACTGGGGTAACAAAAACGGGGTTGGTGGTGTAGCATGAACGTGCAAACGTGATCAGATTATAAACATTGAATACTGGGTTACAAAAATGCGTTTGGTTGTGTAGCATGAACGTTCAAACGAGATCAGATTATAAACATTGAATACTGGGGTACCAAAAACGGGTTTGGTTGTGTAGCATTAACGTTCAAACGTGATCAGATTATAAACATTGAATACTGGGGTAACAAAAACAGGGTTGGTGGTGTAACATGAACGTTCAAGCGTGATCAGATTATAAACATTGAATACTGGGGTAACAAAAACGGGTTTGGTGGTGTAGCATGAACGTTCAAACGTGATCAGATTATAAACATTGAATGCTGGGTTAACAAAAACGGGTTTGGTGGTGTAGCATCAACGTGCAAACGTGATCAGATTATAAACATTGACTACTGGGTAACAAAAATGCGTTTGGTTGTGTAGCATGAACGTTCAAACGTGATCAGATTATAAACATTCAATACTGGGGTAACAAAAACGGGTTTAGTGGTGTAGCATGAACGTTCAAACGTGATCAGATTATAAACATTGAATACTGGGGTAACAAAAACAGGGTTGGTGGTGTAACATGAACGTCAAACGTGATCAGATTATAAACATTGAATACTGGGGTAACAAAAACGGGTTTGGTGGTGTAGCATGAACGTGCAAACGTGATCAGATTATAAACATTGAATACTGGGGTAACAAAAACGGGTTTGGTGGTGTAGCATGAACGTTCAAACGTGATCAGATTATAAACATTGAATGCTGGGGTAACAAAAACGGGTTTGGTGGTGTAGCATGAACGTTCAAACGTGATCAGATTATAAACATTGAATACTGGGTAACAAAAATGCGTTTGGTGGTGTAGCATGAACGTGCAAACGTGATCAGATTATAAACATTGAATACTGGGGTAACAAAAACGGGCTTGGTGCTGTAGCATGAACGTTCAAACGTGATCAGATTATAAACATTGACTGCTGGGGTAACAAAAACGGGTTTGGTGGTGTAGCATGAACGTTCAAACGTGATCAGATTATAAACATTGAATACTGGGGTAACAAAAACGGGTTTGTTGGTGTAGCATGAACGTGCAAACGTGATCAGATTATAAACATTGAATACTGGGGTAACAAAAACGGGTTTGTTGGTGTAGCATGAACGTGCAAACGTCATCAGATTATAAACATTGAATACTGGGGTAACAAAACCGGGTTTGGTGGTGTAGCATGAACGTGCAAAAGTGATCAGATTATAAACATTGAATGCTGGGGTAACAAAAACGGGTTTGGTGGTGTAGCATGGACGTTCAAACGTAATCAGATTATAAACATTGAATACTGGGGTAACAAAAACGGGTTTTGTGGTGTAGCATGAACGTTCAAACGTGAGCAGATTATAAACATTGAATACTGGGTAACAAAAAAGCATTTGTCAGTGTTGGATAAACGTTCAAACGTGATCAGATTATAAATATTGAATACTGGGGTAACAAAAACGGGTTTGGTGGTGTAGCATGAACGTTCAAACGTGATCAGATTATAAACATTGAATACTGGGGTAAAAAAAACGGGTTTGGTGGTGTAGCATGAACGTTCAAACGTGATCAGATTATAAACATTGAATACTGGGGTAACAAAAACGGGGTTGGTGGTGTAACATGAACGTGCAAACGTGATCAGATTATAAACATTGAATACTGGGGTAACAAAAACGGGTTTGGTGGTGTAACATGAACGTTCAAGCGTGATCAGATTATAAACATTGAATACTGGGGTAACAAAAACGGGTTTGGTTGTGTAGCATTAACGTTCAAACGTGATCAGATTATAAACATTGAATACTGGGGTAACAAAAACAGGGTTTGTGGTGTAACATGAACGTTCAAGCGTGATCAGATTATAAACATTGAATACTGGGGTAACAAAAACGGGTTTGGTGGTGTAGCATCAACGTGTAAACGTGATCAGATTATAAACATTGAATACTGGGGTAACAAAAACGGGTTTGGTGGTGTAGCATGAACGTGCAAACGTGATCAGATTATAAACATTGAATACTGGGTTACAAAAATGCGTTTGGTTGTGTAGCATGAACGTTCAAACGAGATCAGATTATAAACATTGAATACTGGGGTAACAAAAACGGGTTTGGTTGTGTAGCATTAACGTTCAAACGTGATCAGATTATAAACATTGAATACTGGGGTAACAAAAACAGGGTTGGTGGTGTAACATGAACGTTCAAGCGTGATCAGATTATAAACATTGAATACTGGGGTAACAAAAACGGGTTTGGTGGTGTAGCATGAACGTTCAAACGTGATCAGATTATAAACATTGAATGCTGGGTTAACAAAAACGGGTTTGGTGGTGTAGCATCAACGTGCAAACGTGATCAGATTATAAACATTGACTACTGGGTAACAAAAATGCGTTTGGTTGTGTAGCATGAACGTTCAAACGTGATCAGATTATAAACATTCAATACTGGGGTAACAAAAACGGGTTTAGTGGTGTAGCATGAACGTTCAAACGTGATCAGATTATAAACATTGAATACTGGGGTAACAAAAACAGGGTTGGTGGTGTAACATGAACGTCAAACGTGATCAGATTATAAACATTGAATACTGGGGTAACAAAAACGGGTTTGGTGGTGTAGCATGAACGTGCAAACGTGATCAGATTATAAACATTGAATACTGGGGTAACAAAAACGGGTTTGGTGGTGTAGCATGAACGTTCAAACGTGATCAGATTATAAACATTGAATGCTGGGGTAACAAAAACGGGTTTGGTGGTGTAGCATGAACGTTCAAACGTGATCAGATTATAAACATTGAATACTGGGTAACAAAAATGCGTTTGGTGGTGTAGCATGAACGTGCAAACGTGATCAGATTATAAACATTGAATACTGGGGTAACAAAAACGGGCTTGGTGCTGTAGCATGAACGTTCAAACGTGATCAGATTATAAACATTGAATGCTGGGGTAACAAAAACGGGTTTGGTGGTGTAGCATGAACGTTCAAACGTGATCAGATTATAAACATTGAATACTGGGGTAACAAAAACGGGTTTGGTGGTGTAGCATGAACGTGCAAACGTGATCAGATTATAAACATTGAATACTGGGGTAACAAAAACGGGTTTGTTGGTGTAGCATGAACGTGCAAACGTCATCAGATTATAAACATTGAATACTGGGGTAACAAAAACGGGTTTGGTGGTGTAGCATGAACGTGCAAAAGTGATCAGATTATAAACATTGAATGCTGGGGTAACAAAAACGGGTTTGGTGGTGTAGCATGGACGTTCAAACGTGATCAGATTATAAACATTGAATACTGGGGTAAAAAAAACGGGTTTGGTGGTGTAGCATGAACGTTCAAACGTGATCAGATTATAAACATTGAATACTGGGGTAACAAAAACGGGGTTGGTGGTGTAACATGAACGTGCAAACGTGATCAGATTATAAACATTGAATACTGGGCAAACAAAAACGGGTTTGGTGGTGTAACATGAACGTTCAAGCGTGATCAGATTATAAACATTGAATACTGGGGTAACAAAAACGGGTTTGGTTGTGTAGCATTAACGTTCAAACGTGATCAGATTATAAACATTGAATACTGGGGTAACAAAAACAGGGTTTGTGGTGTAACATGAACGTTCAAGCGTGATCAGATTATAAACATTGAATACTGGGGTAACAAAAACGGGTTTGGTGGTGTAGCATCAACGTGCAAACGTGATCAGATTATAAACATTGAATACTGGGGTAACAAAAACGGGTTTGGTGGTGTAGCATGAACGTGCAAACGTGATCAGATTATAAACATTGAATACTGGGTTACAAAAAAGCGTTTGGTTGTGTAGCATGAACGTTCAAACGAGATCAGATTATAAACATTGAATACTGGGGTAACAAAAACGGGTTTGGTTGTGTAGCATTAACGTTCAAACGTGATCAGATTATAAACATTGAATACTGGGGTAACAAAAACAGGGTTGGTGGTGTAACATGAACGTTCAAGCGTGATCAGATTATAAACATTGAATACTGGGGTAACAAAAACGGGTTTGGTGGTGTAGCATGAACGTTCAAACGTGATCAGATTATAAACATTGAATGCTGGGTTAACAAAAACGGGTTTGGTGGTGTAGCATCAACGTGCAAACGTGATCAGATTATAAACATTGACTACTGGGTAACAAAAATGCGTTTGGTTGTGTAGCATGAACGTTCAAACGTGATCAGATTATAAACATTCAATACTGGGGTAACAAAAACGGGTTTAGTGGTGTAGCATGAACGTTCAAACGTGATCAGATTATAAACATTGAATACTGGGGTAACAAAAACAGGGTTGGTGGTGTAACATGAACGTCAAACGTGATCAGATTATAAACATTGAATACTGGGGTAACAAAAACGGGTTTGGTGGTGTAGCATGAACGTGCAAACGTGATCAGATTATAAACATTGAATACTGGGGTAACAAAAACGGGTTTGGTGGTGTAGCATGAACGTTCAAACGTGATCAGATTATAAACATTGAATGCTGGGGTAACAAAAACGGGTTTGGTGGTGTAGCATGAACGTTCAAACGTGATCAGATTATAAGCATTGAATACTGGGTAACAAAAATGCGTTTGGTGGTGTAGCATGAACGTGCAAACGTGATCAGATTATAAACATTGAATACTGGGGTAACAAAAACGGGCTTGGTGCTGTAGCATGAACGTTCAAACGTGATCAGATTATAAACATTGAATGCTGGGGTAACAAAAACGGGTTTGGTGGTGTAGCATGAACGTTCAAACGTGATCAGATTATAAACATTGAATACTGGGGTAACAAAAACGGGTTTGGTGGTGTAGCATGAACGTGCAAACGTGATCAGATTATAAACATTGAATACTGGGGTAACAAAAACGGGTTTGTTGGTGTAGCATGAACGTGCAAACGTCATCAGATTATAAACATTGAATACTGGGGTAACAAAAACGGGTTTGGTGGTGTAGCATGAACGTGCAAAAGTGATCAGATTATAAACATTGAATGCTGGGGTAACAAAAACGGGTTTGGTGGTGTAGCATGGACGTTCAAACGTGATCAGATTATAAACATTGAATACTGGGGTAACAAAAACGGGTTTTGTGGTGTAGCATGAACGTTCAAACGTGAGCAGATTATAAACATTGAATACTGGGTAACAAAAAAGCATTTGTCAGTGTTGGATAAACGTTCAAACGTGATCAGATTATAAATATTGAATACTGGGGTAACAAAAACGGGTTTGGTGGTGTAGCATGAACGTTCAAACGTGATCAGATTATAAACATTGAATACTGGGGTAAAAAAAACGGGTTTGGTGGTGTAGCATGAACGTTCAAACGTGATCAGATTATAAACATTGAATACTGGGGTAACAAAAACGGGGTTGGTGGTGTAACATGAACGTGCAAACGTGATCAGATTATAAACATTGAATACTGGGGTAACAAAAACGGGTTTGGTGGTGTAGCATGAACGTTCAAAAGTGATCAGATTATAAACATTGAATACTGGGTCACAAAAAAGCATTTGTCAGTGTTGCATAAACGTGCAAACGTGATCAGATTATAAACATTGAATGCTGGGGTAACAAAAACGGGGTTGGTGGTGTTGCATGAACGTGCAAACATGATCAGATTATAAACATTGAATACTGGGGTAACAAAAACGGGTTTGGTGGTGTAGCATGAACGTGCAAACGTGATCAGATTATAAACATTGAATACTGGGGTAACAAAAACGGGGTTGGTGGTGTAGCATAAAAGTGCAAACGTGATCAGATTATAAGCATTGAATACCGGGTAAGAAAAATGCTTTTGGTGGTGTAGCATAAACGTGCAAACGTGATAAGATTATAAACATTGAATACTGGGGTAACAAAAACGGGTTTGGTGGTGTAGCATGAACGTGCAAACGTGATCAGATTATAAACATTGAATACTGGGGTAACAAAAATGCGTTTGGTTGTGTAGCATGAACGTTCAAACGAGATCAGATTATAAACATTGAATACTGGGGTAACAAAACAAGGTTGGTGGTGTAACATGAACGTTCAAGCGTGATCAGATTATAAACATTGAATACTGGGGTAACAAAAACGGGTTTGGTGGTGTAGCATCAACGTGCAAACGTGATCAGATTATAAACATTGAATACAGGGGTAACAAAAACGGGTTTGGTGGTGTAGCATGAACGTTCAAACGTGATCAGATTATAAACATTGAATGCTGGGGTAACAAAAAAGGGTTTGGTGGTGTAGCATGAACGTTCAAACGTGATCAGATTATAAACATTGAATACTGGGGTAACAAAAACGGGCTTGGTTGTGTAGCATGAACGTGCAAACGTGATCAGATTATAAACATTGAATACTGGTGTAACAAAAACGGGTTTGGTGGTGTAGCATGGACGTGCAAACGTGATCAGATTATAAACATTGAATACTGGGGTAACAAAAACGGGTTTGGTGGTGTAGCATGAACGTGCAAACGTGATCAGATTATAAACATTGAATACTGGGGTAACAAAAATGCGTTTGGTGGTGTAGCATGAACGTGCAAACGTGATCAGATTATAAACATTGAATACTGGGGTAAGAAAAACGGGTTTGGTGGTGTAGCATGAACGTTCAAACGTGATCAGATTATAAACATTGAATGCTGGGGTAACAAAAACGGGTTTGGTGGTGTAGCATGAACGTTCAAACGTGATCAGATTATAAACATTGAATACTGGGGTAACAAAAACGGGTTTGGTGGTGTAGCATGAACGTTCAAACGTCATCAGATTATAAACATTGAATACTGGGGTAACAAAAACGGGTTTGGTGGTGTAGCATGAACGTTCAAACGTCATCAGATTATAAACATTGAATACTGGGGTAACAAAAACGGGTTTGGTGGTGTAGCATGAACGTGCAAACGTGATCAGATTATAAACATTGCATACTGGGGTAACAAAAACGGGTTTGGTGTTGTAGCATGAACGTGCAAACGTGATCAGATTATAAACATTGAATGCTGGGGTAACAAAAACGGGTTTGGTGGTGTAGCATGAACGTTCAAACGTGATCAGATTATAAACATTGAATACTGGGGTAACAAAAACGGGTTTGGTGGTGTAGCATGAACGTGCAAACGTGATCAGATTATAAACATTGAATGCTGGGGTAACAAAAACGGGTTTGGTGGTGTAGCATGGACGTTCAAACGTGATCAGATTATAAACATTGAATACTGGGGTAACAAAAATGGGTTTGGTGGTGTAGCATGAACGTGCAAACGTGATCAGATTATAAACATTGAATACTGGGGTAACAAAAACGGGTTTGGTGGTGTAGCATGAACGTGCAAACGTGATCAGATTATAAACATTGAATACTGGGGTAACAAAAATGGGTTTGGTGGTGTAGCATGAACGTGCAAACGTGATCAGATTATAAACATTGAATACTGGGGTAACAAAAATGGGTTTGGTGGTGTAGCATGAACGTGCAAACGTGATCACATTATAAACATTGAATACTGGGGTAACAAAAACGGGTTTGGTTGTGTAGCATGAACGTGCAAACGTGATCAGATTATAAACATTGAATACTGGGGTAACAAAAATGGGTTTGGTGGTGTAGCATGAACGTGCAAACGTGATCAGATTATAAACATTGAATACTGGGGTAACAAAAATGGGTTTGTTTGTGTAGCATGAACGTTTAAACGTGATCAGATTATAAACATTGAATACTGGGTAACAAAAATGCGTTTGGTGGTGTAGCATGAACGTGCAAACGTGATCAGATTATAAACATTGAATGCTGGGGTAACAAAAACGGGTTTGGTGGTGTAGCATGAACGTGCAAACGTGATCACATTATAAACATTGAATACTGGGGTAACAAAAACGGGTTTGGTGGTGTAGCATGGACGTTCAAACGTGATCACATTATAAACATTGAATACTGGGGTAACAAAAACGGGTTTGGTGGTGTAGCATGAACGTGCAAACGTGATCAGATTATAAGCATTGAATACTGGGGTAACAAAAATGGGTTTGGTGGTGTAGCATGAACGTGCAAACGTGATCACATTATAAACATTGAATACTGGGGTAACAAAAACGGGTTTGGTGGTGTAGCATGAACGTGCAAACGTGATCAGATTATAAGCATTGAATACTGGGGTAACAAAAATGGGTTTGGTGGTGTAGCATGGACGTTCAAACGTGATCACATTATAAACATTGAATACTGGGGTAACAAAAACGGGTTTGGTGGTGTAGCATCAACGTGCAAACGTGATCAGATTATAAGCATTGAACACTGAGGTAACAAAAATGCGTTTGGTTGTGTAGCATGAACGTGCAAACGTTATCAGTTTATAAACATTGAATACTGGGGTAACAAAAAAGCATTTGTCAGTGTTGCATAAACGTGCAGACGTGATCAGATTATAAACATTGCATACTGGGGTAACAAAAACGGGTTTGGTGTTGTAGCATGAACGTGCAAACGTGATCAGATTATAAACATTGAATGCTGGGGTAACAAAAACGGGTTTGGTGGTGTAGCATGAACGTTCAAACGTGATCAGATTATAAACATTGAATACTGGGGTAACAAAAACGGGTTTGGTGGTGTAGCATGAACGTGCAAACGTGATCAGATTATAAACATTGAATGCTGGGGTAACAAAAACGGGTTTGGTGGTGTAGCATGGACGTTCAAACGTGATCAGATTATAAACATTGAATACTGGGGTAACAAAAATGGGTTTGGTGGTGTAGCATGAACGTGCAAACGTGATCAGATTATAAACATTGAATACTGGGGTAACAAAAACGGGTTTGGTGGTGTAGCATGAACGTGCAAACGTGATCAGATTATAAACATTGAATACTGGGGTAACAAAAATGGGTTTGGTGGTGTAGCATGAACGTGCAAACGTGATCAGATTATAAACATTGAATACTGGGGTAACAAAAATGGGTTTGGTGGTGTAGCATGAACGTGCAAACGTGATCACATTATAAACATTGAATACTGGGGTAACAAAAACGGGTTTGGTGGTGTAGCATGAACGTGCAAACGTGATCAGATTATAAACATTGAATACTGGGGTAACAAAAATGGGTTTGGTGGTGTAGCATGAACGTGCAAACGTGATCAGATTATAAACATTGAATACTGGGGTAGCAAAAATGGGTTTGGTGGTGTAGCATGAACGTTTAAACGTGATCAGATTATAAACATTGAATACTGGGTAACAAAAATGCGTTTGGTGGTGTAGCATGAACGTGCAAACGTGATCACATTATAAACATTGAATACTGGGGTAACAAAAACGGGTTTGGGGGTGTAGCATGAACGTTCAAACGTGATCAGATTATAAACATTGAATGCTGGGGTAACAAAAACGGGTTTGGTGGTGTAGCATGAACGTGCAAACGTGATCACATTATAAACATTGAATACTGGGGTAACAAAAACGGGTTTGGTGGTGTAGCATGGACGTTCAAACGTGATCACATTATAAACATTGAATACTGGGGTAACAAAAACGGGTTTGGTGGTGTAGCATGAACGTGCAAACGTGATCAGATTATAAGCATTGAATACTGGGGTAACAAAAATGGGTTTGGTGGTGTAGCATGAACGTGCAAACGTGATCACATTATAAACATTGAATACTGGGGTAACAAAAACGGGTTTGGTGGTGTAGCATGAACGTGCAAACGTGATCAGATTATAAGCATTGAATACTGGGGTAACAAAAATGGGTTTGGTGGTGTAGCATGGACGTTCAAACGTGATCACATTATAAACATTGAATACTGGGGTAACAAAAACGGGTTTGGTGGTGTAGCATGAACGTGCAAACGTGATCAGATTATAAGCATTGAACACTGAGGTAACAAAAAGGCGTTTGGTTGTGTAGCATGAACGTGCAAACGTTATCAGTTTATAAACATTGAATACTGGGGTAACAAAAAAGCATTTGTCAGTGTTGCATAAACGTGCAGACGTGATCAGATTGTAAACATTGAATGATGGGATAACAAAAATGCGTTTGGTTCTTATCAAAGCATTAACATTCATAAGCTTTTTTGTTTATTTGTTTTTGACACCTGAGGTTGATTTGACGAAGAATCGAAAACGTTCGTGAAACCTGTGAAACGTATCGAAAATTTATTAATTTTTTTGATTTTAATACAAAAGAAGCCAACAGAAAAATTGAAAAGAGAGGTATAATTAAACAGATGAATTCTGTTATTTTTAACAATGTTTGCATGTATATATATATATATATATATATATGTATATATATATATATATATGTATATATATATATATATATGTATATATGTATGTATGTATATATATATATATATATATATATATATATATATATATATATATGATATTCATTAATAAATATTAACTTATTAATACCAACAGACGCTAGCGTTTTAAGCTTATTGCTCTCATCAGTGCAGGAAAGTAACAATTTCAGACGATCGGGAGACAAAACCCCGATTCACAGAGTCAGCCTAGAATCTGCAAGCAGTCGCCATATCCACTCGGTTAACGGAAACTGTCACGTAATTAAGGGAAATTAAGATCTATATGTACCTAGAAGCGGGCACAGATAGAAGACTAGTCGAGAGTGTTCGACGAACGTATTCGGAACTTTGCATTAGAGCTTTTTGACAGTCTATTTTAAACATCCCCAAAAGTGCTCAACTTTAATTTCTTAAAGGGGCTTAGTATAATATTTATTAATTAATATTAACTTATTAATACCTACAGACGCTAGCGTTTCAAGCTTATTGCTCTCATCAGTGCAGGAAAGTAAAAATTTCAGACGGTCGGGAGGCACAAACCCGATTCACAGAGTCAGATTAATTAGAAAGAAAAATTTAAAGATAGATGTTGTATCTTTAAATAATTACTTATCATGATAATAGAAAGCTCAATATACTGAATAGAGCAATAAATCAATAAAAAGAATGATGAAGATAAAATTTGGAAGAATTACAAATTTTATTAATTCATCAATAGTACGGAATATATTTTTTCTTGTTGACAAACTATTGATGATTTAATAAAATTTGTAACTATTCAAACTTTTATTTTCATCATAACTTTTATTGTTTAATATATATATATATATATATATATATATATATATATATATATATATATATATATATATTATAGATAAAATAGTTATTCACAGAATCGTGTTTCGCCGTTACTGATTTGTATTACATTTGATCCATAGTATTAAAAAAGGTTTTTAAGGGTAATACTATTTCATATTTGTATTACATTTGATCCATAGTATTTTAAAAGAGTTTTAAGGGACATACTATTTCAGATTTGTATTACATTTGATCCATAGTATTTTAAAAGAGTTTTAAGGGACATACTATTTCAGATTTGTATTACATTTGATCCATAGTATTTTAAAAGGGTTTTAAGGGGCATACTATTTCAGATTTGTATTAAATTTCATCCATAGTATTTTAAAATGGTTTTAAGGGGCATACTATTTCAAATTTGTATTAAATTTCATCCATAGTATTTTAAAAGGGGTTTAAGGGGCATACTATTTCAGATTTGTATTAGATTTGATCCATTGTATTTTAAAAGGGTTTAAGGGGCATACTATTTCAGATTTGTATTAAATTTCATCTATAGTAATTTTGAAAGGGTTTAAAGGGGCATACTAGTTCAGATTTGTATTAAATTTCATCCATAGTAATTTAAAAGGGTTTTAAGGGGCATACTATTTCAAATTTGTATTCAATTTCATCCATAGTATTTTAAAAGGGGTTTAAGGGGCATACTATTTCAGATTTGTATTAGATTTGATTCATAGTATTTTAAAAGGGTTTTAAGGGGCATACTATTTCAGATTTGTATGAAATTTCATCCATAGTATTTTAAAAGGGTTTTAAGGGGCATACTGTTTCAGATTTGTATTAAATTTCATCCATAGTATTTTAACAGGGGTTTAAGGGGCATACTATTTCAAATTTGTATTAAATTTCATCCATAGTATTTTAAAAAAGTTTTAAGGGGCATACTGTTTCAGATTTGTATGAAATTTCATCGATAGTATTATGAAAGGGTTTTAAAGGGTCATACTATTTCAGATTGGTATTAAATTTGATCCATAGTATTTTAAAAGGGGTTTAAGGGGCATACTATTTCAAATTTGTATTAAATTTCATCCATAGTATTTTAAAAGAGGTTTAAGGGCATACTATTTCAGATTTGTATTAAATTTCTATCCATAGTATTTTAAAAGGGTTTTAAGGGGCATACTATTTCATATTTGTATTACATTTGATCCATAGTATTTTAAAAGGGTTTTAAGGGGCATACTATTTCAGATTTGTATTAAATTTCATCCATAGTATTTTAAAAGGGTTTTAAGGCGCATACTATTTCAGATTTGTATTAAATTTCTATCCATAGTATTTTAAAAGAGGTGTAAGGGGCATACTATTTTAGATTTGTATTGCATTTGATCCATAGTATTTAAAAAGGGGTTTAAGGGGCATTCTATTTCAGATTTGTATTACATTTGATCCATAGTATTTTAAAAGAGTTTTAAGGGACATACTATTTCAGATGTGTATTACATTTGATCCATAGTATTTTAAAAGGGGTTTAAGGGGCATACTATTTCAGATTTGTATTACATTTTATCCATAGTATTTTAAAAGGGTTTTAAGGGGCATACTATTTCAGATTTGTATTACATTTGATCCATAGTATTTTAAAAGAGTTTTAAGGGGCATACTATTTCAGATTTGTATTAAATTTCATCCATAGTATTTTAAAAGGGTTTTAAGGGGCATACTATTTCAAATTTGTATTAAATTTGATCCGTAGTATTTTAAAAGGGTTTTAAGGGGCATACTATTTCAGATTTGTATTACATTTGATCCATAGTATTTCAAAAGGGGTTTAAGGGTCATACTATTTCAGATTTGTATTAGATTTGATCCATAGTATTTTAAAAGAATTTAAAAGGGGCATACTATTTCAAATTTGTATTAAATTTCATCCATAGTATTTTAAAAGGGGTTTAAGGGGCATTCTATTTCAGATTTGTATTAGATTTCATCCATAGTATTTTAAAAGGGTTTTAAGGGGCATACTATTTCAAATTTGTATTAAATTTCATCCATAGTATTTTAAAAGGGGTTTAAGGGGCATACTATTTCATATTTGTATTACATTTGATCCATAGTATTTTAAAACGGTTTTAAGGGGCATACTATTTCAGATTTGTATTAAATTTCATCCATAGTATTTTAAAAGGGTTTTAAGGGGCATACTATTTCAAATTTGTATTAAATTTCATCCATAGTATTTTAAAAGGGGTTTAAGGGGCATTCTATTTAGATTTGTATTAGATTTGATCCATAGTATTTTAAAAGGGGTTTAAGGGGCATACTATTTCAGATTTGTATTACATTTGATCCATAGTATTTTAAAAGGGGTTTATGGGCATACTATTTCAGATTGGTATTACATTTTATCCATAGAATTTTAAAAGGGGTTTAAGGGGCATACTATTTCAGATTTGTATTATATTTGATCCATAGTATTTTAAAAGGGGGTTAAGGGGCATACTATTTCAGATTTGTATTACATTTGATCCATTGTATTTTAAAAGTGTTTTAAGGGGCATACTATTTCAGATTTGTATTACATTTGATCCATAGTATTTTAAAAGTTTTTCAGGGGCATACTATTTCAGATTTGTATTAAATTTCATCCATAGTATTTTAAAAGGGTTTTAAGGGGCATACTATTTCAAATTTGTATTAAATTTAATCCATAGTATTTTAAAAGGGTTTTAAGGGGCACACTATTTCAGATTTGTATTACATTTGATCCATAGTATTTTAAAAGGGTTTTAAGGGTCATACTATTTCAGATTTGTATTAAATTTCATCTATAGTAGTTTAAAAGGGTTTTAAGGGGCATACTATTTCAAATTTGTATTACATTTCATCCATAGTATTTTAAAAGGGGTGTAAGGGGCATTCTATTTCAGATTTGTATTAGATTTGATCCATAGTATTTTAAAAGGGGTTTAAGGGGCATACTATTTCAAATTTGTATTAAATTACATCCATAGTATTTTAAAAGGGGTTTAAGGGGCATTCTATTTCAGATTTGTATTAGATTTCATCCATAGTATTTTAAAAGGGGTTTAAGGGGCATACTATTTCAAATTTGTATTAAATTTCATCCATAGTATTTTAAAAGGGGTTTAAGGGGCATACTATTTCAGATTTGTATTAGATTTCATCCATAGTATTTTAAAAGGGGTTTTAGGGGCATACAATTTCAGATTTGTATTACATTTGATCCATAGTATTTTAAAAGGGTTTTTAGGGGCATACTATTTCAGATTTGTATTAAATTTCATCCATAGTATTTTAAAAGGGGTTTAAGGGGCATACTATTTCAGATTTGTATTAAATTTCATCCATAGTATTTTAAAAGGGTTTTAAGGGGCATGCTATTTCAGATTTGTATTAAATTTAATCCATAGTATTTTAAAAGGGGTGTAAGGGGCATACTATTTCAGATTTGTATTGCATTTGATCCATAGTATTTAAAAAGGGGTTTAAGGGGCATACTATTTCAGATTTGTATTAAATTTCTATCCATAGTATTTTAAAAGGGGTGTAAGGGGCATACTATTTCAGATTTGTATTACATTTGATCCATAGTATTTTAAAAGGGGTTTAAGGGGCATACTATTTCAGATTTGTATTACATTTGATCCATAGTATTTTAAAAGGGGTTTAAGGGAATACTATTTCAGATTTGTATTAAATTCCTATCCATTGTATTTTAAAAGGGGGTTAAGGGGCATACTATTTCAGATTTGTATTAAATTCCTATCCATTGTATTTTAAAAGGGGTTTAAGGGGCATACTATTTCAGATTGGTATTAAATTTCATCCATAGTAATTATAAACTAATGAAGTTTTTTTCCTCAATTTTTATTTCTTCTTAAGACCCTATTTAAGCGTAAGGCTTAGATATTATACATTTTTAGAATTAAACCCATATAATTGATTTTGATCAAAATTAGAGTAAGGATTCTAGACATAAGGTAGAGTATCATTATATCTAAATTTTAATCTTCGTAATGGGCATATAAAAGTGGTGTTAAATTGTTCTGTTCGGGGAATTCATTTTACTTGTCTTGGGACGTGTATTCCTTCAGGTTATTTGTGTATCCGGCACCGCTGTTAGTAATTTTGCTGTCACACGATATCATGAGAGTTCATACGGCATAGATATTTTTTGTGTCAGTTTTCATGCTATTATTTTTACTATATAAGAAACGCGTGAAATAGAAAGACGTTTGTTGCTTTGCTGTTTTATATTTCGCATTCAGGGGCGCATGGCAATGTATACGTTGGCAATTTGTTACACTCGCTAGGTACAATGTACCAATTATCGAGCGTACAGATGATGCTAATTGTTCTTCATAATAAGAAGCAGTAAAGAAAAAGAAATAAAGATACAAAATATACAAAAAACAACAGTAACATAACAACAAACAGTAATCAATATACTACAAGATGCGGAAATTGTTCACTCCTCACCAAGTGCACAAATTCACACTAAACTGACACATGCATATTTTATTTATCTTTAAAATTTTACCAAAATCAAGTTCACATGCATATACACATAGTTTGAATTATATACTAGACACCATTCCCGAGTGGCTTCGGTTTCTCTGTACAGGTGTTTGTCATGACAAGTTGACATGAAGATATTTCAGCCTACAAGTAAACCCTGACCAAATATTCAAAATAACATAGTATTCGAAACCCAAATAACATCCCCTCGACACGGCTATACACTGGCTCATACGAGGAATGGTGCATCTTCTCCAAGTCTTGTTGCCTCAAGTAACAGCATTTAGCTGTATACTCCACCAGACTAGATGAATTCTTGTCCTGGAATCCGGTAAGACCAAGAGACCGCAAGAAAGATATACTATAACATAGTTAACAGGTCAATTGGGGAGCGGAAAATAAATGTTCTTAACTTCTTTACTAACTCAACATTTGAAAGGTAAAGGAGAACTTTAATGGAATATTCAAATATCTATGTATCTCATATAGAGATCAAGTGTTGACCATACGATGAATATTGCACTTTCTCCAAGTAATGTTACTTCAAGTGAAAGAACTTAACGGGACACTCCACCAGAACAGATTAATTCTTGACCTGGATTCAGTTTTTACGGTATATTTTGTTTTTTAAATTGTTAGGTGAAACTACAGAATAGTTAACAAAGACCCTACCTCCCCATGGTAAGAAATGGTTTCTAAATAATGATATTATTTTTTCAGCACGGTTCGTAAACTGCAGAAGTACCCAAATTTGTAAAAGCAAAAACAAACTCCACCAGAATTCTGAATCAGGATACTAGCACAGTTTGAGTATTGATTTACTCCTCTCCAGGAGTTAGGCACAAGGCCAGTTTTTATCTTACTCCCACAAGTAAGATGTGACCCAAGGTCGGGTCGGGAAAGTGGGGTTTAAAAATTGCCTGGCCAGCCCCGTTGGCATCAGGCAGTAAGCAATAAACTTACTCCTCCCCAAAGAGGGGAGGCAAAGCCTGGGAAGGTGGACCTCCCAGAACTGCACAGGACAGACCCATTGACCGGCGTAAATCAAGACCCAAAGGCCAAGACAACACCAGTCTAGTGGGTGCAGTATCCATCGGAACAGATACTACACTTTGATCTTAGCCAAAAGGCCAAGAGCACAGTTTGAGTAGGTGTGTTCTTACCAGTCGTGATAAGCCCGACAGTGACTTTGTTGTTGTCGGTTTCTGTTCAGTCTCAGGAGTTTAACCATCCTAGGCATCAATTTCTTTTTGAGAAGGGGTTAGTTTATTGCTAATCGCCTGTGGCGCACCTACCAGGTAATGCCAACGGGGATGCTCAGGCATTTTTTGTAGGCCTAGGCGCTCTTATCCTAATGCGCTGTTTTTTCAAACCCATATCTGACCTTATGTCTAACCTCCTGGAGCATGAGAGGGGGTAGATAAAATATATAGAAGGGATCGGGATGAACTGATAGGAAATTGACCACCTACCCGACACGGAATTACTTTAATAATCAATGATATTTAACTAGTAAATATTCAAAATTGTTTTTATCTGTTTCAACATTTCAGTATCCTTGTTTTATATGTATGGACTGCGTATCATCGTTTCGAATGTTTACTCCTTCCTTTGTTCTTGGCCTTTTGGCTAAGATCAAAGTGTAGTATCTGTTCCGATGGATACTGCACCCACTAGACTGGTATTGTCTTGGCCTTTGGGGCTTGATTTACGCCGGTGTATGGGTCTGTCCTGTGCAGTTCCAGGAGGTCCACCCTCCCAGGCTTCGCCTCCCCTCTTTGGGGAGGAGTAAGTTTATTGCTTACTGTCTGAGACGCCCCTACCAGGGAATGCCGACGGGGCTGCCCAGGCAATTTTTTAAAAGCCAGAGTGCTCACCCCTCGAGCGCTGGCTTATCTAATCCCACTTTCCCGACCTTGTGTCACATCTTACCTTGTGGGAGGTAGATAAATAATACTCCTTCCTTTGTTCTTGGCCTTTTGGCTAAGATCAAAGTGTAGTATCTGTTCCGATGGATACTGCACCCACTAGACTGGTATTGTCTTGGCCTTCAGGGCTTGATTTACGCCGGTCTATGGGTCTGTCCTGTTGTCCTGTGCAGTTCTAGGAGGTCCACCCTCCCAGGCTTCGCCTCCCCTTTTTGGGGAGGAGTAAGTTTATTGCTTACTGCCTGAGGCGCCCCTACCGACGGGGCTGCCCAGGCAATTTTTAAACCCCACTTTCCCGACCCGACCTTGGGTCACATCTTACTTGTGGGAGTAAGATAAAAACTGGCCTTGTGCCTAACTCCTGGAGAGGAGTAAATCAATACTCATTCCTTTGAAGATGTGTTATTGTTTTTGTTTTCCTCTATGGATGCGATTCCTTTAACTTTGTAAACGAGCATGCGTCCGTGTATGCGGGCGATTTTCGCCTTTGTGCCTCTTTGTGTCCCTTTCAGCGTTTCCCTGTGTGTGCGCGTACGTGCTCACTTGAACCCCTGTAAAAACATCCGGTACTTGTGCACGTGATTCACTTAAAATGCGCAGTCTGTGCGTGCATGCGCGTGTGTGTATGCATGCATGCATGCATGTATGTATGCATGTATGTATGTATGTATGTATGCGTCTGCATGTGTGTGTGCGTGTGCGTTTATGCGTGTCATCGTTCAAGCACGTTTGTTTTAATACTTGTATGTAAAGTGTATCCCACTGATGTTATTGTGAGTGCGGGCGCTCATTGCCGTTAGTGTGTGACTATAATTCGCATTGCCCCTTTTTTCAGGCTTTGGTTAATACATGCTTAGGATGTTTTGTTTTGTGTATGTTTGCGTGTGTATGTGTTCGTAAATATGGGAATAATATGTTTGTACTCTTGTATTTATAATCTCTGTATTAATAAAACTATCAAACAAAGTACTGTGTGCGTTTCTCGCATATATGTAACTTTGCTAAATGCACATTGCACATGAAATAAATTTTTTTTTCAAATTTATTATTAATCAGTTATTTACTGAAATAAATAATACAGTATTAGAAAACTAAGATAAATTATGTACGCGCCGTACAGCATAATCTCGTTGACACGCCGGTTCTCGTTAGATCGCCGAAGTTAAGCAACGTTGAGCCTGGCCAGTACCAGATGGGTGACCATTTGGGAATGCTAGGCGCTGTATGTCATCTTCACATGCGGCTGCGGACCGATTGCGAATTTGATATTCCCTGGAAACTTCCCCCTGCGAGGGAAGCCGGCATAACACAACCAGGTCCAATACCACACCAGGTATTCCCGGTTCGCTAAGATAAATGATTAAATTTCGAAAGGGAAGAGAGAGCGAGACCGCTTAGTTCAGGAAACGAATCAGACTACAATGGAGTTTCTGGGGCAAATGATGAGTTCGAAGGTGTAAACAGAAAGCGATAAAAATGGTTTTATGTTTTTTTAATATTATTTATGAGCGATGTTTCTGACAAAGGGTGAATAATTGCTGTTTACTGGGTCGGAATCCATCCATCTAAAACTTATCGTTGGCTAGTCTTTGACCTTAAAGTAGTATTTTTGTTAATCTCTTTACGTCAAGTGGCTTCATGCCTTGTCTGGAGCGATTTCTAAAAAAAAAATTAACGATATTTCTACTGAATGTTAACCAGCTTAAACTTATTGAATTAAGTATTAAAAATTTCCATCACTTTTCTTATTCCGAAATACGTTTTAGTGACTTTTCTAGCTTAACTTAAGAAATCTCCGGATTCAAGATGAAATCTCCAGAATTTTTGTAACAATCTCCATATGTTCACTTCTGAGAGCGTGACAATTTGTTATAATACCTTTGCAACATTGACCAGCCAATATTTATTCCTCTCATCTGCGAGTAAACTAGAAGAGTATACCACTTTTCAGCCTTTCTATTTACTAAGGAGTCATCAATTACCAAGGCCCAATAACCACTCGAGGATAAAGGTTAATGAGTTTGTCAGGTGGGCGGCGAGACAACACCGTGATGATTGGTAATAATAGTTGAAATTGGGGAAGAATTTGATTATTTAAGAAGACGGCTCAACAAGAAGTTGTTTACATTGGACTTGAAAACAACTATGTTGTAGTCAGCTGGGAAGCAGCCCTGCGGTATTGAGTTCCACCGACGAGTGGTTCTAGAAAAGAAACTGTTCTCATGGAAGTTCCATTTAGTTTTAGGTACGCAGAGGGGGGGGGAAGGGAAATCATTGACAGTGGTTGTAGCTAGACGAGATTTAGCTGTTAATTTTTTACAGGGTGGTGGGCCATAGATTGGAGCTCAGTCGAGCACCTGCAATGAAAATAATGATAGAGCAGAAAAAGACTAGCAACATCTATTCTGTTAGAAAGTGGTTTTAGAGAAGAGAATAGGACATTCTCCACTAGATTTCGAAGTTGGTTTTGTACTCTCTCAAGGTAGGAAAGGGTACTCTGAGCGCCCCCCCCTAGATGTGGCAACTGTACTCACTTTTAGGAGGTATTTGATTCTTATACAGGTAGAGGATTGCGTCAGGCGCGAGATAATTCCTTAGTAGGAAAACTAACATTAGAAACGGGAAACTCCACAACTTGTAGAATCCGAGGAAAGAATCCGATAAAAAATAGTATACAGATAGCTATTCCATACAAACAACTAAAAGAAAAGAAGATTTTTTTGTTTGATTAGATACGAGGTTACAGGATTAATATAAGGGATAGATTTCGCCATCCTAGCACTTCACAGGGTGTAACCGAAGGTCACGAAAAAACTAAGTGAATACATGGAACTTAGGAGAGAGTTGAAGGCAATATTGAATATGGAGAAAACAACCGTACTACCAATAATTGTAGGAACACTAGGATCAGCTACGAAAATACCTGAAAACAGACTACAAGAAATTGGAAGGGAAAGGAAGATTTCCACCATAGTAACTACGACACTGATAAAAACAGCCGAAATATTAAGAAAAATGCTAGATTGCGAAAACCAACTGGGGGAGACTGATCCTCTACAGGTAAGTTAAAATAAAATGTCACTAGGACAAATACACAGCTAGAAAAAAGAAAATAGATAACTATAAGAAAATAAATGCATTAAAAGTGATGATACAAATTTATAAAAACAAAATGGCGATATCAATGCATACATTGAAAGTATAATACAAATAGATAAATATAAAACAACGATGCAAATATATACATTACAAAATAACGATACAATTATATACATTACAAAATAACGATGCAAATATATACATAAAAAATAACGATGCAAATATATACATTACAAAATAACGATACAAATATATACATTACAAAATAACGATACAAATATATACATTAAAAAATAACGATGCAAATATATACATTACAAAATAACGATGCAAATATATACATTACAAAATAATGATACAAATATATACATTAAAAAATAACAATGCAAATATATACATTACAAAATAACGATGTAAATATATACATTACAAAATAACGATGCAAATATATACATTACAAAATAACGATACAAATATATACATTACAAAATAATGATACAAACATATACATTAAAAAATAACGATACAAATATATACATTACAAAATAACGATGCAAATATATACATTACAAAATAACGATGTAAATGCATAAATATAAAATAACGATGCAAATATATACATTACAAAATAACGATGCAAATATATACATTACAAAATAACGATGCAAATATATACATTACAAAATAACGATGCAAATATATACATTACAAAATAACGATGCAAATATATACATGATAAAATAACGATGCAAATATATACATTACAAAATAACGATGCAAATGCATAAATAAAACATAATAATGCAAATTCATATATTAAAAAATAATAGTACTTTAAAAAGTTCGGTCTGTATTCTGACTCGTCGGAAAACCTAGCTCAGAACAGACACTCCTGGCTGACTGCAAGCCACAAAGGGGTCACGATTGCTGAATCTGCACACATTGAGGAATCCAAGAGGACACGTGCTATTCGAAAAGACAGAACAGTGAGCACCTCTACTACAGAATCATCTCACAGGTGCTCTACATGCGGGAGATGCTTCAGAGCTCGGATCGGACTGACGAGCATCTCCGGGCCCATAAAACAATTACATGAGTGTGATACTATGGACTGTTACTAACCCTCCAGTCGCACAATTAACTACCCCCCCCTCCCGACGCCCAGAGCACAGACCCCAGATAAGGATAGGAAATGACTACTCAAAAACAATCGGAAATAGAGTGAATAGTCAGCTGGGCAGTGGTCGAGGAGCCAAAAGACCGAACATAGGATTTCACAGTATGACTAAAAATATTTAGGAGTGAGAGTCGTCTGCGACAGTAGTTGCGATAGTCTGAGTTTTATGACGAGTTTCCGTTAATTTTGAGTTTAAGACAGTTGACGGCAGATAGGAGTCAGAGTCGGAGAGAGCCTGAGCAGACCCAAGATGAGATTACAACTTCGGGTACCGACAATGGGGGCCTCGACAGTAAGCAACGGTGTCAGACACACTCAAAGTTTCAACTGACTTATACACAAGGTATCTGAGTTTGTGTTTTTCTTGTGAGTTGCGTTGTTTTGTTTTTCTCAATTGTAAACCAGTGCTCGCTCCCTCGGCGATCGCCAAGAAGACAACACGGCTAGAATAGACGAATATGAAGAGAGAAGAAAACCACGGCACACACAACGTTGCGGTGTACAGCGATTGTCGGTGGTGAGGTGCACAGTTCTACATGATCCGAGTTTGTGTTTTTCTTGTGAGTTTGCAGTCATTTTTGCAAGCGATGGACGAACATCATCATCACTTTAAAGACGATGTTACAAAAGCATACATTCAAACATATACATAAACATAAACACATTAAAATTATGCATTTTAACTAACTGAATCACCTGTTTAGTACTCAAGTAGTCAATATTCATAATCTTAATAGTTCATTAGTTTTTGTATGTATCCATTTGTATCATTATTTGAATGTTTTTCCCATTAATTTTGGAAAATAGTTGATTACAGCGTATTTTTATGTAATAATTGTAGCAAAATAATCATTTTTAATTTAATACTTTTCGTTTTACTAAAAGTAGTATATGATTACAATTGTTCAAATTTATGAAAGGTTCAATTTTCTCATCCATTTGAACAAAGTAAATGAAATATTTATGAAAAAAACTATTGAATTTAAAAACGTCCTTAGCTCATATAAACTTTACCGTGATATTTTTTAAAATCCCAAACTCGCCAGAGTCACGCCGGACTAGAATTTCGTTAGTGTATTTTATGTAACTCATGAGATCAGCCCGGACACAAAAAAACGACTTTCCTAAATGTAATAGATTACTTTTACTGTATGCAACTCATTATTTTCGTATTTAATTTATAGCCCCCTAATTTTCTCCCTATTTACTTGTACAATCTTCACGAAGGTAAAGTTTGACACAGTCCAGTCAAGCTGATGTTGAAGGAGGTGGGGGTGGAATCAAGCACCACAACAATATGCACACTGGATTGGAAACAAAAATAAAAGTTGCCTCAATCTAGAAAGATTTCTCCTTCTCTGGTCGAGAGCAGAACAGATACTACATTTTCATCCTAGCCCGAAAAAAATTGATGTCTTTCTAATAATGAAGACGAACTATTTAATCATACAATATTAGTTAATTTCATTGCATTGTTTTTTTTTTTCGCTGTAAAAATCTATATAACACTAATAAGATTAATTCTTCAATCTTGCAGATTATCAGGATGGCGGCTTCACACACTAGCAATAAGAATCGAGTTGTAAATGCGGTATCATACTACCTTCAGTCGTGTGTATACATATTATACACTCGTGTCGTTTCTGTTGTAACCTAGGTTGTTGTATAACCGAACGCATGTTGATTTTCTGTTCGTCTCCGTATCGTTCTGCGTCGCCGTCATGAACATGATCGCTGTGGTAGGCTACTCCGTTCGTCCGTTGATACAAACGAAGCCGAGGCTTGTTGTGGGGTTTAAAATGTTTATTAAAAACAGAAAACTGTATCAGAGAGAGAGAGAGAGAGAGAGAGACAGAGAGAGAGAGAGAGACAGAGAGAGAGAGAGAGAGAGAGACAGACAGACAGACGGAAGAAAAAATGGGAGGGAGATCGATAACCTATACATAGACAGACACACCTCCTCGCTACGTTCAGTTCGGTTGTCGGCGGGCAAAGAGACCGAGCCACTCCATGGCGGAAGTCAAGTTATTTCTCGACTTCCGGTTTTTGCCCCCCCCCTTTAGGGCGCCCTACCTCCGGGCACCCCTTCGCTATCTAATAAATGCGATACACAGTAGAAATTCGTTTCTTGTCCTCTTCTATCGTGTTATAGACTTCTTTTTAATGATAGCTTTAATAACATTATTAATAAAAAACAGCACAGAATCATTTGGGCTTTAATAATCTGTTTAAGTTGTTTTGCTTCACAGTATACATATGTTCACAAATAATACCCCAACACATCCCCATGGGTAGAGACCAGCTATCCAAACCCCAACGGTTCTCTTTCGCGATTCAGTAAAAAGAGAAATGTTTGTTTAATCCGCTTATTCGTCACGTCTCACAAGCGACTTCCTGTCTGCGACGTAACTGTCAAGTAATTCTAACTTTACTTAAACATACAATTCCACTCTACTTAATTTTAACGATACGATGATATTTCCGATTCTAACATTATTGTTACATACCCGCATTTAAATATTGCTATATATATATATATATATATATATATATATATATATATATATATATACGTATGATTATAATTATTTATAACGTTATCGTTTAATGAAATATTTTTAGACACTATCGTAAAATTTTTTTCGTTTGTTATCGCAGATGTCGAACTCAACAATTCTATGAAATTTTGGTACTGATATAGAATGGGACCAAATTTCCGCCAACTTTGCGTCGGCATCTTCCGGCAGTGAAAAAAGCCGACGTGATGACTGACCAAGGCGCTAAGACAAGATTAGCCAATCAGCTGTCAGCTAAGCAGACGACCAATTTTCAAGAAACCTCGATATGGAGTAAATCAAGAAAAAATTGTCGCATGGAGATGCACAAATACTTACAGAGCGTAAGGAAGGGCAAGTTTTTTTCTCAAGCAAAAATGGAGCTGACTAAGGTACCGAAATTAATATAATGTGGTCCCTTGTTTAGCTGTTTCGTTCTGTATATATATATAAAACTTTCTACAATTTTACTGTGTGTATATACATAAAAAAGACTGTTTACCAGTTGACTATGTTTAATTTCTTGGACAAAAAAAAAAATTATTGCAAACTTTTCTTAGAAAAAAAAAATTAGCATTTGATTAGATATGTTTTGTTCATTTTATCTAAGAATAAACTTTGTTTGAAAAAAATATTAATTATTAACAGTTGATTAGCTATTTTTGTTCATGTTATATAGCAAAATTAAAAACACCTTTGACCGGGTGTTTATTTTTATTTTTCTAAGTATAAACAAACAAAAAATGAATTTACTTGAAGCAGCAGCATTAGCGTCCTTATCGCCTGTCAGTCTTCGCGTCGGCCTTTTCCGGCGACTTACGTAAACTGCCGGAAGAAGTCGGCGGAAATTGGGTCCCATTCTATATCAGTACCGAAATCTTTTTTTTAACACTTCTGGGTGTATTTGTTGCTATACAGGTGAGTGTTTTCAAATCTTAATTTATGCTCACTCAACGGTTAATTTCTTCTATTTCATGTATACTCCCGAATATCTTCCATTCAGACTTGATAAACTAGTCTAATTTGTTATCGTCCAATGTAATTTGGCAACGTTCCTATTTACTGGCCCCTCCAGGGGGGGGGGCACTGTTAGACAAAAAGTCGGTTTTTAAATGTGGGGGAAATGCAGCTCCCCACAAAAAATACAGCCTGGATTCGAACAAAAAAAAAATGAAAATCGCCTCAGTCTAAAAAGATTTCTCATTCACTAGACGAGAACAGAAAAAATGAAGTGTAGCATCAGAACAGATACTGCATTTTACTCATAGCAAAAAAGGCCACAGCAGTTGTCATTGAAGAAGTTTTTTTGTTATATGTTTCACAGTTTTTAGTGGAAATTGCCAGCGAGTATTTCTGCATTGCTGAACCGAAACGTTGTAATAGTTAAGGGTTATGAAATACTCTCGGGGAAGTTACTGGCCAAGAACATCCCTAGGGCTCTTCAATGTAGTGTTGTAGTCTAGATAGTTTTAATGACTTCCACAGATCTCTCCTTTGCCTTCACACAGGCAGCCTTACTCATGCCAATTGTGATTGTGCCTGGCAGTACTTGAACATATGTGCCAAAGGGGCACCGGAAACTTGAGGCGCTTGTGTTGTAGTGTCTCCGTTGTGGAGAAGGTTAGATTAACACAAGCGAGGACCTGGGTCTGACATCTGATTGAACGAGCTCTATATAGGCAGGCAGTTTGTTTTGTGTCACACGGCAATGTCCAACGTTTTGACGTTGAAGCTACGACACCAGTTTGATTTTAAATTGTCGGAATCGATGTATATCTCCTGTTGGCAGATGTAAAGGAAGGGCAGTTTACTCCAGTGGATTGGTTAAAGAGTTCAGCCCGAAATTTCCGCAAGATTATCGGCTATGGCAAAGGGAACATGGAGATGACTGGAGAGTAGACCGGCTGAAGAATTGTAGACATAACAAAATGTCCAATGAGGATGGTTGATCGGCAGAAGTTGGAAGTCTTTGACAATAACTGTCTTTGCCGCATTATGCTTTGCCGGCGGGCCGACTGTGTCTCAACTGCTATTCTTGACCAACACCGCAACATGCTGTCTGTCTTGTTGCAGCGAAATCTTCGATTGTCAAGCACGCGGTTCGTCGCTCACAGGTGGAATTAATTCGCGACGTAATTCTCCTTACCTTTCTGCCTGGGTGGCGTAAACCTATCGATGTACAGTTTAGGACCTGGCCAATAACCATCAAGGAGTAGTTGGTTGAGCTCTCAGGTAAACAGGTGATCGGTCTTCGACGGTGGAATCGCGATTGGTTAACCATTTCCTACAACCATGCTCAGGAGCCATGTCTAGAGAGTAGGGAGGTTGTCGAACGACTGGAATTCCATGTTTGGCCAAGAAGTGTTTGATCAATTGGGATAAATGTGCGGGGACGTTGTCGTGATACAGTTGCCAGTTTTTCGTTGTCCACATATCTGGTCTTTTGCGCCGAACTGCGTCACGGAGACGCCGGAACACATCTTCATAGTACTCCTTTGTCACTGTTTGTCCTTCCGGTGCGTATTCGTGGTGCACAATTCCACAGATATCAAAGAAGACAGTCAGCACCACCTTGATTTTGCTTCGCACCTGTCGCGCATTTTTTAGCCTTGGAGACTCGGGATGCTTCCATTGCGAAGACCGTCTTTTTGTTTCTGGGTCGTACCCATACACCCATGACTCATCTCAAGTTACCACGGTGTTCAGAAACCGAGGATCAGTATTAGTGGTTTCCAGAAGGTTCTGTGAAAGGCGGTTATAAAATTCACACATGCGCATGAACGTGTCTTTCTTCACTGTGTAGAGTGGCGCCGCTGTATCATCTCTATTTCGCACGAAAAAAAAATAAAGGTCGGATATTTTTTTAGACAGGCCTCGTAATTAGGGCTTCAACATACTAGTGTCCTGATGCTGTAATGAACATTAGGTTATTCTCAAGATTGATGGTGAGTTCAAACGTAATACACGCCCTAGAGAATAATATAATATGTGCACTATTTTCCAAATGTATCGTCTGTTGATTCGTAGACATCTAACATAGCCCCTAACTTTCTCAAGGGGATCACAGCTTGAAGGATAATGGTGGGAACATAGCGGACCAATTTTCACCACGTAAACAAATATGACGACTAGTGTCGTCTAATAGCAGGAGTAGCAATACACGTCTAAATTATGTGACGTTTGTTGTGGATCGTAGTAGGAGTTATATCATTGCGTATCTCTGTGCAGTAGTCAATGATGATTTAAGTTTTGATACCAAAATATTAGTGTATCGAGCCATTGTCCTTCCACCACTCTTGTATGGATCGGTAACCTTGACGAGATACCATCGACATATTATAGCACTCGAAAAACTATATCAAAGACTTTTACGAAAAATTAAAAAAAATCAACTGGCAAGATCGTCAAATCAACATCAGTGCCCTGGAGGAGTCTGGTTGCTCTAGTATAGGGGATTTAATTGTTAAAAATCGTTTGAGATCTTCTGGCTACGTTGTAAAGATGAGCGACTAGTCATATCCTAAGAAAATATTTTATTCCTAACTGAATGTGGGAGCTAGGAAGGTTGAAAGATAGAAGAAGCGTTACAAGAATTGTTTGAAGGAGTAAGGGTTAGGGTTAGAGTTATGGTTATGAAGAGGTGTGGAATCACACAACATGGGAAGCGAGTGCACTCGGGAGAACGGAGTGGAGGAATGGAATAAGGAGTGGTGTGGAAAGATTCGAAAGAGAACGGTGTCATTTTGTTGAAGAACTGACAATAGCAAGAATAGTGCGCCGCGAAAATCAGCAATACGCACAATTGCGAAACAATAATGCATGCCTGATCTGTGATAGGATATGTAGATCTCGAATTGGACTGTTTTCTTTGAGAACCTACACACGAAACCCTGGAGACCCGTATACTCGATTTGAGTGACGGCCATCATGATGATGAATAAACAATGTAAAAATAACTAAAACATACTCGTTTTTTTCTTTCGGTTTAAAGGTTTATTAGTTTATTTTGTTCTTTTTTTTTATTCCTCTGCATTCGATCATTGAAACCGGTACATTTCGAGTGTTCCCCCAATACCCCCCCCCCCCCATTGCTTCGTCTCGTAGCAGAACCAAGCTCCTGTCTATCAAGCTCCAGTGTTGCATGCCTGTGTTTGTCTTACAAGTACTTCCACGGAATGTGCTCTGACGAACTTATTGCACATGTGCCCCTTCCCAACGTAAATACAACTGAGCAACCCGATTAGCAGCAAAATCCTACCCCTTCACTGTAGGGGTCTCCACATATCGGAAAACATTCTACTCTGATAGTTTCTTTTCTCGAACCGCTGGTCTTTGGTGTTCCCTCCCGGTTTCTTGTTTCTCCGACTGTACTAATATGCAGAATCTTAAGTGTAATATGAACAAACATCTTGCTGCACAACTCCCCACTTAGGATGCCCTCTATAAATGTGGCCCCTAATCACAGTTGACCCTTACGTTTCAGTGGCAACACGCCTTGTTTTGGGTGAATAAAAGGAAAAAGCCCAAACAATCGAACCACACACACACACACACACACACACACATACAGACATATAGATGTCACTGCGGTAATGGTCCTCTGAGGAGAAGCATTATCTTTAAAAACTCATGAGTTAAGGACGTTAAGATACTTTGCTTGAACTTTGAGTTCTAATAAAATTTGATTGGCACCTTTCATTTTATATTATGATATATATATATATATATATATATATATATATATATATATATATATATATATATATTGAGAGAGAGAGAGAGAGAGAGAGAGAGAGAGAGAGAGAGAGAGAGAGAGAGAACCCCTAGTTACGAGTTTCATTTTACCACGTTTCACTATTGTACGTCACTTCCGGAAGGAGACTTACCTTTTGCTACGACACTACTCGTTTCAATCACCCTCATTTGTTAACCTTGTCGTGCGTAACTTACTTGTTATCACATTTAATATTGTTACAGACATATAACATCCAGTTAAGAAATAGCACCGTTGCTATTGCTGCGGTGAAAAGTCGCCTTAAATAAATCAAACATTTAGTACAATTAGTGTTGAAGCGTCTGTTTGGCCAAGATCAAGGTGTAGTATCTGTTCCGATGGATACTGCACCTCATAGACTGGTATTGTCTTGGCCTTCGGGGCTTGATTCCGCCGGTTTATGGGTCTGTCCTGTGCAGTTCTAGGAGGTCCACCCTCCCAGACTTTGCCTCCCAGAGTTTATTGCTTACTGCCTGAGGCGCCCCTACCGGGGAATGCCGACGGGGCTGCCCAGGCATTTTTTGTAGGTCAGAGTTCTCAAATTCTCGGACCCTGGCTTTTCAAATCTCACTTTCCCGACCTTGTGTCACATCTTACCTTGTGGGAGGAAGATAAATAACTTGTCTGTGTGCAGGTAAATGTAATATTCTACGGTATTTTCTTCATTACGGTTGGTGTTCTGGTGGTGTGATGAACATTACCATATACTCAAGATTGAGGGTGAGGTAATCCACGTTCTAGAGAATAACCTAATCTCTGCAATATTTTCCAAATGTATCATCTGTTGATGGATAGACATGTAACATAGCCCTTAACTTTCTCAAGAAGGCTCACAGCTTGAAGAAGAATGGTAGAAACATAGCGGACACATTATAGCCACGTAAACAAATATAGTCTGAATGTGTCGACTAGTGCGGAATTTTCTGTTTAGGGTTATTTACCCGCATCTCACGACACCAATGTTATGTATTAAATCAGTTTAACCTGGAGAGAGAATCCAGAGCTTTAAAATTGAGCACTCTGGACGGGTGAAAGATTTACCGTGATCGGACCAGTCGAATTTCCAGCAAGCCAGAAAATGCCATACAGGCATTCGTATTTAACTGCTCTCAACGACATGAAGTCATTCTAATTTGGGGAAATCAGCTCCCCTAAAACAAGGGGCATTTGGAAGAGTACAAAAAATGGCTCTGAACCTTTTACCTAAGAGCAAAGTGTATTATCTGTTCTGATACTACACTTTATCTGTTCTGTCTTCGGTCGGTGAAGGTGAGATCTTTCTAGACAAGACCATATTTATTTTTGTGCCCATTTTGGGGAGCTTGATTTTCCCCACATTAAAAACCGACCTTGTGTCTAACTCTGCTCTCGTAGGAAGGTAAGTAAATACGTGAATTTCTTAGTAGGGGCGCCTCGGGCGACCGGCAATAAACCAATCCCATTCTCGAAGGAGCAGGTAATATCTGGCAGAATGGACTTCGGGGATCAACTGATTCAAAGTTCGGGCCCTCAGCCAGCCAAATCCTGGTTCCAGAAGGTGTTCGACAGGAACAGCTACTACACCGTTATCATTATAAGTTCCAAGTGAATCACTTTCGTATTTATGTCCTTCCCACGACAGCAAGATGTGACACGAAGTCAATTTAATGCAGAAAAACCCATCTCCCCAAAATAGGGAACACCTTGGAAGGGCACAAAAATAGCCGATAACGATTCCGTCGACATTCCTCTGTAAGCGCGCCCTATAAACCAATCCCACTCCCGAAAGATGAGGTAATGCCTGGGAGCAAGGCCTTCTAGGACCGAACAGAACCATATCTCATTTTAACCCAAGGGCCAAGCCAGACCCTTATGCCAGACAGGAAGAGATACTTAAATTGGATTTATTTATTTTCAGAAATAGCTAACAAATTTTACTTAAATTGGATTTATTTATTTTCAGAAATAGCTAACAAATTTTACTTAAATTGGATTTATTTATTTTCAGAAATAGCTAACAAATTTTACAAATTTTACAAGCGGATACTACACTTTGAGCGTTACGATAAGTAACTAACCCTTCGAGATGTTTAGCACACATATTTAGGCGTTAACTTATCCAAAGATTATATCACGATTCAGTTGTTCCTCTTTCTCCCTCTCCCCCTCTCTTTCTCTCTCTCTTTCTCTCTCTCTCTATCATTTCCCCTTCTCCCCTCTCCCTTTAGCAAGCCTTACGTGTTTTCTTTTCTTTTCTTTTTTTTTTCACTTTGAAGATTTTGTAGGTCACATCTTTCTCTGGGTCTTTTAAACATCCTTTCCGTTCCTTGGATGTTTTTTATTATTGTAATTAACTTCAGCAGCTATGATTAAATGGAAAAAGGCTGTATTATTACTGATAATACTAGCAGATATTAAGAAACTTTAAAGTACCTGCTAGATGGCCTGAAGAAAGTATTTTTTTGGGAGGGAGATTCACTTTCATTCGTAATAAGTTTTCTCTTCTCAGGCTGAAAACTGTTCAGAACACAAGCCGTGATATTTCACAAATAGGATAATTAACAGACTATTTTAAGAAGGTCCCTCTTTAGGTGTCAGTGTATGCTATATGGCAGACAGTGTGTCTGTCTACGTGTCTGTCTCCTTAGCAAGCTATCTATCCTGTGTCGACTTACGACCGCAATCGCCTTACAATCTATCGGTCGTAAAGCGATTTGGACCTAAGTCGGCTCCTGTTAAATTACCATAAAAATATTAGACTGCGTAAAATCTAGTATTGTGTTCGACCATAGTCGAGGGCGACCCTAAGGCTCCCTGTTCATTCATTACTACACCGAGGTGTAGCGTAGGGCGCCACTCTTTGTCAAGATTACTCCACTTACCCATGATCCTAACATTAGGGTATCAAGTCCCATTTTTAAAAAGTTTTTTTGTATGAGTCGACCGAGGATTGAACCCGAGTCTGCCGGCCCATAAACCAAATGGGACGGTGATTAAAGTCACAATTTAGCAACATCAACTCATTATTTTGATAATTAGATGTAAGTCATATTTTATTATTATTTTATCTCAAATAACCTTTAAAATCATTGTATTCCACCGGCATAATCATCGAAGTTAAGCGACGTTGAGCCTGGCCAGTACTAAATGGGTGATTATTTGGGAACACCAGATGCTGTATGTGCTCTCTGCTTATCTTGGCATTCTTTCCAATCGTCCTTCATTTCTCCTTGCCACTTAAATTAAGCAGTGCTGATTCAGGAGAAGTATGGTTGAGGATTGCGCGACCCTTGCTTCACAATTACACGCACAGCTGCCCTTACAGATAGTATCCATTGTCTCTCAAAATTGAACGGAGGCCAAGGTTTTACTGTCGCTATTTACTTGCCACGAAGGCATGGTTAGACGCAAGGTCTATTTTTAATGTGGGTAAAATCCAACTCTTACAAAAAAGGGGATTGGGACAAAAATACCTCAGTCTAGAAGGATTTCAACTTCACTGACTGAGGACAGAACAGATACTACACTTTAATCCCAGCCCGAAGACCGGGAAGTGTACCACTGTTTTATGTAACATATTACCGCAATTAGAACACCAGCCCAATATTTGACAAGCATAAGAAAATAAAAATATAAGCGAGCGGTCGTAAAGTCGGTCAGTCGTAAGTTGAATCGCTCGTAAGTCGATGACGACCTGTATTCTATATATTTCTGTATGTATTCGCTTGGTTTGTGTGTTTTTACGGCATATCAACTATTTTCTTGATATATCCCAGGGCTTTTGACAAGGGATGGCATAAAGGGCTTCTCCTGAAAATACGCTTATACGGTATTACTGGGCAAATATTTCATATAATTAGATTCTTCCAAACCAAAAGAATAGTCCTGGTTGTCCTCGATGGCCGTTCATCTAAGCAACATGCCATTAATGCTGGTGTACCCCAGGGATCTATCCTTGGACCTTTATTGTTCCTGATCTATATAAACGCTCTCCCTGATGACATAGAGTCTGAGATTGTTTTATTTGCTGACGACACCACGCTTTACTCTCACCATGTTGGCAAAACGGACGCAATCATATCCGAGGCAATGACTGAATCCTTAGAAAGTGACCTCGAGGCTGTGGTGGATTGGGGTCATAAATGCTTTGCAACTTTTAATGCCGCAAATACAAAGCTCTTTTCCTTCAATAACAACGAGAACCCTCTCCAACCACCGATTGTCATGGTAAATAACACCCTACCTGAGAGTTCAACATTGAAACTCTTCGGCCTAAACTTCACAGGAAACATGAATTGGAACAAATGCATTGAAGACATTGCCAAGGCTGCAACAAAGAAAATGGGCTCCCTCTACCGTGCTAATAAACTCCTCACACCTGACATTATCCTGTATCTCTCCATGCATGGAGTATTGTTGTCACGTCTGGGCTGGTGCATCATCTACTAGTCTCTCCCTCCTTGACAAGGTCCAAAAAAGAGTTTCCAACCCAATAGGTCCTCACTGTCAACCAAGCTCTAGCCACTGTCACATCGCCGCAATGTAGCATCCTTGTGTTTGTTTTACAAATACTTATGAATACGATGAACTGGCTATTCTGGTGCCCCCTTGACGTAAATTCACTAGACCAACTCGACAATCAGCTAAATCCCACCTGTGGAAGTACCCAGATGCCGGAGGGCTTTCTACTCCAGCAGCTTCTTTTCTCGTACTACTGGCCTCTGGAACTCCCTCCCTGTCCCCTGTTTCCCTGACAGTACCGACATGCAGAGGTTTAAAAATAATGTAAACAGACATCACGCTACACAGCTCCCAACTTAGAATGACACCCTAAACCTACTCCCTAATTCTCAGCAGCCCCTTACGTCTACAGTGGCGTCATGCCTTGTTTGGAGTGAAATATCATTAAAAAAAATAATACTTACTATTAACGATTACTTTATACGATTACCTGCACATTTGACATAATGGTAAGAGTGTTCGATAATAGGCCGGGAGACCAGGGTTCAATCCTCGGTCGAGTCATACCAAACACTTAAATATGGTAAAATATGTACAATGTTCATTAAATCAGATTTGAAGGTTTGGGAAGATGTTTTGTTTATTCAGATTCAAAGGAAGAAGCGATCACTGGTGATGATTTGTGTGAGAACTCTTGGTGAGTAAAAGAAAAATGATAATAACAAAATGATTTGAAAGTGATGGCACCAACCCACACAAAACAGTCGTGAAGGGTCAAGGAAGATAGAAAGACCGAGGAGGGATAGCACTAACCAAACCTCCGCTGGAAGAGTGCGGAGAGAACACTGGAACATTGGGGGTGGCTTATTGCCACTCCAATTCTATAGAAGACCAATGGTTGTTGCCAACGAGAAATCGATGGTAAGCGTCTGCTGCGATAATGACAATTCATTTGCAGTAGTTATCGAAAGAGGTGGAGAGCACTGGAAATCTGAGGGGACTTGTTGTCACTCAGACTCCAGGGAACAACACTGGTGATTATCAGTGAGCAATCACTGATGACCGCCTGTGTAACAACTCCCCTTGAGTAAAAAAAAAAAAAAAAATAAAAATAATAATGATAATTATTAAATAATAACCTAATTCCAAACACACAATCATCAAGCAGGATAGAAATACCGAGGAGAGAAAACACTACCCAGGCCTCTACTAGAAGAATGCAGAGATTACTAAAACGTTAAGGGAGGCTTATTGCCACTCAAAGTCCAAAGAAGACCAAGTGTTGTTGTTCACAAGTAATCAATGGTAAGCGGCTGGTGCGATAACGCAAAATAGTTTGCAACGATTATCGAAAGAGGTAGATATTGCTGAGAATCAGGGGAGGCTTGTTGTCACCCAGACTTCAGGTAAGACCATTGGAAACTCCATGTTTTTTTGTTCTTCGTTGAATGGTAGGAATGTGGGATAGTAGTTTAACATAATTGTAAAAGTACAAGTAGAATATTAATTTGAAGCTTCATTTTGAGCAAAAGTGTAACGCATTTCTATTAAAACTTCTATCGCTTTACCCCTGTCTGTCTCTATATCCTCTCTCTTTCCCTTTACCTCGTTTCCCCCTCCTTCTCTCCACCCCTCTTTCTCCTCCGCCCAGTCAAGTCCTCTCTCTGGACTCACACACATACACACACATACATACACACACATTTTATAGATTTCTCGAGACATAAGGGAAGTCACTCATTGATTAAAAATCAGAGTTACTTCTCTTTAGTAAGTACATAAAATTAATGAAAAACAGACCCCCCTCTGACAAAATCTGCGTTAGTTTAGGGTCAAAGAATACATTTTTTTTCTAACTGTTAGATATTATTCATTACGGGTAACGCCGATCGAGAAAATACCAACTTTGTGGGTCTTTGTTTTGTATTTTTAAAAAGTTTTATTTGGACATACACGCATACATATATGTCCTTTAAACAATAGAAGAAGTTACAGTTGCTTGTAACCGTATTTTTCAATAAAGAATATTCCACTTAATAACCAAATGTGGTGAATTTGTTGTTTTACACATTTTTCTCATACATTTCTTTGCTAATAACTTGTTAACTAATTAAAACATGATAAATTGACTTAGTTGTCGTCTGCTTCTTGCTTACATGCTAACCAACTAAGAGAGAAACAAATACGATTATTATATCTATTAATAATGGAGTGTATGTATCTGTCTGTCTGTCTGAAGCCGAAACTCCATCAGAGTACTATGACTATTTATTAAGTTCGCCAGCTTCATTATATACTATTAAAAAAACCGCCATAAACACTATGCGCATTTCCCAATTTACATAATCAATTGCTTTTGAACTTCTAATAAATTAGTATTCGCAAATATACACCCATGATTGTTCTCTTCAGATTTCCAGATGTATTTATGCTATTTGACTCGCTAATAATCTTACTTATAAATTATAATTATTTCTTTTATTATTTATTTATAAAATGAGTTACGTAGTTATTTCCTCTACGTCCAACTGATTGAACAGCGTACCTTTCTCTGAACGGTCGCGTTTATCTACGTCCAACTGATTAAACAGCGTACCTCCCTCTGAACGGGCGCGTTAATACTTTACTGATTTATTTTATTAAAACGTTCTGAGTTTGTTTATTTTCTTAATCTTATTAGCCATTCTGTTTTAAAACACAAATTCATTGAATCAAATTGTTTAATTAAAATAATAATTGATAAACACACACACATTATAAAGAATTTAGTTTAGCTAAACTTTTTTTTTTCGAAAGTTATCGCGGGTCCTGCAGTAAAAGAGTACCGATTTTTTTATTGATAATTTTCAGATACACCTTTTTTCCGATTTGAAAATTAGTGTTCGCTGTATTCACTTTTTTAAATTGTTGATTTTAACAAATTCATTGAATAAAATTATTTAATTAAAATAATAATTGATTTAAAAATTACTATTTAAAAACACACACACACATTATAATGAATTCAGTTTTTTTATCAACAAAAAAAAAAACACATTGTACTGGAAAAATTCATAACTGATTTTAGAATAGTTTTCGCTGTATTTTTTTTTTTAATTGTTGATTTTAATTTACGTACACCTTTTTTCCGCTTTGAAAGACATAAAATATTACTTATTATATTCTAACGTGGATTTGGCGCAAAGCGATTGAGTATAAAGAAAAGCGAGCAGACGATAACTTGGGGGGACACCTTTTACTGGGCAAGTAAATAACTGTTTTTAGAATCGTATTCGCTGTATTTTTTTATTGTTAATTTTATTTTAGGTACACTTTTCTTTTTTCTCTTTGAAAAACTAAAACTATTATTATTTATTATTTTGTAAATTCTTACGTGGATTTGGCGCAAAACGATTGGATGGAAATAAAAGCGAGCAGACGATAACAATGCAAACTTAATTTTTCTTTTTATTAATGTTGTTATTTATCATGTGCAATATATTATTTAAATTAATTGTAGTGATAAAAAGCTCTACCCAAATTACATACTAGCGTCATTTCTGACGCGACAGCCTAGCAAAAATATGCGACCGGAGGGAGCATATATTTGCTAGTATAGATAAAAATACAAATAAATAGACTTACTTTAATTAGTGTGTGTGTGTGTGTTTTATTTACATACTATTCAATGAAGATTACATCTACTGGAACCTGGATTTCACAAAGGCAATCCTCTACTAATCAAATGACATAATAAGATAATGGGCCAACACAACGGGGGATAGAAAAGTCTGGTATAGCCGATCATGTATAAAAGGAAAAGGGTAAACATTGAGGCTTGTGAAATACCGAGAATATAAGGTATCCCTAATCCCACCAATACCAAGTTTCTTGCAGATAAGAAGTGTTTGGGACCCATGCCCCCATTTACTTGCCTTCACACGCGGTATAGTTAGACACAAGATCAGTTTTTAATGTGGTGAAAAATTATGCTCCCCAAAAAGGGGCACTCCGGACTGGGACAGAAATAAAAATTGCCTCAATGTAGAACAACCTATCTGTCATAGACCGAGGACAGAAAAGATGAAGTGTAGTATCAGTTTGATGCTTTAAAATAATAAGAGACCGTAGTTTGATTAGTTAACATACGTAAGGTCTAATTTTTCGCACCGTTCAGATTTATTGCTTGTGTTGATTAAACGAAAAATAATTCAATTAGAGTATTGCCATCTTGTTGCTTGGTCCGGCTGTCCCAAAAGACAGCTTAGTCCGTTGCCGAATTGCAGCGTCTGTGTAAGCCTATCCTGCATCGACAGGCTCTGACGAAGTTGACACATATTTATGTGACGTATGATTCTGAGAGGTATGTTGCAGCCTCTCATCTCCTTCCACTGCTGATCTATCCTCTCCTCACACCCCTTGAAGCATGCTTTCACAGTGCCTCTCTGGTAACTGTCGTCTGCGACTGTGCAGGCATATCCAGGATCGTTGGGCTTTGTTGCAGTTGACATACATGTAGATGGCGTCTAGTTATAAGCTCTGTTGCAGCCCTCTGCCGTCTGTGCTCTCTCTTCTCCCTATCCCTCTTGGAGCATGCTTTCACAGTACTTCTCCGGTGGCTGTAGTCTTCAGCCACGGACTTCCAGCCTGCTGGTCCGATACCATCTGCCTTCATGTCTGGCTTGCAGAATACTTGTAACTTTCAGGGATCAACCATGGATTACTCTGTACACCTTAATTGCTAGAAATGTATTTTCATACTACTACTACTACTACTACTACTACTACTACTACTACTACTACTACTACTACTAAGCTCTTCTCACATATTGAGTACTTTATATATATATATATATATATATATATATATATATATATATGGGAAATGAAAAAGGAAAAACCAAGAGATATTTTTTATATATTCATCAATATGTATATGTAGAGATGTCTGCACATATATGTGGATGTCTTCCTGTATCTATATCTAAAGTGAATGTTTGTTTATCTTGATATGTCTAAATGTAAAACTGTGTCTATATAAAACTGTATTGTAAAATTTTAATATCAAATTCTGATTCTATTAACAATTTTGAATTTTGTTTGTGTATTATTTTTAATTATGGGTGGCCTATACTTCAAAAGACTTTCTTATCATATGTATATATATATATATATATATATATATATATATATATATATATATATATATATATTCTCTTAATTTGGACACACTATGGAGATTATGAGGTGATATCTTTCTTTCTCTGAAGACTTTAAATGATCCCCTTCTGTGTAGATCTAATAACTCTATACCTTCTTCCTTTTTATATATAGATATGTAGATATTCCACAAATACATGTGGATGTCTAAATGTAAAACTGCGTCTATATAACATTGTATTTTTAAATTTGAATATTATCTGCTGGTTGTATTAAGCATCTTGTTTGTGTATTATTTTTAATTTCTATTAATGGTTTGCCTATAATTCAAAAGACTTTCTTATTATTGTGTGATTTTTAATATAACATTTTCTGCATAATATCTTTAATTAAGTTTTGAAAAAAAATAGTATTTTCTTAAAAATTGTATTTTCTTAAAAATTAATATGTAAAATAATAATGGTAAGAGATTTAAAAAGATAAATTAATAAATTAAATTTTTTTTTAAATATTTAAAAATATTTAAATTTTTTTTAAATTCATTAATTTATCTTTTTAAATCTCTTACCATTATTACTTTTTTATTTTATTAGTTTATTCTTTTTTCTTTTATTTCATTATATATTGATTTTTATTTATTTATTTATTATTTTCTAATTTCATCATCATCATCATCATCATCATCATCATCATCATCATCATCATCATCATCATCATCATCATCATCATCATCATCATCATCATCATCATCATCATCATCATCATCATCATCATCATCATTTTAAAGTGCATTATTTTTATCTATTTATTATTTATTATTTTTATTTCTTATTTTAACTTTTTTTTATTGCAATTCTTGTTTTTAATTTTCTATAATAATCTTAACACTTACTTCTATTTCTACTTATTGCAATTGTTAAACTGAACATTAATTACTGTATTTTCCAACATTTTTTTTACTAAGATATGCTTCTTTCAATGGTTATATGAGATGCATATCTCTTTAATTTAATCAATAGTGAATTTATCAATTAATTAATTTTGTAACTATATGTTCTCATATTTTAGATTTTCTTCCTGGAAATTGATCTGTAATTATTAAAATTTTTCCTTTTTCTATTCTATGCTTTGTTTTATATGCCTGTAAAGTAAGCAGTTTTTAATTCCCCTTATTGCGTAATTTGATATGTTTGATATAATTGATTTGTAACCTACTTTAAGTGGATTGTAATTATCATATCCTAACCCTCCCTCAACCTCTCCAATTGATGTATAACTGATTAATGTCTGCACTCTAGTCATGATGCTATGTTTTAACTTCGAACTTGGTGTATATTCCCTGTGCTGAGTAAAAGAATTGATATCAATAAAAGTCTATATCGTCTCAGAAACGATCGTACACAAAATTGTTGTTTATGTTGAATTCTTGGAACGTACGTAAATGAATATGGCATACATTTATTTACCTCGTGTCTAGAATATATATATATATATATATATATATATATATATATATATATATATATATATATATATATTAAAGTGAAATATTTTGAAAATCAACAATCGTGCACATTTTAAATAAAAAATTCATTCATTTAATTTTTTCGCGAATTTTCGTTGTAAAATACAAACTTGTCAAGCGAGACTGTCTTATAGTGTTTTTTTCTTCTTTTCTTCCTCCTCATATTGGTGGTATTAACCCTGAGGGGTCGAAAACACGTCACGATCTTACGACGTTATTTTTTTTTATAGTCCTGGCGATGTTGTATACGCTGATTTAGCGCTTTTTTAAGTAAGGAAAGGAAGTCAACATCTTATTAGAAGGCTATCACAATGCAATAAATGGAAATGGATAGCCTTCTAATACTCCTCTAGATACGTATTACACACAATGCTTCAAGCAAACTACCTCTCCTTATTATATATATATATATATATATATATATATATATATATATATATATATATATATATATATATATATATGCACACAAACTAAAATACGCAAACTTACAGAAAAATAGACACAAACATATCTTATATGTTTGTTATTTTATATGATTTCTATTATCTATATATATACACGTACATATATATTTTAAATATGATAGCAATCATATAAAATAAAACACATATTTATTTCCATATAGATGCGTTTGTGTGCATTTGTCTGTAGGTTTGCGTACGTTAGTTTGTGTGTATCGAAGAGAAATAGCTTTGATCTGATCTAATAGGTAAAGACATGCCTATATAGTACACGGACCCCAACGGACTAAAACCTAATGCAACGTACTTGCAAGGCTTGCTCCTTTGCGGTAAAACCTGGAAGAGCGTCACATCACATTAAATCAATGCCTAACTGACCTAGAATACGTCATGTCCAACTCTTGCTTTAGCAGATCCTTTTTATTTTTCCGATTGGTCATTGCACTGCTTATAAAACTGGAATACAAACAATGGCGACTCATGAGACGGAGACTCCGGCTTTGAACAAATATGCCTCGTTTTCGATAGTTTCGCTCATATATATTCGTTTCGTTTTTTGATTTCTCAATCGTGAGGCGTCTAAAAATCCCGAGCGACGTACTGGTATCATTTCAAATGAACTAGGTAGATATAGGATCGACATCACTGAACTAGCACGGATTGACCAACAAAAAAGTGACAAAAAAGGTATAAAACAATGTCTTTGAGTTTCTGAATTTTTTAGATGAGGATTGATAATTTGGATTATTTGGATTATTCGGACAACTGTTCTCATCTCGAGTGTTATTTGCCCAACCTTTCAGACGATAGAACGAGAACAAGATACCCCCGTGGATTAAATAAAAGTGCTCCGTCTAAAATTCTGTACAGATTCCCGAGTTCGATAAGACGCACCTGAAGAAGATCGGAGGTTACATCGGTCTAAACGTTGTGAGAATAACATCCAAGATAAGAACAGTAGTCCGAATAATCTAAATACTACCACATATATGAGACAAATTAGTCCGACAGTTGCGTTGTTGTTGTTGGACGGCGGTGTGGTTCTGTTCAGGAGTAGGAGGTCGATCCTCCTAGGATTTGCCTTCTGTTTAATAAGAGGGTTAGCTTATTGCTATTTGCATGAGGCGCCCTTACCGGGGAATGCCGACGTGGCTGCTTAGACATTTTTTTGTAGGCCAAGTTGCTCTTATTTTAGTGTTCTGGCTTCCCAAAACAACATGCATGATGCGATTAAAGAACTAGAAAAATATATAGAACAAAATACAGAGAGGCTGATTACCGCTGCCAAAAATACCGCCAAAATGAACACAAAGAAGAGCAGCGAAACGGAAAACAAAGAAAAAAAAACGAGAAAATAAAAATGAAAATGAAAAGAGATTTGACTACATGGACGATTTATATAACTAACTAAAGAAATGCATTACGAAAACGCATCGACACGTGAGAACTCCCCACGAATAAGAAATGATTATCATTGTAGGAGCACTAAGTGCGGTTTCGAAAAAAAATCCACGAGTGGGTGAGCCAACCATGATAACCTGATGATACCAATCAATCACTAGTAAGCTGAAACAGAATAACGCTGCATAAACACAACAAAAATATGAAAATAGTATTACACAAATCTGATACTGTCAAACTATCATTTACCTCTGTGCTTGTTTTACAAGCACTTCCACGGAATTCGCTCCGACGAACTTACTGTGCTTGTAAGCCCTCAACGTAAATACCGTCGACAAACTCGACTAGCAGCAAAGTCTCACCCCTTCACTGTAGATTTCCCCAGATGCCTGAAAACCTTTTTCTCAGACTTATTGCTCTTATTGACCAAGTGTACCAACATGCAGACATTTAAATGTAATGTGAACAAACATCTCCCCACTTAGGATGACCGTTTTAGATTTGAAACCTAATCACATCACAGCAGACCCTAACGAGTCAGTGGCAACGTTCATTGTTTGAGGTGAATAAAAGTTATATATATATATATATATATATATATATATATATATATATATATATAACACACAGCGGGACGTCACTTGCTTTATATGCATCATTCCTTCACTTATAGAAGTTGAATGCCTGTACGTCTCCCCGCCTTTAAAAGTGTTAAAATTATCATTGTTTATAAGCTGTTCAGAACTGGCCTATCGGTTAGCGACGGTTGAAAAATACTTGTAATCCAGGGTTTCGAATCGTGTGACCGGTGGTGAATAGCTGTACTTCTATGCTGATGAGTTTTGATTGAAAAGAGACGAAACGTATACGTCCATAGATAAATAAACAATAACATATATATATATATATATATATATATATATATATATATATATATATATATATATATATATATATATATATATATGTGCGTGTGTGTGCATATATATATTAATATTTATGAACAAATATTACATTTTATTTACCTAGAGACGACGTCGTTTCGAGCAAATTGCTTTCTTCTTCCATATATATATATATATATATATATATATATATATATATATATATATATATATATATATATATATATATGGTATACATTTTTATTCATACAAACATCTTCTTTGGTCGGAAGAGGTTGACTCTCTGTGAAGAGTACAACCGAAACATGTATGCACATATGTAACCAATAATGTTTGTATAAATGTTTGTATAAATAAAAATTTATATTTAAGAACAACTCTACTTGTTATTGAGCACTTCTTATAAACACTGGACTTTCAACGGATTTACATCTACAGAAACTAATACAATACGTGTACCATATATATATATATATATATATATATATATATATATATATATATATATATATATATATATATCAATCGTAATCGGGAATCGACAAAATTGGAACTTTTTGGGGTATTGGAATAGATATCGAAATCGGAAAAATGTTATCCCAATTTCCGATTCCAAAAACGATTCTTTAAACTTTTTCTTGACAATAAAAAATGAAACAAATGCAATGTATTTATTCATTTGAAGATTGTTTATTTACCAAATAAAACTAAGGGCCACAAGAGCGTAGGGTAGGAATCATATTTCTAGATTTAGCATTGACTCTCAGAGTCTAATTTAATTTTTTATTGGTAAATTATGGAAAACAATGTAAATATTCTAGAGTTCACTTACGCCAATTCTCTTATCAAACCTTTTTAAATGTTCAAATTATTTTTCACCCCTATTTGCTAAACGTCTATATGAAGTCTCCCAGAGAGTTCACGGTTGAATATTAAAACGCTCTGAAGAATATTTTCGCTGCATTGACCCTGGCCGTTGTCTGGTCACCGCGTAATTATTATCTCAAATAATTAATATTTTATTGTGTTTTCTTTTTGGTTTGACATTCTTTAAACCTAAAGCTTATTTCCCTTTGAAATTAATCAAATAAATTTCCAATTTATGATAGATTTGGAATTGTATGACTGTTAAACTATTTCTAAAATATATATTTTCACTGAATTTAGGAAAAATGGCACCGGTAATAATGACGCAAGTGGATAAATAGGAACACATTTTGATGAAAGTCTTACAAGTAGTTTTCCAAAAGGAAAACATTTAGAAGTTTGTCAAATTAAAAAAATATATATATCTACATTTAAAAGTGCGCCAATAAAAGAATGAGATTCTACTTTTTTTAGGCGACTATGTGTGAAGACATCGAAAAACGACAGCAATTATTTTAGAATTTAGAGTGGCGCATATAAATTTAACGTAAAATAATACCCCATTCACGGACCATTCAAACTTTTTAGGGCAGTTATCTAAATATATTACCACTAACCCTAAATCCGACCAGCAAAGTAATAAAACCACACGTAATCGGTTTATTTTTCGTATTATCACCTGGACTTAGGGTTAGTAGTAGGAAGGGGCGTGGGTTTCATAACTGTTTACAATGACATATTTTATACTAAAGTTTGATCAAGAATATTAATACGGCCAATATTTCAAACAAACAAAATTGGTTACATGCCCTTAAAACGCTGTCTGGTCTGAAAGAGGTGGTCATTTTTCATTAAATTTATATGCGCAACTAATTTTTTGTTGTTTTATTTATTTTACTACTAAATTTTTCAGGCTGTTTACATGTAATCGTCTAAAAATAGCGAATCCCATTTTTCTTTTTGGGTGAATTAGCATAGGGTGCAGAGTTCTCATAATATCTAATTTTCTTTCACAACAAAAAGTTATAATTACGAATTGGCTAAAAAACAAAAACAAAACAAACAAAAAAACAAACAAAAGAAGTATCGGGAAAATGTTTTAAAATAAAGTATATATATTTTTGTCAAGAAAAAAGATTACTGATATACATTTATTGATAATTATAAAAAAAATTAAATATAAAACTATTTTTTTAACTTTAAAAAATTAATTAATTTTTTTGTTAGTGAGTTTTTGTCTGTGATTTAATTATTTGGGTTGGCTTTTGCCCGGTGGGTGTTTGTCCGGTCAGTGCTTAATGCCCCCACCCTTAAAAAATTAGATTCTACTTTTTATTTGAACACTTTGAAAAAAAAAACCCAACAATTATTTAAGAATTTAGAGTGGAGGATCTTTTCACACATAAATTTGACTTAAAATCACCTATCATTTCCGACATATTCTAGCGTTTTAGAGCATTTACCAAATATTTTTATTTTGCTATGGGAGATAAATTCTGGGCGTTTATATATATGTTTTTTTTTAAGCGATTACGCATGGTTTTACAACTGGACTTTAAGAAGTCGGACAAAGAGTTAGTGGTAAAAACATTCAGTGAACACCCCTAAAAAGGTAGAATGGCCCAGAAATGGTGATCATTTTGCGTTAAATTTATATACGTAACTGATCTCCCACTCAAAATTCTGAAATAGTTATTTTCTTTTCTTTCCGCAAAGGTTTTCAAGGTGTTCACACGTAATCATCTAAAACAAAGGTAGAATCCCATTTTTTGCGGGGGTGGGGATTTAGCTGAGGGTGTTAATCTACAATTTTGCCATTATTAGAATTATTAGAATTATAAGAATTATTATTATTATTATTATTATTATTATTATTATTATTATTATTAGAATTATTATTATTATTATTATTAGAATTATTATTATTATTATTATTATTATTATTATTATTATTATTATTATTATTATTATTATTTCATAGTAGTCTTAACTTTTGGATTTTTCTTTTTTGAAAATCAAGTCAATTCCCTTGACTTTAGACATTCAAGCTGTACCTTAATAATTTCGCTGTTCCTAACAGGCAAGCCTTTTGCAGAATTGGAAAACAAATTGTCTCGTTAATCTGTTTAAGCCATTGATGGTGGCTTTTTGTTATGGTTTCAAGCGTTCCAATTACAACGGAAATCACCTTTACTTCTTTACATTTCCATAGTCTAACTAATTTCCATTTTAGATCTTGATATTTATTTATTTTATTCGTATTCTTTCTCCTGCACTCTGGTATCGAAGGGGAAGGCTATATCAATGATCAAGCAAGTTTTCTTGTTTTTGTTTAGAAAGATAAAGTATGGGTTTGAATGTTCAAGAACCTTATAAGTCTGTATGCGCATGCCCCAAAGAAGTTTGACATTGTCATTCTCCTGTACCACTTCTGGCTTATGCTCATACCAATTATCATTGTGGTATAATTGATAAAGTTTGCATATATTCCACTGTAGTATCTGAGCGACTTTTCCGTGTCTCCATTTTTTATACTGATGTTGTGCTAGCATTGGGCATTAAGATACAATATGCACTAAGGTTTCTTCCCTTTCATTACACGTATCTCAACAGTGACTGTTATATTCGTTTGTCGTTTTATCGGTGATTCTGTAGTTTGTCATGTAATATTTGATGGACCTAGTGCGAGTGGCTTGTTCCTGGGCTGCCAATAAGGTGCTCTCAGTAGATCTTTTGAGATCACCCCTGACCAACCAATTCCAGCTGTCGTTATCTCTAAATGCAGTATTCTTAAAGAATACACTGTGTAGTTTATTTCCAAATAATTTTAACCCTCTGTCTTGTAACCTTTGGTTCTTTTTCACCCCACTTTTTAGTATTTCCTCTCTTTTCACTCCACGAAGAAGAATCTCATTACTTTCAGAAATATATTTATATAGACAACCTTCTTCTATATTCATAACATCTTAACCACTAATTAGACTTCGACCACCTTCCTTTCTATGTAGACACAATCGATCTGCATCTCCTTTCTTTGCAAAAGCTCCATAAATTGTAAACATTTTCCTATTTTGGTATCCAAACATTTTAGTTCATCTACATTCCAGTCAAGTATACCGGCAGTATATCGAATGATAGCCACTGCTCTGGCATTGATAGCATAGATTGTATTTCGACTGTGGAGGTGTGATTTAAGAATACTCCTTACTCGGCTGTTGCACTCAGTTGTGACCTGGTTTTTCATTTTCTTGTTTTTAATCTTATCCGCCTCTAGAATTCACAAGTATTTGTCTACATTATTTATCAGATCTGTTGTTGGGAGTTCAAGGCCATCTGAATGGACAAGTTTACCTCTTTTTATAACAAGAATGGCACATTTAGTTATGACAAATTTCATTCATATGTCGTCACTAAATACTTTAACCGTGTTCATTAGGGTATCAAGTTGGGTTTAATTCTAAAAAAAACAACAACTTAGGTCATCCATGAATAGTAAGTGGTTTATTGTAGGAATTCCTTTCCCAAGTCCATATCCTGCCTTCACATTACATAAGCGAATTGTCATCGGGATCAAACTAATGATAAAACGCAAAGGGCGAAGAATATCGCCCTGGAAAATCCCTCTCCTGATTTTCACTTTACCTAATGCAACACTTCCTTAAGTTAAATTGGTTTCCCAATTCTTCATGCTATTCTTTAAAGCTGTTTGAATGTTGAAGGCTATTCCAAAAATCTCCAGGAATTTGTGTATCCATGAATGAGGGACCATGTCAAATGGTTTCTTATAATCCACCCACCCAATGGCAAGGTTAGTAGTTCTTCGTTTGCAGTTTCTCAGGATAATTTTATCGATCAGAAGCTGATCTTTGGTGCCATGTGATCTTTTTCGGCAGACTTTCTGTTTCTCAGGTAGCAAATTGTTTTGGTCCAAATAGCCATAAATACTTTTAGACAATATTGAAAAGTTTCCACATAACTGAGAGGCAAATGATTTGTCTAATGTTTGTCACTTTACACCCTTTTTGTTTTATCTTTTATGATCAAGACTATGATTCCCTTTGTCAGCAATTTAGAGAAGGTACCTATCGTCAAACAGCCATTTATCATGTTTGCAAGGCATCGGTAAAGAGCCGGGAGGTTTTTAAACCAGTATCCTTGGACTCCGTCAGGTCCAGGTGCTTTCCAATTTGAAAACCTTTTAACCCTTTTCTTTCAGCATCTCAACGTTACTGTTAGATTCGTTTGTCGTTCTACTCTAGAGGACACCTCCCTTTCAATATTTTTGATCCATTCTGCATCATCTTAATGCTTTACTCCCTTGTCCCAAATGCCTTTCCAGAATGCATTAGATTGGTCAGCATCAGGTATAACGTCATTCCCTCTTTCAGTTCCTTCTAGTTTTTCAAAAAAGTTTCTGTTTGTTCCAATATCCCAGATTACTGACCCATCGTATATTTTGAATAATTAAAATATTTAATTTGCTGTTTCTAAAGTACATTCACTGCTATTATCTTTTTTTATTTACTGATTGATTGAATAATATATGGTTGCATAATGAGAGGTTATGTCTCCAATATTGTATAAATATATGCTTTTTTTCAAATAGTATTGACATCTCATGTTTGCTTAAATGACTTCTGTATGTCATCTTGAAAAGGGCGCTGACCAAGACATGGTTTGGACTCATCAGAGCTATAATAGAAATAAAATATTTCCAAATTGTCTTGGAAGCGATCGTACGCCAAATAATCGTTGGTTTGGAATTCTTGGAACTATGTTAAAATATGACTTTAGTATTAGGAGTCGAACTGTATGAGTGGCAGGGATTGTCTCTTCAAATACCGATGATTGCAAGTTTTGAATTAAACACATGTGTATATGGGTTAATTTACAAATATTATTCATAAATAATTATTCAAAGCTCTCCCTTTGATTAAGCACTTAATGTAAGTTAACAACAACCCATTATTTATAGCGTAATGCAATACTCTAGGCCCCGCCTATTGAATTCTCTTGACGGCTTACTGATATGGCCACTAAATTTGCCGTTTATTTACTCTCCCATTTCTACGGAAATGCGTGGTGGACACGTTGGTACGCGCTCCGACTACTGAGTCAAATCTGACTTTCATTTTGGGGTTCGAACCGTGTGACTGGCAGGGATATTGTCTGCTCCCATAATGATAATTTCAGGTTTGGCATAAATACATGTGTATATGGGTACATTTGAAAATATTATATATATATATATATATATATATATATATATATATATATATACTATAAATATTTTTTAAATATTAAAGTGTTTTCCCCCTACAGACGACGTCGTTTTGGGCTCTTTTACCCTTATAAGTGTAGGAGTGGCGGTTGCACGCGTCGTATGGGATAGAACGCCGTTCGTAGATTCAGGCTAGAATAACGAGACAAACGCTCAGGACCACGCGGCCAAAGAAATCGACACATACAGTAGTTGAAATTAAGATACACTTACCCAGGAGGTGGGGGGGGTAGTGTCATCGTTGTCTACAGTGTTCAACGCTCATGCTGAACTAGCTTATCGCAGATGACAACAAACGTTTCAATTTAAAACAGTGCTTTACTTTTAAGACTATTACATAAATATTTTTTAAATATTGAAGTATATATATATATGCATGGTAGTTGCAGCATCAGTTGTACTCAGATTTGCATTGATAAACATGAGAATGGTGTTCATGTTACTGATCTTCGTAGGTTAGTATGGCGAAATCCATGGTCAATACTATCTTAGATAACAAATATACTCTAACGAACGGGTCTGGTGTGGCTACACCCATGAAACTAAGTGTTACAAGAAAGAAAGACATGGATTAATGAAAAAATTATGTTTCTGGAGAAACGAACTTAATGGATTTTTGCCATATTGGCCTTTTGGCTCGGAGCAAAGTGTAGTATCTGTACTGATACTACCCTTCATCTTTTATGTCCTCGATGAGTGAAGGGTAGATCCTGAGGGATTAAAAAAAAATATTTTTGTTCCAATCCAAAGTGCCCCTTTTTGGAGAACTAGATTTTCTCGACATTAAAAACCGATCTCCGTGTCTAACTGATGGGAAGGCAAGCTAATATGCACACTGGGAAAATGGTTTTGACTCACGAACATTCCTGTTCACGAACGTAGTAAAACAACTAAATTAAGTTCGTGAACCGAGATATTACGTCGTTACAAAAGTAACGACTGCCTTCTAGCGCTGGGGTTTTAGGACAGTCATTTTAACACAAAATTTGTAGTTTATTTCTAATAAATTTTAACATATATAATGATTAATGTGTTCTCAATAATAATTTGTAACTTTTTCAGATAGAAAGTATTTTTGAAGCATAAAAGACCCTCAATGATGAACATGTCAAAATATAACCGTCGCCTTCTTATGTTGAATAAGTTCAAACTTGGTCATAATGCTTCCGAAACTTCTGCCAGTATCAATAGAGCATGGGGAGATGGATCCATAAGCGACCGGACAGTACGAAGGTGGTTCCAGAAATTCCGTAGTGGAGATGAGAGCCTTGAAGATGAAGATAGTAGAAGATGGCAGTGTAATCTTCACAATGAACAATAGCTAGCACTTGTTGGGCAAAATCCACGTCAAATTGTCTCAGACACTTGCTGTCAGCCCTGCCACAGTTTCACGCTATTTACAGAGTATTCGAAAGGTGAGAAAAGCTAAACGTTGATTTTTCATGAATAAATGTATGATTCTGAAATCGGCGATTATTTTTGTAACGACCTAATACTATTATACTTGTGAAAATAAATCGATTTCAAATCCGGCAATGTCCAAGTGAAATAAATAAATGAAACAACATCGAATATTTATTGTCGTTCTTGATTTTTAATAGTATCATATATATATTACCTGAGCGTGGCAATAAGCGACTTGTAACATTACGCGCGTGTGTATGTTTGGGGGGTCTGTGATCCTCATAGATTTCCCGTAATCTCTTCGTCGACAGACACCAGCTGTGCGTCTCAGTCGTTGACACGTAAGTAGATACACAGTGGAAAGTGACGTCTCCCGTAGGAATGATGTAGCAGCGGTAGATATGTTATTCTTTTCTTTTGCTTTCTTTTTGAAGCTGGAATAACAGAAGCAACTAAAAAGAACAACAATTAACACCATTATTTGCTCTGGGATTTGGTTTTACTTTTTACAGTAATGTTTGTTGTTCTTTCCTTCTCCTTTTCTCCTCGTGGATGGAATAACAGAAGCAACTAAAAAGAACAACAATGAACTCCATTATTTGCTCTGGGATTTTATTTACTATTTACAGCAATTTGCAGCAAGTACATCCAGATAAACTGCATCCTCTCGACTCACACCTGTAGCGTTGTGGAAGCCTTGAAAACCGCGCCCAACCACTTTGGCGCCTAACTGCCAAGAAGCAGGAACTTTCTATCTTCTCTGCCAAGTACTTTCTCCTATGACTCAAGTTCTTGCGTGCATAGTTATTATTCAAACTTGACTACAAATGGAAAATTTCATCTTCTTGATTAAACTAACTTAACGTACAATTTTCCATTTTTAACTTTATTTTTGTATACCCAATAGGTATGCTTCCTACACATGTAGATATACATGCAACACACACACCCACACGCACGAGGGCATATATATATATATATATATATATATATATATATATATATATATATATGTGTGTGTGTGTGTGTCTTAAATAACTAATATAAGTTAGCAAAACATTTATATGGAACAAAACGTAGATTTAGTATAAGGAACGTTTATGTTTTTGTCTTTTAAGGGAAGTGGGGTCTGATCAACTCTGCTGGGAAGCCATGAAATTAAATACTGTCTTGTTTTTAAATTCCCGAAACAGTTTTTCATGGAAAACAACTGATGATCCCTTAAAATAGTGTTAGAAACTAACTAATATAATAACTATAAAAAATAAATTGACTTACATGAGTGATTTTCCACTGGAAGATATGAGACTATAAGTTTTTTTTTTATATATATATATATTTTTTAATTATTTTTTTTTATATAGTTTTAATGGTTGAGAAACTTCCGAGACTATATATATATATATATATATATATATATATATATATATATATATATATATATATATATATATATATATATATATATATATATATATTTTACATTTTGAATGTGAGATGATATATAATTATTTTCACAAATCAAACAACGCCGCAGCCAACACAAACCATGAAAGCCAAAAAACGGAAGTCCTAGACTTGAGTTTAACCCTCCTTTGACCTCTCAGTAAAATATATCGGAACTCAGGATTCGAAACCCGGGTCACTTGCACCCGAGGCGAGTATTCTGCCACCTGAGCCACCACGCCACATACAAAAATGTCTATTGACTAACACAGACTAAGCAAACTGCGATAAAGACCGATAGTAGAATGTACCTACTCTTCTCAACAAGGGGTGCAGTCATCCAACTACTTAGAACCGAGGTCGATGTTTCACAAGTAGGATTTTACACTAGTTAGGACGATTTGTTCATCAATATATATATATATATATATATATATATATATATATATATATATATATATATATATATATACGTTATGAGGTTTAAAAAGACTAAATATACATTCGGATTGTACACATTATAAGTTATTTCGACCGTAACTAGGTCTCCTCGGATGTGTTTCCAATCACGTTTTTGAATCGTGATTGGAAACACATCCGAGGAGACCTAGTTAAGGTCGAAATAACTTTTAATGTGTACAATCCGAATGTATATTTAGTCTTTTTAAACCTCATAACGTATTCATGCTCTGTTTGAACGGGCATAGAGCTCTCTGATTCGGAATCCTATCGAAAATAATCGAACCTGAATACTATATATATATATATATATATATATATATATATATGAAGCAATCCAACAAAAGATATAAGCGTCAACTAATATCTTATAATTAGTGAAACATCCGGATAAAAAAACTGAAGCTCAATATACTGGATAGAGCATTAATATTATAATATAAAATGAAGTAATAAAATAAGGTGTCAATCAAATTTTATTAGAATTCAAAGTTCATGCAAAGCATCCTTAAGTCCTTAGCTCATGAGTTTTCAAAGATAATTCTTCTCTTCAGAGGACCATTACCGCAGTTATACTACTACAGGCAATAAAATTACGCTTTGAAAATATATAAAATTATATACACAAATATATAAAAATACATAACATCAAACATATCAATCCAAAAACATACTTTTGTTAAATCCATACAGTCCATCCAGGTCATACAAGTTGAGAAGCATAATCAGGAAGGACATTACTCCAAGATACAAACAGCAGTCCAAATATGTGAAATTGAAGGGGCCGGCAAGGTTATCCATTCGCGAAATGTGTCCATATTCAATGTTAATGATAAATAAATAAATAAATCAATCATGATTCAACAAAAGTATGTTTTTGGATTGATATGTTTGATGTTATGTATTTTTATATATTTGTGTATATAATTTTATATATTTTCAAAGCGTAATTTTATTGCCTGTAGTAGTATAACTGCGGTAATGGTCCTCTGAAGAGAAGAATTATCTTTGAAAACTCATGAGCTAAGGACTTAAGGATGCTTTGCATGAACTTTGAATTCTAATAAAATTTGATTGACACCTTATTTTATTACTTCATTTTATATTATAATATATATATATATATATATATATATATATATATATATATATATATATATATATATATATATATATATATATATTCTGTGCACAGAATACCATAGTTCTGATAGAAAAATAATCATTGGGATTTATGCACCATCCACTATAATCTCTGGGCATTGCACCAACAGATTACAAACTTTTAAGAAGTTTAAAAAAAACATTTGAGTAGGGTAAGACTCATTTCTGGCGATTCAATAAATCTGATTTTGTGTTTTTATTGTTTTGCTGAGCCTTAAAACGGACATAACTTTCGTTAAAAACTTATGCATACATTGTTGTGTCAATTGTCGTACACATGAGTGAATCCTTACTTTAAATGCATAGCAGTTTACTACTAATAATTTGATTCTTAATTCTAAAACAGAAATTTCAAGAAAAATAGTTGGAACAGAAGTAGAAAATTATTTTTAAAAATAAATAAATAAATTAAAAATTAAAGATAAATAGATAAAATAAAAAATAAATATAAATAAAAACTAAAACTAAAATAAAAAATAAAAATAGGGTTGGAATAGAAGTAAATAATCATAAAAAATAAAAAAATAAAAAATATAAAAAACAAAGTATAAAATCATAAAATTTCAAGAAAAATAGTTCGAACAGAAGTAGAAAATCATAAAAATTCGTTGGAACAGAAGTAGAAAATCAGAAAAAATAAAAATACAAATGAAAATAAAAATTAAAATTAAAAATATAAGTATAGTTGGAATGGAAGTAGAAAATAATAAAAAATAAAAAAATTCAAAATTTAAAATTTAAAATTTAAAATAAAAGAAATAAAAAAACAGAACTAGAAAATAGTTAAATTTCATAAAAATAGTTGGAATAGAAGTAGAAAATAATAAAAATAATTGGAACAGAAGTAGAAAATCATGAAAAAAAAAAACAAACAATAAAAAATGAAAATATAGTTGTAACAGAAGTAAAAAATAATAAAAAATTCCAAAAATTACAAATTAAAAAAATAAATAAATAAATAAACAGAAGTCGAAAAACATAAAATTAAAAAAAAGTATTTGGAACAAAAGTAGGAAATCATAAAAATAATTGGAACAGAAATAGAAAATCATGAAAAAAATAATAAAAAAATATAAATAAATTCCAAATTAAAAATTAAATATAAAAAAATTAAAAAACAGAAGTCGAAAAACATAAAATTTAAAGAAAAGTAGTTGGAACAGAAGTAGAAAAAATAGTTGGAATAGAAGTAGAAAATAAAAAAGTAGAAGAATTACATCTAGAAATCCCAAAGCCAAAAAAGCGGCCAAGGCCCCAAAACAAAATTTAAAAAAATGTTTATTCGTAAACAACAATAACTGACAACTTTATACGAATTATCTAATCGGGTCAAAATGCTTAAGATGAAAGCGCATTTTGAAGCGCTATCAATCATTTTAATTACGCCACTGAAGACAAAATAACATTTGCTTTGTACTTTAGAAGATACGAATATGTTTATAATACAGATTGTTAGAATTTGATCGATTTTAAAAAGGTTCGTTTACTACTAAGAGAATTTAGACAGTTGAACATACAAAATTCGTATATATATATTCGTATATATTAATTATATATTAGCTATAAAAATAGCGACCTTAATTCATTTAAGCGGTGCAATTATTAACTAAATTATTCAGCCACAAAACGTCTCATAGAAAAAGATGACAAAGACTTCACAAGTTTTGCTAGCGTAATTAACAAACACCGCGAGAACTTGCAATTATTGTTAACAAATTCAAATGCTGAATCTTCGCACATGACTTAATATCAAATACGAATACAGAAATCAGACGAAGGGTTCTTAATAAACGAACAACCAGGTGTGTATAACTCTTCAGTGTACATTTTTTTTAAGTAACCGGGCAAAAAGATGCTGAGAATTCCTTGAGATACAAGTAGGCAAGTGGGAGAGATAGACACAGACTATCAACCATTGTGCCCGAACGGTGCGAGAAACCTTGTTGACCACAAAGAGAGAGAGAGAGAGAGAGAGACAGAGAGAGAGAGAGAGAGAGACAGAGAGAGAGAGAGAGAGAGAGAGAGAGAGAGGTAATATTCTTTCCATCTCCTAACCCTAATAAATTCTGGAATCAATTTAATGCTTCAATATATTGCAGAAGACTTCCAACGTTCTGTTAGTGCTAGCCAAGATTCAGCAAAGCGACGTGACACGTTTTAAAAAAGTACACCACAGTAAGAAAAATAAAATCTGCTCACAAATCGAGAAGGAAGCACTGGAAATTATTTTTGCTGTCACTAAATGCCACAGATTCATCCATGGAAAAGATTTTGTTTGCAGACTGACACTAAACCACTGCTTACGATCTATTGGTAAAAAACGAACTACCAAAACATACTGCATGCATAATTTTAAAATGAAGCTTCTGTCATCTACAAGGATTTTTCATGGCGACACTTTGTCGAGACTATTCCCTAAATAAACTGGACCCCTTATGTTATATAGCGAATCGGGAGGAGGAAGGAGAGCGCCCTAAAGGGAGTGAAGAGCCTGGGTGGAAGTTGGAAATAACGTCACTTCCGTTTGGAGAGCAGTCTGTCTCTTGAGCCGGCACCAGCCGACGAACGAGACACAAAAGCAGACGGTCCTATGTTAGTAGGCAGGGGAGGCGGGAAGGTGTAGTCCAGTATAGCCCCAAAATGGCCTGACTGAGATGCTAAGGGTTCCTCGCTCTCGAGGTAATTCATTCTTTCTGGATCTCTCTCTTTCTCTCTCTCTCGTACTCATGCAGTTAATTTCTGTCTCTTGTCATGTTAAATAAACTTTTAAAAAAAAACAAACCCCATGTGGGTTTCTATCTTTGTTATGGTGATCTATCTTATTGTGTCACAACATGGACTCTTCCCGACAGTATAAATAGCTTGAGTCGCTATGACCAAGCCAGAAGCATACTCTGGCAACCCATTACTTCTGTACTTTCTGTAAATTAACTCTTGTTAACTAACTCCTTATTGTCTTTTGAGACTTTTTAAGGCCACAACGCGTACATATATTATGATATCTTTGTATCTATCTGTTATTATACTAAAGCTCAGTTAATCTACCCCACACTTTATATATATATATATATATATATATATATATATATATATATATATATATATATATATATATATATATATATATATATATATATATTATAATATAAAATGAAAACTCATGAGCTAAGGACTTTAAGATACTTTGCTTGAACTTTGAATGCTAATAAAATTTAATTGACACCCTATTTTATTACTTCATTTTATATTATAATATTAATGCTCTATCCAATATATTGAGCTTCAATTTTTTATCCGGATGTTTCACTAATTATAAGATATTAGTTTACGCTTATATCTTTTGTTTGATTGCTTCATATATATATATATATATATATATATATATATATATATATATATATATATATATATATATATATATATATATATATATATATATATATATATATATATAGTAACAGTAAATTAAACACATTGATATAGAAATAACCGTAGAATTTCCACGGGGCCCCGCTGATAATAAATAAATAGTTAAAAAATAAATCTGAGTAGAAACTTGGATGGTTGCTGATGGTTTGGCTGTAAGGTATCAACAGAATTGGTAGAAAAGTAGAATGAAACCAGGCCGCTCTTACAGTAAAAGGCCACACCACCAGCGCCATCTATCTTGCTTTTATATACGCGCTCGAGCGAAATCATACAATTACACATTAAAATTAAGTCGTGTGTATATATCATTATTGCGAATAAATGCGTAAATTTTCGCACAACATGAAACGTAATATATATATATATATATATATATATATATATATATATATATATATATATATATATATATATATATATATATATATAATAATAATGGTAATAATCCAGGTGAAAAATATCCACAGGGTGGTAATCCAGAGAATTTTAACCGGGTTTATAAAAAGTGCTCAATATCAAAATAGAGCTTTATATATGATAATTTTATTTACACAGACATGTACAAAATCAGCGACACTGGCATGTCGATGTTATCGATCAACAGTTACTATAAACTGAGATCTCATCAGGCAGAGTTAGAATCCGATCTTAACCTCAGATCATATTTGGAGAGAACCAAATATGATCTGCGTTTAAGATCGGATTCTAACTCTGCCTGATGAGATCTCGGGGCGGCGATAGGTATATATATAGTATGTGCACCGGGGTGGCAATAGGTACGTGTATAGTAGTGCATAGAAGTGGCGATAGGTACTATATAGCATGTGCACAGGGATGGCAGTAAGTATGTATATAGAATGCGCACCAGGGCGGTGATAGATATATATTTAGCATGCGCTCCGGGGCGGCGATCAGTACGTATATAGCACGCACACCGGGGCGGCGATAGGTATGTATTTAGCATTCGCATCAGGCCGGCGATAGGGACGTATTTATCATTTGCACCGGGGCGGCGATAGGTACGTATGTAGCATTCGCAACGGGGCGGCGATAGGTACGTATGCAGCATTCGCACTGGAGCGGCGATAGGTACGTATGTAGCATTTGCACCGGGACAGCGATAGGTACTTATGTAGTATGCATACCGGGGCGGCAATAGGTACTTATATAATATCGGCCCCGGTGCGGCGATAGGTACGTATATTGTATGTGCACCGGGGTGGCGATAGATATGTATATAGTATGAACACCGGGGCGGAGATAAGTACCTATATAGAAGGCGCAGATAGATGTGGTACTTTTTATAGAAATATGTCATACTATTGCCCTGGGCAACGTAGGAGAAATGGTGGGGAAGAAGCAGCTTTCGCAAAAAGCAAAATTAGAAAGTAGCGGTGAAATGGGGCGACCAGGGAAGAGAAAGGTAGAAAGATAAAGAGACGGCTACAGAAGAGGGGGAGAAATAGAAGTTTGGATATAAAGATGTTACACACGCGATTTTTCTTCAATTATATGTCTTAATGACCCTGAACAACGCCGGGTAGCCCCGCTAGTATTAAATATTTGTCCAGTAATACCGTATGAATTAATTTTTATGAGAAGCCCTTTATGCACGACCTTGTCAAAGGCTTTGGATACATACAGGAGCCACCGCCATAGCTTCTCCTGCCTTGTCCGGTGTATGTATATGCATTGCTGAAACATGTATTCACATACGTAACCAAAAATGTTTGTATAAATAAAAATTTATACTATATATATATATATATATATATATATATATATATATATATATATATATATATATATATATATAGATTTAGATTTTTCACTTATGAAATAGATCATTCAGTGAAGACCGGGGTTGTTCCAATAAAAACAAGCTCGATGATACTCGATTACAGAGTACAGAGCATTTATATGTGATTTTATGAAGGCTTACCAAAGCATTCCTTTCAGGACACCAATGATCACCATTAAAGATATTTTTTCTTACAAATATTATTTATTCAAATTAAATGTTTTTTTCCTACACGTGTTTCACTACCAAGCAGTTACTTGCTTGGCAGATCATCAGGGAAATTAAATCAAGAAAAAATATCTTTAATGGTGATCATTGGTGTCCTGAAAGGAATGCTTTGGTAAGCCTTCATAAAATCACATATAAATGCTCTGTACTCTGTAATCGAGTATCATCGAGCTTGTTTTTATTATTTAATTTCCCTGATGATCTGCCAAGCAAGTAACTGCTTGGTAGTGAAACACGTGTAGGAAAAAGCATTTAATTTGAAAAAATAATATTTGTAAGAAAAAATATCTTTAATGGTGATCATTGGTGTCCTGAAAGGAATGCTTTGGTAAGCCTTCATAAAATCACACACACACACACACATATATATATATATATATATATATATATATATATATATATATATATATATATATATATATATATATGAATGGATAATATAAAAATAATAAAAATTATATTAGATCCTATCGATATACGGTGAAGCTCAACATAATAGATAAAGCATTTATATACAGATAGTTAAGTGATGAAATAGATAAAATTTGTATATATTTCTGAATTTTTTAGATCAAGATTGATAATTTGCATAATTTTGGTTATTCGGACTACATTTCTCATCTTCAGTTATATTAACACAACGTTTCGGCCGCTGTAACCTCCGGCCTTCTTCAGGTGTATCTCTTCGAACTCGGGAATATTTCTGTCAAACTGTGAACCTTAGGACATGTGACGCATTGATTAGTCAATTTCACGATTACATCAATTAAAATGTTTACTTGTCTACTTATTTTCTTGCATTCTGATTGGATAAGCGCTTCAGCATTTTCCGGCTACGTAAACATCCGCAAACTACCGACGTCAAGTCGATTTTAGCTTGGATCTTAATCTGGATCAGTATCGGAAAAATTATGAAATCTTTTAAAACCATCGATTTAAAGTTGACCTTGGGTCTACTTTCGGCAGCCTCGTAACTCTCGCTTCCCTTATTTTGTCCTTTAGTCCTTACATTCACTAAACAATGTTTCTGATAAAGGGGGAAGAATTGCTGTTTTTTGGTTCGGAATCTATTCATCTAACACTTATCGTTGGCTGGTTTTTGATCTTGCAGTAGTATATTTTTTAGCTCCTTACATCAAGTGGCTTCATGCCTTGTCTGGAGCGATTTCCATTAGAAAAAAATTATAATGTATTTAATTAGGAAACATAAAACCTACTGCTATGAATTTAAATTGAATTTAATTAAGATGAAAATATGAAAAAAAAATCGTTACTATTAATATTTATGTAGTAAGTAACGGTAAACATATAAACAAGTTAGCTTTGTTTGTGCACGTGAGCTATGGAAATTATGGGTTTGAAGGGTAGATTAAAAGCGGAAAATAACATACAAAACGAAAAACGAAAAAAGAAAATGACCATTTGCATATGCATAAGGTGTCTGCCAGATAGATTCACAGGTTGCTCACACCTTTCCAGAAGCAAGAACGCATCGAGTGCTCGAAGATAAATTTGGAGATGTGCCAAGAAGATGAGTCAAAGTTTTTCAAAAGACAGATTACACAGGATGAAACTTGGATCCATCACTATGATCCAGAGACCAAAGCCCAGTCAATGCAGTGGAAGCACTAGGACTCACCACCTCCAAAGGAGGCAAGGGTGCAGCCCTCCGCTGGCAAGGTCATGCTCACAGTCTTCTGGGACCAGAACGGAGTAGTCATGACAGGTTTCCTGGCAAAGGGTACCACAATTACAGGAGCCTATTACGCTTCACTTTTGATGAAATTAAGAGAAGCTATCAAAATCAAGAGGCGGCGCAAAATCAGCAAAGGTGTCCTCCTCCTGCAGGACAACGCTCCGATCCACAACTCGCATGTCGCCGGGTCAGAAGCACGGGCGTGTAGCTATGAGATCCTCCCCCATCCCTTACTCTCCTGACCTTGCATCCTCTGACTTTAATCTCTTCCCATCCATGAAGTTGTTTTTGAAAGGAAAGCGTTTCACAGCCTTGATTTCTGAAGTTACGACGTGGTTGGAGGACCAACCTGGGGTGTTCTATAAAAATGGTGTCCAGATCTGCATCAAACGATGAGAGAAATGCATAACTCTGGGTGGTTCCTATGTAGACAAAGACTATCGGCGAATACCTATAATTCCTTTTTGTCTTACAGAGAAACAAAACATTTTAATATGTTCATATTGTATATTTTTAAAATTTACTTGTGTTCATTTTTTCCCAAATTGAATTTTTGGAAAAAATAAATTAAAACATGTAGTATAAATTATATTATATGGAGAGGTAGGGATGTTATAAAATTTATATAATATAGAATTATTTAAAATTTTATTTAATAATTTTATTGCCAGGGCTACAGTTGCTGGCAATTATCTGTGGAAGGTAGCTATTTAAAAACGAAATAAGATAATATGGAAAAAAGTATCTTTTATGATAGTAGAAGAACACAAGAAGACCAAATACAATAGAATAGATACAATATGTTTAAAAGCAATTAAAAATTCTATTATTGCCCTCGCTAACGATGACAATAATAAACATTAACTTTGATAATAATAATAACAAGGTAACCATAGAGGGTTAACCTCACACATCACAAATCAATTACATATTTAATAATAAAACAAATACTGACCCAACGAGTTACGGGTGGTAGGTGTTAGTGTTGTATTGCTGGTTATAACACGTAATGTCGAATCTCTTGCGTCGTAGAACTCTCGTCTGTTGATCCCGAAAGGGGACGATGTGTCGTTTCTATTCCCAGCTGCATGGAACGATTTGTACTAACCGTGCCTCCCTGTTCTTCACCGCCATTGTTGTCGCCCGCTTTGTGTCGGGCTGCTATCTGTCTGTCGCTTCGCCGAGCGTCATAACTTCGTTCGCTTCTTCCATCATACCGGCGGTTTCTTCGTATGCTAAAATCAAACCTTTTACGCACAATAAAATATAACAAGGATTCTCCTTTTTAATTTAGAGCCATTTATTACAATCTAGCTTGTCGATACTGGGCAAGTTCGTTGTAGCAGAGAGAGAAGCTTACGCTAATTAATTTTCTAACTACTTAGCTACTTGTAAAGGAAGGAAGATGGGGGACATCGCCTGGCTCCCAACTTCGGGGCATCCGAAATCCCCTAGCGTGTTGACTCGTTGGCTTTCAGTCAAGAACTGCTAATCTCATCTTAGTTTTCCCACCGGGAAAACTGTGACGTCACGAAACCTCGTGATCGACACACAGGTGTGACCTAACCCTCGACCCTCGAGGCCTCGTCAACTGTCACCCGAACCGTGAGAAAACATCACACCAAAGTTGCACGAGATGACTCCGCTACAAATCGCGCAAGTCAAACCCGATCTCCAACAGATACGTCCATTCCCATAGGGCCATTATCTAACATTAGGGTTAGGGTTGATCCATAGAAATTGGTGTTGTATTCATAATGTAAATATCTTTTGCAATGTTTTTTTGAATAAAGATGATGTTTAAAAAGGGAAATGATCCCCAAAGAGGAAAGATGAAAAAATAATAAACGATCTTACTGGATTTGAATTCGGCATCGGCAAATCCATGACTGCATCGATTAGACCAATCACACAGCCTCAATTTCTTTTAAAGTTGCAGAAATTGGCAAATAACAAGGTGAAGCAATTAGTCAAGCAATTTCTCTCACCTCTTCTACAAAAGACAAGAGAGCAGAATAATAATTAAAAAAAACTGGGGGGGGGGGCGATAAATCAGGAATGACTTCTAATTAATCTGTTTGTTATAAGAACTTAGGAACTTATTCATATCATTTTGTTAAAATTATTTTTTTTTAAAACTAACTTTCTCGCATTTGGTTGGATTAGATGAATTTCTTAAAATCATGCTGCATTTTCTTTTATGATCTTTTTTTTTATCCCGCTATTTTTATTTAACCTTAAATGAATTGGTGAGTTTGCTGCTGCTGCTGCTGCTGCCAAAGTCTGCTTCTTGACAGTGACCACAGTTTCTTATCAGACTATGATGATTCCGAAACTAAACATTTATTTTCTCTATTTAAAATGCAGGATAAAACAAAAAAAACTCGTTGAGGATTAATTGAAAATAGGTAATAATTACTATTACTGACATAAATAATTATTTTAAAAGAAATACAATTGATGAGAAATTAGTCAAAATCATGTTATTTTACTTTACTACTTAAGACTAATCTATCTATCTATCTATCTATCTATCTATCTATCTATCTATCTATCTATCTATCTATCTATCTATCTCTCACTATATATATATATATATATATATATATATATATATATATACATATATATATATATATATATTTGTCGCTCCTTGAAAGTAGAGCACTGTAATTGGTAGTATTAACACAGCATGACGTCACTTGCTTATAATGCATCATTCCTTCCCTTAATAGAAGTAGAATGCCTCGACGTCAAAGCCGCCGTTAAAGTGTTAAAATTATCATAGTTAATCGGTGTTTACAATTGGTCCAGCGATTAGCGACGTCGGACTGGAGTTGAAAAATACTTGAGGTCCGGGGTTTCGAATCGCATGACCGGTAGTGAATAGTCATATCTCTATGCTGATGAGTCCCGATTGAAAAAGGACGAAACGTATACGTACATAGATAATAAACAATAACATATATATATATATATATATATATATATATATATATATATATATATAGTTTTTTTATTGATTAAACCGAACGACTCCGCTAACGAAGGTCTGAATTTCTCAGATCTGAAACTAATGGTACGGATGTTGTTCTAACTTGCTGTATTACGTGTATATATATATATATATATATATATATATATATATATATATATATATATATATATATATATATATATATATATATATATATATATATGTGTAGTTAAGCGACGTTGAGCGTTGTGAGTGCTAGATAGATGACCATTTGGGAATACCAGTCGCTGTATGTGGACACTTTGCTATGGGCAAATAGAGTCGCCAACCCACATTGCCTAGCGTGGCGACTATGGAAAAAGAAAAACCTGAATGACAGTCACCAATAAACCAAGGAAGGGTTCCTCAAAAACCCAGATAGTGATGATGTTATTACTGTTAACTGTTGAGCAAAACTGCCTCAGTGACTTTCGAATATTGCGCCAATGCTCGCCGAACCAGAACAGAAATACTACGGTTTAAAAGAATACAAAAGTTTACAAAATTACTCTACTCTTATTTCTATATTAATAAAATTGCGTGACTACTTCTCGTGTACATGTCTATACGTGTGTGCATTTATTGTGTTAACTTTGATAATTACACATTTCAGCAATTGTGCAGTATAGTTAACAAGAACAAAAGCAATGAAAAAATGCAAATTTACAACATACCAAACGCAAAAAAATAATAAGCGTTAATAAGTATATGAAACATTAAATGAAAGATATTTTATGAAATAAATTTTTTTCAAAAATAGTAATACATAAGATTCAAATTTAGAGATTAAATATAAAGTATATACTGTTTGGAATGTTATTATTAAGGCCTGGGTGAATTGTGTCAATTTTTTTTTGTAGGAGAGTGTTCTCACACCCTATATGCTTAGTGTGTAAGCAAGCATTTCTAGCGATACGGATACATCTTATAGACCCAAGACTTGACATTTAAGTACGTAGCTAATGAAGAGGAAATGGCTTGTAAAATCCTCATCTTTTTGGCGGTACACATGTTAAATTCATTGAAATTGGAGTATATACATATATATATATATATATATATATATATATATATATATATATATATATATATATATATATATATATATATATATATATATATAAGCCAGTGACGAAAATATTACACACATTGTGAATTTACTGGTTTCAGTGACAAATGAAAATATATAGTATTCTCTCTCAGCTATCCACATGAATTCTAAAGACAACCAATAAGAAACAGAAGCAGATGCAAAAACTTGTATGAACTATAGAATTTATTAACATGGAATATATATATATATATATATATATATATATATATATACATATATATGTAAGGTTAGTGGGATATTTATATATATATATATATATATATATATATATATATATATATATATATATATATATATATATATATATAAGAAACCAAAGATTAAGAAATATATTACTTTGGGAAGGGTCCGATATTAAGGATATTTATTTATCTATGGCGAACACAAGTAATAGGAATATCAACAGAGGGAATAAAGTAGTGTATATCCGTGGATTAGGTTCAATGAACTCAAAATAATAGTATATGAAAAACTACAATGTTCCTATATACAAAAGTCCTAATGGACGATGTCCAAATATATTTTGGAAAAACTCGCTCAAAGATTAACTAAGTCAAAGGAAGTGATATTTCAGTTAATTCAGATAAAAGGTTCTGTGGACTAATAAAATAAGATAGTGGATGATCTTCAATGTACTCAAAATAATAGAATACTTTAAAAAAATTAAATACAATGTGTCCGAATAGACAATGTCTAAATATGTTTTGGCCCAATTCAGCTTAGGATAAAATAAAATAAATAAGTCCATAAAAATGATATTTCACTACATTCAGATGAAAAGTTCTATATTCCTGGGATGGTAAATTGTCAGAATGTTGTTGGCACATTCGATGCACGGAATAGAATCCAAAAGTATATATTTGTTTTATGAGAGTAGAATGGTCTTTTGTCTTTAATTTCAATATGGGGTCTTTCCGGTGTCTTCTTATGGCAAAACGTATCAGATGAGATCTTGTTCCAGCTATTTATTTCAAACAAATAAGCACAATATAAAGGCAGTTATAATCTTTCTTATGTGCCTTAGAGAAAACAAACAAAGAGAAATTTTACTTTTTAGCAAAGCGAGAGAGAAGGCGAAGGGTTTCTATGAATATAATTAGTATTTATTTGTTTATATGTAAAAAAAAGTCCTAATTGACGATGTCCAAATATATTTTGGAGCAACTCGGCTAAAGATTAAATAAGTAAAAGAAAGTGATATTTCAGTTAATTCAGATAAAAGGTTCTGTGCTCTAATACAAGAAAACAGATCAGGAAATATTTGTTGGGGAAGGGTTTGATAGTAAGTATATTTATTTATCTATAACTAAAGCAGAGCGAGAGAGAGGGAGAAATGTTTCATAAATATAATTACTATTATTACATGAAACCAAACGAATGAACTAATCTATTTCATATTTTCATATCAATAACTTTCATTCGACAGTTTAAATTCTTCTTAATTCTTTTCAAATAACAAAAAGTTATAAAGTACTTCATTTGTCAAAAATATAGGACTCAAATGATACACCTTTTAAATCGCGACACCGCAATTGTGTTCACATTTTTTGCGGCATCATTTTGTTGTCAAAATACAGTATAAAAACCAAACTAAATCGACTTTTGCCGAATGAGATTTACGTAAACAGCGGAATCAATTAATACTGAATGAATAAGCAACTTTTCCCTAAGGAATTTCTTTGAGAAAAAAACATTCAACTGAATGTATTTTTCTTCATAATGAAGTATTTATAACTATAGGGGAGGATACCTAGTCTTCAACAAACTTAGAAAAAAATGATTTTATTTGCTTGAACACAATTGAATCGGTAATTGTAATATTAGAATCGTCCCATCACTAATATATACACAGAAATTAAATTTCCCAGAACACTTTGTTGACCTGACGTATTCATAGAAACCCTCCGTTCGACAGATGTATATATTGGGCAATGCCAAAGGCAAAAACAGAAAGTGGGAAGTAGGCATATTGGAGGATTTTTATTACGAGAGGGAAGAGTTATTCACTCAATTAGTTAAAAGGCTAAGCTTACCCGAAGAGGTGAGTTCCGACAGGACCAGGAACCGCGTACTCATACTGGACTGTTTCTTGTACACACAAGCTCCCTAATCAGAGGGTTATGTAGCAGTTGCACGAGCGAACTATTTCGTATCGATGTACGTTAGCTTTAACTGAGATGGTGATTCGACTTTGCGCATGCGTAATCATTGACTCTTTACTGCGTAGGCGTATGTCACGTCAATGTGTAGCTAAATTCATACGCGTCAACATATTTGGCGCCAAAGACAATATACGATGTCAAGTCAGTTCTCAGTTTTACTCTACGCCGAGGAAATAAAATCATATATGTGTTTGCTTGATTTATATTGTTATAATCTACTCCTTTACATAAATCTGAATAAGTTGATTTGCATTTCAGTTTAAAATCATTCACCGCTCATCTTATCTTTCATTTATATTATTTGTACGAGCGGATGACCAATCTGTAACATAAATTTAAAAGAAAATGGCAGGTGACTAATTGATTAAGGACACGGACTGAAAACCTAGGTGTGTCAAGTTCGGATCCAGTTCGTTCCACAGAAACACTTTTACCTAGGATGTTGGGAACCTTCACGTGGTTCCTCCCATAAGTACCCGATTTCTTTCTAGAAAGAATTCTAACTAGAAATATATCGGGGAAACCAATACCAACACTAGAATAATCTCATTCATACAAAATGAATGAATAGATTAGAACCATATATATATATATATATATGCACTCATATGATTTCTTCCGGCCACCACTTCAATACCCATAAGGCAATCCCTATCAAAAATATTCATGACACCAAACTTCGACGTCTCACAGAATCCTGTCTGATCCTATGTCATAAGAACACCATTGCCCAAAGACAAGGTTTCTATAATATTTATTTTCCTACGGCTAGATCGATTTTATACGAGATGAATCTAAATGAATACGACTCTGGCTAACTTTTAACCCTTGTCTCTCTTCTTCCCCCTTCCCCTTCCCTGCCTCCTCCTCTTCCCTTGTTTCGTCCCTCGACGATAACTACTCCAATTACTACTAATCCTGTAGACTTTTGACGTTCTCAGCCCGAATTCAATCAGCAGGCGATATCTAAGCACTGATTTTCTCTCTCTCTCTTTTTTTTTTATTCTTTAATAGGTTTCGACAACAACATGTCGCTTTACCCTTTCTCACGTTTGCTCTCGCTTTCTCTTCTTCTTCGTTTCGTCTTCTTCAACTGACGTTCCCAACATTTTGGTTGATTGGTATCTCTTCCTTCTTCTTCTTCTTCATCTTCTTTTTCTTTCTCTTTTTATAACATTCCTCGCATTCCTTTTTCTCCCCGTTTTGTTGTTCTCTGCACGTGACATTTTCTTCCAATCGCATTCTCTGTATGAATTTGAAAACTTTTCCGTTTTGAAATAAAGTTTATTAACTGATCGAAAATGGTCGTATCTACGACCGAAATATCTCGGTGGAACTTTACAACATGAGTTTTTAAGTTTATTTTTGTTAGTTGTTGAATTGCTTATTCTTTATTCCATTTTTATTTTTACATATATATATATATATATATATATATATATATATATATATATATATATATATATATATATATATATATATATATATATATAATAAAGTATAATAACACGAAATTTCATAATCATCGATGCAATAATTTATCTCAACCATGTGTTTTTTTCAAGCATCCGATCCAGACGATTACATTTTAGAGTTTCAAAAATGTAATCGTCTGGATCGGATGCTTGAAAAAACCACAAGGTTGAAATAAATTATTGCATCGATGATTATGAAATTTCGTGTTATTATACTTCATTTTATTCTTGCTCTGTTTATCACATTGAGCTCTCATACCCGGATCTCCTCCTGAATCATTTCATTATAACACACATATATATATATATATATATATATATATATATATATATATATATATATATATATATATATATATATATATATATATATATAATAACGAGGATATTTTTTTTAATAAAATATTTAGAAAACCTTGCACAACACAAATTATTTGTTTTTAAAAATAAATTATTTATTTATCTTAAACAGTTCTTTTTTTTATATAAACTTGAGTACTTTCGGTAATATATACAATCTTCAGAAGAATATTTCTTTTTTTTCTTTTTTTTTCTTCTTGGTTGAGACATACTTATCGTAGCCAAGTTGAAAATCCGTCTAGATGTTAGGACGAAAAGTGTTGATATGGCTGTGTGTCACGTGGTTGCGTGGAAGGATATTTTGAAAAGTCACACATTTGAAGCGTTGGCGGAATGGCAATGATAACGAGGATATTTTTTTAATATAATATTTAGAAAACCTGCACAACGCATATTATTTGTTTTTAAAAATAAATAATTTATTTATCTTAAAAACATTTTTTTTTCTATAAACTTGATTACTTTCGGTAATATATACCATCTTCAGAAGAATTTCTTTTTTTCTTTTTTTTTCTTCTTGGTTGAGACATACTTATCGCAGCCAAATTGAAAATCCGTCTAGATGTCAGGACGAAAAGTGTTGATATGGCTGTGTGTCACGTTGTTGCATGGAAGGATATTTTGAAAAGTCACACATTTGAAGCGTTGGCGGAATGGCAATGATAACGAGGATATTTTTTTTTATAAAATATTTAGAAAACCTTGCACAACGCAAATTATTTGTTTTTAAGAATAAATTATTTATTTATATTATATATGAATTTTAAGAGTCTTAAAAACTAATCTTGTTTTACATATGTAATCTAACTACTGATTATATTTTTTTTTTCACCCCTTTTTATCGTGCTAACTACACTGCACTATCGGCCACATTTATTTTATTTACTTTAGAAACATTTATTAAAATAATGCAAAATAATATCACAACGTTTCGGCCGATGTAACTCCCGACTTTCTTCGGGTGCGTCTTGTCGAACTCTGGAATCTTTATGTCTAACTCGGGAATCTGTACGAAATTTCGAACTGAACCCTTTATTTAATCTACAGGGACAGATTGTTCTCGTCCCCTCAACCATGACAAGGCAGAAGTCTGAAGTAATTAGTAATTGTATTCTTAGTATTGCCCGTACAGATTCCTGAGTTCGGCATACAAATTGCCGAGTTTGACAAGACGCACCTGAAGAAGGTCGGAGGTTACATCGGCTAGAACGTTGTTAGAATAACATCCAAGATGAAAACAGTAGTTCGAATAATCCAAATAATCCAAATTATCGATCCTCACCTAAAAAAAATTCCGAAACAAAATACGTTACACGAGAATTGCATTGTTTTTGTTTGTATTGTTTTTAACAATCTACCCCCATAAAGTAAAGGTTCGGTTTCAAATTCTGTATAGACCCCCGATTTCGACATACAGATTTCCAAGTTAGACAAGAATACATAAAAATTGCCGAGTTCGACAAGACGCACCTGAAGAAGGTCGGAGGTTACATCGGCCGAAACGTTGTTAGAATAAAAGATTCTTAAACATTCTACAAAAAAACCCAGACAATTTTAGAAATCATATTAAAAACAAATAAATTGCGAAATTAAATCCAACAGAATTTATTATTGCTTATTCGTAAACAAATTTTAATATTTTTGTCAAAAAAAAGAAAGGGTTGCAAAAGTCGGGAGCATATGACCAGACTATAACAGCGATTTGATCTGTTCGAATTATTTCTGGCAAGAAGGGGTCCAATTAAATTTGGACTTTTTGAACAGCAGCTGACGTCAGAGAAGTTCTGTGAAAAGTTTCTGTTATAGCTCGCCATGCTAAGGAATCGTTTTGGACTTCAAACATTAGTCGTAGCTGGGACGTCAAGGATTCTTTGGATTTCGGTATAGATTCAGGATATCTTCCAAAACCCGGATAGGCCACTTCGGCTTTTTCGACATCGCTCTTTGATAGATGGACAATGAGATTGGCTTGTAAAAGCCTGTCGAACACATTCCTCGAAGATGCGATATGGTCTGACCAATCTCCATCTAAAAAATTCCGAAACATTGTGCAAAATAAAAGACAATTTAAAAAACTATATTAAAAACAAATAAATTACGAAATTAAATCCAACAGACTTCATTTTGGCTCATTCGGAAACAAGTCAGCCATTTTAGTATTTTTGACAAAAAAAAAATAAATAAAAAAGACTGACTTACGTCGTGATCCTTTCGGAATTGGAAAATACTTTCGAAGTATTTAAACTGTTGCATAAAAAGCCATTTAATCTGGTTATAAAATTCTTAGCAAATCCCGATTTAATTAAAAGATTAAAAGCTATGTACGCCTAATAAATTTATAAATAGACATTGAAACAAAATTTATATCATAAGAAAGCATTTGTTATAGTTTTATCAGTGCTTTAATGATCAAGCGATACCGTAATAGTTCAAAATCCTAGTTAAAAAAACATATATTTCGATAAAATAAGGAAATGACATATTTAAAATAAAAATCAATACAAAAATGAAAGTAAAATGGCCTCCAGGCAACGCCGGGTATGTATAGCATGTTTCGAATAACGGGTTGTGCAGATGAGAAAACTAAGGAACAATATATTTTGGTGCTTCTACAAAATACGAACCCAAGTAAACCGACTTTTGCCGAACTAAACCTAAAACTTAGTTTAGGGTTAGGGTTAGTTTAGAGTAAGCTTAGTGTTAATTTAGCGTTAGGTTACGGTCAGGTTAAAGATTAGGTTAGGGTTAAAAAAACAGTTTGGTTTGTATTGTGTACAAGGACCTATATTTCATATCTATGTTTATATAAAGTAGCTCTACCGTGTTCCTGACTTAAAATGCACCAAACATTGATTTTATTGTTTTTTTCTCTCCCTTTGCCAAACTCAATCATGTTCTGCAAAGCCAAAAACAAAAACAAGTTTCCTCTACAAAACAATGAAACAAGACACCATTAGTAACCATTTGAAGATATAAAGAACTTAAAGTATAAAAACTTTTACTAAAATGACCTGAATCGGCATTAAATAACCCGAAAAAGGTTGATATGCCGTACAACAAAATAACGAAACTACCATAAAGTAATCTATCATTATGAATTTTAGAACAGAACTACTAGGCTTAAGAGTTAGTAATGTGGGCTATATTTAGTTTAATTTAGTTATATGCAAAATGAGGAAATGAGGGAGTTAGAAGCCGTGTGTGAAAATTCAGATGCCTCCCATTTTTGTGAAATTATAACAATATGTAATACCTATTAATTAAGACATTAATTACAAAAATCTTTAAAGTTACTTTTTCTTTGGGGTATTTTAAAGGGTTTTAGGCGGCATAATATGAGCACAACCTCCCATTTGAAAATTTGAATATTTCAGATTCGCATTGTATTTGATCCATAGTCATTAGATAGCAATTTAGCAAGTTTTCCTGAATTTCTAGTTTCTTCTTAAGACCCCTTAAACTTAAGACTAAAATTTTAGACATTTTTTAGAATCAAACTCATGCAATTAACTTTGATCTCAATTGGAATAAGGATTCTAACATAAGGCTTAGTAGCATAATGTGTTGATTTTAATGTTCGTAATAGGAAGTAAAAGTGGTGCAAAGCTGTTCTGCTCGGGTAATTAATTTTACTCGTTCTGAAAAGAGTATTTTAGTATAGACAATACATATTTATTGCTAAATTGTAAAAACATTGATCATGTACGAGTCTTCGATTAGAATCAATGGATTTCCCATTCTTTTTTCTTTCATAGTTCACCCCAAACAAGGTAGGCCGCCATAAGCCGTAAGGGGTTACTGAGAAAAAGAGTGAAAGTTTTTTTGAAATTTATTTATTTTATTTTTTTTTGGGGGGGGGGGGGGGGGTAAACCTAAATTGGGAGCTACGCAGCGAGATGTCTGTTTACATTAGTTTTACATTTCTGCATGTCAGTACCGTCAGGAAAACAGGGAGCATTGGAGGGAGTTACAGAGTCCAGCAGCACGAGGAAAGAAGCTTTTGGAGTAGAAAGCTCTCCGGCATCTGCCCCCCCCAGTGAATGGATGGGATTTGGCAGATTGTCAGGTTGATCGAGTGAATTTACGCCGTGGGGGCACCAGAGCAGCAAGTTCATCAGAGCATAATCCATTGAAGTACTTGTAAAACAGTCACAAGGAAGAAACATTGCGGCAAAGGGACAGGGGCTGGAGCTTCGTAGATAGAGAGGGACCTATTAAGTTGGCGACTCTTTTGTGGACCTTGTCTAAGAGGGAGAGACTAGTGGATGATGCCCCAGCCCAGATGTGGCAACAATACTCCATTCATGGGCGGATGGTGGCTTTGTAGAGATATAGGATAATGTCAGGTGTGAGAAGTTTACTAACATGGTAGAGGGAGCCCACCTTCTTTGCAGCAGCCCTGGCAACGTCTTCAATGATTTCTATTCATTTTTAAAAGAAATAAGTAAGCGAATCATAAACAAATTATTTCCTTATAATATGAGTGACAATAAGCCCCTTCAATATTCTAGTGTTCTTCGTATCCTTCCAGTCGAGGTCATCAGTATTTTCCTTCTTTCTCAGAACTTGCGCGGTTACATTTTGTGGTCCCAACCGATATTGGTGCCACTGCATTTTGGGGGTTTTGGGTGGAAGGCTAAAATTCTGGCAAGGCTGCTACTCAATCGTTTAATCAAGCACCTGGAAGATGGCCCCTCCCAGAAAGTCAATGTGGTTTTCGTGCGGGACGTGGCATAGTTGACATGGTGTTTGCTGCT
>OY744550.1:46633736-46698736 GCA_963556195.1 Sepiola atlantica
TTATTATTATTATTATTATTATTATTATTATTATTATTATTATTATTATTATTATTATTATTATTATTATTATTATTATTATTATTATTATTATTATTATTATTATTATTATTATTATTATTATTATTATTATTATTATTATTATTATTATTATTATTATTATTATTATTATTATTATTATTATTATTATTATTATTATTATTATTATTATTATTATTATTATTATTATTATTATTATTATTATTATTATTATTATTATTATTATTATTATTATTATTATTATTATTATTATTATTATTATTATTATTATTATTATTATTATTATTATTATTATTATTATTATTATTATTATTATTATTATTATTATTATTATTATTATTATTATTATTATTATTATTATTATTATTATTATTATTATTATTATTATTATTATTATTATTATTATTATTATTATTATTATTATTATTATTATTATTATTATTATTATTATTATTATTATTATTATTATTATTATTATTATTATTATTATTATTATTATTATTATTATTATTATTATTATTATTATTATTATTATTATTATTATTATTATTATTATTATTATTATTATTATTATTATTATTATTATTATTATTATTATTATTATTATTATTATTATTATTATTATTATTATTATTATTATTATTATTATTATTATTATTATTATTATTATTATTATTATTATTATTATTATTATTATTATTATTATTATTATTATTATTATTATTATTATTATTATTATTATTATTATTATTATTATTATTATTATTATTATTATTATTATTATTATTATTATTATTATTATTATTATTATTATTATTATTATTATTATTATTATTATTATTATTATTATTATTATTATTATTATTATTATTATTATTATTATTATTATTATTATTATTATTATTATTATTATTATTATTATTATTATTATTATTATTATTATTATTATTATTATTATTATTATTATTATTATTATTATTATTATTATTATTATTATTATTATTATTATTATTATTATTATTATTATTATTATTATTATTATTATTATTATTATTATTATTATTATTATTATTATTATTATTATTATTATTATTATTATTATTATTATTATTATTATTATTATTATTATTATTATTATTATTATTATTATTATTATTATTATTATTATTATTATTATTATTATTATTATTATTATTATTATTATTATTATTATTATTATTATTATTATTATTATTATTATTATTATTATTATTATTATTATTATTATTATTATTATTATTATTATTATTATTATTATTATTATTATTATTATTATTATTATTATTATTATTATTATTATTATTATTATTATTATTATTATTATTATTATTATTATTATTATTATTATTATTATTATTATTATTATTATTATTATTATTATTATTATTATTATTATTATTATTATTATTATTATTATTATTATTATTATTATTATTATTATTATTATTATTATTATTATTATTATTATTATTATTATTATTATTATTATTATTATTATTATTATTATTATTATTATTATTATTATTATTATTATTATTATTATTATTATTATTATTATTATTATTATTATTATTATTATTATTATTATTATTATTATTATTATTATTATTATTATTATTATTATTATTATTATTATTATTATTATTATTATTATTATTATTATTATTATTATTATTATTATTATTATTATTATTATTATTATTATTATTATTATTATTATTATTATTATTATTATTATTATTATTATTATTATTATTATTATTATTATTATTATTATTATTATTATTATTATTATTATTATTATTATTATTATTATTATTATTATTATTATTATTATTATTATTATTATTATTATTATTATTATTATTATTATTATTATTATTATTATTATTATTATTATTATTATTATTATTATTATTATTATTATTATTATTATTATTATTATTATTATTATTATTATTATTATTATTATTATTATTATTATTATTATTATTATTATTATTATTATTATTATTATTATTATTATTATTATTATTATTATTATTATTATTATTATTATTATTATTATTATTATTATTATTATTATTATTATTATTATTATTATTATTATTATTATTATTATTATTATTATTATTATTATTATTATTATTATTATTATTATTATTATTATTATTATTATTATTATTATTATTATTATTATTATTATTATTATTATTATTATTATTATTATTATTATTATTATTATTATTATTATTATTATTATTATTATTATTATTATTATTATTATTATTATTATTATTATTATTATTATTATTATTATTATTATTATTATTATTATTATTATTATTATTATTATTATTATTATTATTATTATTATTATTATTATTATTATTATTATTATTATTATTATTATTATTATTATTATTATTATTATTATTATTATTATTATTATTATTATTATTATTATTATTATTATTATTATTATTATTATTATTATTATTATTATTATTATTATTATTATTATTATTATTATTATTATTATTATTATTATTATTATTATTATTATTATTATTATTATTATTATTATTATTATTATTATTATTATTATTATTATTATTATTATTATTATTATTATTATTATTATTATTATTATTATTATTATTATTATTATTATTATTATTATTATTATTATTATTATTATTATTATTATTATTATTATTATTATTATTATTATTATTATTATTATTATTATTATTATTATTATTATTATTATTATTATTATTATTATTATTATTATTATTATTATTATTATTATTATTATTATTATTATTATCATTTATTTCTAATGAGTTTTCACACGATTCATCATCAGTGTTCCCTGGAGTCTGATTGACAACAAGTCTCCACACATGTGTGTGTATGTTTTATAAGCTACCTGAAAAAATGCCTACAGTAAGCCGAAGCTCGGAAAATAAGGTCAACTTTCAATTTTGGAATTTTAACTTTTTATTGAACACAAACACCGAAAAATGTTCTTAAACTATGTATAAATATACACGTCAGTACGTCTAACTGTCTGCTTGTACATCTATGAAAAGGAACAATATTAACCGACTTTCTATGAAATTTGGAACATAGATAGTAGAGATAAACGGGAGTATAACGAGCTATGTTTGTTTTACTTTTGGGGAAGCGAAGGGGTTGAAGAAATTACCTTCTTTAAAATAAATGTATACGCTGATTAAAATATTACTGAAAATTTTACTTATAACATTTTGAATACAGTTTTCAACCCTTCGTAGGGGTCTTCATAATTTGTATTTATTGAAAAAAAAATCAAAACTTTTAAATTCATGATCATAGAAATTTAAAAAAATAAAAATATGAAAGCTTATATGGGGTTCAGGTTTATAAGAGGGAATACACAAAGGTCATTATTCATTAACAGGAAACGCCGAGTATGCATAGAAGGACTTAAAGTGTCACTGTAGTTACACTCCCCCCCACACACTTATATATATATGCATGTATATATATATATATATATATATATATATATATATATATATATATATATATATATATATATATATATATATTATAATATAAAATGAAGTAATAAAATAAGGTGTCAATCAAATTTTATTAGAATTCAAAGTTCATGCAAAGCATCCTTAAGTCCTTAGCTCATGAGTTTTCAAAGATAATTCTTCTCCAAAGCATCCTTAAGTCCTTAGCTCATGAGTTTTCAAAGATAATTCTTCTCTTCAGAGGACCATTACCGCAGTTATACCACTACAGGCAATAAAATTACGCTTTGAAAATATATAAAATTATATACACAAATATTTATATATATTTGTGTATATAATTTTATATATTTTCAAAGCGTAATTTTATTGCCTGTAGTAGTATAACTGCGGTAATGGTCCTCTGAAGAGAAGAATTATCTTTGAAAACTCATGAGCTAAGGACTTAAGGATGCTTTGCATGAACTTTGAATTCTAATAAAATTTGATTGACACCTTATTTTATTACTTCATTTTATATTATAATATTAATGCTCTATCCAGTATATTGAGCTTCAGTTTTTTTATCCGGATGTTTCACTAATTATAAGATATTAGTTGACGCTTATATCTTTTGTTGGATTGCTTCATATATATATATATATATATATATATATATATATATATATATACAATTGATAGGAGACGATTTCAATGTGGAGGTGTATTGGATATAAGCGGATTGAAAGCAAGATAAGACGGATACAAAAGTGATATGAATTTAAAAATATTCTTTTAATATCCACATACATATATGTTTCATCTTCACCGATAATCATCAGTGTGGCAATGTACAACTGCTCCGTTTGTCGCATGACTTTAACCCTAGACTTCCAGTCACCATTGACTGATAAGATCTAACAATCATCAATGCAGCATACCAAGGTAGCTGTAAGGGAGAGAGAGAAATAAACACAAATTATGGAAATCGCTCCAGACAAGCCATACAACCACTTGATGTAAGAAGCTAACAAGAAGGAAACATGATTATCGCAAAGACAGGAGGTGCCTATTAACCTCAGACCAAGAAAAGACGATAGGTAGGAAGAAAACAATCAGCAGGAAGAGAGTCACACAAACCTGCAGTTCATGGAAATAAGCTACTGGAATAAGAAGTTATATTACAATGAGGTATCAAAACAACGAATTGATGGAGACCACTAGATCAACGAGTCAAACGAACTGGAACAAAAGCAGCAGGGAATAGATCACACATGGCATCATAGTATTTATAGAAAATTTTGAGAATAGCAACATCACGTCTGTGAGAAAGAGAGGGCAGAGAAGAAAATGTGAGGACCAATCAAATTACAGATACGTTTCTGCACCTTATCAACAACCCTCAAATAAGGCAGATTCACCATCCCAAATGTGACAACAGTACTCCATGCGTGGTCTGATTGTAGATTTGTAGAGATAGAGAATAGCCTCAGGTGCGAGAAAGTGTTTGGAGTGATAGAGAGACCCGACTTTATAAGAAGCAGAAAGAGCAATGGATCTAATGTATGAACTCCAAGAAGAATTTGATGAGAGAGGAAGATCAAGAAGTTTCAGAGTCGATTTCTCCTCAAGAGCAGAGTCATCCATGAGAATCCCAGGAAGAAAAGGGACACGCTTACGATTGAAAGACACGACCTGGGTCTTAACAGGATTAAGCTATTTCGTATCCCAATTCATAACCGAGGTCAACTAGATCAGCCGAATATGTCGACTTATCCGAGGAGTACGGACGAGAAACAACATCAGAATAGAGGGTGGTAGAAAATACCTAATAATGTCAATGACCTCACCACCAATACTATAACGCTGAAGTTTGTGTAGGAGACCAGAATGCCACACTGTCGAACGCCTTCGAAATGTCAAGCGCAATGTCTTAACCCTCTCCTTAATTATCTATAAACTTACAGATCAGCTCAGTTATAACAGTTAACGGATCAGCAATTGAACGAAAACCACGAAAGCCATACTGAACATTACTAAAGAGGCCAAGACACTCCAAAAAATGAACAAGCTTGTCGTTGACCTGCCTTTCAAAAAACTTTGCTAATAATGGAGAGGAGACTAACAGGATGATACTTAGTTGGGTCAGACTGATCACCAGCATTTTTAAAGATAGCGACAACAGAGGACTCTTTCCAACAAGAAAAGAAAACAAGATTGAGACAAAAAGAGATTGAACAATTTAGAGACGATAGAAGAAAGTTCACGAGCACAACGCTTGAGAACGACAACAGGAATTGAATCAGGACCGGAAGCCTTAGAATGGTTAAGATCAGAAAGAACCCTAGCACCCATCTTTGGAGTGATAATAACATAATCAAGAGACTGATCAGTTTTCAAACGAAAATCAGGAAGAACAGTACCAGAATCATCAAGAGAAGAATTGTCAGCAAAAAGATGAGCAAAGATATCAACCTTATCCTTAGAAGATGAAATAACCTAAAGACCATTAAAAAGAGGAGGAATAGCAGACTTTCCACTATTGATAACATTATTGTAGATTATTCAAAAATCACGAAAGCCAACCCTTTAAGATGAGATAGTCACGAATCCTTTCAGAATAGCTAGACTTAGTCTCAGAGATTGTTCCTTTGCAGACATTGCTAGCTCTTCTGTAGGATTGTTTAGAAGTCTCAGAACAATCCCGACAATAATGATTAAAGTAATGGTTATGATGGGCAATGGCAGAAGCACAAACACATGAAAACCATGGAGGGGAATTAGGTTTCGTTTGAAACTTACGATAAGGAATGAAGGTGTCAATTCCAACAAGAAGCCAGTCAGTAACCTCCTTAGCAGCAGCATTCAAAGACATACCAAAGATAAAACACCATGAAACGTCACATAGGAAGCTGTGAAGCCCTTCCCAATCAGCCTTGCTGTAGTTAAACGTTTTCTTATCGACAAGACAATCGATAGAAGACTTCACCGAAAAGTTAACCTCAACATCAACAAACGAATGATCAGAAGAACCCAATGGAGGAGAAGAGGAAATATAACATGAGTCAGGAACAGAAGTGAGAAAAAGATCAAATAAGGATGGTTAGTGAATATCATTATTAGGAAAACGTGTGAGGAAGGTGATAATTTGGGACAAGTCATGAGACAGAGAAAAGTTAAGACAGATTTCACCAGCTAAATCTGTGAGGTTAGAGTGAGGGAGCCAATCAGAATGATGAGCATTGAAGTCACCAAAAATAAAGATGGAGCTTGACGGATGAATTTGCAATGCATCATCAATACTGCTGGATATAGCGTCAACAACAGAGCAGTCATTGTCAGAAAGGGAACGGTACCAAAAGAACAAATAGGAAGTGGAGTGCAGTAAATACAACCTCAGACAGACAAAATAACAATCATGAGATTCAAGGCCGGGGATACGTTCAATGGGGGAGATCCTTGCGAAAAAAAATAGCAAGACCATGCAAATGCGTGGAAGAGTCTAAGCGGACAAGAGACAACTATTTATCGTGAAGAACATAATAAGTCTCGAAGAGAGTTTCGATTCCAAGGAATAGAAGTGCGCATTAGAGCTTTTTCATATTTCTTTCAAGAGTGTTCGATAACTTCTGAAGCCTTTATTTATTAATCTTTTTGATATTGAAACAAATATTATTACAAACATTGAAGAAATAAAAGAGAGTATAATTAAACAGAATAAGTCTGTTGTGTTTAACAATGTTTGCTTAAATGAAAGAATGCTGCTTAAATACACAGACACAGTATATATATATATATATATATATATATATATATATATATATATATATATATATATAAATTTCGGCAAACATAGGTTTTTTTGCTAGATAAGACATCTTTTAAATGTTTTCAATTTTCCGAATAGTCAATTTAGTATTTCAGTCAAATTGGTGTATGTAAGTTCCGTGGGTTTCTTGTTCCATGATCCTTCAAATCATCTTCATGCGGTATTAGTCTTTGTGTCTATACAACTATGTCTTCACTGTTGAGTAATTTTATTTTTTTATTTTTTTAAACGGCCAGTAATTTACAACTTTAAAAAGTACGTTTATAATATGGAGATGTTACACGCAAACGTTATTACGTTATAAGCGCGTGCAAGATTCTAAAGTATGATTGCTTAACGGCTAAGAACTTGGTAAACGTTAATTACTATGCTATACACTTTAAAATGTTGTGACTAGTTTCGTAATTAACATTATGGATTGTGGGTTGTTTAGCCTTTATGTAGAGGTGTTCAAGAAGTTTTAATCTTTTGATTGAACTCAACATAAAAACTAAAAAAAATCAATAATGATTCTGTGAGAAAAGAACTGTAGAGAAGACAAGATTACGAAGTGAGTTTTGAACACTCTCAAGGTACAAAAAAGGACGCCATAGGCGGCACCTCCCCAGATGTGGCAGCGGTAATTTATCTTAGGGCGTATATGACTCTTGTACAGGTAGATAATTCAATCAGGAGCCAAGTACTTTCTGGAGCGGTAGATTGATCCTTACCATTTTTTCAACATTCTTAACAAACGATTAGATGTGTCTTCAATTTTAGATATGAAGTAAAAGTCAGCCCTAGGTGCTTATAAAAAGAAGGGGCTCCCCTCAAGGGGAGTGCAATTCGTTTCAAACTTGAGTAAAACAAGGATCTGAGCATTAATGCTGAAAGTGAGAGAAGTTTGTTTTTTTAGATGTTAAAAGTAACATGCCACTTGTCGCTCATTGCACCACGTGCTCCAGATCCGAAAAAAGAGAATAAGCAAGATCTTGATCACCAATGCTCTTCGAAGTGCTGCCACAGACAGTTGTGTAGTCTGCAACAAATTATTTCAGAATATGATTTGAGAGATTATTGATAAAAGTCACGAACATGGCTGGGCCTAGAATAGACCGTCGACGCACGCTAGCGTTGATGGTACGTGTTTCATACTTCTGTCCATTAACAACGACTTTTGTAGACCTATCAGAGAGAAAGGATTTTATGGCCGAGAAGACATTGCCGGATATTGCATAATTAGCCAACTTGTGAAACAACACTTTGTACTAGACCCTATAAAAGGTATTTGATATGTCAAGAGCTATTGCTCTAGAAACTAAGCCCCTATAAAAAAAATCACCTATTTGATGCGATATTAGAGTCAGCACGTCAGCAGTTGATCTTACAGGACGAAATTCATATTGCTTATCATTAAATAGATAGCGTTTGCTGAGCTGATTGACAACTTGTTCATGACGCATTGGAGACTGATCAGTCTGTATTGAGATGCAGAAGACTGATCACCATTATTTTGAAATACTGGGTAGAACGACAAGATATTCCAAGAGAGAAATAATTCTCTTTTAAGCAACGATCAAATAGCGTTGTAAAGTTTATGAACAAATTCTAAAACACAATGGCTGGGATGTTGTTAAGACCAGTTGACTTAATTGCATTAAGATTATTGATAGGTTTGGCAACCTGATCATTTTAGCAACATCTCGGACATATATATGGATATAAACACAATGGCTGGGATGATATTAAGACTAGTTGCCTTGCTGGCATCAAGATTCCTGATAGGTTGAGCAACCTGATAAGTTTGACACTCTCCCGGACAGATATATGGATATACATTAGAGTATTTTAAGTCATGGCCGGAAATTCTTGAAGTACGTGGACCTGATCGCAAAAGATGGAATTTGAGGCAAAGTTCTTTACAAAACAAATATCCTTGTCAGATGTTGAGAAAATCACATCTATCCAATAATAATGGTTGGAATAGAAATCTCAGATCTGTTCCGAACCCGGTTTGTTATTCTCAAAAACTTTCGAGAATCATCTTTCATGTGTCCATCTTACTCTTGCAAAAATATGGGGAATGTGGAAGAATGTATTTGGTAATCCTTCATGTGTATCTCGCTTTTTCAAAAATGTGTGAAGTGTGAAAAGGGTGTCGTTTGTCACCCACCTGTGTTAATCTTACTCTTGCAAAAATAGATGGAGTGTGGAAAAGGGTGTCGTTTGTCATCATTCCAGTGTTAATCTCACTCTTGCAAACATGTGTGGAGTGTGAAAAGGGTGCCGGTGATCATCCTTGCTGTGTTAATCTTACTCTTGGAACAATAGGTGGAGTGTGTAAAAGGGTGTTGTTTGTCATTCTTCTTGTATTAATCTCACTCTTGCATAAATGTGTGGAGTGTGAAAAAAGGTGCCGTTCGTCATGCTTCCTGTTTTTATCCTACTCTTGCAAAAATTTATGGAGTGGAAAAAGGGTGCCGTTCGTCATCCTTCATGGGTTAACACTATTCTTGCCCAAATGTGTGAGGTGTGGAAAGAGTGTCATTTGTCATCCTTCCTGTGTTAATCTTACTCTTGCATAAATGTGTGGAGTGTGGAAAGAGTGCTGTTTGTTTTCGTTACTGTGTTAATCCTAATCTTGCAAAAATGTGTGGAGTGTAGAAAAGATGTCGTTTGTAATCTTTTCTGTGTTTATCTGACTCTTGCAAATATGCGTAGAGTGTATAAAGGGTGTCGTTTGTCATCCTTCCTGTATTAATCTTACTTTTGTAAAAATGTGTAGAGTGTAGAAACCGATGCCGGTGGTCATGCTTCTATTGTGTATCTCACTTTTGCACAAATGTGTGGAGTGTGAAAAGGGTGTCGTTTGTCATCCTTCCTGTGTTAATCTTACTCTTGTAAAAATGTGTGGAGTGTAGAAACCGATGCCGGTGGTCATGCTTCTATTGTGTATCTCACTTTTGCACAAATGTGTGGAGTGTGAAAAGGGTGTCGTTTGTCATCCTTCCTGTGTTAATCTTACTCTTGTAAAAATGTGTGGAGTGCGGAAAGGGTGCCGTTTGTCATCCTTTATGTGTTTATTTCACTCTTGCAAAAATGTTTTGAGTGTTGAAAGGGTGCCGTTCGTCATCCTTTATGTGTTTATTTCACTCTTGCAAAAATGTTTTGAGTGTTGAAAGGGTGCCGTTTGTCATCCTTTATGTGTTTATTTCACTCTTGCAAAAATGTTTTGAGTGTTGAAAGGGTGCCGTTCGTCATGCTTCCTGTTTAAATCCCACTCTTGCATAAAGGTATGGAGTATGGAAAGGATGTCGTTTGTCATTCGTGTGTCTACCATACTCTTGCAAAAATGTTTTGAGTGTTGAAAGGGTGCCGTTCGTCATGCTTCCTGTTTAAATCCCACTCTTGCATAAAAGTATGGAGTATGGAAAGGATGTCGTTTGTCATTCGTGTGTCTACCATACTCTTGCAAAAATGTTTTGAGTGTTGAAAGGGTGCCGTTCGTCATGCTTCCTGTTTAAATCCCACTCTTGCATAAAGGTATGGAGTATGGAAAGGATGTCGTTTGTCATTCGTGTGTCTACCATACTCTTGCAAAAATGTTTTGAGTGTTGAAAGGGTGCCGTTCGTCATGCTTCCTGTTTAAATCCCACTCTTGCATAAAGGTATGGAGTATGGAAAGGATGTCGTTTGTCATTCGTGTGTCTACCATACTCTTGCAAAAATGTTTTGAGTGTTGAAAGGGTGCCGTTCGTCATGCTTCCTGTTTAAATCCCACTCTTGCATAAAAGTATGGAGTATGGAAAGGATGTCGTTTGTCATTCGTGTGTCTACCATACTCTTGCAAAAATGTTTTGAGTGTTGAAAGGGTGCCGTTCGTCATGCTTCCTGTTTAAATCCCACTCTTGCATAAAAGTATGGAGTATGGAAAGGATGTCGTTTGTCATTCGTGTGTCTACCATACTCTTGCAAAAATGTTTTGAGTGTTGAAAGGGTGCCGTTCGTCATGCTTCCTGTTTAAATCCCACTCTTGCATAAAAGTATGGAGTATGGAAAGGATGTCGTTTGTCATTCGTGTGTCTACCATACTCTTGCAAAAATGTTTTGAGTGTTGAAAGGGTGCCGTTCGTCATGCTTCCTGTTTAAATCCCACTCTTGCATAAAAGTATGGAGTATGGAAAGGATGTCGTTTGTCATTCGTGTGTCTACCATACTCTTGCAAAAATGTTTTGAGTGTTGAAAGGGTGCCGTTCGTCATGCTTCCTGTTTAAATCCCACTCTTGCATAAAAGTATGGAGTATGGAAAGGATGTCGTTTGTCATTCGTGTGTCTACCATACTCTTGCAAAAATGTTTTGAGTGTTGAAAGGGTGCCGTTCGTCATGCTTCCTGTTTAAATCCCACTCTTGCATAAAAGTATGGAGTATGGAAAGGATGTCGTTTGTCATTCGTGTGTCTACCATACTCTTGCAAAAATGTTTTGAGTGTTGAAAGGGTGCCGTTCGTCATGCTTCCTGTTTAAATCCCACTCTTGCATAAAGGTATGGAGTGTGGAAAGGATGTCGTTTGTCATTTCGTGTGTCTACCATACTCTTGCAAAAATGTTTTGAGTGTTGATAGGGTGCCGTTCGTCATGCTTCCTGTTTAAATCCCACTCTTGCATAAAGGTATGGAGTGTGGAAAGGATGTCGTTTGTCATTTCGTGTGTCTACCATACTCTTGCAAAAATGTTTTGAGTGTTGATAGGGTGCCGTTCGTCATGCTTCCTGTTTAAATTCCACTCTTGCATAAAGGTATGGAGTATGGTAAGGATGTCGTTTGTCATTCGTGTGTCTACCATACTCTTGCAAAAATGTTTTGAGTGTTGATAGGGTGCCGTTCGTCATGCTTCCTGTTTAAATTCCACTCTTGCATAAAGGTATGGAGTGTGGAAAGGATGTCGTTTGTCATTTCGTGTGTCTACCATACTCTTGCAAAAATGTTTTGAGTGTTGATAGGGTGCCGTTCGTCATGCTTCCTGTTTAAATTCCACTCTTGCATAAAGGTATGGAGTATGGTAAGGATGTCGTTTGTCATTCGTGTGTCTACCATACTCTTGCAAAAATGTTTTGAGTGTTGATAGGGTGCCGTTCGTCATGCTTCCTGTTTAAATTCCACTCTTGCATAAAGGTATGGAGTGTGGAAAGGATGTCGTTTGTCATTCGTGTGTCTACCATACTCTTGCAAAAATGTTTTGAGTGTTGATAGGGTGCCGTTCGTCATGCTTCCTGTTTAAATTCCACTCTTGCATAAAGGTATGGAGTGTGGAAAGGATGTCGTTTGTCATTCGTGTGTCTACCATACTCTTGCAAAAATGTTTTGAGTGTTGATAGGGTGCCGTTCGTCATGCTTCCTGTTTAAATTCCACTCTTGCATAAAGGTATGGAGTGTGGAAAGGATGTCGTTTGTCATTCGTGTGTCTACCATACTCTTGCAAAAATGTTTTGAGTGTTGATAGGGTGCCGTTCGTCATGCTTCCTGTTTAAATTCCACTCTTGCATAAAGGTATGGAGTGTGGAAAGGATGTCGTTTGTCATTCGTGTGTCTACCATACTCTTGCAAAAATGCCTGGTATTTGGAAAAGGTTGCCGTTGCTCCTCTTTCATGTTTCTATTTTACTTTTGCATGTTGACCGATTCGTTCAATCACGGTTGCTTCCATTATTTCCCCATTTGTTTATCAATTTCACTTCAGCAGTCACTAGAATACCACATTTACTTTTTTGGCCGCTTTACTTAAAATATCCCCAGTAGTGTACTTAAATTCTATTTACAAAAGATCTGTGCAATTTCATTAAAAATAAAATGATAGAGAATGGTAATATCCAAAACACTAAAAAAGTAATAAAACAAAGAAACGAAATAAAATCAGGGGCAGATTAGTAAGACTTAGTAAGACCCTCCCAACCCTTCTAAACTTTGTCGGTTTGTTTATAACCGGAAATAATCAGGTCGATCTCTGAGTGGGAGTGGGAGTTAAGTGAGAACGTATACTACAATGTAACCATATCTTGAAAGTTTGATATTAGTCTTGTATAAACGACATTGGCAGCTTACAAGCTCGTCGCCATTTTAACTTGTGATCCGGTGGTCCAAGACGTCACTGCTCGATGTCCTAACAAGACTGCAGTTACATAGAACATATAAACAAAGATAGATATACAGCGTCTTTTTTTTTTGGGGGGGGGGGGGGGTATGCACCCCTTCTTCCACTTGTTTATCTGCGAGTCTGACATTAGAGTACCCCTTTCGTGTATTTCTTCAAGAAATCCAATCCCCTACATGTTTTATGTGAATGGGAAACATTTTAAACCCTCACAAAGATTCAAAAAGACGCACGCAAAACACAATCGCACATATATACATTCTACCTTTCCCGAAATCTGTCTATCTGTTCTCTCTCTCTACCTCTACCTTTCTCTCTCTCTCTCTCTCTCTCTCTCTCTCTCTCACACACACACACACATACACTCTACACGCACACAATCACCACACGCACAATTAATTCAAACCCAACAGGCCGCATGAAACATTGGCGCTAAAACTATTCATTAATAAATTGTTACATTGGACTATATTTTTTATTACTTCTTATCTCTGTCTTCTGCAAATGTCTGTCTCTTTGACATTCTATATCATTTAATAGTAAGGTTTAGCAAACACATATAAATAGTCATGCGCAGGCGGACTGTTTCGCTATATCACTGCTCTTCATTGCTGATAGACAAACGAGTACTTCAAGCTGAGATAGAAACCCGACCACTTATCCATTATTCTATCACAAGCTTAAGTGAAATATGAACGCTTATATTAAACATTTTCAGCAGCCGAGAGAACTCTATTCTTTTATGTAAAATTATATGTATATATATATATATATATATATATATATATTTATCTACATAAGTATGCGTTTCATCCTTACGGGAATCGTCAGTGTAGAGATGATTATTAATACTGGTCGCCGGACTCGAACCCCGGAACAGGAGTCATGTTTCAAACTCAAATTTCGACGCCTTAGCCCACCGGCCGTCATCAACAACCCGATAAATCAGCGAGATATTAAACCTATTTAAAGGCAACCGTAATAAAAATTGAAAGGAACATGCATTAAAGCCACGACGATGGCTGTGCTAATACTACTCATTACAGAGTCCAGCCTAGATTTGGGGCGATTAATATATATATATATATATATATATATATATATATATATATATATATATATATATATATATATATATATATATATATATAAATATATGGAAAATAAAAAAAAGAAAACCAAAAGAATATTTATGTATTCATCAACGTTCCGTCTTTATTGCCAGACTTCCTCAGGATGATTTGTTTGAAGAAAAAAAAAACTTTAAAGATTAATTAATAAATTGATTCAAATAGCATTTCCCCCACTCCAAACAAAAATTAACTTAATCCTGATAAAATCATGGTTCGTCTCCTACGTTTTTTTTCTAATTTTTATTACATTCAAATCTTCTACTTCCTAATAATCATACACTCTTATTGCTACCACTGACACCATCTAATTGTCATATTTTGATTTTCTTGCTAATATCGGCCGCAAGCTCTGAGCCGGCTTGCAAAAATGTTTGTACGTGTATGATTTTTTCTTCAAACAAATCATTCTGAAGAAGTCTGACAATAAAGACGAAACATTGATGGATGCATAAATGTTCTTTTGGTTTTTCTTTTTCGTTTTCCATTACGTTTGAACATTTTATTTCTGTCTTTATCATATCTATCTATCTATCTATCTATCTATCTATCTATCTATCTATCTATCTATCTATCTATCTATCTATCTATCTATCTATAGATCTATCTATCTATCTATCTATCTATCTATCTATCTATATATATATATATATATATATATATATACATATCTATCTATCTATCTATCTATCTATCTATCTATCTATCTATCTATCTATCTATATATATATATATATATATATATATATATATATATATATATATATATATATATAACACGTGTCCATGGATTACTTTAATGTACGTAAAAAACTAATCAATAAATATATACATATAAAATTAAAATAATAACACGTCCCTTAATAGGCGACTTAATGCAATATTCTTAATACTCTTTACCGCTTAGGAAGTGGGATAATACAAAGCAACGCTACTGTTACTATCGCCAGTAAAAACAATAACAAACTACGTTACTTTATATATATATATATATATATATATATATATATATATATATATATATATATATATATAATGAAGCAGACAGTTCTGTTAAGTTTAACAATGTTTGCTTATATGAAAGAATGCTGCCCAAACACACTTCAATAAACTCATGTGCCATGCCCTAAAATGCACTGATGATGATTTTATTTCTGTCTTTATTATATATATATATATATATATATATATATATATATATATATATATATATATATATATATATTATTACACTAACGAAGGCCGAAGGATCGCGGCCGAAAATTTTGTTCTCCTTTTAAGAAAATCTTTACATTTTTTTTTATATAAGGGACAATTTATATTCCTACACGTCAAAATATAGAAAATAAGTAAAAGATATATTAACATATATATTTTTCACATTAATTAACATATAGCGAAACGCTAGCGTATGTTGGTAAAATAATTTAATATTATTTATTTAAAATTAATATTGTTATAATATTTAATATTCCGTAGAATCTTTAGTCAGTCTTTCTTGATATGCCGCCTTTCGCATTAATAGAACTTAAATTACCTTCTTGGTAATGTCCCGTGGTCTAATAGTTATAGCGCTTGCTTACGGAGTCTGGGGTTCGAACCGTGCGACCGTCTGCACTGATGAGTAAAAATAATTTAATATTATTTATTTAAAATGAATTCCACCTTCCGTTTCTCAACATTGCATTGCTCCTCGGAATTCTCACCTTCATATTTACATATATATATTTTATCCGTTTTACTAGAGTAAGGAATGAATAATTTATTCTGTTTTCTTTCTCGCTTTAGTATTATAGGCCTCTCCGTCCTTGGTAATTATAGCTACCTCGCCATTATTATTAAAATCAATATATATGTATATATACACATTATATATATATATATATATATATATATATATATATATATATATATATATATATATATATATATATATATATATATATATATATATGTATGGGAAATGAAAAAGGAAAGACCAAACAGGAAGTTTTTATGTGTTCATCAACGTTTCGTCTTTATTTGTAAGACTTCTTCAGGATGATAATATAAAGAAAAACAGTGGCTACTATTTCCTCCCTTCAACCCACCATGTCAACCCTATATGTCCACGTACTTGCATGACATTTTTCTTTATATTATCATCCTGAAGAAGTCTTACAAATAAAGACGAAACGTTGATGAACACATAAAAACTTCCTTTTTGGTCTTTCCTTTTTCATTTCCCATTACGTCGGATTACCTTCATCCTTCTTTTCCCATATATATATATATAATATATAGAAAATGATAACAGCCGAACCTAAACCAATAGAGGATACAGCCGGCTCCTGTACAACCAGAGATCAATGCCCCTTGGATGGGAACTGCAAAGTAACATCAATAGTATACGAGGCGAGCATTTCCAGACAACCAACGGACAAGAAGGAGATATACATTGGGATGACAAAGGGCATGTTTAAGCAAAGACTATATGCCCACAGGCATACCTTGAAATATAGAGATAGAGTAAATACAGCTTTAGGGGCCCGTGTATGGGAACTAAAGGATGAGGGAACACCTTTTACCATCAGTTGGAAATTAATAGAAAGACGAAAACCATATTCCCCAATATCAGGCCGCTGTGCACTTTGCGATGCTGAAAAATATAACATCTTGCGAACCATCAATGACCCTAACATTATATGCCTAAACAAAAAAGGGGAGATATATAAGGACTGTATCCACAGGAGAAAGGCACTTCTGATAAATTGGGCAGAACAAAATACATAAGTCATAACCGCAGAGTACCCAGAATACGGACTTTTAGGATTTCGGATTTCACAATGATGAATTCGCCTTCCGAATTTCGGATTGAACTGTATGGTATCCCGACTGTGGCCCTAAACTCGATTTCTATTATTGCATGTTTTAATTATGGATGGTTTTTATATTTATGTTTTTATATTTATGTATATAACTGTTTTTAAATTTTTAATCTGTATATTTTTTAAATTTTTAATTCTAATTTAAAATTTCAAATGTGGAGTACCCCATATCCCCATTTTTCCTTCTCTTGCCTTTTATCTTTTATTTTTATTTTTACACAATTTTGTTATCATTTATTTTATCTAACAGTGTATTTATTTCATCTTTATTTATATTTATCTTTCTTCATTTTTCTTTATTTTTCTTTATTTTTCTTTATTTTTTCTTTATTTTTCTTCATTTTTCATTTTTCATTTTTCATTTTTCTTTATTTTTCTTTATTTTTCTTCATTATTCTTTTTCATCTTTCTTTATCCCCCCCCCCTTTATTATTAGTACATAATTTTTTTTATGATTAGTACCATTACGACTTCATAAATTTATAAATGGTGTGACTACAATTTATTTAATTATAAGTTTTATTTTTAATGATTTATTATTTAATATTTTTAGAAATATTTTATATACATTAGCATATTATTTCAATATAATTTTTAATTTTATAATTTATATATTTTTTAACTTAATATAATTTTATTTTTATTTTTAACGTTATCTCCATTTACTTTCGATAGTATATATAGCGTCTCTATTAGTTAAATTTGAATACTTTCCATAACGGGCCACGTAATTCCACGCACGTGACAATTTAAACATGCTAGGTTCCCATCTGTCCAACTGTTAACGTTATTCCCATTTAATTTCTTGCTTTTTCGATGTACAGCGTTGCTGTTGTTTTGATCTGAAACTTTTCCATAACTGACTACGAATATTCCACGCACGTGACAATTTTAAATCTGAAAGTGTTCCATCTTTCCAACGGACAATATTTTGAAATTCCTGGCGGTTGTTCTCACTCATTAAGCTATACGACTCCGCTGATGAAGGTCCGATTTTCTCGGATCTGAAACCTTGGTCCGGATGTTGTTGTAACACTTTATTTAATATTAATATATATATATATATATATATATATATATATATATATATATATATATATATATATATATATATATATATATATATTAATAAAGTTCAAAGAATCATGAATTTTTGAATACAGCTTCTAGGCTTGAGGGTCCAAATGTTGTCTATATCTAGTTAGGTTTTATGCAAACGAGTTAAAAAAGGGCCGAAAGCTATTCGTGAAAAATTTCAAAAACCTCCGATTGTTTGTGAAATTTTAACGATAGGTATGAGACATTAATAAGTAAATATTTCACAAATTTCAGTTTCTTCGCAGTATTATAAAAGAGGTTTTAGGTGTCTTAATATCGGCACCGACCCATTTAAAAATTCAAATATTTCAGATTTGCATTAAATGTTAATCAATAATCACTACACACAAATTAAGCAAGATTCTCTGAATTTCAATTTCTTCTTAAGCTCTCTTAAGCTTAAGCCTTTAATTCGAGACATTTTCTAGAATCAAAATGATGTAATGGAGTTTGATCAAGATTAGAATAAGGATTCTAGACTTAAGGTTTAATATCATTATATCTGTATTTTAATCTTTGCATTGAGACATAAACGTGGTGCAACCTCTCTTCTATTCAGGAAATCAATTTTGTCGTCCTTGGACGTGTATTCTTCTATTATCTATATAAAGTTAGATATGTTGATATGTTTATGCATTTGTATTGCAGGTTCCACTCTGAAACTAATTCGCCCATCATTTTTTTTTTGAAACGCAGCTTAATTGTTATGATGTACCTACATATTTTAGCGTTGCTCAGACGAGCACACGTTTGCACTGCATATTCAAACGATTCAAGCTACAATGCTGTAAATATCTAAAAAAGAATCCATTCACTTCACCCTTATTTTAGACTAGCTGGCTTGGCAAAGTTACGTTAGTAGAAAATACTTGAAATATATATATATATATATATATATATATATATATATATATATATATATAAATAAAATACATTGGTCTTTATTATAGTGCGGATGATTTTTATTTAGTTATGATCTGACAAGCACGAACTTTATTTACCCGGAAGTAAAATGCTCCAGTTGTTTTTGAATTGGAAGTATTGTTAGATTTTGCCTTACACTTTTAAATTTGTGATTTTGAAAACTTTGGCGTAATCATTTGAGAGTAGTTTTTGGCGAAGAAAGACGTCTCCTTTCTTACGCCAATCATACCAGTCGAGGATCCGCCCTCGACAATCAGTCCGACCAGCACTGAGCGATTGTGGTGGAGACTTCACCTTATTTTCTTCTGTCGGGCTGTTGTATTTGTTATTTTCAGCTCTAGAAGGTGCACCCTCTGAGGTATTGCATTGTTTGGTCATGCCCATAAAATTAGCCCCCCCTTATCCGTGCGTATAAATCTGCAAAGTCGCCATCAAGAAGAAGAAGAACAAAAACATGAAGAGGAAGAAGAAGAAAAACAAGAAAATAAAGAAGAAACATCTTTGCATTTATAAATGCTTCATTTTCCTTTTTTTCTCTCTTTATATTAGGACTCAGCTTCAAAATTACAAAAAGGAGGAAAATTAATAATAATAAATAGAAGAAGAAGAAGAAGAAAAAGAAAAAGAAAAAGATAAAGAAACATAAAAAGAAAAATAAAACAAAGAAGAAGAATCGAATTAAAGTCTAACAACAATGAAAAGTAAAAGAATATAAAAAAGGGAAACAATCGATCGAATCACGACTGAAATATTACAACAACAACAACAACAACAACAACAAAAACAGAAGAAAACCAACGACATAAGAAGAAGAAGAAGAAGAATAATAAAACTCTCTATCGAGGAGCTCTTTTCGGGTTAGTGGGTAAGAAAGGGATGGGTGATGCCGAAATAAAGAAATTGGTAATTCTGCTTCCTTCCCTTTTCCCCCCTCTTCTTCCTTTCGGTGCAATGAGAGTAAATCTTGTCCATCTCATCGGAGAAGGATCTGCCAACAACTCTAAACAATCAGATCCTTTTTCCAATGGACGAAAAAGTCGGGCAAATTAATAGGAAACGAAAGCTTGCAAGCAATTGCAATGCAAGTACAATAATAAAAACAAGAACACAATAAAACAATATACCTTCCAACAACAAAAACAAAAAACAACGATGTTAATAGCAATATCGTTATTAAATAACTTATATCATATATAAAATTATATATGTTTATTTTTAACTGTATTTACCATCACTAAAAGTAATATGAATTATTTACTTACGTACATAATACACGTGTGTATACATGTCTTATAAACTTACGTATATAATATAGGTGTGGGTATATATGTAACAAAAATCCGTGCACTTATCCTGACGATTCCCTACGGAATCTTATTTTATTATTAGAGTTAATGGTGGCTACAATACTAAATAATTCCCACTACATAAATATATTCTACTGTAACTAAATGTATCTGAACTTAAAATTGGATAAAAAAGTTCTTAAAAATATAATACATCGCTACATATCCTCCATCAACTCTAATAACAAAATAAGATTCATCATTTATTATAAAAAAAAATGAAAACATGGAAGCATGTAGTTACAAATAACACTTCTCAGACCCAAAATACATTAGAGAAAAACCAATATAATATATCAGTTTCAATGCTCCATGGGAGAATGTATCTCTGGCAATAACAATAAAACTAATTCTTACAACGGTTTCACAACCACAACACTTTCCCTGAAGACTCACCGTACATCTCTCCGACACTAGCTCCATTTGCCAACACCTAAATAACATGATTGCTCCCCTTTTCTTAATATATACACATCCTAGTTAAAAATACTAACATAATACACCACGATACCAACAACAAAAGATAAAAAATTCTTGAAGCCCTCTAGATAAAAACTCAACATCCCACAATCAATAATGTGAATTACGGAACTAGTCACAACATTTTAAAGTGTCTAGCATAATAATTAACGTTACCAAATTCTTAGCCGTTAAGCAATCATACTTGTGAATCTTGCACGCGCTTAGAACGTAATAAAATTCTTAGCCGTTAAGCAATCATACTTTTGAATCTTGTACGTGCTTAGAACGTAATCACGTTCGCATGTAACATCCCAATATTATAGACGCCCATTTTTAAGTTATAAATTACTAGCAGTTAAAAAAAACATATTTGTAAAGGCACCAAGACTAACACCACCTGATGATGATTTGACGATTCAAATCGAAAGTACTCGCAAAACAGGAGAAAAAAAATGGAAGAAGAAACGCACGGAACTTACATACACCAATTGGACCGAAATACGATATGTATTATTCGGAAAATTAAAAGAAATTTTTTTCAGAGTCTCATCAGGCAAAAAGACTCCGTATTATTTAATAATGTTTGCCTATATATATATATATATATATATATATATATATATATATATATATATATATATATATATATATATATATATATATATATATATATTCATTATTTAGTATACAAGTTCTACAAATTCAACATCAACAAAGTTCTGGTGTACGATCGTTTCTGAGACAAAGATTTTTAAAATTATTATTAAGTATCTTCATCAGCACAAATTAGAAGGAACATTATAAAACATTTTGGAAATGGTTCAGACAGATAGCAGAGTCCCCAAACAGAACCTCGGAACACCAAAGACAAAGTCTACAACAGTACTAAAACAACTAAATTAAACAATATTTTCCATTATTTTTTAACATAGCAAGCTGAATGAGCCACTTTAAGTAAGTTGACAACAAGCCGTCAACTACAACGTAATGCAACGCCCTAAACCCCGCATATTGAGTGCTCTCAACAACCTACTTTTATGGCCGCTGCATTTTCCACATAAGCCGTTAATTTACTCTCCCATTTCTGGATAATGCATGGTGGGTACATCGGTACACACTCCGACTACTGTGTTAACGTGACTTTCGTATTGGATTGGTTTGAACCGTGTGACCAGCAGGGATTGTCTCCCTCCCTACTCATGATTGTAGGTTGGGCATGAAACACATGTGTATATGGGTTTATTCAAACATTGAACCATTAATCAATCTAGCTATAGTCCGACACCTAGCTTATGCTAAACTTCCTTGTGATCATCAATACGGATTTAGACCAGCACGATCTACAGCAGATATCCTAACGATCATCGCTGAACGCATATATCATACACTGGACAAGGCATGTGAAGCTAGGGCGGTAGCGTTTGATATATCCAAGGCCTTTGACAAAATATGGCATGAAGGGCTTCTCCTAAAACTGCACTCATATGGTATTACTGGACAAATATTTAATATAATTAAATCCTTCCTAACAAAAAGAAAGATCCAGGTTGTCCTCGATGGCCGTTCATCTAAGCAACATGACATAAATGCTGGTGTACACCAAGAATCCACCCTATGACCTCTACTGTTCCTGATTTTCATAAATGGCCTCCCTGATGTAATTGAGACTGAGATAGAAATACTTGCAGACGACACCACGCTCTACTCTCGTCATGTGGGCAAAACCGACGCGCACATATCTGAGGCAATGGCTGAATCCTTAGAAAATGACCTCCAGTCTGTAGTGGATTAGGGTAAAAAATGGATGGTAACTTTTAATGCCGCAAAGACAAAGCTCCTTTCATTCAACAACTACAAGAAACATCTTCAACTACCGATTGTCATGGCAAATAACATCCTACCTGAGAGTTCATCATTCAAACTCCTCAGCCTTACTTTCACAGATAACATGAATTAGAACAAATACATTGAAGACATTGTCAGGGCTTCAGCAAAGAAGGTGGGCTCCCTCTACAGTGTTAGTAAACTTCTCACACCTGACATTATCCTATATCTCTACAAAGCCACCATTCGCCCATGCATAGAGTATTGTTGCCACATATGGGCTGGTGCATCACCCACTAGTCTCTCCCTCTTAGACAAGGTTTCAAAAAGATTCGCCAACAATAGGTCCCTTACTATCCACCAAGCTCCAGAACCTATCCCACTGTCGCAATGTTGCTTCCTTGCCCCTGTTTTACAAGTACTTCAATGGATTGTGGTCTGATGAGCTTGCTGCTCTGGTGCCCATAAGACGCAAATTCACTAGACCAACCCGACACTCAGCCAAATCCCATTCATTCACTATGGAGGTCCCCAGATGCCGAAGAGCTTTCTTCTCCAAAAGCTTCTTTACTTGTGCTGCTGGACTCTGGAACTCCCTCCCTGCTCCCCGTTTTCCTGGCGGTACTGACATGCAGAAATTTAAAACTAATGTAAACAGACATTTGGCTGCACAGCTACCAATTTAGGTTGACCCCGCCCTAAATACCCTCACTCTTTTTCTCGGTCGCCCCTTACGTGAACAGTGGCGGCCTGCCTTGTTTGGGGGGAACTATATATATATATATATATATATATATATATATATATATATATATATATATATATGTAATACATCAATGCACAAACACATATATACAGATTCGTACATACATATTTGTATATTATGTATATATATATATATATACATATATATATATATATATATATATATATATATATATATATATATATATATATATATATATATAATATACAGGCCACTTGAATAATACAAAAAGCAGCAGTGATAATGGCATATACATATACATTCAGTGTCTTGTCAACGTCTTTTTCGTTCGTTTCTTTTCGCATTGTTGTTCTCTTTCTTCTTCATCTCTCTGGTTTCTTCTCGATCGCGATTATTTTTTAAAACTGTATTTTATATTCTACGCCTATATCCCTATTGCCACTCTTAGTTTAGTGTTGTAAGGCTTGTCACGTGTTGAGGAGAGATGGATAACAATTGTTGGCCATTTGTATCATCCATAAGAATAACATCTGATCTTTTTAAAATAACGAATTATTTATTGTGTGTGTCACCTATTTTCCCGTTGTCTGGATAACTGTTGGGACACCAAATATGTATTCGATCGACCTGGTGCAAATGCATTTGATGAGTACGCAAGAGATAGAAATGACTGATATTATCTTAGCTGTCCTATGGTCTGAATGAGCGTTGGGACACCAAAGATGATAACCAGCTTTCTCCGGCCCTCCCGATTTTCTGTCGTATTGCGCGTGCTACTCAGCGCCAGCCCTAACCCACTCTCGAATCTTGTCATCCCACCTCTTCTATTGTCTTTCCTCCTTTTTCTCTCTCTTCAGTTCCTCGCAAGATTGTCTTCGTGATACATGATGAACGTGTGACGTGGCCGTACCACTTCTTGTTCCTCTTTTTAAACAGTGGTCAGTAGATCTTCATATGGTCCAACTGCTTGTATGAATCTGTTCTCCACCTCCTCATTAGTAATATCAAACAACTGAACCCCAAAAAAAAAGATTCTTGGCAAGCCGTTTTCTTAAATAATAACATTCTGCCCAATTTCAGCCATCGTCTCCTCAAGCTGTGTGTTTCATCGTCCACCTCAAAAAATCACTAACCCTTATCCTCAAGTGGTTTTTAGGCCTTGATAAGTGGTTACTCATTAGTACAAAAATATAAATATTAAACCTCTCTTATCTCTCATCTGTCCGGTGGTCTGGATGACCGTTGCGGTACCAAAGATGACCTGGCAACTAGCTTTCTCCAACCCTCTCGATCTTCTGCCTTCCTGAGCGTGCTACACAGCTTAAGTTCTGTCCACTCTCGTATTTCATCCTCCTCTTTCTTTTTTGCCTGCCCCTCCTTTTTCTCCTTATACAGATCCTCGCGAGATTGCCTTCGTGAGACCTGATGAACGTGTGACATGGCCGTACCACTTCTTGTTCCTCCTTATAAACAGTATGGAGTAACTGCGTGTATAAGCCTGTTCTTCACTTCCTCATTAGTAACGTGGCCCCTCTATGAGATGTTGAGCATCTTTCAGAAGCATCTCATCTATGTGACCTGTATGATTCTCACCAGCTTCACAGTTAGGGTCCACGACTCACACGCCGACAGAAATATGGAGATGACCAGGGAGCGCATCAATATGGTTTTTGAGTTGAATGTGATCTTCCTATCATTTCATATGGTGATGGCATACATAGGAATAAAGGTAATAAGCAAATGTCAGATTATGACAAAGTTTCGTAACTGAAACGAAATACAAATTCAACAGTAGCATGATTTTATGTTAATTTTATTCTGTTCTATTTAATCTGTTTGTTTGTTTTTTGCTTATTGTATTATTCAATCAATCAATATTATTTATCTAAAAATAGCAAAGTGCAACAAGCCATGTAAAAATACAGTAAAACTATTGCATATATATATATATACTGTCTAAATGTTTGTTCAAACACGGGCAGAGTGGAAGGGCAACAACACGCGCTCGCATTCTAAGGTATGTTTTTTTGTTGGTTTGTTTTGTTTACTAATACTGTCATAGATTATCAAGGTCCAAAAGCCTATCGAGGATAAGTGTTTATGAGACTGCCAGGTAGACGGTTAGACACACACCTCGGGAATTGGAGACAAAGGTTAAAACTGGTCAGCTTTTGATTATTTAAGAGGACGGCTCGACAAGAATTTAGTTACATTAGATTTGAAAACGACACTTTTGTAGTAAACTATGAAGCAGCCATGTGGTATTGTGTTCCACAGACGGGTAGTTCTTGAAAAGAAACTCTGACCATGGAAGTTCTGTTTAGTTCCAGGTGCACTGAAGGAGAAGGGAAAGTTATTTACAGCGGTTGTAGGTAGACGAGTTTTTGCTATGAATGTTTTACTGGAGGAAACAAGAGATTGGAGCTTAGTAGAGCACCTATCATGAAAATAATGATAGAGTAGAGAAAGACTAGCAACGTCTCTTCTGTGCTAACTAGGTTGTAGGAAAGAAAAGAGTACATCCCCCCCCTACTAGATTTAAAAGTTGGTTTTGTGCATTTGATAAATTATTAATGAACAAAATGATGACGTCAGAGATGTCTTTTGATGTAAACAATCAATAAACGATGATGCGCATGAAATCAAAAGAAAATTGTTTAACTGTAAAGACAAATGTAAATGTAAATCAATTTTATTGCAATATAAATATTTTCCTATTTTTTTTCAATGACTGATTGATTTGTTCGAAAAATCTAGCATTTTCCTCCGCCATTTTGTTTTATTAAAAATAGTCACCACTTATCAAGGTCAGATGCCACTCGAGGATAAGGGTTAATGAGATGGAATGGTTGTCAGAACCAAGTTCTAATACTTGTGGGACGGTTCTAAAAAAAGGTTTCGTCCATGGAAATTTAACCTGACGCTAGCAACACATTGTCACAGGATTGCTTCCCTGAGAGCTACAACACGATCATCTTCAAATGGCAATAAACACCTGTTCTTAAAACGTCCTCATAATTGATCAAGTTGTATTCATTTAATTAATGGTTTTTAATTATCTCATGATATTCTTCATCATTCAATTAGCCTTCTCATTATGACCCTAATCCTTGAGTGGCTTTCAGCCTTGATAAATGCGGACTCATTAGTAAATAATAAAAAATAAAATAAATTAAATAAAACAAATAATACATTTTTTTAATCAATACGTGTACAGAATAAAGTTACACTATTATATAAAAAATAAGTTATTCTTTTCTTGCCCAGGCAACGTCGGGTGGCCCCTTTTTAGCTAAAAGGGGGCATCACTTATCAAGGCCATATGTTACTAGAGTATAAGAGTTAATGAGATGGGATGATCGTCAGAACCAATTCTGTGCGGACGGTTCTAGATAGGAATCTGTTGACATCGGCTTTGAAGACGATCAAGTTGTAACCTGCAGGGAAGCAGTCCCGCAGCAATGTGTACATAGACAGGAAGCCATTACCAAGAATCTCTGTTCGTGGAAAAGTGTTTAAAAAATAAATAGAAATAAGTAAGTACGTTTATATCTAAGTTCCTATTTGCTTGCCTCCCCATGAGGGCAGATTTAAACAGCAGGTCGTTTTTTTTTTAATGTGGGGAAAATCCAGCTCTCAGAAAAGGGGCATTCTGGATTTGGACAAAAATAAGTCACCACTTATCAAGGTCAAAAGTCACTCGAGGATAAGGGTTAATGAGATGGAATGGTTGTCAGACCAAGTTGTAATCTGTGGGAAAGTAGATTTTTCCAACTATTAACATCTGTTTTGTAGTCATGATATCATCCTCCCAGTCATCACCTCCTCCTTTTGAGGGGTCAGAGTATGTAGTCCATTCACAATTATATTATCCTTCCAGCCTAAATATGCGACCGAATAAAGCATATATTCTCTAGTATTAAAAAAATATTTTTCTTATGTCCTATCTATTCTAGCATATTCATTCTCACTCTTTCTTTCTCTCTCTTTATCTATCTATCTATCTATCTATCTATCTATCTATCTATCTATCTAAGCATATTTATCTATCTATCTATCTATCAGGATTTTCATACCTATCTATCTATCAAACTGGGCAATTGCACAAAGGGATAACGTAAAGATAATCCATTAAATCAGAGATAGAAAGAACAAAGTAAGAGCCTTTGTGACGTCATAAATTGATGTCGCCTTCGTTACTTGATATAATCCACTAAAACAGAGAGAGGGGTCTATATATACATATCTATCTATCTATCTATCTATCTATCTATCTATCTATCTATCTATCTATCTATCTATCTATCTATCTATCTAAGGAACGCAGTAAGAGCCTTTGTGACGTCATAAATTGATGTCGCCTTCGTTACTTGATATAATCCACTGAAACAGAAAGAGGGGTCTAAGACATCGGGAAGGTATCCTTTCAACAGATTTCTTTACAAAGAAACCGAAATGTGGTAGAGTTCATTTCGTAATTAAATCGTATCTTAAAAGTGATTTAAAAAAAAAAAAATTCGATTGAGTATTTCCGCCATTGATATATTTTTTTTTTAATTAAAAAAATACTTGATTAGGAAGCATTTAAACCGTTAAATAAAGTCATTTCTGGCTTCTGTTCTTGCTTCCAGGAATTCCGTCGCTCTTATATCTAATATCGGCTTGTATTTGATCCTTTTCTCGGGGGTCGTATCAAATTACTGGCGCGCAGTATTTTTATGTCTGGCAACAGGACGTTTGTTGCACTTTGGCTAACTACACTAATCCACACTGATCAGTCGATGAAAGCGTAATAATGTATTAATCACGTTGAGACAAGAAACACACTTACACATACACGAGAAATAATCACGCAACGTTATTAATATAGATTCAAACGATACTGTTGAAGGAGGCAATGCATGAATGTCGGTATTACAACTTTATAGACACACAAAAAAAATCCATTAATCAACAATGAAGAATTGCAAACATAGGAATTTAATAAAGCATAAAAATAACCCGCTTATTTGGAAATAAACAGGTACAAATGACAATGTTTTAGAGTCAGTTGCCGGCATCGCTAGAATGTATGCGTTAATTTTCTGGTCTTCTGAATACTCCAACGGTGTTGGACGGGTATCGACGTCACATTGAGTTTTGTCTTCTTCTCCTTTGGGTCACCGATCAATTGATGGTGAAACATCGACGAAGTCCGTGCGCCATGATTCTCGCTCACACACTGCGTCCAGAAGCTCCAATCCTGAGAGAATAGTGGCCATCTCCAGAAGAGTGTTGATTGTAATATGAGGCGTCTCAGCACATCGCTTGACCTCTGGGGACCACCGAACCACTTTTCCAGTGGGTTCGCCGTGTCAAGATACATGTCCAACTTAAGATATTTGTGGAACGCAATCATACTACATGTTATTTGTTACATGGTCTCGCCATGATCTATTATTTTATTTAACTTCTTGCCAGGAGGTTACACACAAGGTCAGGTGTTGTTTCAAGTCAGAGCACTAGGATACGCACACTGTGGCCTACAAACAATGCCTGAGAAGCCCCTCGGCATACTTCGATAGCGATTAGTAAGCTAACCCCTAAGAAGATAAAGTCTGAAAGGGTTGGCCTCTTAGAACTGAACAGAAGTGGTTACCGCCCCCCCCCCCCAAAAAAAAAGAAAAGAAAAGAAGAAAACCCACTGACGATTAAGTACAAACAACAGAGCGAACTAAAACAAATGCACATCTATGGCGCGAGAATGAGAACGTTGTTTCTGCGATGGGCAGCCGCCGTTTTGTGTCTCAGACCAAACCTTCACAGACTTCGTATCTAACCGCCTGACTTTGTTGCTCTGCGCATAGGAAACTTCTACCTTGAATGTATAATGAATAGCTACGACCAGCAAGAAAGACTCTCCTGCAAACCCAACAATCCCGAGGTGCGATTTTCATGTGCTTTGTGCAGAAGACCTATTCGCTTGACAACAATAACAACAAAACAGCAACAGCAGTTATAGTCAACAACTGATCGAGTCAACAGCTGGACCAGCGGTGCTAGTCAACAGCTGGACCAGCGGTGTTAGTGAACAGCCGGGCGAAGCAGATATGGCCATAACAGCTTACCATGTTGACTAGTCTAGTTTGTCAAACTGCAACAAACGTCCTGTTACCGGACAGAAAAATACTTCATTTGATACAACCCCGGGTCAAAGATCAAATACAACCAGCTATATCTGATATTGGAACGACCGAAATCCTGGGGCAACAACAGAAGCTAGAAATTACTTTTTATTTAACAGTTTAAAAGCTTCCAAATTCCTTCAAATTTCATCTATCTATTAATAGAAGATTACGACAGCTGACTAGTTTACGAAGAAACCGAAACGTATTCTGGTAGATTTAGTTTCGCAATTAAAATAGTTTTTAAATAGTTTTTTTTAGTTAGTTTTGGTACTTGACACTGTTGCATTTTTAAATATTCGAATAATAGTAAATGAATAAAATAATACTATATAAGTCACTAAGCGACGGGAAAAACACATTCATACGCATACATACACTTAATTTTATGTAGACGATACTCTTCTATTGAATTTCTGTTGAAAGAAACCCTTCTTCATGTGATAATTTTATTGACAGGAATCCGTTTAACTTAGCCATTTTCACTCTATTATATTTCGGCTAGTTCTGGAATCTGTAAGCCTGAACCCACACGTCAGTTGTCCCCATAAGCCACTGATTCTGACATTGAAACCTGACACATACACAGAGCAATCTTACACAAACAATTTTGCATAAAACAGTTGCTGACGTCAGTGTTTTTGTACGATGTTGTACTCATGTGTGTAAAACATTAAATACCTTTATATATTTATAGTGTCGTAAATGTTTGCAAAAAAATAGCCAGAAAGCTGAGAGAAGATTCATATTTATTATGAACTTTGAAAAGTCAAGTTTCAGTCCCGGTGCACATGTCTTTTTACATAATACAGACCGTGTTTGAGTGGTAAAAATTTAGAGGTCAAGAGGTCAAAGAGTGATACCAGGCGGAAGTTGCAAATCACGTGATTTCCTGGCGAATCTCTCTCTCTTTCTTTGCGTCTCTCTTTCTCTCTCTCTCTCTGCGTCTCTGTCTGTCTGTCTGTTTCCCTCTCGCTCTCTTTCTCTCTCTTAGCCGACGAGATTTCAAGCAGAGAAGTGTCTAGCGGCTCTCCCCAAGGAGAGGATGGCAGCACACACGGGTGGCTAATGTAGCGTTCACGTATATATATATATATATATATATATATATATATATATATATATATATATATATATATATATATATATATATAAGTCATGTACATTTTATATTCCAATAACCAATGTTTTTTATTTTGAATTTTAATTTTAATTTTTTCATATTTCCAAAAAAACATAACATTTCTGTGGGATGTATTTTTTTACGGTCTGTTTCATTTGCCGTGAGCCAAACAACATTTTTATGTCAATATTGTCTCTGCAACACTATAAAATCATCAGAAAAATCCACAAAGAATAAAAAGTTCTAGGATTGAAATGTCTTGAAGAGAACCTACACTATACAGTGGGTCATTTTGGGGCGAAAACAAATAAAAAACAAAGAAAAGAGCAAATCCAGTTCAGAGCTAGTACATCCTAAAAGTTATGCGGACATTTATAAATTTTAAGTCAGTAATATTTCTAAAAATGGTTAATAAATTCTCTCATTTATTTATAAAAATTCGAATTCACTTGAGGGTAATTTTTTACTTTCCTAAAGTTACATCAATTCGCCTGCGAATGCCTATTTAGGTCATTTGAATACGAAACAATCGTCGAGCTAAATATTTTAAAGAGACTGCTAATTAAAAGGCACTGATAGTATATGCTAATACATATATTTTCATAATTATATATATATATATATATATATATATATATATATATATATATACATTTATATAAATATATAAAGTAAGTTGAGTTCAACAAAATTAGAACATTATCTATATTAGTTCAAAGAATTCAAACACGATTATTTGGCGTACGTACGTTTCCAAGACAATTTTGAAACATTTTTATTTTATATTATACTTTTTACGACTCCAGACCGCTTCTTGATCAGCGCCTTTACAACCTAATATACAGAAGTCATTTAAGAAAAACACATCAGATTTCAGTATTATTAAAAAAAACAACATATATTTAGACAATATTGGAGACTCAGAAATTGACCATCAACATCGAGCCCCTATTGTGAGCACCAGCCAATATCTGATAAGCTCTCAGAACATAAACTTATGATGGCACGCCCACACCAAGAAACAAGGGCCAGTCGAACAACCTCTATCACAAAACTGGCCAAACATTTTGGACATGACTGTCTTACAAATGAGGCAGAAACGGACAAGTCTTCCACGGAAATAGCCCGGCAGAGGCGCCAGAAATACACCAAGACCTTCCATTGTAAAAAACTGGAAGAATGGGCCAACTAACAACGTGCTAAATATTTTATGGATGAACTATCCCAGGAAGGCTCTGTAGACTGGCTGAAAAAAGGATCGCTCCACTATGATCAGGAGAGAATGATAATGGCTGCCCAAGATCAAGGCTTGATGACAAATGCCTTTAAAAAAGATGAGTAGTCCTAGCAACAATAACAAGTGCAGGTTCTGTCACACAGAAGTGGAGAGTGTGAGCCACCTGACATCCAGTTGTAAGGTTCTGCTAGCGGATGGCTACCATACAATGCGACACAACGGAGTTTGCAAATATCTTCACTGGGCCATATGTAAAAAGTTGAATATTCAGTGTAATAGCAAGTCCTTGGATCTGAAAGGGAAAAGATAACGAAATACCAAGGTACGACATGAAAAGAAACTGGAATCTTAGGAAGATCTCCATCATTCCAGTAATTATAGGAGAAACCGGACTCATGAAATAGAATTTCAAAAGCTACCTGGCAAATATACCAGGTGAACTAAGTGCAAGAGAGATACAAACAATTGCACTGAAAGGGACAGTTAGAATCTTTAAAAAAATGTCTCGGCTGGAGTGTCTGAAATAGTGGGTGAATGTCTGACATCCGGTAAGATGCTCCATCTTAGCAAAAACAAAATTATAAGAAAATTAAAAAAAAAAAGAGAGATATAACCTCTCATTATGCAACCATATATTAATCTACTAGTCAGTTAAAAAATGACGATAACAATGGGAATACATTAGAAATAGCAAATCAAATATTTAAAATATTTAAAATATAGAATGAAGCAATAATAATAATAATAATAATAATAATAATAATAATAATAATAATAAAATTGGAATCAAAGGGAAGACTGAGACCATACAACGGACGACAATGATAACACAGCTGAGATCTTAAGTAAACTCCTTGAATGCGGAAACCTTTCCATATAAGCTACGAAGACTAACCAATCACATGCAAGGTGCAATAGGAAAAATTATATAAAGAGTACCACAAGAACCCAAGTAACAGAAACTGCAAGAAAGTTCATAAACTACCCCGTCACCTCAAAAGTGATGGCACCAGCCCCGGCTGATACCACACAAAACAGTCGTGAAGGGTCATGGGAGATAGAAACACCGAGAAGGAATATCACTAACCAGACCTCCGTTGGAAGAGAGCGGAGAGCACTGTCACATTGGGGAGGCTTATTGCCATCCAAAGCCCAGAGAAGCCCAATGGTCGTTGCTAACGAGAAATCAATGGTACGCGTCTGTTGTGATAACGCAAATTCATTTGCAGTAGTTATCGAAAGAGGTGAAAAGCACTGGAAATTTTGGGAGACTTGTTGTCACACAGAATCAAGGGAACACCACTCGTGACTATCAGTGAGCAATCACTGATGACGACCTGTGTGATAACTCCTAGTGAGTGAAGATAATAATAATTAAAAAATACAAAAAGTATATAATATGTATATATAAATATATATACAAAAATTAAGAAAAAAACAAACAATAAAATACAATTAAATTAAATTAAAATTAGGATTAAGATTAATTAATAAAAGGATGACAAATATAATTTTAAATAATTATAGAGAATAAAATATAATAAATAAATTAATATATAATAAAATATGATAATATATAATAAAATATCATAAAAATATGATAAAATATAATGAAATATAAGAAAATATATAAAAATAATAATATATGATAAAATATAATAAACATAATAAAATGTAATAAAATATAATAAATTATAATAAATATAATATAATAAAATATTAGAAAATATAATTAATACAATAAAATATAATAAAAATATAATAAAATATCATCAAATATAATAAAATGTAATGAAATATAATTAAATATAATACAATATGATAAACATATGATAAAATATAATAAAATATAATAAAATATCATAAATATAATAAAATATAATAAAATATAGTAAATATAATAAAATATAATAAATATAATATCATAAAATATTAGAAAATATAATTAATACAATAAAATATAATAAAAAATATAATAAAATATAATAAAAAATATAATAAAATATCATAAAATATAATAAAATATAATAACATATAATAAAATATAATAAATATAATAAAATATAACAAAATTCAATAAAATGTAATGAAATATAATGAAATATAATAAAATATAATAAAAATATAATAAAATATAATAAAAATATAATAAAATATCATAAAATATAATAAAATGTAATGAAATATAATGAAATATAATAAAATATGATAAAAATATGATAAAATATAATAAAATATAATAAAATATAATACAATATGATAAAATATAATAAAATATAATAAAATATAATAAATATAATATAATAAAATATTAGAAAATATAATTAATACAATAAAATATAATAAAAATATGATAAAATATAATAAAATATAATAAAATATAATAAAATGTAATGAAATATAATGAAATATAATAAAATATGATAAAAATATGATAAAATATCATAAAATATAATAAAATATCATAAAATATAATAAAATATCATAAAATATAATGAAATATAATAAAATATGATAAAATATCATAGATATAATAAAACATAATAAAATGTAATAAAATATAATAAAATGTCATAAGATATAATAAAAAATATAAAATGTAATGAAATATAATAAAATATAGTAAAATATAATATAGTATAATAAAAAAAATAAAATTAATACATAAAAATAAATCTAAGAATAAATAACATTATAAATAAGTAAATAAATAAATACAATAACATTTTATTGTATTTAAAAACAAACAAGATGAAAGAGATTTAAATAATTAGAAGATAAAAAAGTCTATAATAAAAAAACATAGAAATATACAGAGAAATAAAGATACAACTTGAAGATATAATTATAATTATAAAAAATGTACCATAAGAAGAAATACTTAAAATAATAGTGATGATGATTAGACGAATAAACTTTCATAGAAAAATACCAAAGAAGAAAAAAATTAAAAATTCAAAGTACAGAAAAATACAAATAGAAAAAAGATTATCTAAATAAAATTAAAAAGAATAGAAATAGAAAAAAACAATAGGTAAATATTGATATTAATAATAATAAAAATGATAATAATAATAATAATAATAATAATAATAATAATAATAATAATAATAATAATAATAATAATGATAATAATGATAATGATAATAATTTTAAACAAATGATAATAAGGAATGAAAATAATAATATTAATAAGAAAAAGATAAGAAAAAAATAAGAAAATTGAATTAAAATAATTAAAAGGTAATAAACAAAATTTTACAAAATATTCTATATATCAAATTTAATAAAAACACATACACATTATATATATAGTAAGTGCAGAAAAAGCAAATAAAAGTTATAAATGATAATTAAGCTACACAGAGGCGTCCGCGTTTCATCCTCGTAGTGAATTTTTAGGCTGAAATGACACTTTAGCCTGACGATTCCCTCCAGGGATAAACCGCGGACGCCTCTGTTTAGCTTAATTGCCATAAATATATGTATATAACTTACTACCTATCTCTACTCACGTTGAAGCTAATACTGAAAATTGGCACATAATATATTACATCTTCTTATGGGCTCTAACGCCGTTCGTAGGTTCAGTCTAGTATATATATATATATATATATATATATATATATATATATATATATATATATATATATATATATATATATATATATAGTTGTCTGCTTGATGTTTTTCTATTGATGTCTTTAAATAAAATAAACTTTTGTATGAGAACACCGGCGCCCGAGTGACTGTATTTAACAGACGACGAACAACATGGGTTCACATCGACGACGACGACGACGACGACGACGACGACGACGGCGATACGAGGTATACAAGATTTATACATCCATCGGTAAGCTATAATGTTCGCCCCTTATTCGGGTGTATCTGATTGGGCTGAATTGTTCATGTTACGAGGGGCTGTTTTCGGAAAATATATATTTCTGAAATTGAAAACAGTATTAGGGTTAGGGTTAGGGTTAGGTCAGGGTCAGGGTCAGGGTCGGGGTCGGGGTCGGGTCGGGGTCGGGGTCGGGGTCGGGGTCGGGGTCGGGGTCGGGGTCAAGGTCAGGGTTAGGGTTAGGGTTGAGTTTATAAATCACATTAATTTATGTGGTAACATTTTTAATTTTAAAAGTTAAGGTTAGGGTTAGGGTTAAGGTTAGGGTTATAAATCACATCAATTCATGTGGTAATATTTTTAATTTAAGTTCCGTATCCATCAATATTCTATTTAGATATCGCGGCAAAGGTTCACGAAATAGGACTTTCAGTTCAATGATTTAGTGATATTTATCGCATCTATTATATTTAACATAAAACGTAATGTGGATGCCAATATTGACTTTCTAGTGGTAAAAAAAATGGTCAACTCTGGCATTGCTTATACAAAAAATCATATTTAGAAAATTAGATATCATGATTATGTTTCAGTTTTTTTAGAAACCTGGCGCAAAGGTTAAAGTCGTTTAATAACAGCCAGTTATAAATGACAATCTTATGAGGATAGAAGGTTCAATCCTCATTATAGGCAATGCTTAATAAGAATAAAGTAAAATTTACTTACTTAACACTTTCACCACATCCATAACTCTTTTCAAATAGAGTTTTCTTTCACATAGTGTTGTTTGAAACCAAAACTTGAGTTTCGCTCGCTTTCTTCAATTTTAATATTTAGTCCTGATCTCAATTTATTAAATTTCGTAATGCATGCATGGATATATGTAAATTTACTACTACTGCAACCCACGTACACAGAGGAGACTGGAGAAGAGAATAAAGGAAAAATAAAGAAATGAAAAAGAAATGATGAAACAATTTTTTTGGTAATTATGCAGTTTACGGACCGGGCTGAAATAGTAACATTATTATTTAGAAACCAATACTAAACATAGGTAGGGGGGCTTTATTAACTACTCTATACTTTCACTAGCCCGGCCCATGAACTGCATAAGCACCCAATTTTTCATCACATTTTACTTTATCGGATCGTGAAGCAATTGTTTTAGATAAGACGTTATGTAATTTGAACATTTAATATGATGATTTTTTTTCATAGTTTTAGGATATCTATGTGGATATAAAAAAAATCTGTTTAAAAAATATCTGCAGTAATAAATTTATGGCACGACTTTACGTGTCTCGGTATTTCTCGCGTTTACGTAACATTGATTATTACACATTGACTTATTATTTTTATTTATTCTTAATCGAATATTTATTTACATAAAAAGTTCAATAATCTATAGTAATAAATTAATGGCACGACTTTACGTGTCTCTATATTTCTCGCGTCAACGTAACATTGCTTATTACACATTGACTTATTATTTTTATTTATTCTTAATCGAATATTTATTTACATAAAAAGTTCAATAATCTATAGTAATAAATTAATGGCACGACTTTACGTGTCTCGGTATTTCTCGCGTCAACGTAACATTGATTATTACACATTGACTTATTATTTTTATTTATTCTTAATCGAATATCTATTTACATAAAAAATTCAATAATCTATAGTAATAAATTAATGGCACGACTTTACGTGTCTCGGTATTTCTCGCGTTTACGTAACATTGATTATTACACATTGACTTATTATTTTTATTTATTCTTAATCGAATATTTATTTACATAAAAAGTTCAATAATCTATAGTAATAAATTAATGGCACGGTATTTCTCGCGTTTACGTAAGATTGATTATTACACATTGACTTATTATTTTTATTTATTCTTAATCGAATATCTATTTACATAAAAAATTCAATAACATATTATGAAACGAAATTACAAAAGAAAAACATATAAAACAAATGGTCAATGAAAAAAACCAGTAAAGTTTCAAAATAAAGCGAAACAAAAGGATATCTTTTGATTTTAACTTTTGTTTCGCTTTTATTTAATTAGTCACTGGTTTAAAGTAATGTTTTGCATTGTTTATGAACGATTTTTTGTGTAACATTTTAAATCATTGTTTGCTTTTAAACATATTTTATTCTGTCGGCAGAGTCTACATTTGCTGTTTTCCTCGGGTTTTATCTATTTAGCTTTAATGTAGTTTGTTCTAATTGCATTGTTCTGTGCAGCTGTCAATAGTGATTACATTTCTCTGTTCAAGTGTCATTTTTTAGCTATGTCCAGGTGTTTTCTAATTCTTATCTCTTGTATTCTTATGAATAATAATAATAATAATAATAATAATAATAATAATAATAATAATTATTATTATTATTATTATTATTATTATTATTATTATTATTATTATTATTATTATTATTATTATTATTATTATTATTATTATTATTATTATTATTATTATTATTATTATTATTATTATTATTATTATTATTATTATTATTATTATTATTATTATTATTATTATTATTATTATTATATTATTATTATTATTATTATTATTATTATTATTATTATTATTATTATTATTATTATTATTATTATTATTATTATTATTATTATTATTATTATTATTATTATTATTATTATTATTATTATTATTATTATTATTATTATTATTATTATTATTATTATTATTATTATTATTATTATTATTATTATTATTATTATTATTATTATTATTATTATTATTATTATTATTATTATTATTATTATTATTATTATTATTATTATTATTATTATTATTATTATTATTATTATTATTATTATTATTATTATTATTATTATTATTATTATTATTATTATTATTATTATTATTATTATTATTATTATTATATTATTATTATTATTATTATTATTATTATTATTATTATTATTATTATTATTATTATTATTATTATTATTATTATTATTATTATTATTATTATTATTATTATTATTATTATTATTATTATTATTATTATTATTATTATTATTATTATTATTATTATTATTATTATTATTATTATTATTATTATTATTATTATTATTATTATTATTATTATTATTATTATTATTATTATTATTATTATTATTATTATTATTATTATTATTATTATTATTATTATTATTATTATTATTATTATTATTATTATTATTATTATTATTATTATTATTATTATTATTATTATTATTATTATTATTATTATTATTATTATTATTATTATTATTATTATTATTATTATTATTATTATTATTATTATTATTATTATTATTATTATTATTATTATTATTATTATTATTATTATTATTATTATTATTATTATTATTATTATTATTATTATTATTATTATTATTATATTATTATTATTATTATTATTATTATTATTATTATTATTATTATTATTATTATTATTATTATTATTATTATTATTATTATTATTATTATTATTATTATTATTATTATTATTATTATTATTATTATTATTATTATTATTATTATTATTATTATTATTATTATTATTATTATTATTATTATTATTATTATATTATTATTATTATTATTATTATTATTATTATTATTATTATTATTATTATTATTATTATTATTATTATTATTATTATTATTATTATTATTATTATTATTATTATTATTATTATTATTATTATTATTATTATTATTATTATTATTATTATTATTATTATTATTATTATTATTATTATTATTATTATTATTATTATTATTATTATTATTATTATTATTATTATTATTATTATTATTATTATTATTATTATTATTATTATTATTATATTATTATTATTATTATTATTATTATTATTATTATTATTATTATTATTATTATTATTATTATTATTATTATTATTATTATTATTATTATTATTATTATTATTATTATTATTATTATTATTATTATTATTATTATTATTATTATTATTATTATTATTATTATTATTATTATTATTATTATTATTATTATTATTATTATTATTATTATTATTATTATTATTATTATTATTATTATTATTATTATTATTATTATTATTATTATTATTATTATTATTATTATTATTATTATTATTATTATTATTATTATTATTATTATTATTATTATTATTATTATTATTATTATTATTATTATTATTATTATTATATTATTATTATTATTATTATTATTATTATTATTATTATTATTATTATTATTATTATTATTATTATTATTATTATTATTATTATTATTATTATTATTATTATTATTATTATTATTATTATTATTATTATTATTATTATTATTATTATTATTATTATTATTATTATTATTATTATTATTATTATTATTATTATTATTATTATTATTATTATTATTATTATTATTATTATTATTATTATTATTATTATTATTATTATTATTATTATTATTATTATTATTATTATTATTATTATTATTATTATTATTATTATTATTATTATTATTATTATTATTATTATTATTATTATTATTATTATTATTATTATTATTATTATTATTATTATTATTATTATTATTATTATTATTATTATTATTATTATTATTATTATTATTATTATTATTATTATATTATTATTATTATTATTATTATTATTATTATTATTATTATTATTATTATTATTATTATTATTATTATTATTATTATTATTATTATTATTATTATTATTATTATTATTATTATTATTATTATTATTATTATTATTATTATTATTATTATTATTATTATTATTATTATTATTATTATTATTATTATTATTATTATTATTATTATTATTATTATTATTATTATTATTATTATTATTATTATTATTATTATTATTATTATTATTATTATTATTATTATTATTATTATTATTATTATTATTATTATTATTATTATTATTATTATTATTATTATTATTATTATTATTATTATTATTATTATTATTATTATTATTATTATTATTATTATTATTATTATTATTATTATTATTATTATTATTATTATTATTATTATTATTATTATTTGCACTAACTAGGAGTTCTCACACAAATCATCATCAGTGATTGCTCATTAATAATTTCCGATGGGGTTCCCTGAAGTCTGAGTTACAACACATCTCTCAATAGTTCTAGTACTCTCTACCTCTTCCGATAACCATTGCAAATGATTTTGCGTTATCGAAACAGCCGCTTACCATTGATTTCTTGTTGACAACTACCGTTGGTCTTCTCTGAGATTTGGGTCGCAATAAGCCTACCCATTGTCCCAGTACTCTCTGAATTCTTCTAGTCGAGGTCTGGTTAGTACTCTCCCTTTCAATTTTCCTTGACCTTTCACGACTATTTTTTTTAAATGAATTATTTTTGTGGAGAGGGGGCAGTTTATAATAATAATAATAATAATAATAATAATAATAATAATAATAATAATAATAATAATAATAATATGGACAGAGGGTCGAGGAGGGAAAGCGCAAACCAGACCTCCACTGGAAGAGCGCGGACAGCTCTGGGACCTTGGGGAGGCTTGTTGCCACTCGGGCCCCAGAGGGGACCAATGGCCCTTACCAGCGGGAAATTGGTGGTAGGTGGCTGTTGCGATACCGCAAGGTCATCAGCGGTGATGAACGAAAAGAGGTGGAGCATACTGGAAGTCTGAGGAGACTTGTTGTCACTCAGACTCCAGGGAATACCACAGGTTGTTGGCAGTGGGCGATCACTGACGATGACCAGTGTGATAACTCCTAGTGAGTAAATAATAATAATAATAATTTAAAAAATTCACGGAGGACAGCACACACCAGACCTCCACTGTAATAGTGCAAAGAATGCTGGAACTACTACTACTACTACTACTACTACTACTACTACTACTACTACTACTACTACTACTACTACTACTACTACTAATAATAATAATAATAATAATATAGATAATGACAGCTGGAATTGGTTGGTCATCGGTGATCTCAAAAGATCTACTGAGAGCACCTTAATGGCAGCCCAGGAACAAGCCACGCGCACTAGGTCGATCAAACATTACATTGACAAAACTGTAGAATCACCGATATGCCGATTGTGTAAAGAAAGGGAAGAAACCTTAGCGCATATTGTATCTGAATGCCCAATGCTAGCACAACATCAGTATAAAAAATGGAGACGCGACAAAGTCGCTCAGGTACTACGCTGGAGTATATGTAAACTTTATGAATTGGACCACAATGAGAAGTTGTATGAGCATAAACCAGAAGTTTTACAGGAGAACGACAATGTCAAACTTCTTTGGGACATGTGCATACAAACTGATAAGGTTCTTGAACATTCAAAACCCGACTTAATCTTTCAAAACAAAAACAAGAGAACTTGCTTAATCATTCATATAGCCTGTTCCTTTGATACCAGAGTGCAGGAGAAAGAACACGAAAAAAAAAATCAAGATCTAAAATGGGAATTAGGTAGACTATGGAAATGTAAAGAAGTAAAGGTGATTCCCGTTGTAATTGAAACGCTTGGAACCATAATGAAAAGCCACCATAAATGGCTTAAACAAATTGACGAGGCAATTTCTTTTCCAATTCTGCAAAAGGCTTGCCTGTTAGGAACAGCGAAAGTGTTAAGGTACAGCTTGAATATCTAAGGTCAAGGGAATTGACTTGATGTTCAGAAAAGAAAACCCCAACTAAAAACATCCAAAAGTTGAAACAACTATGAAATAATAATAATAATAATAATAATAATAATAATAATAATAATAATAATAATAATAATAATAATAATAATAAGAAGAAGAAGAAGAAGAAGAAGAAAGACAAACGATTAAATCATGAATCTGGACGAAATAACCGGGAAACTAATGACCATGCACAATGCACTGCACCCGAAGGATGAGACTGACTGACTCTATGTAAAAAAAAGAAAAGAAGGATGAATAGGACATGTAAGCAGCAGTTCACGAGGTAAATATTAAAAAAGCAGAAACATTAGGCAAATACATGGAACTCGCAAGAGAAATAGAACAAAAATAGAACATAAAGCACACCATTATAATACCGATCATAATAGTAAAACTGGGAGTAAAAAAAACTAGGAGAAATTGGAATCAAACGGAGAATTGACATCATACAAAACACAGCACTGATGAAAACAGATGAAATATTAAGGAAACTCCTCGAGTGCCGAAACCAACTCATATAACCAGAATACGCTGACGAATCACTCGTTATTGAAAGAAGCGGAGACTACTGAAAATCTGGGGAGATTGTTGTTACTCAAACTCCAGGGAACAACTCCTGTTCGTGTCAGTGAGCGATCACTGGGAATGACTCGTGTGATGGTTGTTTTGTTTTACGGCATATCAACCCTTTTCGGGTTATTTAATGCAAAATCTGGTTATTTTGGTAAAAAAAAAAATTATGCTTCAAGTTCTTTATATCTTCAAATATTTATTCATAGTGTTTGGTTTGGTTGTTTTTTTTTGTTTTTTTTACTGCATATCAACCTTTTTCGGGTTATTTAATGCAAAATGCGGTCATTTTATTAAAAGTTTTTATGCTTCAAGTTCTTTACGTCTGCAAATATTTATTCATGGTGTTTGGTTTGACTGTTTTTAGCTTTGCAGAACATGATTGAGTTTTGCAAATGGAAAGGAAAACAAAACAATAACATCAATGTTTGGTGCATTTTTGGTCAGGAAGCCATTATTTTTAGACAGCCTGATCTGGTAGCACCAGAGACTCGTGCGAGAACTCATCGTGAGTAAGAAATAATAGTATTAATGATTTTGCTGCTGATGATGGTGCTGCTGCTGCTGCTGATGATGATGACGACAACGACGACGACGACGACGACGACGACGACGTGCCGCTGAATTACTGAATGCTCTCGATATCTTGTTTGTAACGGAAGAATCGGAATAGAATTTTCAAGAGAAAACAATCACAATTTAAGTGAGCGACAATACGCCAATAAACACAAAAATGAAAATTTGAGATAAGGATAAACGAAAATGGACGAGGAACAGGGGTGCGAGGAGAGCGGTTGCGGGTTCGAACCCGGTCAAGCGAACCGGAAGTAAATTAGAGAGCATCTGTTTACGTATGTTGGTCGCCTTCTGTCGGCCATTTTCAGTTGACGGCGGAACAGCCACCCATCCACCCTATCCACTGTCCCCTATTTCCAACCACATTATGTCCGGCCTTTTATTTTGTCTCCTTTACGTTTTCATTCTTTCTTATCTTTGTTCTCCCCCCCTCCCTCTCTCTCTCTCTCTCTCCACCCCCTCTTTCTCTCTCTCCACCATCTCTCTCTCTCTCTTTGGTAGTTAATTTTTGTGGCACCGGTATTGCCAGCTTCCTTCTATCCCGCCATATCATTTTAATCTCTTTTTTAATGCACTGTAAGTATTTTTCTCTCTCATCCTCTTTTCTTTTCTTCCCTTTCTTTTCTTTTCTTCCTTTTTATTCCTTAATTTTTGTTCTCACTATATGATTTATTTGGGTTTTTCTTCAAATTTTTTTTTTGAAAACTGAAAGAAACAAAGAAACGAGCGAACGGGGAAAATAGAAGAGAAAAAAAAAACGAATGAAAAAAGAAGAAAAACTAACTAAAGAATTTAAAAAAAAATGGAATAAAATAAAATTCATCAATAATTACCTTCTTCCTTTCTTTTTTTTTACTTCATCCATTTTTGTTCTTTGTCACATTTCTTTTGCTCTTTACTGATTAACATTCCTTTTGATTCATTACTTTTTCTTTCTTTTTTATTCTATTAATTTCTTTTTCTTCTTTTTTTTTCTTACGTTATGCGCTTCTTTCTTTCTTTCCTTCTTTCTTTCTTTTATCCTTTGTCCTACATAATACGCTTTTTCTTCTTTCTTTCTCCGGATTTATATTATTTTGATTTGATTGATTTCTATTTCTTTCTTCATTCCTTGCTTTGTCTTATGTTAGGTGCTTCTTTCTTTCTTTTTTCTTTTTTCTTTCTTTCTTTGTATGGACTTGCGTTCTTTTTATTTGATTCACTTCTTTTTCTTCCTTGTTTTCTTTATTTGATTTCCTTCTTCTTTTTCTCTCTCTCTCTCTCTTTCTTTTATTTGTCACTATATACTCTATCTATGCCCCGTTCTCCCTTTTTTTTTTACTCCCATGTTTCTCTGCCCCCCCCCTACTTCCACATATTATAATTACTTTTTCCTCCACACTTGATCTATCCCCCCCCTCCCTCTGCCCCTCCCCCTCTCTCTTTCTCTCGCTCTTTCTCTAATTCTTGCTACTCGCGTTTATCTCCATTTCTCTTTCTAAACACTCAACTTTCCTCTTTAAGTTTTTCCAGCCGGTGGCCATTTTACGTCCGTCATGATGGCGGCCTTTCCACGCTTAATTGGTTAATTGCTCCTTTGTTACTCGTTAACGGTATTTAACGCTTATTTTCCCTTCTTTCTTTAAGGCTGAATACGGGTTTCTCTTACTTCTAGATCTGATCACGCACCACGTCTGTCGGTGCACCACAGTGTCCATATTTCCACATATGCTTATGTTATATATTGCCTGCGTACGTACAGCTTTCCGCTTTCATTTCGTCTCCACCTACAATGTGTTAACGTATTTACCCTCACGTGTGTACAGTAGAGCAAAGGTTGAGTAATCCTCGCCTGCACGTCCCCATAACTAACATTGTTTAAGTCCAGTGGTAAGAAGAGCTCTAGGACGCCGAAATCATGTTGATACACCAATTCTTATCAGATCGCCGAAGTTAAGCAACGTTGAACCTTCTCAAACTGAGATGGGTTACCACTTGGAGATATAAGGTGTTTTAAGCAAAAACACTCGACCCATGTGTAAAAATGGATATCAGCCTAGCTAGGGGGTAAACCGGCCATAGGCTAGCATCCCGTCAAAATAATAGTTATATGTCCTGCTCATCACTATAAGATTGGAAATACACACCGGACTATACACTAGATATATTGGATTTTGTGTGTGTGTGTATTAAAAAAGTTATGGACGGTATTTTCCATAATAAGGATAGATTAAGAAAGAAAATGGAAAATTGGATTAATAGTTTAAAGTTTACAGTTAGAACTACGTGGCAGGATATGACATCTTGACAGAAAGTACGTGGCAACAGAAAAGCTAGAGAGTTCCTGCCTCAAGTAAAATCAAGTATCGATTTGATCACACTTAAATATGAAATACTAGCTACTGCAAGAAAAACTCTCCCTGAATGTGTATATATGGATACCAGGCTTGCTAGAATGTATAACTGGTGACAGACTAACGTCCTGTCACATACATTGTTTAGATCATCCGCCCCGCTTAACGCTATATGACCACAGACTGAGATAGAGGCTTTAAAACAACGTGTGGCTGCGTCTATATCGTGAGTGACCTTCATTTTATTTCGTGGAAGTAAAAAGGCGTTATTAGTATGTAATATATATATATATATATATATATATATATATATATATATATATATATATATATATATATATATATATATATGTATGTATGTATGTTATAGGCATTAGTATTTAATAGAGTACAACATATTCTAAGCATCTGCTCTTCTCTTCAATGCAGCCTCTGGCTGTTGCTAGTCTTTCTCTACTCTATCGTTATTTTCATCGTAGGTGCTTGACTGAGCTCCAATCTCTAGCATCAACCCCCTTTAAAACATTCACAGTAAAAACTCGTTTAGCTAAAACAACAGTAAATAATTTTCCTTTCTTCCTATGTCTACCTAGAGCTACAAGAAACTTCCACGAGAAGAGTTTCTTTCCAAGAACTACCAGTGTGTGGAACACAATAACTTCGTGGCTGCTTCCCAGCTGACTACAACATGGTCGTTTCAAGTCCAATGTTAACAAATGCTTGTTGAGCCGTCCTCTCAGATAATCAAATTCTGCTCACTTTCAACCATCTTCCCTCATCATCACGGTGTTTGTCTCACCGCCAACCTGACAAAAACATTAATCCTTATCCTCGAGTGGCATTCCTACCTCGATAAGCGGTGGCCCATTAGTACAAAACAAATATATATATATTAGCCACCAAGATAGCCACAAAGTCACCATCCGTCCATGCATGGAGTATTGTTGTCATATCAGGGCTGGTACACCATCCACCAGTCTCTCCCTCTTAGACAAGGTCCAAAAAAGAGTCTCTAATCTGATAGGCCCCTCACTATCCACCAAGCTCCAGCCCCTGTCCCATCGCCGCAATATTGCATCCTTGTACTTGTTTTACAAACACTTCAATGGAATGTGCTTCGATGAACTTGCTGCTCTGGTTTACCCCCCTCCCCCTCTCGATGTAAATACACTCGACCAACCCGAACAATCAGCTAAATCCTATCAATTCACTGTGGAGGTCCCGAGAGTCCGGATAGCCTTCTACTCTAATAGCTTCTTTCCTCGAGCTGGCGACCTTTGGAACTCCCTCCCTGCTCCCTGTCTCCCCGTCTGTACCGACATGCAGAAATGTAAAAACTAATGTGAACAATCATCTCGCTGCACAGCTTCCAATTTAAGATGATCCCCCCTAAACTTTCACCCTAATTCTCAGTAGCCCCTTTACGTCTACAGTAGCAGACTGCATTGTTTACAGTGAACTATTGCCAAGGCTGCTGCCAAGAAGGTGGGCTCCCTCTACCGTGCTAGAAAACTTCTCACACCTGACAGTATCCTATATCTCTACAAAGCCACCATTTGCCCAGGCATGGAGTATTGTTATCACATCTGGGTTGGTGCACAATCCACTAGTCTCTCCCTCATAGACAAGGTCCAAAAATGAGTCGCTAATCTAATAGGTCACTCACTATCAACTAAGCTCCAGCCACAATGCCACAATGTTGGATCCCTGTGCTTACTTTACAAGTACTTCAATGGAATGTGCTCCGATGAACTTGCTGCTCTGGTGCCCCTAGACGTAAATATACTGGACCAACCCAACAATCAGCTAAATCCCATCCATTCACTGTGGAGGTCCCCGGATGCCGGAGAGCCTTTTACTCCAATAGTTTCTTTCCTTGAGCTGTCGGCCTTTGCAACTCCCTCTCTGCTCCCTGTCTCCCCGTCTGTACCGACATGCAGAAATGTAAAAACTGATGTGAACAATCATCTCGCTGCACAGCTCCCAATTTAAGATGATCCCCCCAAATTCCTACACCCTAATTCTCAGTAGCCCCTTTACGTCTACGGTGGACACTTGCCCCCTTGTTTGGGGGTGAACTCAGTTAAAAAAACAAAAACAAAAAACAAAACAAACATTATGCGTGCGCATTATTGTACTCGGTCGTTTCGTAGTAAATGGGTTAATACTCATATATAATTGAGTGTTAGCTTATAAGATTGCCAAGGGATATTATTACACATCAAAGTACTTTTATAATTCGTTGAAAGGATGCGTACGTAGGGATATACATTGAAATACAACGATGTGTTTATGTCTGTATGCTTATATGTGTATGTCTGTACGCATATGCTTTTTTATGTATGTATGTATATGTGTGTATGTCTGCTTGCACATATGTGTGTAAAAAAGAATATATTCATAAATTAGTTCAGGAAAAAGAATTAATTTATGTACGTATATGAATATCTAAATAAAACAGGAAAAAAAAGAACACCGAAAATTGTTTATATGTTTATCGACGTTTCGTCTTCATTACAAGACTTCTTCAAGATGCATATATATATATATATATATATATATATATATATATATATATATATATATATATATATATATATATATATATTGTGTGTATTTAGGCAGCAAGTTTTCATTTAGGCAAACGTTGTTGAATAGCACGGAGTGTTTCTGCTTTGTGATCTTTTTAAAAAATTTTTTTCCATCTTCCGAATGGTTAACTTCGTACCTCGATCAAACTGGTGTATGAAGTTTCCGTAGTTTTGTTGTTCCATCTTCTTTGCGAGTACTTTCGATTTGATATCCTCAAATCATCTTCAGGCGTGTTAGTGTGACAAAAGAATATGTATTTATAGAATGTAAAGAGAGGAAAAGAGTATGTCTTTACTTTTTATTTCATTTATTTATTCTATTTATTCATTTATTTTTTATTTTTATTAATTTATTTATTTATATTTATTTATTTATTTATTTTATTTTTTTATTTTATTTTTTTTTTAATTCATACAACTTAAAAAAAAGGAGCGTCTAAAGTATTGAAAAGTTACAAGGGCGTGATTATGTTCGAAGGGGTGTGAAGTTAGAGTTTGATTTCTTAAGCGCAAAAAAAAAAAAAAATTCGACCATGTTTTAAGAGCGTTTAAAATTCAAACGTGTAGTTGTTTAATGGTTAGGAATTTAATAACGTTGATTACTAAGCTAGACACTTCAAAATGTTGTGACTAGTCTCATAAACAATGTTATTGATTGTAGGGCGTTTCGTTTTTATGTAAAGGGCCTCAAGAATGTTCAGCCTTTTAATGTTGGTATCGTGGTGTAATATATTTGTATTATTGACTAAGATTTCTCTGTATTGAGAAGGGAGACAGTCATGCTTTTTTAAGTGTTGGCAAATGGAGCTAGTTTCGGAAAGATGTAAGGTGAGTCTTCGGGACAATGTTGTAGTAGTTAAACCAATGTAAGACCTAGTTTTATCATTGTTGTTGTCGGAGATGCACTCTCCCATTGGGCATTTAAACCGGTATATCACATTGGTCTTTCCTAGTGTATTTTTTTGTCTGAGAAGTGTTATTTTTAACTACATGGTTCGATGTTTTAACTTTTTTATAATAAATGATGAATCTTATTTTATTATCAGGACTAGCGGGGGGTATGTAGCGATGTATTATATTTTTAAGAACCTTTTCATCTAATTTAAAAAATTAAGAAATCAAACTCTAACTTCACACCCCTTCGAACATAATCACATACTTGTAACTTTTCAATACTTTAGACGCTCCTTTTTTTAAGTTGTATGAATTAAAAAAAAAAAATGAAATAAAAAAAAAAAAAATAAAATAAATAAATATAAATAAATAAATTAATAAAAAAAAAAAAAAAATAAATGAATAAATAGAATAAATAAATAAAATAAAAAGTAAAGACATACTCTTTTCCTCTCTTTACATTCTATAAATACATATTCTTTTTTCACACTAACACGCCTGAAGATGATTTGAGGATATCAAATCGAAAGTACTCGCAAAGAAGATGGAACAACAAAACTACGGAAACTTCATACACCAGTTTGATCGAGCACGGAGTGTTTCTGCTTTGTGATCTTTTTTTTAATTTTTTCCATCTTCCGAGATGGAAAAAATTAAAAAAAAGATCACAAAGCAGAAACACTCCGTGCTATTCAACAACGTTTGCCTATATATATATATATATATATATATATATATATATATATGCCTGGCCTACGTTTAGTTTTGAGATACAAAGGATACCCCCTGTAAGGGTGGCTGAGCGTGTAATTGTGAAGCAAGGGTTGCACCATCATCAAACACACCTCTCATATATATATATTAGGGTAGGTCGATTTTACACTTTTTTTTAAATATTAAAAAAAGGCACGTACCGAAAGTTGTATATAGACCTATTAAATACTCATGCAAAAAATTAGATCAAAAACTTCAGCGGTTTTTTGAGCGTTTGGTATCAAAGATCGTAGACAAGAATATACTGAAAATTCCTCGTTTTTGCAAGATTTGCTTGAATATTGGTGTGAAAACCAAATAATTTTAGCATTTAAAAGCAGGGAATGTCCTTTTATTTTATAAAAATGATATGAATTAAAGAAATCTTCAAATTGAAAATTTGCCCCCCTCCCTCATTTTCAGTATCTGCTTTTGTAAACTACCTTTTAACGTTATGAATTTAAACAGTAATATTTGAATACCTAAAAAAATGATTTTTTCTGTTATTAGTGAAAATATAACAAGCAAAGAAATAAGGAAACACCTAACACTATTTTAATGAAGCTTAATATAGAGAGTCAAATTGCTCCATATAAGACCCCTTAGACAAAAATGCTGGTCTCAATTTCTGACTCAAAACTTTGGCTGTAATGTGTTGATGCCTTGCTTCAAAACCATATACAGTTTGTGAAGCTTCTGTTATTAACTTAACTGCCCGTTCCACACCCTGAGAATGTGAGGGCAAATCTGGCAAGTCAAGCTTGGTTCCATTCATCAACGATTCTCGAAGTTCAGATTCAGTAAAATCTTCCGTCATTGGTGGTTCAAAAATGCCGCATAATTTTAAATCTATTAATTGTGTCCAATGTGTGGCATTAAAATTAATAGGTAGTATTCTTTTTAATCTTTTTCTGGTTGACTCCTCACTCCTGAAAGAACAAATTAATTAATTGAATTATTAAAAAATTCCAATCTGTACTGCTTTAATAATTATGGTGAAATTAGATAAAATCTTTAAAAATCATTCTATAAATTGGAATAAATAATTGAGTCAGAGATATATGAATAAATATTACTTACCTAATGGCCAAAATTCTTTTTAAAGCTTCTTCTCTTACTTCAATCTCCTCAGATTTAACCATGGAATATAGAAAGTTTTCAGGCAGTAAACAAAATGTATTACCTTGTATATTTCTAAATGTGATATCTTGGATTTCCTGAGGCTGCTCCTTAATCCTCTGGATCATATTAAAAATGTGCACTTACTGATTGTGGAATTTACTATTTCTTTTAATTTCAAACCAAGAAGTGGCATACACATTTACAATAAAATTTACTACATAGTGTAGTTTTGTTGTGTGCCTTTGTGGGTATGCACCACGAGTCCATAAACACATAAGCCTGATGGCCAAAGTTAACCATCTTGCTTGGTTTAAAGGACCCATTTTCCAGGAGGCATATCTAGAGTCAACCTTACCTCTAGAAATACCTACTGTGTATTCATAAAGGAGTCTTTGGTCAGAACTAAGATCATGTATTTCATCAATTTTAAAAATTGACTCTAGAGGATTGCTAATAGTGGAAAATGATATTTGGGGTAAATCATATCAATCATTTGAGCATAATTTCCCCAGGGGGCTACTGAATGTTGTAGGGCCCTTTGCGCAACCATCTATGTTTTTAAAAAGGGCTCTGAAAGGTAGTTCATTATGATGCAAAGAGCAACCAATTGTGTGAAGAGTTTTAAAAAGTTTTTTTTCTAAAATTGCAACCATTCCACCTTCGCAACATGTGTTGGTATTAGTGTTGTCAACAAGTATAGCCTTGATACTGTTCTCACTGTGGAATTCATGCAAAACATCCACCACTTGATTTGCATGAACAGCACCTGTTGCACCACTATTCGGAAGAATGTGTCAGATATTTACTTTCACATGGTGTTTCTTTTGTAAAAGTTAAATGGTGTTCTGGTCCCTTAGTTTTTTTCATAATTCTCTGTCTATTTTCATCCACAATTTCCTTATACATCAATGTGTCCTTATCCATTCTCCCATCAACTCCAATACATATATTTTAGGTGGGGTAAAAACTCCTGGCTGAAATAGTTTTATTTATCTACCTCCAACAAGGTAAGATGTGACATAAGGTCAGGAAAGTGGGATTAGATAACCCTGCGCTATAGAGGTGAGCACTCTGGCCATTAAAAAATTGACTGGGCAGCCCCGTCGGCATTCCCCTGTAGGGGCGCCTCAGACAGTTAGCAATAAACTTACCCCTCCCCAAAGAGGAAAGGCAAAGCCTGAGAGGGTGCACCTACTAGAATTGCACAGGACGGACAAGCCCCAATAGACGGGCGTAAATCCAGACCCAAAGGCCCGGACGATACCGGTTTATTTGGTGGGGTAAAAACCCCTGGCTGAACTAGATTTTATTTATCTACCCCCAACAAGGTAAGATTGACACAAGGTCAGGAAAGTGGGATGAGAAAGCCAGTGCTCGAGAGGTGAGCACTCTGGCCATTTAAAAATTGCCTGGGCAGCTTCGTCGGCATTCCCCGGTAGGGCCGCCTCAGACAGTAAGCAATAAACTTACTCCTCCCCAAAGAGGGAAGACAAAACCTGGGAGATGCACCTCCTAGAACTGCACAGGATGGACAAGCCCCAATAGACGGGCGTGAATCCAGACCCAAAGGCCCGGACGATACCGGTTTATTTGGTGGGGTAAAACCCCCTGGCTGAACTAGTTTTTATTTATCTAACTCCCACAAGGTAATGTGTGACAAAAGGTCGGGAAAGTGGGATTAGATAAGCCAGCGCTCGACAATTCAATATATATGTGTGATAATTAAACACAGAATCAACACGGGAACTCAAATTCGCCCGATGAATTTTCAACCGGTGAATACCATAAAAAATATCCAATAAATAAAACGCCTATGTAAACAAATAATTATTTATATATAACATTAAATATTATAGTGTTTTATTCCTTTTTAATTTGAATATGTACATTTAATTTCTTAAGAAAAATAATAATAAACTTTAAAATATTTATTATTAAGTAATGTATTACTTTTTTTTGTTAAAACCCGGGTTTAATTTAAGGCGACACATCTGCCGGTGAAATCTCGGCAGTGAAAAAAAATCTCGATTTATTTGATCTTAAAGTTGCAATGCTCAAATAAATACAAAATTTTGAAGCAAAATATTTCTTGTGGTAACTTTTGACATTATTTGGCAACTTTCTTCGAGTGCGATAATTTATAGTTTCAAAATCGACCTCCCCTAATATATATATATATATATATATATATATATATATATATATATATATATATATATATATATATATATACTAGTTTAATAACTTGTTAATGATGTGTATTGGGTTATAACTAAATAAACTAACTTGTATGATATAACTCTTATCTGATATTATATGTCTGTTTGTTTCATTTTACTTCAGTCGAAGTTCTCAGAAATCAAGAATCCCTTTATCTGGGGCTAACACTTGCTCTCTATATAGGATGCATAGATATTCCATTAAAGTTCTCATTTACCTGTCAAACGTTCAGTTAGTAAAGAAGTTAAGAACATAATTTCTCTCTCCTCAATTGATCAGTTAAGTATGTTATAGTATATTTTTCTTGTGGTCTTACCTGATTCCAGGGCAAGAATTCATCTAGTCTGGTGGAGTATTATTTGCTGTAACAAACAGAACAAAATAGGGGTAAAAAACAAAACAATATGCAACAAATAAATGTTACCAAAGGCAAGATAAGTTACTCTGCTACTTACATGGATAAGTTTATTTGTGTTTTACCTTATTTTAAAGCGTTTAATTGTTCAAAACAAACCTAGTGTCCACTATTAAGTTAGAACAAGAAAAAATGGCTGACCATAAGTCTTGATTTCGATTTTTGAGGGATTATCAAGGGTCCTCGTGTAGAGCTTATGGCTAGCCATTTTTTGTCCTTCTAACTGAACAGAGTGGGCACTATGTTTGTTTTGAACAAAAACGCTTTAAAATAAGTTAAAACACAAATAAACTTATTAAGTAGGTAGAAGAGTAACTCATGTTGCCTTTGGTAACATTTATTTGTTGTAGATTTTTTTTAACCCCTTTTTTTGTTCTGTTAGTTACAGTAACAAACCCCCCAAATTTATAGATACTTGAACGTCATTTATTTACTAATCGAAAATGATAAATTATTTTAATTTGCATGGTTTATGCGGAGTGGATATAGTACTAAGTTCAAATTCAGTTCCAAGTGATAGTCATCTGAAGGTTGAAGGTTCGATCCTCGGTGCGGGCGATACAAAGAATTGCGAATTACTGAAGACTTCTACCAGCCATGGCTGACGGAACAAGAGCATATTACCTTCGTGGATTAAATAAAGGGTTCCGTTCGAAATTCCGTCCAGATTCCCGAGTTCAACAGAAATATTCTCGAGTTCGAAGAGATACACCTGAAGAAGCCCGGAGGTTACAACGGCCGGCCGAAACGTTGTGATGATAACACTCAAGATGAGAAATGTAGTCTGAATAACCAAAATTATCCCCAATGTGTTGAAATTTTCATATATATATATATATATATATATATATATATATATATATATATATATATATATATATTTAGATTTTTCACTTATAAGATAGATTATTCAGTGAAAGACCGGGATTAGGCCAATAAAAATAAGCTCGATGATACTCGATTACAGGGTACAGAGCATTTATATGTGATTTTTTGAAGGCTTACCAAAGCATTTCGTTCAGACGACCAATCATCACCACAAAAGACTTTTTCTTTCAAAGATTATTTATTTATCATATATATTCAAATTAAAGAGTTTTTTCCTACACGTGTTTCACTACCAAGCAGGTCCTTGCTTGGCAGATCATCAGGGAAATTAAGTACCTGGAATAAGAGTTTCAACAACTGACAATACACAATGTGGTGTTGCCTTTATATATATATATATATATATATATATATATATATATATATATATATATATATATATATATATATATATATATATATCCATTCGTTGGAATAAAATGAGAAATTAAAGCATAAAGATCTGCCTAGAATAAGATGAGAGGAAGAGTACCTATTTACTTACCTCCCCACGAGGGCAGAGTTTAAGATAAGGTCGGTTTTTAATGTAGGGAAATCCAGCTACTCCAAAAGAGGCAGTTTGGATTGGGACAAAAATTTAAATTGTCTCAGTCTACAAGGATTTCTCATTTACTGACCGAGGACAGAACAGATGGTGTTCTTGTATCAGAAACAGATACTACACTTCACTCCGAGCCAAAGGGCCAACGAAGAGACAGAGTCATCTACGGTTGTTCATAATAAATGAAAGTTCGTATCTTGTAACGTTTTAAAAGATAGAGGATGTACTAGAAGCCTCTCCTTTGTGATAGGGTCTATTATCTAAAACAAGGCGGCTATGCTGTTGAAAGAGCAAAAACTGCGCGATGACTCAAGCAGAATACATCACTGACGCAGTTCCCCCCCCCTTCCGGCGCTACTTTTAAGAGCGTATATTCGAAAACGAACGAAATATAAGGTTGATTCACATCAAAAGGGAAGATTCCGCTGGAGGAAGTTTGTTTTATGGAAAGGCGCCTATTTGGAAGTGCATTCATTATTCACTTATCTGAGAGTTCGAATTATCTACTGGAGAGTTTGAATTTACCTGCTAGACACCATTATCGAGTGTCTTTAGTCTCTCTTACAGGGGTTTGTCAGGACAACCTGACATGAGGATACTTCACCCTACAAGTACACCCTGAGCAAATAACCAAAATTACATAGTATTCGAAGCCCAAATAAGATTCCCTTCAACACGCCCATACGAGGAATGGCGCATCTTCTAGTGATTTTAGCTCAACTAACATCATTTAGCTGGATACTCCACCAGACTAGATGAATTCTAGTTCTGGAATTAGGTAAGACCAAAAGATCACAAGAAAGATATACTATAACATAGTTAACTGGTCATTTGGGGAGAGGAACCATAAGGGTCTTCATTTTTTTTACTAACTCAACGGTTGAGAGATAGAGGAGAACTTAAGTTGAACATTCGGACATCGATGTATCTCATATAGAATTCAAGTGTTAGACCTATGAACGAGGCCACCTTGATTTTTGAGACGTTACACTGAATCAAAATGAAAAAAAAAAGACAGCTTTACTCGGCTAATTTTTAAACACGTCTTACCAATCGGCACATGAACGCTCACCCTGAGACGAAATTCACCTACATTGACGTTTTTTTTTTTTTTTTTTTTTTTTGTAAAACTTAATTATGTTCTACAAAACCAAAAACAAAAACAACAGCCCCTCTCCCTTTCTCCCTCCCCTTTTTTATTTTATTTTTAGAACTTGAAGCATAAATCTTTTACTATAATGACCAGATTCGGCATTAAATAACCCAAAAAGGGTTGATATGCCGTAAAACAAAACTACCAAACCAAAAACGATGATTAAACATTTGAAGATATAAAGAACTTGAAGCATAAAAACTTTTACTATAATGACCAGATTCGGCATTAAATAACCCAAAAAGGGTTGATATGCCGTAAAACAAAACTACCAAACCAAAAACGATGATTAAACATTTGAAGATATAAAGAACTTGAAGCATAAAAACTGTTACTATAATGACCAGATTCGGCATTAAATAACCCAAAAAGGGTTGATATGCCGTAAAACCAAACTACCAAACCAAACCATGAACGCTCAATAGCATCGAGCAGAAGTGTTCAAATATCTAAATTTATTTTCATCTATATTTTGCGGATGAGGAGTCAGAATCGTTTACACGTTTTTCTTCGGACTATTGTCCCCATCGCCGTTGATAGTTCTACTGTTTATGCTCAGATTTTATCCCTGCCATTCCTTGGGTGATTTTTTTTTCTTCCTCTTCTTTTCTTTTTTTTTTTACTAATGGGTTGCCGCTCATCAAGACTAAAAGCCACTCGACAATAAGGTTTAACGAGATAGACGGATTGTAAGTTGAGTGATGAGGAATATGATGAGAAGATTTGAAAATGATAAATGGAATAAACAAAAGTATACATCTAAATCTGTCTTTAAAATATATGCATAAGAATGCACTGTAAAATTGTAAAAAGAATAAATAGTAGCCAGGTGTTAAACAATTGGGAGTCATTGGCAAGTAATACATTATAATATATTTTATTAATAATTTAAGTTTTTGAAATAAAACAAAAAATATGCTATAATAATACATTTTATGAATAATTTATGTTTTTTAATTAAAATAAAGAATATGCTATAATAATATATTTTATGAATAATTTATGTTTTTTAATTAAAACAAAAAATATGCTATAATAATACATTTTATGAATAATTTATGCTTTTTAATTAAAATAAAGAATATGCTATAATAATATATTTTATGAATAATTTATGTTTTTTAATTAAAACAAAAAATATGCTATAATAATACATTTTATGAATAATTTATGCTTTTTAATTAAAATAAAGAATATGCTATAATAATATATTTTATGAATAATTTATGTTTTTGAAATAAAACAAAAAATATGCTATAATAATACATTTTATGAATAATTTATGCTTTTTAATTAAAATAAAGAATATGCTATAATAATATATTTTATGAATAATTTATGTTTTTTAATTAAAACAAAAAATATGCTATAATAATACATTTTATGAATAATTTATGCTTTTTAATTAAAATAAAGAATATGCTATAATAATATATTTTATGAATAATTTATGTTTTTTAATTAAAACAAAAAATATGCTATAATAATACATTTTATGAATAATTTATGCTTTTTAATTAAAATAAAGAATATGCTATAATAATATATTTTATGAATAATTTATGTTTTTTAATTAAAACAAAAAATATGCTATAATAATACATTTTATGAATAATTTATGCTTTTTAATTAAAATAAAGAATATGCTATAATAATATATTTTATGAATAATTTATGTTTTTTAATTAAAACAAAGAATATGCTATAATAATATATTACATTAATAATTTAAGTTTTTGAAATAAAACAAAAAATACGCTATAATAATAACATATTTTATGAATAATTTATGTTTTGAAATAAAACAAAAAATATGCTATAATAATACATTATATTAATAATTTAAGTTTTCTCTAATAAAACAAATTATATTCTATAATAATAATATATTTCATTAATAATTTAAGTTTTTGATATGAAACAAAAAATAGGCTATAATAATACATTTAATTAATATATTTTCTAATGTTTTCACAATTTTATTACTGTTTTAATATATTAATAAACCAATAATATTAACATAAAAATGGTTCATATGAGCGTTCACGACTGGTAACGATTAAAAATAAAAGAATATCTAAGTTTGAGAGGATTGCCTTCTCGAACTGAGTACATAACCGTTGTTTTTATATATAAAAAAGTAATGTTTCATACGTTAATGTTTCTTATGTACTTCAATCTAAGAATAATTCAAATATGCAAGAAGTATCGACGTACTCTAATGATCGAGTTAATCTTTTCTTTAACTAATGGGTCACCACTTCTCAAGGCCTGTGGCCACTCGAGAATAAAGGTTAAAGATATCGTCAGAGATGGTCAGGATAGAGAGGAGAGGACCGGAATCAAATGGGTGGGATGAGGAGAGGATTTTATTCATTTCTTTTTTTCTTTTATGGAAATCGCTCCAGACAAGGCATGAAGCCACTTGATGTAAGGAGATAAAAAAAATAGTACTTCATGGCCAAACACTAGCGAACGATAAGTGTTAGATGGATAGATTCCGACCCAGAAAACAGCAATTCTTCCCCCTTTGCCAGAAACATCGCTTATAGAATGTGAGGACTAAAGGACAAAATAAGGGAAGCGAGTGTTACGAGGCTGCCGAAAGTAAACCGAAAGTTAGTCACTTTCTACTCTTCTTAAATAATACAAAGTGTCTCTGTCCAGTACTAACACAAGATGACCTCCCATTATGAAAGTAGTATTGAACGAAGGATTTGATCTTGTATAGAATATGATCCTTACAGAAAAGATATTCAGAAGGGAATTCTACAAGATAGCTAGAGTTAATGGATTTCAAAAGCAGTCAGAATATATCAGAAAATCAAGTCATAAGCAAATGATTTCAGGTGAAACACGGATTAAAAAAAAAACATCATCTCTAGAGACTGCTGTTTTAAATAAAAATAAAATTGTGATAAAATAGTTTTAAATTGATGTAGTATGAAGATACATAAGACTAGACAAAACAAACACATATCTATACCAAGTTGCAGTTCTGTCTGTTCAAACTCCTACTAGGATTTTGGCGATTGACCTCCTCGTTATCAGGAGGTTGATAGGAGAGTGAGAAAGAAAGAGAGAGAGAGAAAATAGAAAGGCATTTTTAGATAAGTAAATAGAGAAACAGAGTAATATATTTAGAGATGGATAGATAGATAGATAAATAGATAGATAGATAGATAGATAGATAGATAGATAGATAGATAGATAGATGGATAGATGGATAGATTTATTAAGAGGAATGGATTATCCAAGAGGACAACTCAACAAGTACATGTTTACGGTTTTTTTACTAATAGGGCACCACATATCAAGGCCCGGAGATGGGGCGCTCGAGGATAAGGGTTCAAGCGATTTTTACGATGAACGCAACCACGAGACGATTAGAATCAGTGGGTGGAATAGGCAGAAGATTATTAAAGAGAAATTGATTATCCAAGAGGACGACTCAACAAGTATTTGTTTACATTAGACTTGAAGACGACCATGTTGTAGTCGGTTGGGAAGCAGTTGGTTGAGATATCAATGGGTGGAATGGGCAGAAGATTACTTAAGAGGAATTGATTATCCAAGAGGACGACTCAACAAATATTTGTTTACATTAGACTTGAAGACGACCATGTTGTAGTCGGTTGGGAAGCAGTTGGTTGAGATATCAATGGGTGGAATAGGCAGAAGATTATTAAAGAGAAATTGATTATCCAAGAGGACGACTCAACAAGTATTTGTTTACATTAGACTTGAAGACGACCATGTTGTAGTCGGTTGGGAAGCAGTTGGTTGGGATATCAATGGGTGGAATGGGCAGAAGATTAATTAAGAGGAATTGATTATCCAAGAGGACGACTCAACAAATATTTGTTTACATTAGACTTGAAGACGACCATGTTGTAGTCGGTTGGGAAGCAGTTGGTTGGGATATCAATGGGTGGAATGGGCAGAAGATTACTTAAGAGGAATTGATTATCCAAGAGGACGACTCAACAAATATTTGTTTACATTAGACTTGAAGACGACCATGTTGTAGTCGGTTGGGAAGAAGTTGGTTGGGATATCAATGGGTGGAATGGGCAAAAGATTACTTAAGAGGAATTGATTATCCAAGAGGACGCCTCAACAAATATTTGTTTACATTAGACTTGAAGACGACCACGTTGTAGTCGGTTGGGAAGAAGTTGGTTGGGATATCAATGGGTGGAATGGGCAGAAGATTACTTAAGAGGAATTGATTATCCAAGAGGACGGCTCAACAAATATTTGTTTACATTAGACTTGAAAGTCCATGGTCGGGCTTTTACGCCTCTTATGTTTCTTTCTATTTTTGTTGCTGCATTTGATAGAGATAGGGGGCCAGGACCTTTTTATCTCAAGGCCTGATGGCTGACCCTTGTTGGCCTCTGTATTGGCTGCAGCACCATTTCCAGAGGCAGGAAGGTTTACACCATTGCTCACATCTTCCCGCCTGGTGTATGAACGGGTTGATGGGCCCTTTTTTATCCTGGGTGCCGGCCTGTCAGTATTTATTTTTGTTTTTATTCATCCCATAAAAATGTTTATGTTAAACTAAGCATTAATTGAAAAGAAAGCTTAGAAACAATAAAAAATATTGTTCAAATCTAATTCGTAGAATTATAGAATTGTTTTGCGTATTATCTAAATAAATAAATAAATAAATAAATAAATAAATATCTAAATAAATAAATAAATAAATAAATATCTAAATAAATAAATAAATAAATAAATAAATAAATAAATATCTAAATAAATAAATAAATAAATACATAAATATTTAAATAAATAAATAAATAAATAAATAAATATCTAAATAAATAAATAAATATCTAAATAAATAAATAAATAAATAAATATCTAAATAAATAAATAAATAAATAAATAAATATCTAAATAAATAAATAAATAAATATCTAAATAAATAAATAAATAAATATCTAAATAAATAAATAAATAAATAAATAAATATCTAAATAAATAAATAAATAAATAAATAAATAAATAAATATCTAAATAAATAAATAAATAAATAAATATCTAACTAAATAAATAAATAAATAAATAAATATCTAAATAAATAAATAAATAAATATCTAAATAAATAAATAAATAAATATCTAAATAAATAAATAAATAAATACATAAATAAATAAATAAATAAATAAATAAATAAATAAATATCTAAATAAATAAATAAATAAATAAATATCTAAATAAATAAATAAATAAATATCTAAATAAATAAATATCTAAATAAATAAATAAATAAATAAATACGAAACTGTGCAAATTTCTCACACTAACGGTAAGGTCAAAATCCCTATTTTAAATTGATTTAACTTTAGACAATAGACCCGTCATCATTTTCATATACTGCTTATGTATATACAATACCAGTCACAATGTTAACTAATTTGCATATTGGTTTTGAAAAAGGACATTTTATTAATTAACTATTATTTGTATTTGTTTTGTTTTTTAAATTATAATGACTGTTTTGATTTTAATATAACAATTCTTCTGTTTTGCAATATTATTTTATTTCCTAGACAAATATTTAGCATTGGTGTTCAAATGTTCCTTTCTTTAGCGATGCCGACTTGATTTTCAACAAGTTGTGATCTATTTCTAAATTGCGTGTGAACAGACAAATTTATTTCTTCTTCTTGTTTCGTGATTTACGGTCACTTATAAAAGATAAATAAATTTGTATCGAAATTACTAAAATGTTAATGTTTATCTATCTATATGAATAAATGAGAAAAATTTTGTTTCGTGTTTACAACAATGTTATGAATTAAATGTTTATTATTTTAAATTAATGTTTCAAGTATTTCAAGTAACGAACTTTGCGAAGCGATAGCGAGCCGGCAAAGCCAGCAAGTTCAATTAATACGATACAGTATTTGTCTACGCAAAACGCGAGTGTCATTCATTACTTACTTTGTTATAGCCACTTTTGTACACGTTGTGTATACAATATAGGGCGTGTTAGGAACCGGCTCTGACGTGTTATGTAAAGAACGCGTAATCGCCGAGCGCAAACGATATATTTTCCTCGATTCAAACGGGAGTATAAAGAAAGGCAAAAGTTTGATAATCCGTTTCGAATTCCGCTTTGGATTTCAGAGAAGATAACAATAAACACCGCACGCTGAAGGAACAACAATGACACAAGAGATTATATAAAAATAAGATGTTTATTGGATGGGAATGTTAACGAAGCGACACAATAAAACAACGGGGAATGAATAAGATAGTGCCGGGAAAGGGGGACAAAACTGGTTCGTAGATAATTATAGTTTCTTGGAGATGACAAAGATACGCACAAATTAATGTTCTAGTTACGGGGAGATAATGCCGTTGGGAAGCAGAAATAGTTAATGGAAGCAATACATGGAGAGTAAACTGTTCTTTCGCGGAAGAGAAAAAGTTCATCACTGTAAAAACGGGTATAGAAAACAAAATGTCATTGAGAAAGATGGGACGAGGTTTACATGAAATAGAACAATTCAAGATTACTTAGCCTTTGTAGATGTGTATATAAAAATAAAGATCTTTTCGTGGAGTTGTTTTCTTGAATTTTGGTTTCGGTCTTAGTTAAAAATCCGCAGTTGACTTGAGGCGACGATGTTCGGGTAATTGCTGAAAGTTATTCAGGTTTTAAAAAAGATGATTCTTTGCAGCAAAACCGTGTCCGTCGGACGAAATCTCTTAATCCGATTAATTCTCCAATACCCGAATACATGGACAACGACGAGAGGACCCATTTATGTGAAGCTGTTAATGCATGTATGAAGCAAGTTCTTTTGTCATCATAGGATTCGTATCGCTAAAGATTTTAAATATCGTAGTTTCCAATATTGGTCTAAACAACTCGGAATCTGAAGTGGTCAAGGATGGGCCATACGTGTTAATTACTTTTAAACTGAGAGATTGATAATTATATACCTCGTTAATGACGGGTCAGTACGTGAGTTGTGTAACTTGATACTTTTTCAAAGATGATGATTTCTATTTTATTCTATTTTGTTATTTTTTTTATGGAAATCGCTGCAGACAAGGCATGAAACCACTTGATATAAGGAGCTAACAAGAACAAATAGGAATATCGTAAAGACAGGAGATGTCTATTGGCGTTAGTCTTTAAAAGACCAAGGTTATAGGTAGGAGGAAAACAGTCAGCAGGAAGAGAGCTCTACAAGCCTGTGGTTCTTGGAAAGAAGCTACTGGAATAAGAATCTGTATTCCAATGAGATATCAACACAGCGAATTGATGGAGACCGCTAGACCAAAATGTCAAACGAGCTGGAACAAAAGAAGCAGTGAATAGATCACATAATTCTGAAGAACACATGCCATCATAGTATTTATAGAAAAGACTGAGACTAGCAACATCACGTCTGTGAGACAGCGCGTGCAGAGAAGAAATAAGGGTGTGCCCAACCAAATTACAGACACGTTTCTGCACCTTATCCAGAACCCACAAATGAGACAGAGATTCACCAGCCGAAATAGAACAACAGTACTTTTTATTTACCTCCCCAGGAGGTTAGGCACAACGACAGGTTCATCTTACTCCCACAAGGTAAGATGTGATCCAATGTCGGGTCGGGAAAGTGGGACTTGAAAAGCCAGCGCCCGAGAAGGTGAGCACTATGGCCTACAAAAAATGTCTGGGCAGCCCCGTCGGCATTCCCCGATAGGGGCGCCTCAGGCAGTAAGCAATAAACTTACTCCTCTCCAAAGAGGGGAGGCAAAGTCTGGGAGGGTGGACCTCCTAGAACGGCACAGGACAAACCCACAGACCGGCGTAAATACAGGCCCGGAAGGCCAAGACAATACCAGTCTATGGGGTGTAGTATCCATCGGAACAGATACT
>OY744550.1:46703736-46753736 GCA_963556195.1 Sepiola atlantica
TGACTTGTTGATTGTTTGGCTAAGATCTAAGTGTAGTATCTATTCCGATGGATACTACATTGTCCTGTGCAGTTCTAGGAGGTCTACCCATTCAGGTTCTTCGCCCCCCCCCTCCATCGAGAAGGAGTTAGTTTATTGCTTACTGCCTGAGGCGCTCTTACCGGGGAATGCCGACGGGGCTGCCCAGGCATTTTTGTAGGCCAGAGTGCTCTCGAGGGCGTTGGCTTTTCAAATCCCACTTCCCCGACCTTGTGTCACATCTTACCACTGTGGGAGGAAATTAAATTCGCCATACAAGCTTGAAACCGACGGTATTATGTTGATGTGATTTGATTTACGGTGACACCATTAATATGTAAATGTTATACTCGTATTTTATTTTTCACTTTTAAATAATTGAGCACTCTGTTGGATTTCTTTCTACCCATCTAATAGTAACTATATGAATTAAAGAGAAAAGATAATACATAACTGTAAAGTTACATACTTTACAAGTTCAATGAATTGAAACAGTACAACAAAGAATATTATAAAATATAGAAATATCCTTTAAACCATGGTTTTTCAAAACAACAAGTCCTTTCATCATCAGAAAAAAAAACCATTCTTTAACAAGCTTTGGTTTTCATTATTAATTTAAACAGATTATCAGTAGTTTATGAAATCTAAAAAGTAAGAAGTGTACTTTTAAAAAAAAAACATAGTTCACCCCAAACAAGGCAGGCCGCCACTGAAGACATAAGGGGCTACTGAGAAAAAGGGTGAGGGTTTTTGGGTTGTCAACCTAAATTGGGAGCTGCTCAGCTAGATGTCTGTTTATATTAGTTTTAAATTTCTGCATGTCAGTACCGCCAGGAAAACAGGGAGCAGAGAGGGAGTTCCAAAGTCCAGCAGCACGAGGAAAGAAGTTTTTGGAGTAGAAACCTCTCCGGCATCTGGGGACCTCCACAGTGAATGGATGGGATATGGCATATTGTTGGGTTAGTCTAATGAATTTACGCCGTGGGGGTACCAGAGCAGCAAGCTCATCAGAGCACAATCCATTGAAGTACTTGTAAAACATGCACAAGGAAGCAACATTGCGGCGATGGGACAGGGGCTGAAACTTGGTGGATAGTTAGGGACCTATTAAGTTGGCGACTCTTTTTTGGACTTTGTCTAAGAGGGAAAGACTAGTGGATAATGCCCCAGCTCAGGTGTGAGAAGTTTACTGGCACGGTAGAGGGAGCCCACGTTCTTTGCTGCAGCCCTGGCAATGTTTTCAATGTATTTATTCCAATTCATGTTATCTGTGAAAGTTAGGCCGAGGAGTTTGAATGATGAACTCTCAGGTAGGACGTTATTTGCCATGATAATCGGTGGTTGAAGAGGTTTCTTGTAGTTATTGAAAGAAAGTAGCTTTGTCTTTGCGGCATTAAAAGTTACCATCCATTTTTGACCCCATTCCACTACAGACTGGAGGTCATTTTCTAAGGTTCAGCCATTGCCTCAGATATGTGAGCGTCAGTTTTGCCCACATGAGCGTGGTGTCGTCAGCAAATATTCCTATCTCAGTCTCAATAAGACAGGGTAAAAATTATTTGCAATAATGAATAGGGTGTCAAAGGGTGTCATCCATTCGAATGTTATATAATCAATTGTCTAAATTCAATATATATAAAGTTCAATATATTTATTTCATAATGTTATTTGCTGTACTGTTTGACTTTAATACACTTGTAAAGTATGTAACTTTACATTTGTTTTATTATTACATTCTAGCTTCTATATTAAATAGTTTATAAAAAATCCTTTAAACCTAGATTTTCCAAGAAAACAAGTCTTCTCTTCAGAAGGAAAAAAAACAATTATTTAACAAGCATTGAGCATACTTTTATCACGCTAGGAATTAATATAGAATACTTATCTTATATTACTTGAAATATATATATATATATATATATATATATATATATATATATATATATATATATATATATATTTCAAGTAATATAAGATAATTATATATGTATAGTAAGTTATGAAAATATATTTATGGCAATTAAGCTACACAGAGGCGTCCACATTTAATCTTGCTAGGGAATTGTCAGGCTAAAATGCATGGGATTTGTTTTAATGAGTGTTTTTTATATATCTACGTGGTGTTTAGTCTAGCTAGTTACACAAATATGTTCCTTGTTATCCCATCCCACGGGTTAATGAAGTCATTAGCCAATGACAGGGGTTCTCACAACAAAATTCGGCTGACTTTTACTTGACACTTTCTTTTTTTGTTTAGTTTTGTATAATATATATATATATATATATATATATATATATATATATATATATATATATATATATATAATATTTATTAACAAATATTAAATTACTAATACTTACAGACGCTAGCGTTTCAAGCTTATTGCTCTCATCAGCGCAAGAAAGTAGTACTGGTTCACAGAGTCAGCCTAGAATATATAAGCAGTCGCCATATCCATTCGGATAACGGAAACTATCACGTAATTAAGAGAAATTAAGATCTATATATACCTAGAAGCAGGCACAGATAGAAGACTAGTTGAGAGTGTTCGACGAACGTATTCGGAACTTTGCATTAGAGCTTATATATATATAGAGATAAATATATAGATAGATAGATAGATAGATAGAGAGAGAGAGAGAGAGATAGAAAGAGCGAGGGAGAGAGTGTGTGTGTGTGTGTGTGTGAGGGAGAGTGTGTGTGTGTGTGTGAGAGAGAGAGAGATAGAAAGAGCGAGGGAGAGAGTGTGTGTGTGTGTGTGTGTGTGTGTGTGAGAGAGAGAGAGAGAGAGAGAGAGAGAGAGAGAGAGAGAGAGACGGGCGACACCTCCAGCACATGGAGGAAACCTGGAACACCTAAGATTCCAAGCTTGCAACTTGGTAACTATGTCACGTGTAAGTTTGTTGAATCACCAAGAGTGCATATTTTGCAAAATCAAGCACGGACAAAAGGTGGCTTTATTTATGGTATCCCCTCAGATCATCACAACTCCATGCCACCTCTGTAGAAGTCTGGCAGGCTTCAAGGACCACATCTGCGCCTCTCACTGGTAACTTTTACACTAATATCACATCGATACCGCCGAAAGCGGCCATATTCGAAATCGAATAGACAGCCACCATATATATATATATATATATATATATATATATATATATATATATATATATATAGGATAAAGTGTAAACATTCAAAACAATAATACTTTCAAATATTCGAATCCAACACAGAAATACATATTCAACAATGTCTACTCATATGTACGCGCGCTTCTGGGAATCCCTTTCATTATTAAAATTACATTTAAGTTTTAAAATATAGAAGCTTATTTACGGGTTCATTTTAGAAAATGAATAAAAAGGAAGATGCCCAAAGAAGCAAACGAAACAAATAATCTACAGCTCTGACCACAATGTATACTCTATAACTTGATGATGACATATCAAAACAGATACTTGGGCTCAAATAAAGCATACTTCTTTTGAATATTTACTGTATCTAAAATAAAAAAAATAGACATGTAAAGTTATCCTGTCGAACTTTTAAAGTCAAACCCAACTGGTATTGTTATCTAACGAGAGCCGTATTAGAATGGACAATTTTGAGTGACACTTTAAAGGTCAGAGATGACCCCAGGCGGAAGTCGACGAATCTACGTGAGTTCAGGTCGGAGATTTTAGATCTTTTTGGCTGGCGAGACTTCAAGCAGAAAAGATGTGTCTGGGTGCTGTCCCCAGTGTGGCTGGCTGTTGCGATACAATCAGTCCGTCTCCCCCCCCCCTCTCTCTCTCTCTCTCTCTCTCTCTCTCTCTCTATCCTTCTCTCTTTCACACGCACACACACATACACACACGCCTACGTTTTTTCTATGACGGTGTGTTTATTTTAATAAACCTTTTTTAATAATCATCGGCATCCGAGTGGCTGTATACATGGCAATGTAGCGTTTCATTCATTACATTAACTCTGGAGCCGACGAACCAAGATCCCGTTGAAGACTAGACTCTGTCTCTATAACGCGTACTGCGTGTCCATCATGCTCTACAATAGCAACAGCTGGGCAATAACAAAAGCCATGCTTGACAAGCTGGATGCGTGCCACCGCAGACACCTCCGTTCCATCACAGGTCACTGCTGGCCGAAAAAACTTATCAGCAACAAGGCACTAGACGAGCTGTGCAACCAAAAACCCCTCTCCACAAAGGTCGCTGAACAAAGATGGTCTATGTTAGGCCATGTCCTACGAATGGACCCTGACACTCCCGCACAGAGGGCACTAGACTTTGCCGTTACTGTCTCGCAAGCCTACCAACCGCGACTAGGACGGAACTGCACAAATCTGCTGGGCACACTACGTGCTGACCTCAAGCAGGCGGGACTAGGACCACTACGTACAGCGAAACAACTTCATTGCCTACGACAACTTGCGCATGACAAGGCCAGATGGCCTGGGACTAGCACGGAGGACTGATTGCAGCTACGGGATATCATTTGACTACCGTAGCCGCAGAACACAGTTTTTTAATAATAATTAATCCGAGTGGTTTTATCAGCAGAAAAAAATAAGCCTTCGTTCACGAAGAAAACCTAGGTGTTGAACGGTATATAAGTGAAATGGTAACAGTATTTAAGCCGATAAATCAAACTTTGCTTTTTGAAAATTCACAAACAAAAAAATGAAACACAGGATTTGAACCTTACGAAGATATACCTCTTTTTAGCTATAGTCGGTTTTTACACTTGATTATACAGACTACGATACATTGAGTCGAATTTCTCCAGATGACTCAAACCTATTGATCTGCAAACAGTATATGTGTGTCCTTTTTATATCATTAAATGTCTTTTAAATATATGTCAAACTACAATTATACGATGAATTTGTACTTTCACAGCAAAAACTCGATTAGATTTCCTGGCCTTTTGGCCAAGATCAAAGTGTAGTATCTGTTCCGATGGATACTGCACCCCATAGACTGGTATCGTCTTGGCCTTCGGGGCTTGATTTACGCCGGTCTATGAGACAGTCCTGTGCAGTTCTAGGAGGTCCCCCCTCCCAGGCTTTGACTCCCTTCTTTGGGGAGGAGTAAGTTTATTGCTTACTGTCTGAGGCGCCCCTACCGGGGAATGCCGACGGGGCTGCCCAGGCAATTTTTAATGGCCAGAGTGCTCACCTTCTCGGGCGCTGGCTTTTCAAATCCCACTTTCCCGACCTTGTGTCACATCTTACCGCTGTGGGAGGAAGATAAATAAATCGATTAGCTACAACCAAAGCAGTAAACTTCCTCCCTTTCCCCCTTTCCCTCTCTCTCTTTCCTCTCTCTCTCCTTCTCCCCCCTCTCTCTCTGCTATAACAAAAACCATAAACAAAATTCATTTGCTAGAACATTCCTATCTACAGAACAAAATACCAAAATACTTCCGAAATGACAACAAGTCTAATATAAACAAATACTTGTCGAGCCACCCTTTTTGAAAATCAATTATTCTTAAGTAATCTTCTACCCATTCCATTTATATATTCCTATCATCTCGTGATGGCGATCATCGTCCAACCAACAATTTCTTTAACCCTTATCCTTGAGTGGTCCCCGGGCCTTTATAAACGGTGACCCATTATTTAAAAAAAGGGAGTTATTGCCGGCGATAAGGTGTGCTTAACGCTGCTTTTTAATTGCTACTTGTGGTTGAGAAGGGAATATCATGGTTAAATAAGACATCTAATTAATCCGCGGGGATAAGTAACAATAGAAACCAATAGCTGCCAGAAATCACTAACTAAACAGATCTTTGTATGTGTCTATTTTGTTTCTGGAAGCTACCGAGAACAATGATAGATGGTGAAGGTCAAGACTTTATATATATGACTTATATATAAGAACTGTTGGTACGTCTGCACCGCACTCGCGTCCCCATTTACTTCTTTCCCCCATGGGGAGCAGAGTTCGACACAACTCCCAGAAAATAAAATATTGCATTGACTTTATTATATAAAGGAAAGTTTCCGTCTGTCTGTGAATGTGTTTTTTCCAGCTAAAAGTAAAAAAAAAACTACACAATACAATCTACGAATCTGCTATACTCTTTTTCAGCGTTGCCGCAGAAATAACAATATGTATATATATATATATATATATATATATATATATATATTCATTCTTTGAAGGTTAGGGTTAGGGTTAGGGTTAGTTAAAGTGATTCTGAGTGGTGTGTAAATTTAATATGTGAATGTGAGTTAATAAACAAATATATGAGAAATAATTTGAATGAAAAAAACTTAGTATGGTCAATAATTAATTATTTATTTACTTTTTACAATTGAAAGAAGGGAATTTACTAACTAATTTGAACATTTATGTCGGAGCTTGACACGACAACGTCTTTCTAAAATGTCCGTCTTTGTTGGAAGCAAAACTGGAACAAAATTAGTCGGGAGGTCGGACTCTAGAGCGAATTTTTATTGATACATGTGGTAATTTGGAAATAAATTGTCGAGTCATTCCTCAAGAATTTGAGAAAACGATCGTCTTTTTTTTAAATAGGATTTTTTAAAGTTAAGTTTAATTATTACGTTATCGTTTTCCCTAATTTAGTTGCCTCTCCACGATGGCAGACTTAGATACAAGGTCGGTTTTTAATGTGGGGAAAATCCAGCTCCTCCCCAAAAGGGGAACTCTGGATTGGGACAAAAATGAAAATTGCTTCAGTCTAGAAATATTTCTTCTTCACTGATCGAGGATAGGAAAGATCAAGTGTAGTGTCAGAACGTCAGAACAGATCCCAGCTGGTGCATGTAATCACGTAGGTAACCCTTTTTGGTTTTCAAGCGATCTCATTTAGGCCAACAATCTCCTCAATGATCATTATGATCTCCTTCACTCCAGCACCGGAAATAGATGTACGCAGTCATCACCGAGAACTGTTTCACCGCCGATTTCGATTGAACCGAAAGAGGATCCCTTTCTTGATCAGGATCTCTGGACATTGGAATGGACTTCCAGGTGATGTAGTAAATGTGTCAACGACGCAGCAATTCAATGCGAAATTGGACAGGCCGCTGTATCCTCTTCTGTGTAAATGTATAACCCCGTTTGCCTACATGGGGACTGAAGTATGTTTGTTTTATTTTTTGCCAAATTTATTGAATTGAATTGAATAAAAGAAAAAAAAACATAACAATAAGTTTTGTATGAGACTTAAACGACTGTTTGTACAGCGTTTTCTTTTAATAAATCTTATAAATCGTGATCAATGTATATTAGCCATCAGGTGCTGCTTGTGTTTTTGCGGATGACGCTTGAGAACCTCGTTCATACAAGTCGATTATACGTCCTCGACAATCAGTCCGACAGTTGCCTGGCGTCTGTCGGACTAAAGTATTATTCTGTTCAGTCCCAGGCTTCACCTTCTCTCTTTGAGAAGTGGTTAATTTATTTCTAATCGCTTGAGGCGTCCCTACCAGCAAATGCAGACGGGGCTGCTCAGGCATCCTTTTGTAGGCCAGAGTGGAATTCTCTTAGTGTGCTGGCTATTGACTCCCGCCCCAGAAATAGGTCAATCAGGATCTCTGGGCTTTGAAATAGACTTCCAGGAGATGTAGTAAATGCGCAAACGACGCGGTAACTGAAGGCGAAATTGAACAGGTACTAGGCTACTGTATCCTCTTCCGTGTGAATTTCAACCACCCCTTTCCCTACATGGCTACTGAAGCACACTTGTTTTATTTTTTGGCCAAATTTATTGAATTGAATCGAATTGGGACTGGTAGGTGAGATTCACTTGAAATCTAGACGTATTTGTGCAGAACATCGCCATCCATAGACCAACGACACTTCCATCCATGCTGGACGTATGAGGACGTACTGGTGATTGTCGAAGAAATAGCTTAATATTGTAAATATTCTATGCCATTCCTGATTATCGATTCATTCGTGATGTTCTTCTTTTTCGTATGCGCTAATCACGAGCTACGGCGGGATCCGCAATGACGTATCTTTTTGTGTCACTTTGACACGATCACAGGCTTGGTCCGGGTGAAGGCCGATTTTTACAGAGATCTTTGTGCAGAGTGTCGGCCTTACTCTCAGTCACTTCCCGGCGACTCTGTAATGTAAAAGCAAGTTTCGCGATGGTATCGTTGTTGGCCCTCAGCACATGTCCAAATCATCCTAGACGCCATTTCCTCATCTTGCTCTCAACCGGTGCAATGCCGGAGCGCCTTCCTCAATCAATAATTAAAATTTAAGATGACGAAGCAGATCCAGTTCGCACGTGGGTGCCTAGATAAAGCCACCGAGACCATGTCGTAAAAAATAGAAAACAATAGGATTTAGCGGAATTGTGGGTTATGCAAAAAACAAATTACGAATTAAGCAGATCTATAGATGTACCCTTTTTCCAGAAGCTATCTAGCACGAATATATATATATATATATATATATATATATATATATATATATATATATATATATATATATATATATATATATATATATAGAGAGAGAGAGAGAGAGAGAGAGAGAGAGAGAGATGGAGGGGAGGGGCGTCGAGTTTACTTCGTATATTAGATTTAATTTAATAGAGTTGTTTCGGCGTCTGTACCGCACTCGCCTTCCTATTTATTTGCTTCCAATGAGGACAGAGTTATCAATAATTAAAATTCAATATAACAAACCAGACCTGGTTTATACGTGGGGGTTCAGATAAAGCTTCCATGACTAGCACGGAAAGGAATATAAAACTAGAAGATTGAGCAGAATGATGGTTTCTGATAAAGAAATTGAATGTTTAAGTCGGATAGAGAGCGCCACTATAGAAAAATACTTCACCCACATGACATCAATAGACTACAACTGTCCTGTTTGCCTGCGTCTCCGCAAATCTCGACTGTAACTATTAAGCTACCCCCGGGGACATTGACAAACACACAGATGTGTGGTCCGTTGAGTAAGAGAGAGAGAGAGAGAGAGAGAGAGAGAGAGAGAGAGAGAGAGAGAGAGGGGGAGGAGGGTTTACTATATATTAAGGCCTGTCACTATGGTTAATATATCTCTCCTCATTCTAGATAATACGTCCCTTCATTACCAATATGCTTTTAATTTTGAGACCACGTTTGATCCAGCAAACATGAATACATTCGTCATGGTGTTAAGAGTATCGGGGTGAGTGGGGATGTCAGTGCAAGAACAGTAACAAAAATCAATACCAACCCCTTATCCTAACAAATACCTATACCAAGATGAAAATATACGAAGACCTATACCAAGATCAAAATCACATTTTCTTTAATAAAATTACACGAAGACCTATACAATAATCAAAATCACATTTTCTTGAATAAAATTATACGAAGACCTATACAAAAATCAAAATCACATTTTCTTGAATAAAATTATACGAAGACCTATACAAAAATCAAAATCACATTTTCTTGAATAAAATTATACGAAGACCTATACAATAATCAAAATCACATTTTCTTGAATAAAATTATACGAAGACCTATACAAAAATCAAAATCACATTTTCTTGAACAAAATTATACGAAGACCTATACAAAAATCAAAATCACATTTTCTTGAATAAAATTATACGAAGACCTATACAAAAATCAAAATCACATTTTCTTGAATAAAATTATACGAAGACCTATACAAAAATCAAAATCACATTTTCTTGAATAAAATCAAACGAAGACCTATACAAAAATCAAAATCACATTTTCTTGAATAAAATTATACGAAGACCTATACAAAAATCAAAATCACATTTTCTTGAATAAAATTATACGAAGACCTATACAAAAATCAAAATCACATTTTCTTGAATAAAATCAAACGAAGACCTATACAAAAATCAAAATCACATTTTCTTGAATAAAATTATACGAAGACCTATACAAAAATCAAAATCACATTTTCTTGAATAAAATTATACGAAGACCTATACAAAAATCAAAATCACATTTTCTTGAATAAAATCAAACGAAGACCTATACAAAAATCAAAATCACATTTTCTTGAATAAAATTATACGAAGACCTATACAAAAATCAAAATCACATTTTCTTGAATAAAATTATACGAAGACCTATACAAAAATCAAAATCACATTTTCTTGAATAAAATCAAACGAAGACCTATACAAAAATCAAAATCACATTTTCTTGAATAAAATTATACGAAGACCTATACAAAAATCAAAATCACATTTTCTTGAATAAAATCAAACGAAGACCTATACAAAAATCAAAATCACATTTTCTTGAATAAAATTATACGAAGACCTATACAAAAATCAAAATCACATTTTCTTGAATAAAATCAAACGAAGACCTATACAAAAATCAAAATCACATTTTCTTGAATAAAATCAAACGAAGACCTATACAAAAATCAAAATCACATTTTCTTGAATAAAATTATACGAAGACCTATACAAAAATCAAAATCACATTTTCTTGAATAAAATTATACGAAGACCTATACAAAAATCAAAATCACATTTTCTTGAATAAAATCAAACGAAGACCTATACAAAAATCAAAATCACATTTTCTTGAACAAAATTATACGAAGACCTATACAAAAATCAAAATCACATTTTCTTGAATAAAATTATACGAAGACCTATACAAAAATCAAAATCACATTTTCTTGAATAAAATTATACGAAGACCTATACAAAAATCAAAATCACATTTTTTTGAATAAAATCAAACGAAGACCTATACAAAAATCAAAATCACATTTTCTTGAATAAAATTATACGAAGACCTATACAAAAATCAAAATCACATTTTCTTGAATAAAATTATACGAAGACCTATACAAAAATCAAAATCACATTTTCTTGAATAAAATTATACGAAGACCTATACAAAAATCAAAATCACATTTTCTTGAATAAAATCAAACGAAGACCTATACAAAAATCAAAATCACATTTTCTTGAATAAAATCAAACGAAGACCTATACAAAAATCAAAATCACATTTTCTTGAATAAAATTATACGAAGACCTATACAAAAATAAAAATCACATTTTCTTGAATAAGATTATACGAAGACCTATACAAAAATAAAAATCACATTTTCTTGAATAAAATTATACGTAGACCTATACAAAAATCAAAATCACATTTTCTTGAATAAAATTATACGAAGACCTATACAAAAATCAAAATCACATTTTCTTGAATACAATCAAACGAAGACCTATACAAAAATCAAAATCACATTTTCTTGAATAAAATCAAACGAAGACCTATACAAAAATCAAAATCACATTTTCTTGAATAAGATTATACGAAGACTTATACACAAATCAAAATCACATTTTCTTGAATAAGATTATACGAAGACCTATACAAAAATCAAAATCACATTTTCTTGAATAAAATTATACGAAGACCTATACAAAAATCAAAATCACATTTTCTTGAATAAAATCAAACGAAGACCTATACAAAAATCAAAATCACATTTTCTTGAATAAGATCATACGAAGACCTATACAAAAATCAAAATCACATTTTCTTGAATAAAATTATACGAAGACCTATACAAAAATCAAAATCACATTTTCTTGAATAAGATTATACGAAGACCTATACAAAAATCAAAATCACATTTTCTTGAATAAAATCAAAGGAAGACCTATAAAAAAATCAAAATCACATTTTCTTGAATAAAATTATACGAAGACCTATACAAAAATCAAAATCACATTTTCTTGAATAAAATTATACGAAGACCTATACAAAAATCAAAATCACATTTTCTTGAATAAAATTATACGAAGACCTATACAAAAATCAAAATCACATTTTCTTGAATAAAATTATACGAAGACCTATACAAAAATCAAAATCACATTTTCTTGAATAAAATCAAACGAAGACCTATACAAAAATCAAAATCACATTTTCTTGAATAAAATCAAACGAAGACCTATACAAAAATCAAAATCACATTTTCTTGAATAAAATTATACGAAGACCTATACAAAAATAAAAATCACATTTTCTTGAATAAGATTATACGAAGACCTATACAAAAATAAAAATCACATTTTCTTGAATAAAATTATACGTAGACCTATACAAAAATCAAAATCACATTTTCTTGAATAAAATTATACGAAGACCTATACAAAAATCAAAATCACATTTTCTTGAATACAATCAAACGAAGACCTATACAAAAATCAAAATCACATTTTCTTGAATAAAATCAAACGAAGACCTATACAAAAATCAAAATCACATTTTCTTGAATAAAATTATACGAAGACCTATACAAAAATCAAAATCACATTTTCTTGAATAAGATTATACGAAGACTTATACAAAAATCAAAATCACATTTTCTTGAATAAGATTATACGAAGACCTATACAAAAATCAAAATCACATTTTCTTGAATAAAATTATACGAAGACCTATACAAAAATCAAAATCACATTTTCTTGAATAAAATCAAACGAAGACCTATACAAAAATCAAAATCACATTTTCTTGAATAAGATCATACGAAGACCTATACAAAAATCAAAATCACATTTTCTTGAATAAAATTATACGAAGACCTATACAAAAATCAAAATCACATTTTCTTGAATAAGATTATACGAAGACCTATACAAAAATCAAAATCACATTTTCTTGAATAAAATCAAAGGAAGACCTATAAAAAAATCAAAATCACATTTTCTTGAATAAAATTATACGAAGACCTAGACAAAAATCAAAATCACATTTTCTTGAATAAAATTATACGAAGACTTATACAAAAATCAAAATCACATTTTCTTGAATAAAATCAAACGAAGACCTATACAAAAATCAAAATCACATTTTCTTGAATAAGATTATACGAAGACTTATACAAAAATCAAAATCACATTTTCTTGAATAAAATTATACGAAGACCTATACAAAAATCAAAATCACATTTTCTTGAATAAAATTATACGAAGACCTATACAAAAATCAAAATCACATTTTCTTGAATAAAATCAAACGAAGACCTATACAAAAATCAAAATCACATTTTCTTGATTAAAATTATACGAAGACCTATACAAAAATCAAAATCACATTTTCTTGAATAAGATTATACGAAGACCTATACAAAAATCAAAATCACATTTTCTTGAATAAAATTATACGAAGACCTATACAAAAATCAAAATCACATTTTCTTGAATAAAATTATACGAAGACCTATACAAAAATCAAAATCACATTTTCTTGAATAAAATAATACGAAAACCTATACAAAAATCAAAATCACATTTTCTTGAATAAAATCAAACGAAGACCTATACAAAAATCAAAATCACATTTTCTTGAATAAAATCAAACGAAGACCTATACAAAAATCAAAATTACATTTTCTTGAATAAAATTATACGAAGACCTATACAAAAATCAAAATCACATTTTCTTGAATAAAATTATACGAAGACCTATACAAAAATCAGAATCACATTTTCTTGAATAAAATTATACGAAGACCTATACAAAAATCAAAATCACATTTTCTTGAATAAAATTATACGAAGACCTATACAAAAATCAAAATCACATTTTCTTGAATAAAATCAAACGAAGACCTATACAAAAATCAAAATCACATTTTCTTGAATAAAATCAAACGAAGACCTATACAAAAATCAAAATCACATTTTCTTGAATAAAATTATACAAAGACCTATACAAAAATCAAAATCACATTTTCTTGAATAAAATTATACGAAGACCTATACAAAAATCAAAATCACATTTTCTTGAATAAAATTATACGAAGACCTATGCAAAAATCAAAATCACATTTTCTTGAATGAAATTATACGAAGACCTATACAAAAATCAAAATCACATTTTCTTGAATAAAATCAAACGAAGACCTATACAAAAATCAAAATCACATTTTCTTGAATAAAAGTATACGAAGACATATACCAAAATCAAAATCATATTTTCTTGAATAAAATCAAACGAAGACCTATACAAAAATCAAAATCACATTTTCTTGAATAAAATCAAACGAAGACCTATACAAAAATCAAAATCACATTTTCTTGAATAGGATTATACAAAGACCTATACAAAAATCAAAATCACATTTTCTTGAATAAAATTATACGAAGACCTATACAAAAATCAAAATCACATTTTCTTGAATAAAATTATACGAAAACCTATACAAAAATCAAAATCACATTTTCTTGAATAAAATCAAACGAAGACCTATACAAAAATCAAAATCACATTTTCTTGAATAAAATCAAACGAAGACCTATACAAAAATCAAAATCACATTTTCTTGAATAAAATTATACGAAGACCTATACAAAAATCAAAATCACATTTTCTTCAATAAAATAAAACGAAGACCTATTCAAAAATCAAAATCACATTTTCTTGAATAAAATTATACGAAGACCTATACAAAAATCAAAATCACATTTTCTTGAATAAAATTATACGAAGACCTATACAAAAATCAAAATCACATTTTCTTGAATAAAATTATACGAAGACCTATACAAAAATCAAAATCACATTTTCTTGAAATAAATTATACGAAGACCTATACAAAAATCAAAATCACATTTTCTTGAATAAAATTATACGAAAACCTATACAAAAATCAAAATCACATTTTCTTGAATAAAATCAAACGAAGACCTATACAAAAATCAAAATCACATTTTCTTGAATAAAATCAAACGAAGACCTATACAAAAATCAAAATTACATTTTCTTGAATAAAATTATACGAAGACCTATACAAAAATCAAAATCACATTTTCTTGAATAAAATTATACGAAGACCTATACAAAAATCAAAATCACATTTTCTTGAATAAAATTATACGAAGACCTATACAAAAATCAAAATAACATTTTCTTGAATAAAATTATACGAAGACATATACCAAAATCAAAATCACATTTTCTTGAATAAAATCAAACGAAGACCTATACAAAAATCAAAATCACATTTTCTTGAATAAAATCAAACGAAGACCTATACAAAAATCAAAATCACATTTTCTTGAATAGGATTATACGAAGACCTATACAAAAATCAAAATCACATTTTCTTGAATAAAATTATACGAAGACCTATACAAAAATCAAAATCACATTTTCTTGAATAAAATTATACGAAGACCTATACAAAAATCAAAATCACATTTTCTTGAATAAAATTATACGAAGACCTATACAAAAATCAAAATCACATTTTCTTGAATAAAATTATACGAAGACCTATACAAAAATCAAAATCACATTTTCTTGAATAAAATTATACGAAGACCTATACAAAAATCAAAATCACATTTTCTTGAATAAAATCAAACGAAGACCTATACAAAAATCAAAATCACATTTTCTTGAATAAAATCAAACGAAGACCTATACAAAAATCAAAATCACATTTTCTTGAATAAAATTATACGAAGACCTATACAAAAATCAAAATAACACTTTCTTGAATAAAATTATACGAAGACCTATACAAAAATCAAAATCACATTTTTTTTTAATAAAATCAAACGAAAACCTATACAAATATCAAAATCACATTTTCTTGAATAAAATTATACGAAGACCTATACCAAAATCAAAATCACATTTTCTTGAATAAAATCAAACGAAGACCTATACAAAAATCAAAATCACATTTTCTTGAATAAAATCAAACGAAGACCTATACAAAAATCAAAATCACATTTTCTTGAATAAAATTATACGAAGACCTATACAAAAATCAAAATAACATTTTCTTGAATAAAATCAAACGAAGACCTATTCAAAAATCAAAATCACATTTTCTTGAATAAAATTATACGAAGACCTATACAAAAATCAAAATCACATTTTCTTGAATAAAATTATACGAAGACCTATACAAAAATCAAAATCACATTTTCTTGAATAAAATTATACGAAGACCTATACAAAAATCAAAATCACATTTTCTTGAATAAAATCAAACGAAGACCTATACAAAAATCAAAATCACATTTTCTTGAATAAAATTATACGAAGACCTATACAAAAATCAAAATCACATTTTCTTGAATAAAATTATACGAAGACCTATACAAAAATCAAAATCACATTTTCTTGAATAAAATTATACGAAGACCTATACAAAAATCAAAATCACATTTTCTTGAATAAAATCAAACGAAGACCTATACAAAAATCAAAATCACATTTTCTTGAATAAAATCAAACGAAGACCTATACAAAAATCAAAATCACATTTTCTTGAATAAAATTATACGAAGACCTATACAAAAATCAAAATCACATTTTCTTGAATAAAATTATACGAAGACCTATACAAAAATCAAAATCACATTTTCTTGAATAAAATTATACGAAAACCTATACAAAAATCAAAATCACATTTTCTTGAATAAAATCAAACGAAGACCTATACAAAAATCAAAATCACATTTTCTTGAATAAAATTATACGAAGACCTATACAAAAATCAAAATCACATTTTCTTCAATAAAATAAAACGAAGACCTATTCAAAAATCAAAATCACATTTTCTTGAATAAAATTATACGAAGACCTATACAAAAATCAAAATCACATTTTCTTGAATAAAATTATACGAAGACCTATACAAAAATCAAAATCACATTTTCTTGAATAAAATTATACGAAGACCTATACAAAAATCAAAATCACATTTTCTTGAAATAAATTATACGAAGACCTATACAAAAATCAAAATCACATTTTCTTGAATAAAATTATACGAAAACCTATACAAAAATCAAAATCACATTTTCTTGAATAAAATCAAACGAAGACCTATACAAAAATCAAAATCACATTTTCTTGAATAAAATCAAACGAAGACCTATACAAAAATCAAAATTACATTTTCTTGAATAAAATTATACGAAGACCTATACAAAAATCAAAATCACATTTTCTTGAATAAAATTATACGAAGACCTATACAAAAATCAAAATCACATTTTCTTGAATAAAATTATACGAAGACCTATACAAAAATCAAAATAACATTTTCTTGAATAAAATTATACGAAGACATATACCAAAATCAAAATCACATTTTCTTGAATAAAATCAAACGAAGACCTATACAAAAATCAAAATCACATTTTCTTGAATAAAATCAAACGAAGACCTATACAAAAATCAAAATCACATTTTCTTGAATAGGATTATACGAAGACCTATACAAAAATCAAAATCACATTTTCTTGAATAAAATTATACGAAGACCTATACAAAAATCAAAATCACATTTTCTTGAATAAAATTATACGAAGACCTATACAAAAATCAAAATCACATTTTCTTGAATAAAATTATACGAAGACCTATACAAAAATCAAAATCACATTTTCTTGAATAAAATTATACGAAGACCTATACAAAAATCAAAATCACATTTTCTTGAATAAAATTATACGAAGACCTATACAAAAATCAAAATCACATTTTCTTGAATAAAATCAAACGAAGACCTATACAAAAATCAAAATCACATTTTCTTGAATAAAATCAAACGAAGACCTATACAAAAATCAAAATCACATTTTCTTGAATAAAATTATACGAAGACCTATACAAAAATCAAAATAACACTTTCTTGAATAAAATTATACGAAGACCTATACAAAAATCAAAATCACATTTTTTTTTAATAAAATCAAACGAAAACCTATACAAATATCAAAATCACATTTTCTTGAATAAAATTATACGAAGACCTATACCAAAATCAAAATCACATTTTCTTGAATAAAATCAAACGAAGACCTATACAAAAATCAAAATCACATTTTCTTGAATAAAATCAAACGAAGACCTATACAAAAATCAAAATCACATTTTCTTGAATAAAATTATACGAAGACCTATACAAAAATCAAAATAACATTTTCTTGAATAAAATCAAACGAAGACCTATTCAAAAATCAAAATCACATTTTCTTGAATAAAATTATACGAAGACCTATACAAAAATCAAAATCACATTTTCTTGAATAAAATTATACGAAGACCTATACAAAAATCAAAATCACATTTTCTTGAATAAAATTATACGAAGACCTATACAAAAATCAAAATCACATTTTCTTGAATAAAATCAAACGAAGACCTATACAAAAATCAAAATCACATTTTCTTGAATAAAATTATACGAAGACCTATACAAAAATCAAAATCACATTTTCTTGAATAAAATTATACGAAGACCTATACAAAAATCAAAATCACATTTTCTTGAATAAAATTATACGAAGACCTATACAAAAATCAAAATCACATTTTCTTGAATAAAATCAAACGAAGACCTATACAAAAATCAAAATCACATTTTCTTGAATAAAATCAAACGAAGACCTATACAAAAATCAAAATCACATTTTCTTGAATAAAATTATACGAAGACCTATACAAAAATCAAAATCACATTTTCTTGAATAAAATTATACGAAGACCTATACAAAAATCAAAATCACATTTTCTTGAATAAAATTATACGAAAACCTATACAAAAATCAAAATCACATTTTCTTGAATAAAATTATACGAAGACCTATACCAAAATCAAAATCACATTTTCTTGAATAAAATCAAACGAAGACCTATACAAAAATCAAAATCACATTTTCTTGAATAAAATCAAACGAAGACCTATACAAAAATCAAAATCACATTTTCTTGAATAAAATTATATGAAGACCTATACAAAAATCAAAATCACATTTTCTTGAATAAAATTATACGAAGACCTATACAAAAATCAAAATCACATTTTCTTGAATAAAATCAAACGAAGACCTATACAAAAATCAAAATCACATTTTCTTGAATAAGATTATACGAAGACCTATACAAAAATCAAAATCACATTTTCTTGAATAAAATCAAACGAAGACCTATACAAAAATCAAAATCACATTTTCTTGAATAAAATCAAACGAAGACCTATACAAAAATCAAAATCACATTTTCTTGAATAAGATTATACGAAGACCTATACAAAAATCAAAATCACATTTTCTTGAAGAAAATTATACGAAGACCTATACAAAAATCAAAATCACATTTTCTTGAATAAAATTATACGAAGACCTATACAAAAATCAAAATCACATTTTCTTGAATAAAATTATACGAAGACCTATACAAAAATCAAAATCACATTTTCTTGAATAAAATTATACGAAGACCTATACAAAAATCAAAATCACATTTTCTTGAATAAAATTATACGAAGACCTATACAAAAATCAAAATCACATTTTCTTGAATAAAATTATACGAAGACCTATACAAAAATCAAAATCACATTTTCTTGAATAAAATTATACGAAGACCTATACAAAAATCAAAATCACATTTTTTTTTAATAAAATTATACGAAAACCTATACAAAAATCAAAATCACATTTTCTTGAATAAAATTATACGAAGACCTATACCAAAATCAAAATCACATTTTCTTGAATAAAATCAAACGAAGACCTATACAAAAATCAAAATCACATTTTCTTGAATAAAATCAAACGAAGACCTATACAAAAATCAAAATCACATTTTCTTGAATAAAATTATACGAAGACCTATACAAAAATCAAAATCACATTTTCTTGAATAAAATCAAACGAAGACCTATACAAAAATCAAAATCACATTTTCTTGAATAAGATTATACGAAGACCTATACAAAAATCAAAATCACATTTTCTTGAATAAAATTATACGAAGACCTATACAAAAATCAAAATCACATTTTCTTGAATAAAATTATACGAAGACCTATACAAAAATCAAAATCACATTTTCTTGAATAAAATTATACGAAGACCTATACAAAAATCAAAATCACATTTTCTTGAATAAAATCAAACGAAGACCTATACAAAAATCAAAATCACATTTTCTTGAATAAAATTATACGAAGACCTATACAAAAATCAAAATCACATTTTCTTGAATAAGATTATACGAAGACCTATACAAAAATCAAAATCACATTTTCTTGAATAAAGTCAACCGAAGACCTATACAAAAATCAAAATCACATTTTCTTGAATAAGATTATACGAAGACCTATACAAAAATCAAAATCACATTTTCTTGAATAAAATTATACGAAGACCTATACAAAAATCAAAATCACATTTTCTTGAATAAAATTATACGAAGACCTATACAAAAATCAAAATCACATTTTCTTGAATAAAATCAAACGAAGACCTATACAAAAATCAAAATCACATTTTCTTGAATAAGATCATACGAAGACCTATACAAAAATCAAAATCACATTTTCTTGAATAAAATTATACGAAGACCTATACAAAAATCAAAATCACATTTTCTTGAATAAGATTATACGAAGACCTATACAAAAATCAAAATCACATTTTCTTGAATAAAATCAAACGAAGACCTATACAAAAATCAAAATCACGTTTTCTTGAATAAAATTATACGAAGACCTATACAAAAATCAAAATCACATTTTCTTGAATAAAATTATACGAAGACCTATACAAAAATCAAAATCACATTTTCTTGAATAAAATCAAACGAAGACCTATACAAAAATCAAAATCACATTTTCTTGATTAAAATTATACGAAGACCTATACAAAAATCAAAATCACATTTTCTTGAATAAGATTATACGAAGACCTATACAAAAATCAAAATCACATTTTCTTGAATAAGATTATACGAAGACCTATACAAAAATCAAAATCACATTTTCTTGAATAAAGTCAACCGAAGACCTATACAAAAATCAAAATCACATTTTCTTGAATAAGATTATACGAAGACCTATACAAAAATCAAAATCACATTTTCTTGAATAAAATTATACGAAGACCTATACAAAAATCAAAATCACATTTTCTTGAATAAAATTATACGAAGACCTATACAAAAATCAAAATCACATTTTCTTGAATAAAATCAAACGAAGACCTATACAAAAATCAAAATCACATTTTCTTGAATAAGATCATACGAAGACCTATACAAAAATCAAAATCACATTTTCTTGAATAAAATTATACGAAGACCTATACAAAAATCAAAATCACATTTTCTTGAATAAGATTATACGAAGACCTATACAAAAATCAAAATCACATTTTCTTGAATAAAATCAAACGAAGACCTATACAAAAATCAAAATCACGTTTTCTTGAATAAAATTATACGAAGACCTATACAAAAATCAAAATCACATTTTCTTGAATAAAATTATACGAAGACCTATACAAAAATCAAAATCACATTTTCTTGAATAAAATCAAACGAAGACCTATACAAAAATCAAAATCACATTTTCTTGATTAAAATTATACGAAGACCTATACAAAAATCAAAATCACATTTTCTTGAATAAGATTATACGAAGACCTATACAAAAATCAAAATCACATTTTCTTGAATAAGATTATACGAAGACCTATACAAAAATCAAAATCACATTTTCTTGAATAAGATTATACGAAGACCTATACAAAAATCAAAATCACATTTTCTTGAATAAGATTATACGAAGACCTATACAAAAATCAAAATCACATTTTCTTGAATAAGATTATACGAAGACCTATACAAAAATCAAAATCACATTTTCTTGAATAAAATTATACGAAGATTTATACAAAAATCAAAATCACATTTTCTTGAATAAAATGCCAAGATTGAACACGTACTTTGTTAGCTCCTTGCATCAAGTGGCTTCATTCCTTGTCTGGAGCAATTTCCATGAATAAAAGTATAATTTAATAATTCTTTTGTTGTTAGATGTTTCATAAAATCTGCGCTAGTGACGGATATTCACTTTATTTATTATTTGAGGATTGTAAATTATAGAAATAAAAAAGAAGAAATGTGGTAATATAGGTTTCGTGGCAGCGAACAGAAGTACACACGATCCACATTCTATTCCCTGACAACGCCGGAGCTTGCTAGTTTAATATTATTTCTAGTAGGAGTCATTAACATAGAGATAATGAGGCAGATCGGTTCGGCGGTGGTTCTGTTTAGTCCTGGTGGGTCTTCCCTGCCAGGCTTTGCCGTCTCTCTAAGAGGGAGTGTAGTTTGTTGCTGGTCGCCTGAGGCGCTTCTGCCGGGGAATCCCAACGGGGCGGCTCAGGCATTTTTAGTAGGCAATAGTGCGCGTATCATAGTGCACTGGCTTCTCAAAACCTCACATCACCTTGTGGCTAACCATCCTGGCAAGGAGATAAATAATATGTGCAAGAGTATCTAACCAAAACTTTCGGGTTAGGATAAAAGCGTAGTATCTGTTCTCAGTAAGTGAATAAGAAATCTTCTTAGATCGAACCAATTTTTATTTTTGTACTAATCAACAAGGTCCGTTATTTTTGATGATTTGGATAAACCACATATTAAAAAGCAACCGTGTTTCTAACTTTTCTCTGTGTGTATGTGTATGGGGGAGGGTGTTATATCAATAAGGGCTATCGAATCTTTAATAATTTTATCTGGAACAATGTGTTCATCCCTTCCACACTCAAATACTTCGAAATACATCTTTCTCACCCCTTTCTTACTTAAAAAAAATTCCTATCCTATTACTAATCCTTATCAAATAACCATGCATATATATATATATATATATATATATATATATATATATATATATATATATATATATATATATATATATATTTGTTTAAAATGACTCAAAGCTTCTTTAGACTATATATTGGGTATTTAGATCTGTATGGCTAGGTTCCCTTCCTCTTATCTGATTACCTTTCTGGTACCTAAGGTACTTAAGCTTTATTTTTTATTTATTTATTTTTTAATGCAACTTTAATTCCTATATAATTTTATTGCTAGCTACCATATTGCAGAATGGTTCTTGGGTGTAGTGTTTATTATTATTATTATTATTATTATTATTATTATTATTATTATTATTATTATTATTATTATTATTATTATTATTATTATTATTATTATTATTATTATTATTATTATTAGTTATTTTTTTAATTATTATTGTTATAATTGATGTAATTTGATATGCAAATTATCATATCATACGGTAGTCTTAAGGGTAATATGTTATTATTATTATTATTATTATTATTATTATTATTATTATTATTATTATTATTATTATTATTATTATTATTATTATTTTATTATTATTATTATTATTATTATTATTATTATTAATCTATATATTAGTGAAATTTTAAGTTGAATTGTTTCGACACTTGATTATTGGGGAAGTGGTGGTTTTGTCAGTGCCATTGGAGAGCCATGAATATTATAACTGTTCTGTTTTTAAATCTTCGAAACAGTTACATGGTAAACAGCTGATGATCCCGGTGTTAATATTAGACGCTTCAGGTCTCCTGTTTTTGTTTCACTCTTAGATACTTACCCTCCCCCCTTTTATTTTTTTATTTACTTATTTTGTTATTTATTAATTTTTCAACGAATGTTAAGTCTGCAATATCTTGGATTTAGTTAGTTTCTCTGGGAATTTAAACTGCATTTTACTTTTTTTTCTTTTTTTTCTTTTTGTTTCAAATGACTCAAAGCTTCTTTAGACTATATATATATATATATATATATATATATATATATATATATATATATATATATATATATATATACATATATACATTGTAAACACATATTTATAATTATATAGATATATGTGCATATATATATATATATATATATATATATATATATATACATACATATATATGTGTGTGCGTGTGCATATATATATATATATATATATATATATATATATATATATATATATATATATATACAGGATGACCCAAAAAACGGCCCCAAATCTAATTAGGCCCCGTTTCTTAGTGTTTCGTCCGAATGAAATGAATTTTGGGGCATAACTAGTTTATTATATTCACAACATCATATCAAAACACTAGGGTATTTGGCCTTTTTTTCTCCGTTCTACAGCATGTGTTCTAGATGGACTCCTTTTAGCTCCGTGCATTTCTTGAGGGGCAGAACGAAGTTGTCCATGACGTTCTTACAGACTGAATTGGGAATGACTCTCATCTCCTCCCTGATGGCTTCCTTGAGTTCCGTGATGGTTCTGGGTTTCCTTGCGTACATTCTGTCCTTAAGATAGCCCCAAAGGAAATAATCTGGGGGCCTTAGGTCCGGCTATGGGGTAGCCACTCAAAATTAGTCTTGAGACTGATCACTCGGCCTCTGAAGTTCTCTTCCAGCCAATCTCAGGACAGGTTTGAGGTGTGAGAACTTTCTCCGTCTTGCTGGAACCAGAACTTGCTCATGAGCGACGGGTAGAGGGTCTTGAAGGTTTTGAGGACCTCCACATACCGCTCCTTGGTGACTGTCACTGCTGCGCCAGATTCTTCGATGAAGATTGATCCGATGATACCTCTGACCGAGATTGCAGCCCACACCGTGCAATTAGAAGAGTACAAGGGGCTTGGTGGCTACTTCATTGGGTCTGGAGGACCCCCAGAAGACATTTTCTTGGAGTTCGCCTTTCCGTCAAGATGACAGTGGGCTTCATCTGAGGTCCAAAGGAGGTTAAGGAAACCTGGGGTCTCCTCGATCTTATCGAGCATTTTCACTGCCATAGCGCTCCTCTGTTTCTTGTCTGAGTCTGTAAGGGTATGCAGCGTCTGTATTCTGTATGGGTAAGCCCTGATCTTGTTCACCAGCAAGTCTCACGGGAGATGCCGAGGGACTGACTTCGCTTACGCACAGAGCGTTTCGGACTCCCATGGAGAGACTCTCTCACACTTTCGACCAGCTTGGCTGTCCGCTTCTTGGGACGTGCCGAGTGGCTTGGACGGTTCTCACTGGCAGCGTTGAAGTTCTCCACGGTCCGATACTTCTCGAAGTGGTCCACCCAGTTCTGAATTCTGCTTTTGGGTGGAGCCTTTTCACACCCGAACTGATACATGAAACTGTCCTGGGTTTTCTTAAACGAGCCTGTCTTGTAGTAAAATTTAACACAGTGTATTCTTTGTCCCAGCTCCCACTGAGGTCTTGGTGTACTCACGGTCGTTGATTCTGCCATGTACTGTAAAATAAGAGCAATCGGTCAATATACAAAGGAGATATCACATAAAGTGTACGCGGGGCCCGTTTTTTTTTAGTCACCCTGTATATGAAACTAATGATTCAATAAGTTCCGTGTCTGACATATAGATGTTGCTACCAAAAACATCCATATGATTTTATGATTTCCTATTCATCACATGACACGTGTCAAAAATTTAGCTTAATCGAATTATTAGTTTACAAATTACAGATATTTGAATGAAGCTACTATTGCAAGTATTCTTAAACAATGGCAAAATCTGAATTTCGTGTTTTGATAAACCATTACTTTCTGATAGGAAATATACTGTTCAAGCAAAGCAGTTGCTTGGTAAGTGATATTCGGACATTGCTCTGTTGGGGACATCGGTTAAGATGTGGTATGCTGACTTTTAACACGGCCACCATTAAAGAAGAGACATAGTTCTCTTCCACCAAGACAATGCACTGCGTCACAAGTCGATTACAACGATGGCAAAACTACATAATTGGTATAATGTGTATTATTAGGACTACTGTTCTTATCTTCAGTGTTATCATCACAACGTTTCGGCAGCTGTAACTTCCGGCCTTCTTCAGGTGTATCTTTTCGAACACGGGAATATTTCTGTCGAACTCGGGAATCTGGACGGAATTTCGAACGGAACTCTTTATTTAATCCACGGGGGTAGCATGTTCTTGTTCTGTCAGCCAATTTGAAATTCGAAATTCTTTGTATCGCACTGAGGATTCAACCTTCAAGTGACTATCACTTATAACTCAATTTTACTTAGTACTATATCCACTGCGCCACTGTCCCTTGCGTAAGTTCTAGTATGAATTTTGGGAGCCTTTAACCTATTCTTGTTTTTAATGTGTACTCTTACTACTTATACTTATATATTGCTACATTTATTACTACATATCACTGTGTGTGCATATACGAGGAATTGCGAATTACTGAAGACTTCTCCCAGTCATGGCTGACGGAACGAGAGCATGCTACCCTCGTGGATTAAATAAGGGGTTCCGTTCAAAATTTCATTCTCGAGTTCGACAGAGATATTCCCGAGTTCGGAAAAGATACCCCTGAAGAAGGCCGGAGGTTACACCGGCCGAAACGTTGTGATGATAACACTCAGGATGAGAACAGTATAATCCAAATCATACCAATTATCAGCCCTCATCTAAAAAATTCAGAAACATAAAAGTGCATGAATTGCACTTAAAAAAGCTTCAGAACTCACCATATTCTCCAGATCTGATGCCCATCGACTATTGGCTGTTTACAAACCTCAAAAGAAAGATCCAGCGAAAGAGATGTAACTTAAATGAAGAAGCGACATGGGAAGCTGATGCTTATTTTGAGCTCAAACACAAATCGTTCTATAATAAAGGCATAGCATTGTTAGATACGCGTGGATCACTCTAGAAAGAGACTATGTTGATGAATAAAGTAGAATTTTTTTATTAGTTAGTTTATAAAATTGTTTTATTAGTTAAACTTATTGAGTGATTGGGTATTAAGTAACCGTACCAAACGTAACAAATTCCTCAGTTTATAACAACACACTATGATACTCTCCGTCCAATGAGGGGGGGGGGACAGTCTAAGACTAAAATTAGAAATTCGTATATGTGTACAATTCAAATACCGTATAATACGAGGCCTGTCTAAAAAGTATCCGACCTTAGGTCAGAAAAAAAATATTTCAAATACCTGACGGGGTTTGAACCCTAATCCCCTTCAATGTAGGTCCCTTGTGCTTGCACACACTTAGCCTACCGATCCATCCACTGCCGGAAACACCCCTGGAAGTTTTCCTTTGGAATAGTGTTCATCTCCGCCGTCGCGTTCCGCATTATCTCTTCTCTAGTCTCAAAACGGGAACCTTTCAGTGGCGTCTTCAATTTTCGAAACAACCAGAAGTCGCAAGGAGCCATGTCTGGAGAGTAGGGAGGTTGGTCGAACGAATGGAATTCAATGTTTGGCCAATAAATGTTGGATCAATTGCGATGACGGGCGCGTTGCCGTGATGCAGTTGGCAATTTTTCGCCGTCCACATGTCTGGTTTTTTGCGACGAACTGCGTAACGGAAACGCCGGGGGACATCTTGATAGTATTCCTTTGTCACTGTTTGTCCATCTGATGCGTATTCGTGATGTACAATTCCACGGATATCAAAGAAGACAATCAGCATCACCTTTGATTTCGCTTCGCATCTGTCGTTTGTTTTTTATTCAAATATAATTTTCTACGTCGTAAACTTCTGATATGATTATCTAATTACAATCGTTTATTATATACATTTTATTGTCTATATCGTTAACATCTTTGTAGAATTGTCTTATAATGGCCGTTTATTATTAAATTATGATTGTTCCCAGCGTGAAATATTTATATGATTGTCTAATAACGTATGTTTATTATTTAAGCATGTTTGTCTACATCGTCAAATCCTAATATGATTGTCTAATAACGTATGTTTATTATTTAAGCATGTTTGTCTACATCGTCAAATCCTAATATGATTGTCTAATAACGTATGTTTATTATTTAAGCATGTTTGTCTACATCGTCAAATCCTAATATGATTGTCTAATAACGTATGTTTATTATTTAAGCATGCTTGTCTACATCGTCAAATCCTAATATGATTGTCTAATAACGTATGTTTATTATTTAAGCATGTTTGTCTACATCGTCAAATCCTAATATGATTGTCTAATAACGTATGTTTATTATTTAAGCATGTTTGTCTACATCGTCAAATCCTAATATGATTGTCTAATAACGTATGTTTATTATTTAAGCATGTTTGTCTACATCGTCAAATCCTAATATGATTGTCTAATAACGTATGTTTATTATTTAAGCATGTTTGTCTACATCGTCAAATCCTAATATGATTGTCTAATAACGTATGTTTATTATTTAAGCATGCTTGTCTACATCGTCAAATCCTAATATGATTGTCTAATAACGTATGTTTATTATTTAAGCATGTTTGTCTACATCGTCAAATCCTAATATGATTGTCTAATAACGTATGTTTATTATTTAAGCATGTTTGTCTACATCGTCAAATCCTAATATGATTGTCTAATAACGTATGTTTATTATTTAAGCATGTTTGTCTACATCGTCAAATCCTAATATGATTGTCTAATAACGTATGTTTATTATTTAAGCATGCTTGTCTACATCGTCAAATCCTAATATGATTGTCTAATAACGTATGTTTATTATTTAAGCATGTTTGTCTACATCGTCAAATCCTAATATGATTGTCTAATAACGTATGTTTATTATTTAAGCATGTTTGTCTACATCGTCAAATCCTAATATGATTGTCTAATAACGTATGTTTATTATTTAAGCATGTTTGTCTACATCGTCAAATCCTAATATGATTGTCTAATAACGTATGTTTATTATTTAAGCATGCTTGTCTACATCGTCAAATCCTAATATGATTGTCTAATAACGTATTTTTATTATTTAAGCATGTTTGTCTACATCGTCAAATCCTAATATGATTGTCTAATAACGTATGTTTATTATTTAAGCATGTTTGTCTACATCGTCAAATCCTAATATGATTGTCTAATAACGTATGTTTATTATTTAAGCATGTTTGTCTACATCGTCAAATCCTAATATGATTGTCTAATAACGTATGTTTATTATTTAAGCATGTTTGTCTACATCGTCAAATCCTAATATGATTGTCTAATAACGTATGTTTATTATTTAAGCATGTTTGTCTACATCGTCAAATCCTAATATGATTGTCTAATAACGTATGTTTATTATTTAAGCATGCTTGTCTACATCGTCAAATCCTAATATGATTGTCTAATAACGTATGTTTATTATTTAAGCATGTTTGTCTACATCGTCAAATCCTAATATGATTGTCTAATAACGTATGTTTATTATTTAAGCATGCTTGTCTACATCGTCAAATCCTAATATGATTGTCTAATAACGTATTTTTATTATTTAAGCATGTTTGTCTACATCGTCAAATCCTAATATGATTGTCTAATAACGTATGTTTATTATTTAAGCATGTTTGTCTACATCGTCAAATCCTAATATGATTGTCTAATAACGTATGTTTATTATTTAAGCATGTTTGTCTACATCGTCAAATCCTAATATGATTGTCTAATAACGTATGTTTATTATTTAAGCATGTTTGTCTACATCGTCAAATCCTAATATGATTGTCTAATAACGTATGTTTATTATTTAAGCATGTTTGTCTACATCGTCAAATCCTAATATGATTGTCTAATAACGTATGTTTATTATTTAAGCATGCTTGTCTACATCGTCAAATCCTAATATGATTGTCTAATAACGTATGTTTATTATTTAAGCATGCTTGTCTACATCGTCAAATCCTAATATGATTGTCTAATAACGTATGTTTATTATTTAAGCATGCTTGTCTACATCGTCAAATCCTAATATGATTGTCTAATAACGTATGTTTATTATTTAAGCATGCTTGTCTACATCGTCAAATCCTAATATGATTGTCTAATAACGTATGTTTATTATTTAAGCATGCTTGTCTACATCGTCAAATCCTAATATGATTGTCTAATAACGTATGTTTATTATTTAAGCATGCTTGTCTACATCGTCAAATCCTAATATGATTGTCTAATAACGTATGTTTATTATTTAAGCATGCTTGTCTACATCGTCAAATCCTAATATGATTGTCTAATAACGTATGTTTATTATTTAAGCATGTTTGTCTACATCGTCAAATCCTAATATGATTGTCTAATAACGTTCGTTTACTATTAAAATATTATGTTCTACATAGGTTGATCCCCATATGATCGTATGATCAGCTCAATTTATTATTTAAATATAATTTTGAACATCGTTAAATCTTAAGAGGGTTTTCTTATTATGATCGTTTGCTATTAAAACATTACTGATTACATCGTGACATCCTAATAGTATTGTCTAATACGTACGATCATTATTTAAGTATGATTATCTGCATCGTTAAATCCGTAAATGATTGTTTAATAACGTTCGTTCATCATTAAAATATGCTTGTCTACATCGTGAAATCCATCTATAATTTTCTAATAAAGTTCGTTTGATATTAAAACATTATTGTCTACATCGTGAAATCCATCTATAATTTTCTAATAAAGTTCGTTTGATATTAAAACATTATTGTCTATATCGTGAAATCCATCTATAATTTTCTAATAAAGTTCGTTTGATATTAAAACATTATTGTCTACATCGTTAAATCCATCTATAATTTTCTAATAAAGTTCGTTTGATATCAAAACATTATTGTCTACATCGTGAAATCCATCTATAATTTTCTAATAAAGTTCGTTTGATATTAAAACATTATTGTCTACATCGTGAAATCCATCTATAATTTTCTAATAAAGTTCGTTTGATATTAAAACATTATTGTCTATATCGTGAAATCCATCTATAATTTTCTAATAAAGTTCGTTTGATATTAAAATATTACTGTCTACATCGTGAAATCTATCTATAATTTTCTAATAAAGTTCGTTTGATATTAAAACATTATTGTCTACATCGTGAAATCCATCTATAATTTTCAAATAAAGTTCGTTTGATATCAAAACATTATTGTCTACATCGTGAAATCAATCTATAATTTTCTAATAAAGTTCGTTTGATATCAAAACATTATTGTCTACATCGTGAAATCCATCTATAATTTTCTAATAAAGTTCGTTTGATATTAAAACATTATCGTCTACATCGTGAAATCCATCTATAATTTTCTAATAAAGTTCGTTTGATATTAAAACATTATCGTCTACATCGTGAAATCCATCTATAATTTTCTAATAAAGTTCGTTTGATATTAAAACATTATTGTCTACATCGTTAAATCCATCTATAATTTTCTAATAAAGTTCGTTTGATATTAAAACATTATTGTCTACATCGTGAAATCCTAATAGTAGTGTCTCATAACGCTCGGTTATTATTTAAGTATGTTTGTCTACGTCGTTAAATCCGTAAATGATTGTCTAATAACGTTCATTCGTTATTTAAATATGATTATCTACACTGTTAAACTCTAATATAATTGTCCAATAACTTTTGTTGTCTACATCCTTAGATTATAATATGATCGTCTAATAACGTTCGTTCGTTATTTAAATATGATTGTTTACATCGTGAAATCCAAATATGATTGTCTAATGACGTTTGTTTATGATTCAAGTATGATTGTCTGCATCGTTAAACCCTAACATGATTGTCTAATAACATTCCTTTATTAATTAAATATTTGTATATTGTTGTCATCGTTACTTGTAATATCGTTGTCTAATAACGATCGTTTTTTTTTTATTATTCAAGTATGATTCTCTATATCGTTTAATCCTGGCATGATTGCCTAATGACGTCGTTTATTATTTAAATATGATTGCCTACATCGCTAAATCTGAATATGATTGTCTAATAACGTTTGTTTTTATGCAAATATTATTGTCTACATCGTTAAATACTTACATAATCGTCTAATAGCTAATTATTAATCAAATATAGGTTTATTGTCTACGTGGACTCCTAATATGATTGTTTAATAACGTTCGGTTATTATTGAAATATTATTATCTATAATCGTTAAATACTAATATATTGTCTAATAACGTTCGCTTATTATTCAAATATCATTGTCTAATAAATGTGGTATAAATTCGCCCATTTTTTTCTAATCGTTATAATAATTCTTGAAACCTGGAACATAACTTGGCTTACTGTATAGTTAAGGAAGTTTTATTGTGGTTACGTGTATCATATAAATTATTATACAGTATTTAAAACCTTTACGATGTTAATGTCCGTGTATTAAATTCAATCTATGCGTGTATTTGCGTGTTTGTGTGTAGTGTTATGTTTGTGTGTACCTTATAGAAAGAAAGGTTAGAGAATCTACATACAAGATAAAATTGTATTCTTATGTAAAATTCATAGCGGAATACAATGAAAGTTTTCTTGAATCTCTAAGTGTACATCTAAGGGGATATGAGGGCATGAGCCCTTTTAAAACTTCGAATATATCCTATTTTCATGATTTTTATATCATATGTATAGGATTCTCCGGGGAAGACAATGGAAGTGGTCCGGAATCTCTACGTTCTCCTCTATGTGCTGAATGTCTTCGTGTTCTCACATCTAAGTGACCCATGACGACATAACACTCTTCAAACTTCAAATATATCCTATTTTCATGATTTTTATATCATATGTATAGGATTCTCCGGGGAAGACAATGGAAGTGGTCCGGAATCTCTACGTTCTCCTCTATCTGCTGAATGTCTTCGTGTTCTCACCTCTAAGTGACCCATGACGACATAACACTCTTCAAACTTCAAATAGGTATATCCGATTTTAAAGAAATTTAAACAATATGTATAATACACTAATTCAGAGAGTTTTCCAACATTTCATCTTCTTTCGACTATATTAGGGGTCAAGACTGGTGGAGGGAGCAGTAAAAACAAAGAAAGTAGTAAGGTGTTATGATCATAGTTAAAAAGTACACAGTAGTGTTCATCATTCGATACAGAACAACGTTGGGTTTTCTTACTAGTTTAAAATAAAATAACCTCCATTCTCAAGCTTATTGGATGAGATCAAAGTGTAGTATCTGTTTCGATGGATGCTACACCCCTTAGACAGGTACTGTCTTGGCCTTCGGGCCTTGATTCCGCCGATCTTAGGGTTTGTCCTGTGCCGTTCTAGAAAGTCCATTCTCCCAGGCTTTGCCTTCTCACCCTTTGAGAAGGGATTAGTTTATTCGTAATTGCCGACGGGACTGCCAAGCCATGTTTTGTAAACCAGAGTGCTCACCCTTAAGGGCGCTGGCTTTTCAATGACCTTGTGTCACATCTTACCGCTGTTGGAGAGAGAAAAAATAATAAATAAAATAGCTCACACGTTTATGGTAATTTATATATTTTTAGTTGAATAGAGTATTTGGACATAAACAAGTACAACTGCGAATGGTTGGATTCAGTCGCAGGCATCGCAAAAACATTGATGTTGAGGGTCTGAAATGATCACCTCTTCAATAATGAAAGTCGGATGTTAACGTTGCATTGCGTTTGAAGAATACCGCAGCGGATTGAAAGAGAACATTTTCTGAATATGACATGAAGTTTATCCCGAGAAGAACAGAGAGATTGCAAGTGTTGTTGTTCTTGCATTTTCCCAAGAACGACTGAGTGTTCCTGTGTCTTTACTGTGCCCTCTCGGAGAGGTAAGTAGATAGGGATAAAGTGTTCTTGCGAAAGACATCGTAATCTGAAGAAACTTGTCTAGTCAACGCCTGGACAAGCGGAGTTTTTTTTTTCATGGAAATCGCTTGAGACAAGGCATGAAGCCACTTGATGTAAGGAGGTAACAAGAACAAATATAATTATCGTAAAGACAGGAGATGAAAAGACCAAGGTTATAGGTAGGAGGAAGACAGTCAGCAGGAAGAGAGTTCAACAAGCCTGCGGTTCTTGGGAAGAAGCTACTGGAATAGGAAGCTGTATTATTATTATTATTATTACTACTACTACTACTACTACTACTACTACTACTACTACTACTACTACTACTACTACTACTACCACTACTACTACTACTACTACTACTACTACTACTATTAGCACACAGCACGCCAAATCCCGTTAATTTTCTTTGATCGAAAACAGCGAATTGATGGAGACCACTAGACCAACGAGTCAAACGAGCTGGAACAAAAGAAGCGGGGGAATATATCACACAATTATGAAAAAAAAAACACATGCCATAATAGTATTAATCGAAAAGACTGAGACTAGTAACATCACATCTGTGAGAAAGGGCGTGCAGAGAAGAAGAAAGGGTACGGCCAATCAAATTACAGACATGTTTCTGCACCTTATCAAGAACGCTCAAACGGGACAGAGAATCACCAGCCCAAATAGGACAACAGTACTCCATACATGGTTTGATTGTAGATTTGTAGCGATAGAGAATAGCTCCAGGTGTGAGAAAGTGTTTGGAGCGATAGATTGAAACGACTTTAGTTAGTCGACAGACGCATGAAGTCGTTGAACACACTAGTAGAAACAGCTAATTGAGTCAACGGCTGGCCTAGTTGTATGAGTCAACAGTTAGACGAAGTCGCGATATTGATGACTATAGCAACTGATCGTGTGGACTAGTGTTGTTAACCAAACTGAAACAATCATCCTGTATTGATACGGCGACATATCTGATCGTATTAGGTCGTTACAAAAATAATGGCCGATTTCAGAAACAGATTTATTCATGAAATATTTTTCACCTTTCCAATACTCTATGAATGTTGCGAAAATGTTGCAGTGCTGACACCAAGTGTCTGAGACATTTCTTTGGCACTTTGATGTGGATTTTACTCAACAAGTGTTTTCAATTGTTCATTGCCAAGATTACACGGCCGTCCTAATCTTCAAGGCTCTCTTCTCAATTACGGAATTTCTGGAACCACCTTCGTACTGTCCGACCGTTTGTGGATCAGTCTTCTCATGCTCTATTGATATTGTCAGAGGTTTCGGAGGCATTATGTCCAAGTTTGGACTCATGCAACATAAGAAGGCGAAAATCATGTTTTGGCATGTTCATCGTTGAGTGTCTCCACGCTTCAAAATATTTTCTATCTGAAAAAGTTACAAATTAACACATTAACTATTATATATGTTAAAATTTACAAGAAATAAACAAGAGATTCTGTGTTAAAATGACTTTTAAAACCTAGCGCTTCAGACGGCCTTGATTTTTTGTAACGACTTAATAGATTCGCATAATGCTTAGACTTAGAAATTATATAAGCCAACTTCAAGTTTGGATGAAAAGAATTCAACTTTTAGGAAAAGAAACAGCTACATCGAGCATGTGAGGTGGAATTAAATTTTATTTCCGGAATTAGAGAGTTCATTGTCTAGTTGGCAAGTAATAATTCAGGAAAGATAACTCATGGATATTCTAAGCCAGCATAAGTAAGAATCTCTTGGTCGTGTCGTGAACTCTCTTACGAGGACGAAGAGTGTTCTCACCATAATTTCAAGACTAGGTTAAAATATTCTAACAAAACAAACAAACAAACAAACAAACAAATAAAACAGACGTTTATATGACGGAGTTTTCATTACTTCTTCTTGAGTCTCCGTAAGAAATAATAAGCTTGCCAATAATGAAGTTTCTCGACGAAGAATGGAAGGGAATATATTTACTTTACAACCATGAATAATCATAAACGTGGAGGTGCTCGCACGTATTCAGTCTGCTGTGAATGCGAAACTAGACATTATCACCTTTTTCTCAACGTACCATTCAGTGTGAATACAGAGTAAAGCTTTTCGTTGCCCACTTCCATGCGGCCGTAATGCGAGAATGGAGCCTAATAAATGGTATTTTTAAAACATAGACTTTCAAAGATCTCAAATAACATTTTACTGGTCAATATTAGCCATCGTAAACGTGATTATCTAGTTAAATAATCTACACGATTGTCCCAAATATCTAGCATTTAATCTATTTCATCAAACTAAACGAACAAAGAAAATTAACGGGATCTGGCGTACTGTGTGCTAATAGCAGTAGTAGTAGTAATTATTATTATTATTATTATTATTATTATTAGTAGTAGTAGTAGTAGTAGTAGTAGTAGTAGTAGTAGTAATAGTAATACTACTACTACTACTACTAATAATAATAATACCCCCCCCCCAAAAAAAAAAAAAAAAAAAAATAAATAAATAATTAAAATAAAAAAATGGTACCAGCCTAGGTTGACACCACACAAAATATTTGCATAGGGTCAAGGAGGATGAGAAGACCGAGGAGGGACAGCACAAACCCGACCTCCACTGAGAGTGCAGAGAGTACTGGGATTTTGGGGAGGCTTATTGCCACCTAAATCCCAGAGAAGACCAATGGTACTTACCAGGGAGAAATCAATGGTAAACGGCTGTTGTGATACTGCAAGATCATTTGCGGTGGCTATCGAAAAGAGGTTGTGAATACTGGACATCTGGGGAAACTTATTGTCGCTCAGACTCCAGGGAATACCACCGGTTGTTGTCGGTGAGCAATCACTGATGACCAGTGTGAGAACTCCTAGTGAGTACAAATAATAATTATTATCGCTTTATTCGAAGGGGCAGTTTGATAAATGTTTGCTCGTCATGATCTCACCCTCAAAGGTATTAACTCCTCCTTTTTTAAGGGGTAGTGCAGTATTTGTTGTGTTGTTATGATAGCATTATCACTTCTCTTTTTTTGGGGGGGCGTGGGTGGTTTAGTATCTGCCATGATAAAACCCTCCCAGGAATTACCTCCACCTTTGGTGGGGAGGGGCGGTATCTTCGTTAATTACACATTTAATGTTTATCATTTATAATTACTTAAATACTTAAATTTGAAAAGCATTTCGAAGCATTTAAACTGTCGAATAGAAGGTCATTTTTGCTTTAAATTTCTTGACGAATCTTCATGTAAAGTAACATCACATCAACATAAATAGTTATACTTTTATAACAATTTGGTTCCAGTAGTAATTTCACGACAACAAAAAATAACGGGATTATTAAACTCAACTTTCAAAATCATATTTAGAAAAAAAGAATAAAAAATGAAATTAAAAAGAGTCCCGAGTCACGCTGGGTAGGTAAACTTTGAGCCGTATTGACGGCGAAACGCGCGTCAGTTGATAATTATATTTTATGAATAAAAATATAGACGCCCCCTCTAGCATTTAGGTAAATACTTCACCTTAAATATCTGAATCCGTTCATTTGTTTTTTATCGCCAAAACAATAACAAAACAAAATTATATAAATATATTTTGTTTATTATCTATGTACGTTTCGTCCTTTATAATCGGGACTCATCAGCATAGAGATATGACTCTTCACTACGGGTCATGCGATTCGAAACCCCGGATTCCGAGTATTTTACAACTAAAATCCCTAAGTCTAGAACCACCCGGCCAACGCTGAACAGCGTATATGAACAACATATATATATATATATATATATATATATATATATATATATATATATATATATATATATATATATATATATATATATATATATTTATGTGTGTATGTGTGTGCGTGATAATATATCAAAACAAGCCGCGCATGCGTGGTCCCGTCTGTATGTGACTCGATGTGGCGAGTGTAAAATGTAATAAATTTGGGCAATTTGGGGCATTTTTGACACCCCTTTGACCCCCTGGGGGAGCGAATCAGAATGCTCATTTTATATCTAGAACAATTGCCTCTACATTTTGGCTAAGTTTCATAAAAATTGAATGTATGGATCAAACGTTATAGGAGGAAAGGGTCATTTTTTGCCATTTTAGGGGCTCTTTGACCCCCTGGGGAGCTAACCAGACTTTTTTTCAAAAATCGGAGAATGTCACTTTCTAACCTGATCAAAGTTACAACTTCATGCAAAATTTCAGAGAAATTCACGGGATGGTTGCGGAGAAAAAGACGGACGGACGGACAGACAGACGGACGGACGGACACACGGACGGACGGAAATGCCTCAAAACATAGGTCTCCTGATTTTATAAATCGGGGGACCAATTATTTTATATAGCTCAAATCAATTCCTATAGGAATCAAATTCCATGGCAAAATAAAGCTTGAGATTCAAACCGTTTATATATATATATTCTGTTTTTTTTTAATCTCCGAAAAAATTACATAGTAAACAGCTGATGATCCTCCGTTTAATATTTCACAATTCAAGTTAATGTACCTTGTTTTTGTTTCACTGTTATATACTTGAATCCCCTTTCGTATTTGTACATTTTCCAGCGATAAGTTGACTTATGTGAGTGCGATAATTTGGATTTAATTACTATCCATGGGATCTCGACTGTATTTTCTTTCTTTCTTTAAAATTACTCAAAGCTTCTTTAGACTATATATATATATATATATATATATATATATATATATATATATATATATATATATATATATATATCAGGACCGGCGGCACAGTTATAAAAGTGGGGGGGGGGCTCTCCTAAAAAGTGGGGGGGGCCTGGTTAAACAGATGCATATATAACTTTATTATTGATGACCGTAAAGTGGGGGGGGGGGCAAGTCAAAAAGTGGGCCCCCCCCCGGTGCCGCTATCCATGTATATATATATATATATATATATATATATATATATATATATATATATATATATATATAATTTATTTTATACATACATAATATAATATATACGTATAAAATAAATTAAAATATATATATAAATTCCCGAAACAGTTTTTCATGGTAAACAACTGATGATCCCTTAAAATAGTGTTAGAAATAAACTAATATAATAACTGTAAAAAATAAATTGACTTACATGAGTGATTTTCCACTGGAAGACTTGGGACTATAAGTTTTTTGTTTTTTTTTAATATAGTTTTAATGGTTGAGAAACTTCCGAGACTATATATATATATATATATATATATATATATATATATATATATATATATATATATATATATATATATATATATGTATATATTAACGAAAACTACGTCCTACAAAGTTAAGGGCGACTAATAATGCAATTTTCTGCATCTTAATCACTTAGGATCTGAGACAATCGAAGTAGTAGTGAGCCAAAAAACAACGAATTCTGCAATCACCAATAAATAAAAATTATTACATAAAAATACATTATATATATATATATATATATATATATATATGTGTGTGTGTGTGTGTGTGTGTGTGTGTGTGTGTGTATGTGTGTGTGTGTGATTATATAACAAAAATAATTATCTACGGAGCGCCCATAATATTCCTTCCTATCTTTATATAGATTTAAAATAAAAGGTAGAATTATATACAGATTAAAATGAATAAAACACAGATGTAAAGCAAACATTGCTTGCATGCGGGTTCAACAAAGACGTTTTTACATTGGTCATGTTTTTAGAGCTTTAGTTCGGCCATCTGTTTGGCGGCATTTGTAAATGCGTCATGGAGACAAAGATGGCGCGTCGGACTTCTGTCCAGACTCGACCGTGTCCGTATTGTCGATATGTGTCGCCGTTACAACTTCACAGCGTTACAACGTTACGATGTTACAACATTACGACGTTACATCGATCTCAGACAAAGAATGTGCGGACATCTTCTACGCTGATACGGACATATACTGCGCCGTTGCAAACATGGGATTCAAGATGGATGCGGCTGGGAAAAGATCAAGAGAACGGACAAACAATGGTCGTTTGATACCCTACACCAAGATCTAAAAAACGGCGGACTTCATCCTTTGACCGTGTGTGACGCAGGGGGAAGGGATCCAGTGCGGACCTACCGCGTGGGATAAACATAGAAGAAAAATTAATGACAAAATGCGTCTCAAGATTTACTTGTATATTTAAAATGTTTTACATGAACTCTTCATGCTTGTGTGATACAGAATAAAACTTTGCATACAGTTGATGATAAACACCTAATCTCTGTCTGTCTGTCTGTCTGTCTGTCTGTCTGTCTGTCTCTCTCTGTCTCTCTCTCTCTCTGTCTCTCTCACTCTCTCGTTCTCTCTGTCTCTCTCTCTCTCTTTCGAAAATTTTACAATGATTATTTGTTTCTTTTTTTTCTTTCGTATCAGCCAATTCCTCTCGTTTGACTTTTTATGCCTGACGATTTGAAATTTCTGATCGTCCATGCGCCATTTTGTCCGAATTTTTCTCCGGATTGCTACTGGATGTCTTTCTTTTCGACTTTTTTATGAAGGGGTTGTTGAAGTAAACAACCTGGATAACCCGTGTTTTCGCGTTCCTCTTTCTATTTCTCTCTCTCTCTCTCTCTCTCTCTCTCTCTTTCCCTTTATATATATGTATGTATGTATGTATATATGTATGTATATATGTATGTATATATATATATATATATATATATATATATATATGTGTGTGTGTGTGTATAGTGTGTGTCGGGATATGTTACCACTGATCCTTTAACCTCATTCTTTTATTCGTTTTCATTTCGTGGGTAGCTGATGATTAGAATGGACTCTAACGGCCTTTTAAATGGTAAAAGGTCAATCCATTACAATGAAACCATGATACGCCTCTGAAATATGTAACATATAGTTTTTAAATAAATAATATATATATATATATATATATATATATACATATATATATATATATGCGCGCGGACTCGTCTACGTACACAAGCCAACACTAACCGCACGCACACACACACACACACACACACACGCGCGCGCAGACAAAGTGACAACATGTTCATAAAATCTCAAGGACAATTTTATAAGCATTCTGACCAAAATGTACTAAACCACAATATACAAAGATGACCAGACAAATAAAAGTCAGAATCCCACATACTTAAAAAAAACATAACTTTGACCCAGAGAAGCAAACAATATGAAAACACATACACAGGCGCGCACATGCGCAGAAACATCTAACTGTTGAAAATAAAAACATTTTTTCAAATGGAAAATATATCTGAAGAGAGCACGAAGGCTCGAAACGCGTTTTTAAATTATAAAATTATAAAATAATAAAATAACATTATAAATAATTGTTTAAAAAGGTATTTACAAATTTTAGTAGCCTCACATTTTTCTCTCGTTAGAACTACACTGATGCTGCACTATATATATAGAGAGAGACATACGTTATTGCATATCACTGAATGTTTTTGTTTAATTAATCTTTTTTTTATCTTCTCGATTTTTCGGATAATCTTGTATTTCTGTATAATTGTCGGATGTAGGGTCCGTAGGTGTTTTGTTTTATTTTTGTTCGCGAGTACTTTCAACGTATACTCTCAATCGTCTTCAGGCGGAGGGTTGGACTTGCTTATTCATGTCTTCTGAGTTTGAACTGTTCGGTAAATTTATAACGTTTTAAAAGTACCTGTGTGTGATGAGATTCCGTATTTGGAACGTGATCACGTGTTACCGAGCGAAATAATAAATAATGATAAAAATATGTTGATTTGAATAAAAATATCGGCATCTAACACTTGTTTTTTTAAAGCATTTTACCTCTTTCTTTAAGATAAATTTAATATTTAGGTGATAAAAAATCGTACATATTTCCAGTCAAGGCGTCATAGTTCGGAGGTAAAACGCTAGACTATTGACATAAATATTGACGGTTCGATCATTGTCCAAGTTAGCCATCAATGCTGATGACGGCTAGAAACATGTGTCGATGGATTACTTTTATGTCCGTATAACATTAATATATATATATATATATATATATATATATATATATATATATATATATATATATATATATATATATATATATATATATAACTTTGGTGTGTGTTTATCTTCGTTTAGAATCTCTGGTCAAGAGGTAATAAAATAATGAAAGGTTTACATCCAGTTGTATTTGTTGCAAAGTTTCTACGGTACTTTGAAAGGAAGAGTATTTATTTACCTCCTCTCCAAGAGGTTAAGCACAAGGCCAGTTTTATCTTACTCCCACAAGTAAGATGTGACCCAAGGTCGGGTTGGGAAAGTGGGGTTTGAAAAGCCAGCGCCCGAGAGGTGAACACTCTGGCCATTAAAAATTGCCTGGGCAGCCCCGTCGGCACTCCCCGGTAGGGGCGCCCCAGGTAGTAAGCAATAAACTTACTCCTCCCCAAAGAGGGGAGGCAAAGCCTGGGAGGGTGGACCTCCTAGAACTGCGCAGGACCGACCCATAGACAGGCGTAAATCAAGCCCCGAAGGCCAAGACAATACCAGTTTAATTAAAAAGTTAAAATATTTATATTAATAATTCATCAGTTCATCTCTTGTCATCTTTGGTCTGCGCCAATACCAAAATTAATATGAATCTACGAACAACAGGAACTAGTAATAACAGTATTATCAACCAGAGTCTTAATGCAATTGCAGACAAGTTAAAGAATGCACCATGGGGTAAATGTCTAACCCTAGAGATAGTTTATAAATGTAATGTAATATATAGGAGCAACTATTTGCTACTTTAAAACTAGATATAATAATTACCTAATTTCATTCAGAAAAAGGCAACTAGAGATAGTTAGATATCTAAACTTCATTAGAGTACTCGAAGATGAGAACAAAATATTCAAATTTAAATGGTCAATTATAGGTAGAACTAATAAATTTTTACCCGTTAGATCCTAGAAGTATAAATCATATATTCTTGGAATTATACTACTTTTAAAAAGATGTTCCTATTTATTACCTTCACCAAGGCGGAGATTACGCTTTCGGTCGAGTTTGTGCGTTTTTTTGTTTGTCTACAACGTACTGTCGAGTTTGTATATAACCTAATATCCGCATCACTTGACCAATCGTCACCAAAACTTGGTCAAAAGATCGGTCATGGTCTAACTGAAAGCTAATTTAATTTCGGGTATTAGTTCATTAAGGTCAATCTAGTAGAAAGATGAAAGTAACACTTTTGGCGATAATTTTGGTTCTGCTCATCTTAGAGACTAGCTACTTGACCCGTATTATAACTAATGAAGTCGCACATCTTATATCATCTTGGCATTTGACCTTGACCATGAAAAGTTCGGCCATGGTCGAAATTTTGACGGAAATTCAACTTCCGATTTTTCCAAATTTGATGCATGGATCTGATGCTCTTTGATACCAGTAACCACTATGCACAATTTCAGCCGGATCGGATAAATAGTTTTAGAGTTATCAACGTGTCCATGGTATAACTTTGGGAATACTTCATACAATATGAAGAAATAAGGCTCAGATAAGACTTTGGCACATCCTTACGCTGTCAAGCGCAGTTATGTAGTCTAAAAGTAAGTAGATTAAATTTGACAAACTAAACCTTAATAGCAATGTATAATACCAGTTCATTATTTGCTTCTGACTAGCTAACGTTTTCGAAAATTATTACTTTGGCAGAAAAAATTGCCATTCCAATCGGTTCCATCGATTACATATTCTATCCAACCCGTTATTTCCTTTAGTATCAATTCACAACATTGCAAACTATCAACATCTGTTCGCTCGTGAGTTCTGCCGAAGCAGATTTCACCCGAACTAATATGATACCAAACATTAACAAATTACACTTGAAGGATGTTTGCAATACCAAATGCAATGAGAAATGGGAGTGATCATCTCGGAGAAGAATGAACAAAGCAATACGAAATGTTTTTGCCGGTTATGTTTTGAATATTTTAATTTACATGCCAAGCTACTGACCTTATTCTCAAAGTGTCATTTTCAAACTAACATAACGTGAGCCAATCTTTATGTTTGCACACGTCTAGCGTTGTTTCATTACATTGCGTCCACAGTGACTAAAATGCCTTTTCCCTATCGGGGTAGCATCCATTGTCATGTGCACCTTCAATCTCGCGTGGAACTTTCGGACTTCAAAGGAACGACCATAAATCCTGTCCGATACCTTAGAGATCACTTGCGATATCATACACGTTGACGTGTTTGTCAACATATGTAGAAATCCGCCATTACAAACCACAAACAGCAACAATAAAAACGAGTATGCGCTCAGTAATCTCTGTCTGTCTGTCTGTCTGTCTGTCTGTCAGTCTGTCTGTCTGTCTGTCTGTCTGTCTGCCTGTCTGTCTGTCTGTTTGTTTGTCTATCCGTCTGTCTGTCTGTCTGTCTGTCAGTCTGTCAGTCTGTCTGTCTGTCTGTCTGTCTGTGTGTTTGTTTGTTTGTTTGTTTGTTTGTTTGTCTATATGTCTGTCTGTCTGTCTGTCTGTTTGTTTGTCTATCTGTATGTCTGTCTGTCTGTCTGTCTGTCTGTCTGTCTGCCTGTCTGTCTGTCTGTGAATGTGTATATAGATTTTTCTAAAAATTAAGACACTCTAAAACACACAAAAAAAAGAAAAATGAGATGTTATTTTACAGCAGGTATTTGAGCAACAAAGGTAGTGCGTATTTTTTGTTAAGTTTATTTATTTTTTTAGAACGTGGTTTACTATAAAATTGAACCAAGAAATAAATTTACGAATGTAATAGAATTTTATTTTTAATAGTCGTAGTTCTGTTGTGTGATACCATATCTGTTATATCGTCTCCGTGTACACTTGATGATGTCATCAAAAATGATGACGTCGCTAACGAACAATAGGAATAACCGCACACAGTGGATGACGTCATCATTTTGAGACATCACCCACTGGACCCAGTCATTCTCAATCTCTAGTTTGTGACGTTATCATTTCGATGACATAAAAAAAAATCATTCATCAAATAAAAAAGAGTCGGGGAGAAATTCTTCATCTAGACGACCGGGTCACGGGTCGTCTATTAGTCGAACATTTTGTATATAAATATATGGAAATAAAATATTGTTTATTATGAAATAACTAGCGGGCTTGTGTTCCGGCGTTGCCCGAGAAAGTAGAATAATCCAAGAAACACCTGACCCTAACCATGAACTAGTGAATTAGTTGATCTTTATGATTATCCGGCGCGAACGCAAACCCTCACATTTTTTTATGTAAAACAGTAAGCGTAAAAGTAAAAAAACAAACTTTAAGTATGTAATTTGCAAATATCATAAACTTGTTGTGTCATTGCCTTACATTTACAATTGTATTCCTTAAACCTAATCAAAGTGATATAAGAAATACATATAATTATTTAGAGCTGTGATTGAACACTTTCGTCTTCTTAGTACCCCATAGCAACTTTATCTTTTCACTGAGTTCCCATGAAATATAGGCACCGTTTTGAATTTGTTCATTATAAGAAACGGTGAATATCTGTAAGTTTCTTTTACTGAAATAGTCATTTGACCGGATAGAATATGTAAACAACGAACACAATCAGAATTTTAATTAATTTGGCAAATGACGCAGATTAATAAATAAGAAACATAACTTCCAAGTCAGAAGCAAACATCGATTTGACCGATTTATTGCTATTTAGGTGTGATGTTGAAAATTCGATTGAATATAAGTAATAAATACATCAACAAAATACAAGAAAATGGCGGATAGAAATGATTTATTATTTGAACTGTATGAAAACAAATATCGGAAATGAATTGAGAAAATCGGGTATAAAAAGGAAAAATGAGGTGAAACAATCCACTTTTATATAAAGTAAGGAGTGGTGTTTGGCGCGAAATACGCGGATAAATATTGCATGGGGTATTTAAAGAATGTAAAGAACGAAAGCGATTGAAATTTCAAATGTCCTTACAAATGTTACAGAATGATTAAAGTGAACCATTACTGCCTTCGAATAATCGGTAATACCACTTTTTCTGGTATTCGCCCAGCGCCGGGCATTCCGCCTGCCACTGAAAGTAGAAGTTTATGAGGAATAGAAATTCACATGGGGTTCCCAGTACGCATGTATATTCCGGTTAGGGGAGATATTATACAGCACCTAGTATTCCAAAATAGTCACCCATCTTGTACTGACCAGGCTAATCGTCGCTTAACTTCGGTGATTTAACGGGAACCGGTGTGTCAACTAGAGTATACCGTATATAATCAGAAGCAAACATCGATTTGACCGATTCATTGCCATTTAGCTCTGACTTTGAAACTTCGACTGATAGTTTTTTTTTCTATGTATAGATAATACATGAACTAACAAAATACAAATAAAATATTTAAAGGGAGAAAAGAAAATGGCGGATAGAAATGATTTGTTATTTGAACTGTACGAAAATAAATCGGAAATGAATTGACTTGTAACCTTGTAAAAAATCGGGTATGGAAAGCCATTTTTATGCGGCGGAACGATCCATTTTGATATAAAGTTAGGGGTGACGTTTGGCGCGAAATACGCGGATAAATATTGCATGGCGTATTTAAAAAGTAAAGCGTCAAGAACTTCAATGGCGATCGTTGTAAGATTCTTACAAATGAGAAACACGAACGAAGATGCAGGGGGAGGGAATAGTTAAAGAATAGGGCTACTAGAAATAGGCGAAAAAAAACGAGTCACAGTGTCTTATTTTATTTTGGAAGAAGAGAAAGAGAAAGAGAGAGAGAGAGGGGGGGAGATGGAGAGAAGGAGAAGTAAGAATTAGCCGCAAACGAATAAAATAAGATAAAAAACCGAATGATATTGTTTAGTACAAGGAAAGTTGAAAGTCAATGGAATTGGAAAATAGATCGAGATTGATCTAAAAAAAAAAGAGTAGAATAATAAAAAAAGAATAATAGTAACTGGAATACTTTCTCATTCTTTGGGAGATTGAGACCAATCTTAAAGGACAGACCACGTCATTTAATGACGTGATGAAGAGAAAAAGGAAAGATCAATACACTGAAACAAAGTGAGAGGTTAAGCGTATGTATGTAAGAGAGACTAGAATATTGAACTGCATATTTATATAGTATAATGTTGTGCTTTTGTGTAAGAATATTGACCAGACGTCTCAATTACGTAAGAGCATATTTTTTTCAATTTAAAATGACATTATACTTTAGTTCAATCATCCATCGGTATCTGCGGTTTCATAGAAATACTGGAATACCAAGCGTGACCGCTCTACACACACATTTATATATAAGGCTTGAAATTGCCAAGTGTGAGGTCTCCCCCCCCCCCAAACACACATATATATATATATATATATATATATATATATATATGTATATAAAGAGAGAGAGAGAGCGAGAGAGAGAGAGAGAGAACATGCGAATGAAAAATCAGTCGAATGAAAGTTAAATACAAAAAAAGAAGAAGAAGATGAAAGGAGTGGACAAAAGAAAAAAAGAAAAAGATGAGGGGGAGGAGAAAAAGAGAAGGGATAAAAAGGAGAAGAAAACATTAGTTTTATTTCTTCAGCCTCTCTCTTTTTCTGTATATATATATATATATATATATATATATATATATATATATATATATATATATAGAGAGAGAGAGAGAGAGAGAGAGAGAGAATGGTAGTTTACTTGAAGCATTGCTAGGTATAGTAGTAGTATGTTTTTAAAAGGTTGTGGGCAATGCAAATTCCGGGTAAGATGTAAGTTAGAAGCGACCAAAAATAATAAATCGAATACGACATATATATATATATATATATATATATATATATATATATATATATATATATATATATAAGTTAGGTTCATATTATTTTATTATTTTTATTTTTATTTTTTCACATTCCCCAAAAAACATAACATTTCTGTGAGATATGTTTTTTACGGTCCGTTTCATTTGTCTTGTAGCAAACAATATCGTCTCTGCAACATTACAAAATAATCAGAAAAATTCGCAAAGAATAAAAAGTTCTATACAGTGGTTCATTTTTGGGTGAAAAAAAAAAAGAAGCAAACCCACACGTGGGGAACCCACTAATACGCCATTTTGAATTTTTCGTTATTGGAATATAATATGAACCTGACTTATATTTGCTCTGTTGTCACTAATTGACTGAATCTTTTAAGGAGACTACAAAGTAAAAAGACACTGATAGTATATGCTAATACATATATTGCCATTAATAATTATATATATATATATATATATATATATATATATATATATATATATATATATATATATATATATATATATATATATATACATACATATATATATATATATATATATTTATGTATAGAAAAGTATATATATAATATACACGCGCACACACACACACACACATATATATATATATATATATATATATATATATATATATATATATATATAGTAAGTTATGAAAATATATTTATGGCAATTAAGCTACACAGACGCTCCCGCGTTTCATCCCCATCCATTTTAGCCTTAAGATCCCCCCCCGGGGAAGAAACGCGGAAGCCTCTGTGTAGCTTAATTGCCATAATATATTTTCATAGCTTACTACCTAGTATACACAATTATATCGCCTTTTAAAGTTTTATGTGGATACAGAAAATAATAATTATGTACGTATAAAATAAAGTATATATATATATATATATATATATATATATATATATATATATGTATATATATATATATATATGTATATATATATATATATCTTTTCAATATATCATTATATATGATCTAATAATAACAAAAAAGAAGGGAAAACGTCTAGCACGTCGCCGTCATCACCATCGTCGTTGATGTACCTCACGGGCGCGTGTGGAAGTACTGGTGAGGTTGGAGGTGGGTATGGGGGTGTCTCAAGGCCCCGGGGATACCGATGAAGTGGGTGGAGGTTTTACTGGAGGCCCGAAGAGTTGGGTAGGGGTCTGAGTTGGGACGACGTCGGCCCAAACATGAACCATATCGCTTACGACGTTTTCTAGACACAGTGACAGTTCGAATTGGCTCACGCCCAGTTAGGTTCGAGGAAAGTTTGGCTTGGCGTTGGGGCCGGGGTCTGACTGTGACTGGGGATTTTGGTGGAAAGGATTTAGTAAGATGTTAGGGTCTGGCAGGGGTGAGATTTGCGAACCACTACTACTAGTAGTAGTAGTAGTAGTAGTAGTAGTGTCGGTGGTAATAGCAGTATGAATATTTGAAAGTATAGAAAGAATTAAAGAAGCAATTTGGAGGTGTGGGTAGAGGTTGGTAGTTAGGGTTAGGGTTAGGGTTCTGGCGGAGTCGACGGACGTGGGGTTGGGTATGAGGTAGTCAATGGCGATTGAGTTGACGTGGAATGGGAGAGGATTTTCTATCGTCATTTTTTCTTTTTCTTTTCATTTTTGGTAATGTTTTAGGCGACATAGAAAGAAAATTATAGGAAGGTAAAAATAAAGAGAGAGAGAGAGAGAGAGAGAGAGAGAGGGGGAGGGGAGAGAAAAAAGAGAGAGGGGGGACCAAATAGCAAAAGAAGTCGGCGGCATTGTTTTTTCATTCATCCGTTTTTCTTTTTTATTGTTTATTTGTTTGTTTGTTTTTATCGGGACGAGGTGTATATAGGAAAGGAAGTGGTATGATGAAGGTCGGAGTGATTTGTCAAAGTTTGGAGTTGAAGGCATCAGGATTTACGTTGGGTGGGTACTGGTCGCTTCCGAAGTGGTGTATAACTTGGAGGAGGGCGTGGATGGGAAGAGTATAACTATTGGAAAAAAAGATGAATAAGTCGTATTGGTAAAGTACGTTGGCATTGCGACTTATCATCATGTTTTTTTTTTCTTCTTCAAAGGAAATGTCCTCACAAGCTTGAAAAAGGCGAGAGCACGTTGTATCGATAAAAACAAATGCTAAGGTTTCAAAAAGTGGATCTATTTATTGATTTATCTCTCTCTTTCTCTCTCTCTCTATCTATTTCTCTCATTCTCTCTCTCTTTCTCTGTCTCTCTCTGTCTCTCTTTGTGTTCCCCCTCTCTTTCTCTACGCCCTCTCTCTCTCTCTCTCTCTCACACACACACTATATATATATATATATATATATATATATATATATATATATCAGGTTCATTTTATATTCCAATAACCATGTTTTTTTTTGTCTTTTTGCAAGCAAGTTGATGTAACTTTAGGCAACTGAATTCGAATTTTTATAAATAAATGATAGAATTTACTAACTATTTTAAGGCATATTACTGAATCAAAATTTATAAATGTCAACGCAATTTTGAGGATGTGCTAGCTCTGAACTGAAAAATTAAAAATGGCGTACTAGTGAGTTTCCCCACATGTGAGTTTGCTCTATTCTTTGTTTTTTGTTTTTTTTAATTTGTTTTCGCCAAAAAATGACTCACTGTATAGTGTAAGATTTTTCAAGACCTTTCAATCCAAGAATCTTTTATTCTTTGTGGATTTTTCTGATGATTTTGTAGTGTTGCAGAGACGATATTGATATAAAAATGTTGTTT
>OY744550.1:46763736-46783736 GCA_963556195.1 Sepiola atlantica
ATTCCGAGTTTCTTACCCCCTTCCTTAGTTCGAAGAGTAGCTTAAGAAGCGTTAAATAATCTTGCAAGAAAATGCAGAGTCATTTACGGAAATAATACATTGAAATTACAGTATTTTCTTCCAAAATGATGGCTAAAAACTCGACCCTCCCCGACGAAATGTACCCCATAACCCTTTTAAGGGTACACTGAAAGATTCAAGGATACCTCCATTATCTTTCCCGGTAAATTTTACATAAGAATACACTTTTAGATTTTATGTAGATTCTCTAACCTTTTTTTCTATAGGGGACACCAACGTATACACACAAACACAAACACATACACCCACATACACACAAATATTGAGTTATATATATATATATATATATATATATATATATATATATATATATATATATATATATATATATATATATATATATATATTGAAATAGACATTGCAATATATATGGAGATAGATAGATATATAGATAGATAGATAAATAGTTAGATAGAGAGAAAGAGAGAGAGAGAGAGAGAGAGGGAAAGTGTGGGAGAGATCGAGAGAGGGAGAGAGAGGCAGTAGATGAGGAGAGATAGATAGCTTGAGAACGTTAGAGCGAGATAGATAGAAAGAGAGATATATAGAGGCAGGCAGATGGATGAGAGAGAAAAATAGAGAGAGAGAGAGATGCCAGTATGCGAAAAACAGGTTGACTTGCAATCCAATAACGCCAGATTCCACACCAGTCTAAAGAGTATGGATCGCATTGCAAATTTTTGCCAGGTTGTCCAGTGTCCATCCACACACACACACACACACACACACACACACACACACACACACACACACACACACACACACACACACACACACACACACACACACACACACACACACCCACACACCCACACACCCACACACACACACACACACACACGTGCGCACGCGCACACCGTACTGACCTGTTTTGGCACTTTTACTGGTTCGGATCGATGAAAGATGTACTCTGCAAGTATTTTATCGACAACAATGCTGTCATCGCCTACGATGATGAAAAGGTACACAGCCTCTGTTCGTGCATATTTTTACGAGATCAGCACGGAAGGTCTCGTCTATTTCAGGAGAAATGCATAGCCAATAGTAGTGAGTAGCAAGTATGATAACTTTTAATGATGATGATGATGATGATGATGATGATGATGATGATGATGATGATGATGATGATGATGATGATGATGATGATGATGATGATGATGACGACGACGATGATTACGACGACGATGATGACGACGATGATGATAATGGTGATGCTTCTGCTGCTGCTGCTGCTGATGATGATGATGATAATGACGACGACGATGATGATGATGAATATGAATATGAATATGATGATGATGATGATGATGATGATGATGATGATGATGATGATGATGATGATGATGACGACGACGATGATGACGACGATGATGATAATGGTGATGCTTCTGCTGCTGCTGCTGCTGCTGCTGATGATGATGATGATGATGACGACGACGACGACGACGACGATGATGATGATGATGATGATGATGATGATGATGATGATGATGATGATGATGATGATGATGATGATGACGACGACGACGACGACGATAATAATCATAATGATGATGATGAGGAGGAGGAGGAGGAAGAAGAAGAGATAGAGAGAGGAGGAGGAGGAGGAAGAAGAAGAGAGAGAGAGAGAGAGGAGGAGGAGGACGATGAAGAAGAAGAGGAGGAGGCAGATAAAAAATACAATGTCTTCAAAATAACGATTATGCTCTATCGGTTTTCGGACCAAATATGTATAAAAATGGTCCAAAATGCATATTAATATTATTATTTTGATTATTCGAACTACTCTTCTTATCTTGGATGTTATTCTCACAACGTTTCGACCGATGTAACCTCCGATCTCTTTCAGTCGTTTCTAGTTCAACTCGGAATCTTTCTGTCGAACTCGGGAATCTTTCTGCACGGAATTTCGAACGGAACCCTTTTATTTAATCCACGGGTGCGACTTGCTCTCGTTCTGTCAGCCATGACCGGGTAGAAGTCTTAAGTAATTCGCAATTCGTATTCTTAGTATCGCCCGCACTGAGGATTGAACCTTCAACCTCCAGAAGAGTGTCACTTAGAACTGAATTTTAATTAGTACTTTATCCGTAACGCCACGATTCATGGCTGACAGAACGTGAGCATACTACACCCGTGGATTAAATAAAAAGGTTCCGTTCGAAATTCCGTACAGATTCCCGAGTTCGACAGAAAGATTTATGAGTTCGATAAATTACATCTGAAGAAGGTCAGAGGTTACATCGGCCGAAACGTAGTGAAAATAACATCCGAGATGAGAACAGTAGTTTTTAATAATCCAAATTATGCAAATTATCAATCCTCATCTCAAAAATTCAGAAACAGCATATTAATGGTTTCGAGATTTCTACTGGGTTGGAATGAATAAAAAGGTTACAGATATATAAGAATATAAATAGTTCTATCTAATTAACGTTGCCCGGAAGTTTTTTTAATTTCATTTCTGTTTTGCTCATTTAACCCCACCTCCCGTCACTTTACCTAACCCTAACCCTAACCCTAACCCCACCTCCCTTCACTTTACCTAACCCTAACCCTAACCCTAACCCCACCTCCCTTCACTTTACCTAACCCTAACCCTAACCTCCCTTCACTTTACCTAACCCTAACCCTAACCTCCCTTAACTTTACCTAACCCTAACCCTAACCCTAACCCCAACCCTAACCCTAACCCTCGCTTCACTTTACCATTTTGCTGAATTAATTTCTTGTATGAAAATGTTTACATTTTTGGAAAGATTATTCAATGTAAGAGTATCTAACATTATCAAATCAAATAAAACCAAAGTCAGGGGCAAAAAAATAGCAAAGTACAACACGCCATGTAAAAAGACAGTTAGATATATACTGTCTGAATATTTTGTCAAAGGCGACTTTTAAAATAGGTATTGAAATAAAACTGATATGAAATCTCGAAATTAAATTCCCATAAATATTTTCGATTTTTAAAAAAATTAATGGTGAAATATATATGCTACGAAATAATATATGTTAACATTTAAATGGTGAAATATATATGCTACGAAATAATATGTTAAAAATTTTAATGGGGAAATATATATGCTACGAAATAATATGTTAAAAATTTTAATGGTGAAATATATATGCTACGAAATAATATATATTAAAAATTTTAATAGTGAAATATATATGCTACGAAATAATATATGTTAAAAATTTTAATGGTGAAATATACATGCTACGAAATAATATATGTTAACAAATTTTAATGGTGAAATATATATGCTACGAAATAATATATGTTAAAAAAATTTAATGGTGAAATATATATGCTACGAAATAATATATGTTAAACATTTTAATAGTGAAATATATATGCTACGAAATAATATATGTTAAAAATTGTAATGGTGAAATGTATATGCTACAAAATAATATATGTTAAAAATTTTAATAGTGAAATATATATGCTACGAAATAATATATGTTAAAAATTTTAATGGTGAAATATATATGCTACGAAATAATATATGTTAAAAATTTTAATAGTGAAATATATATGCTACGAAATAATATATGTTAAAAATTGTAATGGTGAAATGTATATGCTACGAAATAATATATGTTAAAAATTTTAATGGTGAAATATATATGCTACGAAATAATATATGTTAAAAATTTTAATGGTGAAATATATATGCTACGAAATAATATATGTTAAACATTTTAATGGTGAAATGTATATGCTACGAAATAATATATGTTAAAAATTTTAATGGTGAAATGTATATGCTACGAAATAATATATGTTAAAAAAATTTAATGGTGAAATATATATGCTACGAAATAATATATGTTAACAAAATTTAATGGTGAAATATATATGCTACGAAATAATATATGTTAAAAATTTTAATGGTGAAATGTATATGCTACGAAATAATATATGTTAAAAAAATTTTAATGGTGAAATATATATGCTACGAAATAATATAGGTTTTTAAAACAGCTGTTGCATTTTATTAATTAGACTTTCGTTAAGCTTAATTAAATTACTTATTAGTTACGGATGTCGCTTAGTCGTTACATTAGTTCAATGAAATTGTTTATAATTTTAATATCTATTTGAGAAAAGTAAATTTAAAAGTTACGTTTCAACATGAATTTCCACAAACTGATTGACAAATTTATTATATGCACGATCTTTACTCTGCTGCTACCAGATCAGGCTGTCTTGAGATAGCGGCTTCCTGACTTGAAATGCATCAAACATTGATGTTATTGTCTTTTTCCTTTCCCTTTGCAAAACTCATATTATGCAAAGCTAAAAACAAAAACAACAATGTTCCTCTACAAAACAACCAAACGAAACACCATGGATAAATATTTGAAGATATAAAGAACTTGAAGCACAAAACACTTTTATCAAAATGACCTGATTCGGCGTTAAATAACCCGTAAAGGGTTGATCTGCCGTAAAACAAAACAACCAACCAGGCTAAACGATGATTTTCCCGACATATATGTACGTATGTGCACATGCATACTTAAACACAAAAAATGTACCTATACTTTGTGTAATTTATTATATCAAAATACTGATATCTAAGAAATAATGTAATGTATGGAAAATATTGACGTACAAGAAATACGATCAAATATGATGTCCCAGAAATGTGTTAAGAAATAGAAAAATTGATATCCGAGAAATACTATCAAAAATGTAAAATATTGATATCCAAAGAATATGTTAAAATGTGGAATCCCAGAAATACAATATGATACGGAAAATATTGATATCCAAGAAATACAATAAAATTTTGAGAATATTTATATCCAAGAAATGTTATAAAATATGAAAAATATTGATATCCAAGAATTACGATTAAATAAAGAAATCGGTGATATCCCGAAAATAATGCAAAATACTGAAATTATTGATCTCACATAAATACGATAAAATATGGAAACTATTTAAGAAAGAAAAGAAACCCAAATAACATACAGTATGGAAAATATTATAAAAATATAAATCTATATAATATAAAAAATACTGATATAAAAAAATCATGTAAATAATTGAAAACATGAATATTCGAGAAATACGATAAAATAAAGGGAAATATTCTTGACAGTGTATGTGCATACATATATGTCAGAGTATGCGGCTTGATTGACATAATGCATTCATTATATGATGATATTAATATATTTTCTTAGAACCTAGAGTGCTCAATATGTATATAGTAGAACGAGCATATATATATATATATATATATATATATATATATATATATATATATATATATATATATATATATATATATAAACATGAATTGAATCAGTATGGATACGGCATGACGATTAACATTACATATTGTTCTTCAGTGCAGTAATAACTAACAGAGAATAACATATTCGCCCTTTGTAATATGTACGTAGATATATATATATATATATATATATATATATATATATATATATATATATATATACAATATACATATATTTATATATATATATTTATTTATTTATATATATATATATATATATATATATATATATATACAACATAATTTATTTAGATACTGTATATTACATATTTCAGCAATGTACCGTGGTTTCATCCAAAAGGGCAGATTTAGACATCTTTAGTAAATCTCCGTGCCCAGTGGAATCATCGGCAAGCTGAAATGCTTGTAGTCACGCCCGATATAGAATGGCGTCAACAATGACAGAAAAACGGTGCATCTCTGAAGGCGTCCCCCAAAACATCCGGTGTGGGATAGTGATTAACTAGGGCTCAAGGGTGGCCTTCATTTTATTCCCTAGCAAGTTTTATTTATTATTTATTTATCTGTTTGCAAGTTTTATTTATTTATTTATTTATTTAATTATCTGTTCTTTTGTAATGTTATTATTATACCTGAAAAATACGAAATGGGTGGCTATATAGTTTACTGTTTGAGCCTGTGAAACTAGTGTGCTTTTTTGTTGTCGTTTTTTGGAATAAAGTTATGTATCAGATTTATTGTCTGATATAGAGCTGAAAGAGATAATTCAAATATGTTTTTATCGACTTAACGTGTTTGTTTATTTTTGTTAATTTAATTGGTGTTTTCGTATTTTCTGTACTTTTTGTAATGTTATTGTTATATCTGGTCTGAAAATATACGAAAGGAGCGGCTATATAGTTTGCCGTTTGGTTTGTAGAATTAGGGTACCCTTTTGTTGTCGTTTTCGGGAATAAATTATGTATCGGGTTAATTGTTCTATATAGTGTTGGAAAACATGATGCAATAATGTTTTATGGACTTAACGTGTTTGTTTATTTTTGTTTATTGAATTGGTGTTTTCGTATTTTCTAGATCTTTATGGGAAGCGGTGTTTCGTTGATATGTCCCGTTTATAACCAGTAGTGTTGAAAACAAAAACAAAAAAAAAACGAAAAAAGAACAAAAAATGGTTATAAACGGAATGATGGATACTATCTGTTATTTCCGTTTGAGGGATATAAGTTTAGTCTCTTTATTAATGGTGTGTTAATAATATTAATATTATATTTGTATTTATATTTATATTTAGTGTAATTCATTAAATTTCTTATCTTGTTATTTCGCTCGTATCTATGTCCATGCGGACCGGCAAATAAACCTATATACACACACGAGCATGGAACCACAAGCATGCCTATACACAACATCTGCACATGCGTGCATGTACACACATCTTCGCTCACATGTACGGAGGGTTATTAATTTAATATTTTATTTTTTGTGTTTTAAATTTAATCTTTTATTTATTTTATTAATATTATTTTATATTTTCTATTTATTAATAATCTGCTCCTATACATACACACGCGCACTCGCACAATGCTTGTACACACATCTGGACGTATACATTCATCTTCATTTATACAGGGGTGGACGGGTGATTTGAGAATCTATTATATGGATTGTATGAAGCGGGGGTGGGTGGGGGGTTTAGGGGTTAAGAAAACTTTGTAGTGTATCTGTATTCCCGTGATAGGAGGGTCACGTGGAGATGGGGTATCTGCTGATAAATGTATAATACGCTGTGGATGGGGTTAGTTTTAGTATGGATGATGTGATTATCTGTGGTGAAAGAGTGGGGTGTTTATTGATGAATGTTTTATCTGGGTTAGGACTAGGTTGTATCAGGGTAGTCAGGTTCATGTAGTCGCGCCCGTGGTGTGTTTATGATATATCTTGAGGGGGGGGGGTATTTTGTACGTAAATATAAAGATAGAAATTTTGTTATGGGTTTAGGGAGGTCTTGGGGAGATTAGTTATTTTATGCTTTTAAGAAATACTTTACTATTATTTTAGAGGGGTATTTGGTTTAAAGGGATAATTGGTGGGTTATGTAATATTGTTATCAGACCATTGGGCTAGCAGGAATTTTCCTCTGTGGGGGTATTTTCTGAAGACCTCGGTTTTTATGTTCATGCAGTTTATGGAAGGGTTGTTGATAGCTTGTATAATTCTGAATTTCTCAGTAGTGCACAAAGGGCAGGTCCTGGAGGTGGGGCTGTAGGATTTAGGTTTGTCGGTAATTCTCCATTCTATTTTGTAGGGGGTGTTGGACTTCTTGAGATCCCATACGTGGGTTGCCAGTGTGGTTATGTGGTCTTTTTGGGGTATTTGAAAGTGTTGTTGTGGGCGTAGAGTCTTTGTTTAAAGGATCCTTGGGTCATTCCGCTGTATATATCCTCCCTTTTGGTATCCACCCCGGATATAACCATGGCTTCGTAAACAACGGAGCTGACTGTGCATCCTCCGCCCAAGGGGCAGGTCTCACCTCTTTTGCAAGAGCAACGGGGGTTGGGTGAATTAGTTGGTGGTTTGTAGGTCAGAATCGATTCCACGGACTGAAAACATGAATAGCTAGTTTTTACTGTATTTCTGTTAAAAAGTTTGTGGAGATTATTTGATGGTGGGAAGTGCTTGTTTATTAGTTTGAGAAATTTCTTACCTACGCTATATTTGACGCTGAGGGAAAAGGGGGGGGGGGGCGAACCAGATAATATTTCTTTGTCTCTTGCGTCTGTGTTGGCTGGGGGATTGGTTGAGTATGTAGGATATTTTTTCGTTATAACCGCTCTCAATGAGGGCATTATTGTAATACGGGGCGGCTTATTGGAAAATCTCAGGTGTGGATGAAAGGCTTGAAATTCTTTTACTAATATTGGGTATAAAGTTCTTAAATATGAGTGGGGGTGGCAGGATTTGGTGTGGATGTACCGGAGTTGTTCGGTGGGTTTGTGGTATGGCCTAGTTGAATTGCTGGTCAGGTCTAGGGATACGTCTAAAAAATCTACGCCAGTCAGGTTGATGTCTATGGTGATGTTAAATCCGATTTCTTTTAGGAATGCGGTTAACTGTTTCCTGAATCTGTCGAGTTCTTGCGTGTTGTTGTTGCGGGATAGGCATAGGCCGTCGTCTCGGTAGAAGCCAAACTTTTGGTCAGGGAATTTATTTTGTAAGGAGTGTAAGATAAAAAGCCCAATCAGGTCGCATATATCTGCGCTGTCGTAGGCTCCCATGGGAACATCAAAAGGGTCTTCAGGGTTGGATTTTTTAACCCATGTTTGATTGTTGAAGAAAAGACGTGAGCTTCTCGCATGTATGATTGGTGTTAATTTCGAGATCACTTATTTCCACGAATGTTTTGGACACTGATAGATCCTTGTCGAGGACTTCCCTATTAATGGAAGGTATGAAGTCAGCGATATCAAATTGTGTGAAACGGCATTGTTTTGTATCTGGGATGGCCTTGAACTACATAAACATATGACTACATAAACCCTGCCTACCCTGATACAACCTAGTCCTAACCAAGATAAAACATTCATCAATAAATACCCCACCCTTTCACAATAGATAATCACATCATCCATGCTAAAACTAACCCCATCCACAGCGTATTATACATTTATCAGCAGATACCCCATCTCCACGTGACCCTCCTATCACGGGAATACAGATACACCACAAAGTTTTCTTAACCCCTAAATCCCCAACCCACCCCCGCTTCATACAATCCATATAATAGATTCTCAAATCACCCGCCCACCCCTGTATAAATGAAGATGAATGTACAGGCGTACGTATACGTCCAGATGTGTGTACAAGCATGTGTGCGAGTGCGCGTGTGTATGTATAGGAGCAGATTATTAATAAATAGAAAATATAAAATAATATTAATAAAATAAATAAAAGATTAAATTTAAAACACAAAAAATAAAATATTAAATTAATAACCCCCCGTACATGTGAGCGAAGATGTGTACATGCACGCATGTGCAGATGTTGTGTATAGGCATGCTTGTGGTTCCATGCTCGTGTGTGTATATAGGTTTATTTGCCGGTCCGCATGGACATAGATACGAGCGAAATAACAAGATAAGAAATTTAATGAATTACACTAAATATAAATATAAATAAAAATATAATATTAATATTATTAACACACAATTAATAAAGAGACTAAACTTATACCCCTCAAACGGAAATAACAGATAGTATCTATCATTCCGTTTATAACCATTTTTGTTGTTCTCTTTTATTTTTTTTGTTTTTGTGTTCAACTCTACTGGTTATAAACGGGACATATCAACGAAACACCGCTTCCCATAAAGATCTAGAAAATACGAAAACACCAATTCAATAAACAAAAATAAACAAACACGTTAAGTCCATAAAACAGTATTGCATCATGCTTTCCAACACTATATAGAACAATTAACCCGATACATAATTTATTCCCGAAAACGACAACAAAAGGGCTCCCTAATTCCACAAACCAAATGGCAAACTATATAGCCGCTCCTTTCGTATATTTTCAGACCAGATAAACAATAACATTACAAAAAAACCCAGAAAATACGAAAACACCAATTCAATAAACAAAAATAGACAAACACGTTAAGTCGATAAAAACATATTTGAATAATCTCTTTCAGCTCTATATCGAACAATAAATCTGATACATAACTTTATTCCCAAAAGCGACAACAAAAAAGCACACTAGTTTCACAGGCTCAAACAGTAAACTATATAGCATCCTATTTCGTATTTTTTCAGGTATAATAATAACATTATAAAAGAACAGATAAATAAATAAAACTTGCTAACAGATAAATAAATAATAAATAAAACTTGCTAGGGAATAAAATGAATGCCTCTCTTGAGCCTTAGTTAATCACTATCCCACACCGGATTTTTTGGGGGACGCCTTCAGAGATACACTGTTTTTCTATCATTGTTGACGCCATTACCTGTCGGGGGTTACTACAATCATTTCAGCTTGCCGATGATTCCACTGGGCACGGAGATTTACTAAAGATGGCTAAATCTGCCCTTTTGGATGAAACCACGGTACATTGCTGAAATATGTAATATACAGTATCTAAATAAATTATATCAAGCACTTTATTTGATTTCTTTTCATATACAACCTGACACTCTATATATATACAATATATATATATATATATATATATATATATATATTACAAATATATTACAACACACACACACACGCACGCACGCACGCACGCACACGCACACATACACACATATATATATATATATTGTATAATTAGGCAACATTCCTTCTTTTATACATATCTGGTTTAACAGGAGTGCCAACTACTGTTTATTCATGTCTTTATCCAATCTTTCTATTCGTTTGCCTTAAATATTGAGATTTCCTACACTCCATCGTTGATAGTATAAGATCTATTGGTCGACGAATAGAATTATTGGATAAAAAAAAAAATAAACAGAAGTTGGCACTCTTGTTCAACCAGATTTATATATATATATATATATATATATATATATATATATATATATATATATATATGTATACATATGCATATATATATATATATATATATATATATATATATATATATATATATATATATATATATATATATATATATATATATATGAAATAACTATTTATTATTATTTCCTAGAGGGACCAGGTTTTCATGCTTATGCAATCTTCAGTGTAGGAAATAATAATCACTGCCGGTCGGAGTATTCGAACCCAGTTGCAAAGCTGCCTTTGTTCTTACAGCTTGATATACATATATATATATATATATATATATATATATATATATATATATATATATATATATATATATATTATATATCAATCCAGTCCACACTAATCCAAAAATATAACGATTTAATTCACCGTAAATTATCGTAAGTCCATACCATTTTACATAACTTATTTCATGATATGATAATAATAATAATAATAATAATAATAATAATAATAATAATAATAATAATAATAATAATAATATATATCAGCTATAAAATATACAAAAAATATAAAATATAAAATATATAATTATATATACATACATATGTACACATACATACACACATACACACATATACCCATACATATATGTGCATATATATGTATATATACATACACATACACACACATACACTACACATACGTATACATACATACACACATACATATATATACATATATGTAAACAAATACATATATATACAAACATATGCACATACACATACACATACACCTACACATGCACATACACATACATATATATACACATAAACACATATATACACATATATACATGTACACATACATAATTATGAATATTTTAATACTAATAATTATAATTGTATTTAGTCATGTTGAAAAAAGGAGATACATAGATAAAGAATCATGAAGGGATTTAAGGATAAGAACAATCTAGGCAGACTCAATTCAGTATCTCCACCGCTATTGATCTTAATAGATCTCGGATTGTGATTTGTTGGTTATTTTAAATTTACAGTTATGCCTCTCACTTCGCCATTAGTTCATCTCTTCTGTTCAGAAGATTACCGTGTTCGTAATTCAGGATTCTTATTTTTCCCATCCAAACACAAATTGCACCTTTTCCTAAATCCATTCGGAATGCTAGAATAGCATAAGATTGACCAAGAACCCACTGGTGTTCGGTTTTCATTTTTCAGTAACCACTATTGTTTCGCTAACTCCGTTTTGTTCTTAAGTTCTGGATTTACGAATGAGTGTTTGTGGTCATAAAAACGCTGTTTCCAGTTTCCTGCGGAAATGCCGATGTAAACTTTATTGTCCCTGTTGTTATCTTCCAGACATATCGTGGCCTTATAAACCACGCACTCTACTTTACAATTGCCGTCTAGTGGGCATTCATTTTTCTCCTGACAATTACACTTATTTACTTTAGCCTTAATGTTATTAGAATTATTTAACATTTTCTGATTATGTGTCCTAATTATCCTATTCATGTTCTTGGTACAAGAGTAACTAATTTTAATTGTTTTTTCTATTGAATATCTTACTTAGTGGATTGTTTGTTTGCGTTAAAATGTTTGTCTATTAGGTTCAAGAACGCTATATATATATATATATATATATATATATATATATATATATATATATATATATATATATATATATATTAGTACTTCATGTATCCACATAAAATATTATAAGGAGATATAAATTTTTATGTATCAGTTTTCAGTATTTACATCAACAGTGCTCGATACGTAAGTAGAGCTAGGTAGTAAGCAATGAAAATATATATGGCAATCAAGCTACACATATATATTTTCATTGCTTACTATATATATATATATATATATATATATATATATATATATATATATATATATATATATATACATTCAACAAGACGATACCTCTTTAACATAATTAATAATGAGCTGTTAATTTCAGCGTAATGTAAGGTTACGGCTTCCACTGTAGAATACTGTTATGGCTAGCTTATTGTGTATGTCCTGTCGGCCGACTTGGCATTATATAGAATGTAATTCTCTTCTTTACCCTGGTAAGTCATGGTGGCTGCTTATTTTCATTTGGATTATTCGGACGACTGTTCTCATCTTGGTTGTTATTTTCACACTATTTCGACCGATGTAACCTTCGACCTTCTTCAGGTGCGACTTGACGGACCCGAGGATCTTTATGTTGAACGGGAATCTGTACAGATTTTAGAACTAAACTCTTTATTCAATCAACGGGGGGAGGGGCTTATATTTCCCATATTTTAAATATTTCTTAGAAATCCATATTTTATAATGTTTCTTTAATACCAGTATTTTCCATATTTGATTGTGTTTCACGGATATTAATATTTCTACGTATTATAGGATTGCTTTCATATGAGTATGTTTTTATATTATATAGTATTTTGGGATATCAATATTTTCCATATTTTATCTTATTTATTTGTTGTTTTTTTTTCAAGATGTGAACAGTATCCCGAATAATCCAAATCATACAAATTATCAGTCCCCATCTAAAACAATTCCGAAACAGAAAGGAACGTGTTTTTAATATAGCAAAACGTATCAGAACAAGTAAAAACTTCTATGCTATCTTGTCTAACCGCACATGAAGGCAATTTTATAATAGTTTCTTTTTTTTTTTCATAACAGACGCTCTAATATTTACAAATCTCAGATGCATTTTTTTTAGGAAACTTATATTTATTCATACATATCAATCCTTTATACAACTAGATTGAGTGTCTGCCCCCTGCGAATAAAAAGCCATTGTAATAACAAAAATGTACAAAAAAAAAGAGTCAATGAGGAATGCGGTTTGGGAGTTGTTTCTGATGATACATTTAAAGCAAACAATCACATCATGTCTATTGTATCGAAAGCCAATGGAATGATTGGATGGACGGTTAGAAATATTATTTCAGGGGAGACAAATGTTTTATAAGGTAGATAAAGCTCTAATAAGACCTCATAAAGAATATTGCACTGAGACCTGGACTCCAGCGTCTAGACATGAAAAGTGGAATGTAATATTGAAAAGATTGGAAGGCACGTGAAGAAGAGCTAAAAGAAGAAAAAAAAACTAATAGCAAGAATAACAGATTGCAGTTACGGGGAGAGATTGGAAACGTTAGTATTAGTGTTGGGACCATTAATCGAAATCGGAATCGGGAATCGGGAAAATCGGAACGTTTTGAGATATATTTGTTTTGTTTAAAAGTACATTTTTCCATTGCTGGTACGAATGATAAAATGATAAGTATTTTTTTTTAAACTACCAGTAAAACGAAAATATGTAGATCACCCCCTCTATTTTTTTTTTACGTTTGTGGAAATATATATGCACATATTACCTGGGTTTTTACGGCGATCCGAAAATCAAAAAGAAAAACAGTACGATAGCTAAATATGTAGAGATTTCAAAAGAATCGGAATCGACAATTGTATCGGAATCGGGAATTTAGAACAGAATCAATAATTGCATCAGAATCGGAAAAAAATATTGGAATCGTCCCATCACAAGTTAGTAGTAACTACTTTACTTTGGCATAATAGTAAGGGTGTTCGTTAATGGGCCAGGAGACCAAGGTTCAATCCTCGGTCGAGTCATGCCACAGACTATAGAAATGGGACTTGATGCCCCTTGATAAACAGCATTATCAAGGGTAAGTGGAGTTATCCCGAGAAAAGAAGCGGCGCCCTCCCTTACATCTCGATGTAATAGCTAATGAACAGGGAGCCTTCGGGTCGCCTTCGACTGTGATCGACCACTTTGCTTTACTTATTAGAGAGAAGTATAAGAGGTGGTTTGATTGAAACTTGCAAAATTATTGATGGCGTTTCTAACAATGTTCTATTTAAAAATATTTCTCTTCAATCAAGAAGGTGATTGTGAAGGCAGATTAACCAATTGAATTTTTTGGCTCAAGCAAAATAAATACGTATGACTCAGCTTGGTACAATTGTTTTTTTACCGGCTTGACCCCGTTGTTGAGATTGGTTTATCCGATTCTTTCTAGAATCAGGTACTCACAGGAGGGACCACGTGAAGGTTGACAACATCCATTAGTGAAAATAATGATATGCAATCAACAAGATTCGAACATGGCACCCCGCGGTCGTAGTCTACGTCGGTATCCTTTTCATCACAATCATCTGTTTTATTTTTATTTTTATTTATATTTATATATATTTGCTAATAGGGTGATATATTTTTGTAACAAGTTGGTAGATCTGATTGAGAACAGAAATAGCGTATAGCATTTTAAGATGGAATTGGATGAATTTACAAATAATGGTGCACGTCTGTCTCCCCACCTCCCTCTTTCCACTGTGCGTTTGGTGATTTTCTTATCAAGCTGCGCCGATCAAAAAACCGAATCCGAACAGGTAATACCTGGTGTTGTATTAGCCCTGGACGAGTTATGCCGGCGTCCTCGGAGGGAGGAAGTTTAGAAGGAACATCAAATTCACAAACGGTCCCCAGCCGCATGTATATTCCGACCATGAGAAGATGACATACAGCGCCTGACCTTCCCAAATGGTCACCCATCTGGTACTGACCAGACTCAACGTTGCTTAAATTCGGTGATCTAACGAGAACCGATGTATCTACGTGATTATGCCAATCAAAGAAGTTTAATTAACTGGCCTATTTTATCAAGGGATGCATGGTTGCCTTGATGAATAGAGTCGGTAACTATGCGAGTTCAAATCCTATCGGATCTATATAAGCCATTTATAGACTAATACCATTCGGGAAGCTATGAACCGCAATCCCCTTCACGCTATGGGCAAAATAGCAACATCTGTGCATGCCAGAACCGAGTGTCAGAATGTGGCAATGGATACTGCACCCCATAGACTGGTATTGTCTTGGCCTTCGGAGATTGATTTACGCCAGTCTATGGGTTGTCCTGTGCAGTTCTAGGAGGTCAACCCTCACAGGCTTTGCCTCCCCCCTTTGGGGAGGAGTAAGTTTATTGCTTACTGCCTGAGGCGCCCCTACCGGGGAATGCCGACGGGGCATGCCCAGAGTGCTCAAATTCTCGGGCGCTGGCTTTTCAAATCCCACTTTCCCGACCTTGTGTCACATCTTACCGCTGTGGGAGGTAGATAAATAAATTAAAAATAGAAAAAAAAAAAGAAGGTGTTACTCTCTGCCACGTTAGGGGATTTAATTGCATCTCACTGCAACGAAATTTGGCACAACGCAACAAAATGTGGGGGAAATCAGGTACCCCCGGGAGAGGGAGGTGGGGCACTGATCGGGTACAAAACTAAGCGGGAAAGGACTCGTCGGTATTTTCCGGTAGGAGCGTCCTACGCGATCGGCAATTAACCAACATCTTTCACTGCCGAAGGAGGAAGTAATGTCTGTGGGTGGGGTGGGGGAGGGTACATCTCCTATGACTGAAACAAACCATGCCCCAAACCTGACAAAAGAAAGTACTGTTCACTAGTGAGGCAGGCCTTATTTGCGTACAAAATTTGAGCTGTTTCTAAAGGAATATTTTCCCATTCTTCAGCTATAAAGGTATCCCGCTAAGTCACAATTGTGTAAGATATCGACCCTTTTAGTTCTCGTAGCGATTGTTATAGTTTAGCTATCCCATGGGTGTATACACCCTTATACACCTGTACCATCTTTCTCGAACCCAGTTGTCACCGCATTGTTGTTGATCGTTCGTGGAATACAACCACTCGAACGCCGTTATTTATTTCATAAAATGTTTTTTTCAAACGACTGTCACAGAAAAAAAACATCAAAGAGACAACTTGTATGTGCGTGAGAGAGAGAGAGAGAGAGAGAGAGAGGGGCAGAGAGATGGAGAATCGGGTAGTTCACCTCGCTACATCAGTCACACCGCATGCTTTGTCCCCCCCCCCTCATTGGGGAGAGCCACTGGACACGTCTTCTCCTCTTGAAATCTCGCCGGCTAAGCGAAAGAAGTAACTTCCGCCTGGTGTGATACTATAAACGTTGCCTACCCCCACCACTAAGACTCTGGAAAATGTGAGGAAATGATTCACCAAGGCGCACAAATGCGATCGAAAGTAAGGTGAGTAGTAAGCTGGGAGTGGCTGAGATGGGCGAGCTCGGAAGTAGCCAGTTTCTATTAATAAAGCGATTTGGGGGGAGCTAAGACAAAGGACCGGACATAGGATTTCGTGTATAAGTGAATATAATTAGGAATCGCGGCAGTTTTGGGCAGTTTCAAATAATCTCAGTTGGGTCAGCTGATATACTGGAACTTAAATAAGATGTGAACGTTAACGTTTGAAGGGCTCTTTTACGCGACAGTATCACCCACCCACTCAGAGTACAACTGATTTATACACAATGTATCGGAGTTTGTGTTTTCTCTTGTGAGTCTACGCTGTTATCTTTTTGTATACTTGCAAACTAGTGCTTGTGTCCTCGGCGATCGTTAGTGGAATAGAATGGGTTAGAACATGTTAGAATTATTTTTGTACTCCAACTTTGTAAGGTAATTTGCATAAAGTCACTTATGCAAATTACCCACTATTACTTGAGGAGTTGCTTGCAACAATAAAGAGAAGAAGAGAAAAAAATTAACAGCAAGCACTTCTCATATATTATTCTTTCTTTCTGTAACAAAAAAAAAATCCCTCCAGAACAACTGTTTTGGAAAACTTTAACCCGACATATACATTACCTTTTTTGCGTTTTACTTGTAAAATATATGCAATTTAAGTACACGGATTTTGTTGGTGTTACTTATTTTTCTAAATTGACGAAGTTGTTCGGATAAAAAGGAATTAACAGAAGAAAAAAAAAAGAGGTGCGTTAGAAATAAAAAATTATTTCTAACAAACAAAAGATCAATAAAGAAGAAAACAACGGCACACAAGTGTTGGGATCGGCGATTGTCGAGGGAGCGGCATGGTTCTACACTGGTGTCATTCTCTGATCCTTGACGTTTAAACCTTTCCACTCAAACACAGTTCTCACTCAATAAAAAAACGGTAATACCTAGTGGTGTATTAGCCCTAGGCGAACTATTCCGGCGTCTTCCGAATGAGGGAAGTTTCTAGGGAATATCAAATTCACAAGCGGTATCTAGCCGCATGTATATCTCGGTCATGGGAAGATGACATACAGCGCCTGGCATTCGCAAATGGTCACCCATCTGGTACTGGCCAAGCTCCACATCGTTTAACTCGGTAATCTAACGAGAGCTGATGTGTCAACGCGATTAGAATTTTACTTCCGGAGTTTTATTTCACCGAGCGTTTTTTTCCTTCTCAAGCGCTGTCCTTACTTCCATGAGAGCACGTCTTTAAATACCAAACATTTCGGCTGTTTTCGTTACGCTAGCGCCTTCATTACAAGCATCAACAATTTGATATCATCAAAAGTCCAATAGATTTCTCATTATAATTGATTTTAATTATAGTTTTCGAATGATTATATTTATCCTTACAATTTAACAAAAAAGTTCACAGTATAGTCAACACTGGAACTGTGAGAAGTTTTCTAGCCCGATAAGGAGAGCTCACCTTCTTTGCAGCTATTCCTTCTATAAAAATGTAAATTTGTTTTTAATATGTTGATTTTATTAAAAGTTGGAAAGCAGTTTTCCTGATATACAATAATATTTCATGAATGGTAATATTTCATAAATGGTAATATTTCATAAATGGTAATATTTCAGAACAACATTTTGGTAAACATTTACCGTATGAAAAGAATTAAAACAATGACATTTAAATGGAAATGCAATGTTAACGTGTTTTCATTGGAAAAGTCTTAACGGTCAGAGTTCATACCCGGCGGAAGTTGAGGAACTTACGTAACTTCCGGTTGGGGTTTTTTCTCACTATCTTAGCCAACGAGATTTCAACCATAGCAAACGTGAAGAGAGGGAAGGAAGAAGTGCACGCGGGTTGCTGATGTAGCAAGACGGGCTATTTCTCTCTCTCTCTCTCTCCCTCACTCTCTTTCATTCTCTCTATCTCGCCCTCTTTCTCTTTCTCTCTCTCTCTCTCTCTCTCTCTCTCTCACACACACACACACACAAACACTGTGAAGTCAACCTGTTTTCTGTTTCTATTCTTTTAAATAAATCCTGTTAAAAACTGAACATTGGCGTCCACATGGTTTTGTACCAACAAAATAAAAAGGACCGGGTTCAAACGACAACGGCAGCGGCAACACGAGCTATAAACGATTTATACTCCCATCTGTAAGGTGAAATACAACAATAAGGCAACATCTCTTAATGTATTTTTCATATCATGCTTGTTTTTACTTTAACTTTAATATTTCACTGAGAAAAGTTGTGTAACATTACTTACCCCTGTTCAACACATTTACACAGACACTCACCAGGGGGGGGGGGCGTTTCAAACTGGAATTATCTCCTCTTTAGTGATGTGTCTGGGCCGCTACCATCCGTGATATAAAAAGCGACGCACAGAAAATTTAGCCTTTTTCTTCCGGTCTGACTTTCGACGAACACACATCGCAAGACCCTCTTCACTCAGTCTGACTGGTGATTAAAATACCTCCAACAGCACGTGTGCGTTCGGCAAATACATTATACGGGATGTAAGACGTTCCTCTCAACTTTAACAAACACAACACACCTGCACACATACTACTCAGACATTGTTCTACACATTCTCATGGACACAATTTCAAAGCACACCATGACGGGCTAGCGAAGAATAAATGTTTTTTCTATAATTCCTTGTTTCCGACTTGTTACTTTGTTTCCATTTGTAAATGCTTGTATTTGAACATATGTATATAAGGGAAAGTGGCGCTGTCAAGCGTTGACCTAATCTCGTCACTTTGTTTTAAATAGGTTAGTTGATTTTACGAAGTTTTCAAAATCGAATTAAAAAAAACCCAACGAATTTAATTGGGGAGTGAATTGAAAATGTCTCTAGTATTCTTGGTCCTGTCGTGACATCATACGATGACATCCTTATAGACATTTTAGTATAATATACTAAAATGTCTATAATGCTAACCATAGTTTCGTACTTATTATATAATTCCATCTATAAAACCATCTATAATACGATCATATGGTC
>OY744550.1:46788736-46798736 GCA_963556195.1 Sepiola atlantica
TGTTGGTGTGAGCCGGCGAGTGGGATGTTGTTTTTTTTCCTCTCTCGTATTAAAAAAAAAGTATGAACCTTTAATACTATATATATATATATATATATATATATATATATATATATATATATATATATATATATATATATATATATATATATATATATATATATATATATAAGTGTCAATAGAAAGCCCTTACAATGCAAGGTAGATTTTTTTTTTTACTGTTGTCTTATATATTTCGGATAAATACGTCAGACTAACAAGACGTTTCTTCTATAAACAAAACTATAAGTTTGTTTATTTTAAAAAAAATACATCTTTGAAAATGGAGTGTTTCTCCGAAATATATAAGACAACAGTAAAAAAAAAAAAAAAAAAAAAAAATCTACCTTGCATTGTAAGGGCTTTCTATTGACACTTATTACCTATCACCAATGCTTAAAAAAAAAGAACGAAAATAATTTGAATATATATATATATATATATATATATATATATATATATATATATATATATATATATATATATATATATATATAAGGAGAGAGTGGAGAGAGGGAGGGGTATATGGAAAGGGAAAGAAACGAGACACAGAAATACATACGTGTGTGTATCAGAGAGAGAGAGTGAGGAATAGTAGTGGAGAGAGAGAGAGAGAGAGAGACGGGGTAAAAAAACTTAGGGTTTTGAGAGAATCAGTAGCAACGTTTATATAATTAGCTTGAAGAGTGAAGTAATGAAGAATATTGACCATTGTCGCCAGATGATGCGGATGCAATTTATTTGTATCTGAATTAAAAAAATTTTTTTTTTTTTCAAAATCCTTAGTTAGCTGGAGCATTTTTATTTTATGGACCAATCCAGAGCGCCCTTTTTGGAGGAGCTGCATTAACCCCATATCAAAAACGGGATCTTGCGTCTGACGTTGCCCTCAGGAGGAGCTGACAGTAAATAAGGACACTCAATCATTTTTTTCTTTTGCTTTCTTTCTTCTTTTTGTTTGTTTCTTTCTTTGTTCAGCAGTTTTCCCTACAAATCCTTCCCCTAGATCCACTCTTTAAATATTTTAGATTAACCTTTTATTTTTTCTCGTTATAAACGTTTTATGTATCATTTCTTCTTTCTTTCTTTCTTTCTTTCTTTCTTTCTTTCTCTCTTTCTTTTTATTTGTCCATTTCTTTTTTTTATTTGTCCATTTCTTTTTTTTATTTGTATTTATCTCTCTCTCTTTCATCGCAGGAAGATTTGACACAAGGTCGTGTAGTGGGTATTTGTTATGCTGCCGTACCTATGACGAACATTTGGATTCTTCCATTCTCAATTAATACTGGATGCATTCGCTTTTCATTTGTTGTTCAAACCCCATCCGTTCAGTCTCTCATTAACTTCGGTTGATCGAGTACTTCATCGAGTACTTCGGTATGGGTAGAGTGATACCAGTCGAGGATTCGTTCTCGACAATCAGTCCGACAGGAACTGAGCTATTTCAGTGATATTTTATCTGTCTGGTTGAGCTATTTGGTCCTGGGTTGTCCTAGGAGGTGCACCCTCCCAGGCCTTGCCTCCCTTCTTTGGGTGAGTAAGTTCTGCTTACTAACTGAGGCGCCCTGACCTGGAAATGCTAGCATAGACTACTTCTCCTTAAGGGCGCTGGCTTGATTCTTCCACCACCTTCCGACGTTGTTTCACATTATGCTGCGATGGGAAGTAATTTAACCCCTGTACAAAGCCCAGCCCGTTCAGTCTCTCCTTAACTTCGGTTGATCGAGTTTTTAGGGATGGGGTAAGGTAATACCAGTCGAGGATTCGTCTTCGACAATCAGTCCGACAGGAACTTGGCCATTTCGGTGGCCTTTTATCTGTCGGACTGAGGTATTCGGTCCTGGGTTGTTCTAGGCGGTGCACCCTCTCAGGTCTTGCCTCCCTCTTTGGGGCGAAGTAAGTTCATTACTTACTAACTGAGGTGCCCTGGCCGGGAAATGCCGACGGGGTATCCCAGACTATTTTTGCTACGCCAGTGTGCTCCTTCTTTAGGGGCGCTGGCTTGGCTCTTCCCCCACCGTCCGACCTTGTGTCACATATTGCTGCGGTGGGAAGCAATTAAATCCCTGTACACACCCCAGCCCGTTCGGTCTTTAATTAACTTCGGTTTATTGAGGACTTCGGGATGGGATAATATAATACCAGTTGAGTGTTGGTTCTCGAAAATCATTCCGACAATCATTTCGGTGATCTTTTATCTGTCAGGCTGATGTATTGGTCCTTGGTTATCCTAGGGGGTTCACCTTCCCAGGCTTTGCCTCCCCTCTTTGGGTTGGAGTAAGATTATTGCTTACTGTCTGAGGTGTCCTCACCAGGGAATGCTGACGGGGCTGCCCAGGCTATGTTTGCTAGGCTAGAATGCGTCTTTTTAGGGGCGCTGGGTTGCCTTTTTCCCACCTTACGACCTTGTGTCACATATTCCTGCGGTGGAAAGCAATTAAATACCGTTGTACAAACCCCAGTCTACACTGACATTCAGGACAGACGGACCCATTTTCTTGTTTCTCTGTTGTATAGATTTTTCTCAATATACTTCTTATACCTAAACCCTGTGTCCGTGTTTTCATTCAGGGCCCTAAACCGGTCCACAACGACGAGATATTCGAAATTAGACGGGACCCCGCCACCACAAGAATTGGCGACGCGATATTCGAACTTACACGGGACCCCGCCACCACAAGAATTGGCGACGTGATATTCGAACTTACACGGGACCCCGCCACCACAAGAATTGGCGACGCGATATTCGAACTTACACGGGACCCCGCCACCACAAGAATTGGCGACGCGATATTCGAACTTACACGGGACCCCGCCACCACAAGAATTGGCGACGCGATATTCGAACTTACACGGGACCCCGCCACCACAAGAATTGGCGACGCGATATTCGAACTTACACGGGACCCCGCCACTACAACAATTAACAACGAAGTATTCGAACTTACACTAGACCCAACATCAACTACAATTGTCAACGAGATATTCGAATTTACACGGGACCCTACAACAATTCGAAAATACCCTTAAAAAGGACATCACAAAAACTGGTTGCGAGGTATTCGAATTTACACGGGAAACAACAACATTAAGGATGTTTTTGAGAATCTAAAAAAAAAAAACCTACAAAAACCGGCAACGTGAGATTTCAAATTTCAAACTTAAACCGCTACAAGTTCTGACAAACTTGTTACAGTAAAAGATTCGGGAGAACCTTTTAAAATGGACGCAACAACAGGCGACAAAATTGATTAAGGAAAACCTTAACAGAAGAAAAAACTCAGAGAAATAGTTACAAATTCACCAGACAACGTCCTAGTTCTAAAAATTGGCTTACCGGTGGAAAAAAGAAAGAACACCAACTTAATTGAAGAAACGTAAGTGGGTTTTTTCTTAATTGCTATTCCGACACTGTTATAATATTTAACAATGAAGGAATACACGATTTTGTCTCTCTTTAACAGAGAGAAAGTTACTTCTGCCGAAAGAGAAAAAAATTCAAACCGTATTTTTATTTCTTCTATGACCGAAAATTCTACGGCTACGCACTACGTGTAAAAGCGTACTGAAAAAGCGATTTTTTATCGAGAAAAAAACAAACTTTTATACTCTTTTTACAACTAAGATTACGTCTAGCAATCATGATCTTAAGAAAATAACTTTTTGAACAAGCCGTACCCGAAAGGAAACATTTACTTTCTAAGATGAGACACACTTTAAAATATGGAAGAATTTAAGTCAACGTTTGAAGAATTAGTAAAATTTCCAATGCAATATCAACAGAAAACTAAAGAAAGATTTTCTTCTAGAGCAAAATGAAAAGCTTATAGAGCAAAAGAAAGAAACTGACAAAATTCTTTTAGAACACAGGAAAGAAGCTGACAAAAAGATTGAGATATTAATGCAAACAATATCGCTTAGAGGCCAAAATAACGAAAACGATAATGCTCTTTCGCAGAATGCCGTGTGGAGAGCCATCGAAAACTTCACGTATTCCGCTGATGATGAGAACACTTTTGCTTCGTATTTTAGAAGATATGAAGACTTATATAAAATTGATTGTGAAAACTGGGCAGACTCTGGAATGGGTCGGGTGATACTTAAGAAAATTAGGCACCATCGAACATACTAAGTTCGTGGATTTCATTTTGCCTCGAAAGACTAGCGATTTGACTTTTGCGGAAGCCGTCACACTTTTAACGGTGCTTTTTAGCCCAAATACTTCATTATTTCACAAACGCTGGAAGTGTTTAAACCTTATGAAAAAGACAACGAAGATTATTCAACGTTTGCATCAGTAGTAAATAAGCACTGCGACAACTTTAAATTATTCGAACTTAGTGCTTATACTTTTAAATGCTTAATCTTTGTTCAAAGATTGGTAACAGGAAAATACGCTGAAATAAGGTGTGGAGTTCTAAATAAATTAGAAAATGAGTCGAACGTAACACTGCAGAAATTAGCCGAGGACTGCCAAATATTTATTAGGTTTAAGCAGGTTCGAAAGACATCGAACAGGCGAGCCAATTCACATACGAAAAGTGCGTCAAAATCGAAATTCTACTCTCATCCCAAAACTATGCAAAGCAAAAAACGGGATTTTTACGCCTCCAAAACAAGCCAGTCGTATAAAAATAAATTACCACCGAGCCTTGTTATCGGTGCGGAAGACTACACTGGGTAACAGAATGCCCATTTTGTTTTAAAACGTGCCCGATTTGTAAAAGAATCGAACACAAGTGTTCACATTGTAGAACGATGAAACAAAATAAAACGCGGGTAAAGACTATTAAACATGGCGACAATATTATAAGGACATATGTTCAGGTTAAAATCTTAAATAAAAAGTAAAACTGCAATTCAATTCGGGTTCAGACGTGTCAATTATTAAGATGCAAACATTGAGACGGCTGAGAAAACCGACCATATTTAGAACCAATCAAATTGCCAGAACAGTGTCTGGTGAAAAAATAAATTTCGAGGGTGAAGTAATTACCAACATTACTTTTAACAGAACGACAAAAAACGTAAAAAATTACATATCAAAAACACATGTAATTTATTTGGCGTAGACCTTATTCAACTATTAAAACTATGGAGATTATCAACCAAGAATTCTTGCCAGAAGAAAATAAATCTGACGACCGGAGCAGAAAAACGAAAAAAAGGATTTTGTTTCAACCATTGATCGTATAAAATGAACTCAAAATAAATTGCCAGCAGAAATGACAGGAATTAAATCACATAAGGAAATAAAATGCATGCTGAAAAACTGAAATAAGTTAAGCCAAATAATTTGAATAACCAGTGGAAGGTTAGAGAGAGAGTGAATTCATAGTAAAAGAACTACAATTACTAAAGTTACAACTCAAATATTTTTCTGAAGAACTAAAACCTATAAAAGATAAGGTGACTTGTCTTGAAGTGGAATGTCGAAAAAAAACGACATTTTTAAAAAATTTAAAGATGTGCTCAAAAGTCAGAGATCTAGAATTAAAAAGCTGGAGGATATTGAATATATAGAGACCATCAGTTCTCTCATAAGAGAGACATACAGCAAATTAGGGAACGGCTATCGGAAGAAACCGACAGCACTACCCAGGAGAAGGTTATGGCTACCAAAAACAACACTTTCGATATACAGCTATCTCAAGCAACCTCGGAATAGTATCAATCCAAAAAGAAAATAATACTAGACTCCTGAGGAGGTTAGGCTTGGTAAGGGGGGGGGGGTTATGGTGCTGTACCTACAACGAACACTTGGACTCGTCCATTCTCAATAAATAGTGGAAGCATTCGCTTCTCATTTGTTGTACAAACATCAGTCTACACTGGCAGTCAGGACAGACGGCCCCCTTCTATTGTTTCTCTGTTGTATATATTTTTTTCCAATATACTTGTCATACCTACACCCCGTGTCCGTGTTTTCATTCAGAGCCCTAAACAGATCCACAACAGTATTAAAAAGCCATCGTCTATGAGGCAGAGCACTATGGCCTACAAATATGTCCGAACAGCTCTGTCGGCTAACCCTTGAGTAAACCAACGGCCAATGACCATACGTCAGTCCGACAAAAAAAAACGGTTTTCTTAGATAACCGAAGGTAAGCAACGTTGAGGCTGGCCAGTACCAGATGGGTGACCATTTGGGAATTACTAGGCACTGTATGTAGGAGGAAGTCAGCACGTACCTGCAAGAACCGCAAAAACCAAACCTAACGTCGTCATCTCTCCTAACCGGGATATACATGCGACTGGGGACCGCTTATGAATTTGATATTCCCTAGAAACTTCCCCAACTCGGAAGAGAGCCGGTTCAACCTGCGTAGGGTGAATGCCGCTTCGTTCGTTCGTTCGTTTCATTTCGACAGAAAAAAAGAGTCACCTAACTCAAATTGCCTAGACACAGTCGGACTGATTGTCGATGATGTATACTCGACGTTTCATGAAAAACAACACTCCGTCTTCGTTTGTCTGTTTCTATCTTTATCTCTCTTGTATTCCCTCAGTCTTTCTATTTATTTATTTGACTTTCTTTCTTTCTTTCTTTCTTTCTTTTGTTCCTTTTAATTTTTCTCTCTGTTTTGTTTTACATTAAGTGTAATTTCTTTCTTTCTTTCTTTCCGCCTTTTTTCCCCCCTTTTGCTTGTTCGTATTATTTTTTCTTTTGTATTCTTAATTCATTTTTCCGTCTTTCTTTTTTTCTTTCATATTTTCCTCTTTCTCTCTTTCTGCTTAATAGTTCTACGCGCATCTTTTCCTCCAAGTCGTTTTCTTACCCGAGCAATCGCCATTTGTTAGATTCTCTAAATCTATTCAATGTGTCTATTTCTTTGTCTTCCTCCTCGCCTCCCCCTCCTCCTCCCCCTCCTTCTTCGTCTTCTTTTTTTTCTTCTTCTTCTTCTTCTTCTTCTTCTTTTTTTCTTCTTCTTATTTTCTTCTTTTGATTTTTCCCCTCTTCTTCTTCTTCTTCTTCTTCTTCTTCTTCTTCTTCTTCTTCTTCTTCTTCTTCTTCTTCTTCTTCTTCTTCTTCTTCTTCTTCTTCTTCTTCTTCCCTTTCTCTTCTTCTTATTTTCTTCTTTTGATTTTTCCCCTCTTCCCGCTTCTTCTTCTTCTTCTTCTTCTTCTTCTTTTCTTCTTTTGATTTTTCCCTCTTCCCTCTTCTTCTTTCCTTCTTTTTATTTTTCCCTCTTCCCTCTTCTTCTTCTTCTTCTTCTTTTTACTTTTCCCCTCTTACCGTTTCTTCTTCTTCCCGTTTCTTCTTCTTCTTCTTCTTCTTCTTCTTCTTCTTCTTCTTCTTCTTCTTCTTCTTCTTCTTCTTCTTCTTCTTCTCCTCTGTTATTTCTTCTTTATTTTTGCCTTTCCCTTTCTATCAGTTTTTCTGTTTGTATCGCGACACAACAACTGTTTATCCGCTAGTTTTAACGGTGTCTCTTCTAATGCATCCAGACGCCTTGAAAGGTTGAGTGGCGTGAACGGAGGGTGGTGGTGGTGGGGGCGTGTGAGTGCTTGTTTTGAGTAGGGATGACCCCTTAATGCCCGGACCCTTGCCCGCACTCGCATTCGCTCCTACGATGTGTACGGCCGATAACACATCAGTATGCGTGCGCAAATGATAATGCGGACAAATTATTATAAAAATGAAAGTACATGAATTTTACATGAAAGTACATGAATATTGGTTGTTTTACATTAAACTACATTAAACTACACACATACAGACACAAAATGCGCATACATATATCCATACATATGGGATAATATAAAAACGCATTTTCTTTATATATAGTTCAGATCGATTTTCATGAGAATCAATTTCCAAAGCAAAATGAAGCTAAATGTTTAATATTTCAACGTTTAAAGAGGTATTTTAAAAATTGGAATAGAACAATAAATAAACAAAATAACCTATCAGATACTTATATGAAGGCTTTTTATAAGGATTTTTATTTTGTGTGGTTTTAAGCTGTCAATTTTCTCTAAGGACGTGGAATGTTAATATGATAAGTTGTATTTTCTTCAAGTGTATGCTCTGAATTTCTGCAGAAACATTGTAAGAGTTTTTTTGTTCCGAAATCATTGAATCATAGTATGATATAACTTTGATTAGTCATTTTATTTATATGCATACATAGATATTCATATATAGTTTGTGTGTGAGTAATAACAAAAATATATAAAGTATTTTATTTATATGCATAGATATTCATATATAGTTTGTGTGTGAGTAATAACAAAAATATATAAAGTATTTTATTTATATGCATACATACATATTCATATATAGTTTGTGTGTGAGTAATAACAAAATTATATAAAGTATTTTATTTATATGCATACATACATATTCATATATAGTTTGTGTGTGAGTAATAACAAAAATATATAAAGTATTTTATTTATATGCATACATAGATATTCATATATAGTTTGTGTGTGAGTAATAACAAAAATATATAAAGTATTTTATTTATATGCATACATAGATATTCATATATAGTTTGTGTGTGAGTAATAACAAAAATATATAAAGTATTTTATTTATATGCATACATAGATATTCATATATAGTTTGTGTGTGAGTAATAACAAAATTATATAAAGTATTTTATTTATATGCATACATAGATATTCATATATAGTTTGTGTGTGAGTAATAACAAAAATATATAAAGTATTTTATTTATATGCATACATAGATATTCATATATAGTTTGTGTGTGAGTAATAACAAAAATATATAAAGTATTTTATTTATATGCATAGATATTCATATATAGTTTGTGTGTGAGTAATAACAAAAATATATAAAGTATTTTATTTATATGCATAGATAGATATTCATATATAGTTTGTGTGTGAGTAATAACAAAAATATATAAAGTATTTTATTTTAAAAGCTATACAGTACAGTGTCTGTTGGGTGTACATGTGTGTAATTGATCTGGTCATGTCAGATCTGGGGTAGAACCAGATAAACTATTCAGCACTATTCAGAAGAAAAAAAAACATGAGAAAATCACCGATTCAAGCGAGGCGATGATCACCTCATTCAGTTCGCCCATGATAGATATTCTGTGTTCATAAAAATCCGTCTGTTGTTATTGTTTATTTTAGAGGGATTTTTAAAATGATTTTTTTTTCAAATTTATTTAATTTAAAAGGTGTCTTTGTTAGTGTTTATTTGTTTTTTTTAGACGTGTTGCGTCTATTTCTCTCACGATTTCCGATATCTGTGAACCAGCTCAAATCCGGTGTTTTTTTATCATTGGTTCCCTTCAAAATATCGACACTGGCGAAGGGTTTTTTTTGGAAATAGTCCAAATAGTACCTCTAGATGACTAATCCTGAAATTGGATATCTTAATAATGAGGATGATAAACAATAATGTGCTCAAAGAGCTGTTTTTAAGTAGTTGTTGTGATTGTGGAGTTGTGCATTTTCGAGTTTGGGTGTTGGGGGAATTGTTTTAGAAGGGAGGTTAGTTTGTAGTGGTCTTTTATGCAAGCGTTTGTTCTTCTTTATATATATATATATATATATATATATATATATATATATATATATACGTGTGTAATTTTGGGTTACACTAATGTAGTGAGCTGGAACTGTGTGGTAGGTTGGAATTTATATAAATACCTTTTTATCAGTATAATTTTATTTAATTTTGCTTTATTTGTTTATTTCATATGTTTATTTTTTGTATTTTATTTTTATATAATTTATATATTTTATATATATATATCTATATTTACTTTAGGGGTTGTTGGAGTGTGGTGTATTTTTCCAATTTGTTGGTGGAAATTATGGCGGTATTATCGTTGTATTTGAGATAATAATGTTGTCATTGTTATTGTTTTGTTTTTAAAACTTTTGTTCACTCCAAACAATGGGATAATTCGGCTGAGACATAGGGGTTACTGTAAATTGGGGGTCAAATTTCTAAGAGGCATCCTAAGTG
>OY744550.1:46808736-46846236 GCA_963556195.1 Sepiola atlantica
TATATATATATATATATATATATATATATATATATATATATTCCATGATAAATGCCAGTATACTGAAATTATATGCCCTTAATAGGGTTAAGATGAAAATTCATATACACTAAATGTACAAAAGCAAGGAAATTCCCAAATTTGTACACTTTTATTGTCATTAATTAAGGGTATGACTACATATCAACCAAACCATTTCACTATCACATAACAACAGTATGAATCTCTATGCATGAGTGGATGAAGTGTGTGAGATGCGCTGAAGAAAAATTCCTACAAGTAAAATACATAGCCCTGTTGTGCTCGTATACCCTTAATAACAATAAAAGTGTAAAAATTTGGGAATTTCCTTGCTTTTGTACATTTAGTGTATATCAATTTTCATCTTAACCCTATTAAGGGCATATAATTTCAGTATATTGGCATTTTTCATGGAATGTCACTACTTTTGTAAAGGCTATGCTTCAATACAATGGTCATTTTAAAGATTTTTTGGAATTTTCTGGAAAACTAAGGTATATGGTAAACTGAAATTAAAATGCCATCAACTAGACCCTAGAACCTCGATCTCTGCCAAATAATCAGCCGAATCCATCAAATAGTTGATGAGATACAGGGTGGCACATACGTACGTACGTACGTACGTACGTACGTACGTACATACGGATGACACAAAATCATGCCTGACCTTTCTGGATCTCTGGGTTGCCTTGACTAATGATGCTGAAATTCTACACGCTTCTATAAAAAAAATTATCAAATAAAAATTTTGTTTTTACTAATTTGGTTGATTGGTTTTTGAGTTATGATTGATCAAAGAAATGAGATTTCTAGCATAGGCCGTTTTTTCAGTCTATTAAGGGATAGAGCGCTCTCGCGCCTCCCTTGATATATATATATATATATATATATATATATATATATATATATATATATATATATATATATATATAATAATAATAACAATCCATGTAAAACATCCACAGGGTAGTAATCCAAAGAATTTCAATCGGGTTTATAAAAAGTGCTCAATATCAAATAGAGCTTTTATATATGATTATTTTTATTCACACAAACATGTACAAAATCTGCGACACTGGCATGTCGATGTTATCGATCAACAGTTATTATAAACTGAGATCTCATCAGGCAGAGTTAGAATCCGATCTTAACCTTAGATCATATTTGGAAAGAATGAAATGGGGAGAAAAAGAACAGAAATTTAAAATTTCAAAATTTGGGAAGTCACGTGGCTGAGACCGTTAAGAATCAAAATGTTAAAATCAGAATCAAAACCCAAATATAAAATATAGAATATATATATATATATATATATATATATATATATATATATATATATATATATATATATATATATATTATTATTTCATGTTTCCACATAACATGTTATAAGGAGATATAATTTTTTATGCATCAATTTTTAGTATTTTCTAATATATATATATATATATATATATATATATATATATATATATATATATATATATATGAATATTATAAATATTGTTTATGCATATTTAGGCATCATCTTCTTTTAAAGAAAAGTATCGTTCGAAAACACTTAGTAGAACACACTACAATAGAAGAATATACTACTAATAAACAAAAACTCTCTATATAAGAAGCTTTATAAATCACGCCCCCACTCCCACCCCCCAAAACAGCCATTAAGAGAATGAACTTTAATACTAAACTATTTATAATGCTAGCTTTTGTTTAGTATTAATGATATAATTCTCGCCAAAATATCATAGTCTTTACCTGATTCTCGTAAAGATGGCACCGGATGGGCTCAAAAGTACTTGGACCACCAACGATTATGACCGATTTATCGACCAATTCCCTACCAAAACAAAGACCCCGATTCGGCTAAGGAAAAGAATCCTGACAAGGATATCCAAACAGAAGTTGTATGTCATATTATACGATATATATATATATATATATATATATATATATATATGACAGACAACGTATATATATATATATATATATATATATATATATATATATATATATATATAGAGAGAGAGAGAGAGAGAGAGAGAGAGAGAGAGAGAGCGAGATCTAATATATTGTTTTTAAATTCCTGAAACAGTTTTTCATGGTAAACAACTGATGATCCCTTAAAATAGTGTTAGAAATAAACTAATATAATAACTGTAAAAAATAAATTGACTTACATGAGTGATTTTCCACTGGAAGACTTGGGACTATAAGGTTTTTTTTTTTTTCTTAATATAGTTTTAATGGTTGAGAAACTTCCGAGACTATATATATATATATATATATATATATATATATATATATATATATATATATATATATATATATATATATATATATATATACATATATTTATATGTATATATATATATATATATATATATATATATATATATATATATATATATATATATAGAGAGAGAGAGAGAGAGAGAGAGAGAGAGAGAGAGATAGATAGATGACGTGCTATTTACATAACATTCAAATTAAAATGTTAGACAATTATATATATATATATATATATATATATATATATATATTTCGGCAGCAAGTCGTTTATGTGTCGTTGAAGACCACGGAGTTCTCCCTCTTTATGATCTTTCTGGTCAGTTTCTTGACTCGGCGAGCGATTCGTCGGGTTTATGGTATCAATTGATGGATCATGGCGTCTAATGTTGTGTCTTGGGCCATTTATCGAGCGCTTTCGATCTCGCGACCGTCTTCAGGAGTTTGTGTGTTGTTGATATTTGTAAAGAGCCGTATTTATGGCTTTATTTTTGGTACATCTAATTATTTGCATATGTGTATATATATATATCTCTTTATTCTTTTATTTACTTATTAATTTATTTATTTATTAATTTGTTTTATTTTTTTTTAATCCATCATCATCATCATCATCATCATCATCATCATCATCATCATCATCATCATCATCATCATCATCATCATCATCATCATCATCATCATCATCATCATCATCATTAATTGTTGAAGACTGATAAGGCGTTAGTACCGGTGGTGAATGCTATTTTATTAATTGTGGGTTGTAATTTTTTTATGTGTAGGGCTTCGAAGATTGTTAGTCTGTTGGTTCAGTTGTTTTTATGTATGATCTTAGTGTTAGTTGTTAATATTTGTTGTAGTTCGGTTGATGTTATGCTTTTTTGTGTGTGTTAATGTGTCGCTGGATGGCACTAGTGTCATTTAAGTCATACATAAGGCGTCGGGAGAGGGTTGTAGTGGCATGGCCAATATAAGTACTGTGTTTGTCTGTTTGGGTCTTGGGGAAACATTCATCGAATGGGCATTCGAACGTTTGTTTGGTTTAGGGGGAGTTAGTAGTGTTATTGTTTTTGATTATTAAGTGAGAAGTTTTGAATTTAGTGTAGTAAATTATTAGTTTTACTTTTTAGTTGTTGGCCGGTGGGTTTAGTGTGTCGCTCTATTATGTTGATTATAGCTTTTTCGTCGAGTTTGTAATTAGAATGCATTTGGTTTTTATAGTACAAGGGAAGAGTGTCTTTTTTGTTGTGCTTTTTTGTCTGATTCTTTTGGTGTAAAGAGGTTAAATACAGTTTTATTTAGAATTTTCGACCAACAAATAAAACTATATTTAACCTCTTGTTTTCACTTCTTAAGTGATTAAGATGCAGAAACTGCATTATTAGTCGTCCTAAACTTCAAAGACCGTATTTTTCTTTAATATATATACATTAATTTTATACGTACATAAAAGTAATCCATGGACACGTGTTTCTGGCTCACAGCCGTCATCAGCATGGCTAACTTACCAGAGTTAGCCATGCTGATGACGGCTATGAGCCAGAGACACGTGTCCATGGATTACTTTTATGTACGTCTAAAATTAATATATATATATATATATATATATATATATATATATATATATAGAGAGAGAGAGAGAGAGAGAGAGAGAGAGAAAGAGAGAGAGAGTGAGAGAGTGAGAGAGGGGGTAGATAGATAGATAGATAGATAGATAGATAGATAGATAGATAGGTAGATAGATAGATAGATAGATACGTACATACATAGGTAGATTTATAGGTAGATAGGTAGAAAGATAGATAAGGCTGTATTAGCTATTAAGAAAAATATGTTAAAGAAAAAGCGATACAGGTCCAAAAGCAAAAAAAAAAAAACGAAAATGGAGAAGAAAAAAAAGTAGAAGAAAACACTTATCACGCGTGAAAAGTAGGTAGATAGATTTGTCAAAGTGTAAATGCGGGTTAAGACAGTTAGAGGTGCAAGTTGGTGCCAGTTCTACGTGTGGGTACCAAGGGGTGGTTATTCAAACGGTAAAAGTGATAGAGATACCACTGTAAAGAAAGGTGAAAGTGTAGTTACCTGCGGATCAGGTAAGTAAAAGAAACGTGAGGGGAGGAGTAGTCGGGGACAATAAGTAAATGCTTAAATAGGAAAATACATAAAACTGAGAAGTTTGTGGGTGGGATCTGTGGCTCGTGAAGAGATGAAAAGAGGAATTAAGAGATTCTGAGAAACAGAGAAGTGAAGAGGTTTTATTACAAACGGGGTAGATGTTGAGGTGCCGGGGTAGGCGGAGGAGTGGAGTAACGTCTTTACTAGTGAGGGTGACACAGATATTAAGGAGGGCAGATATATCGAGTGGTGGGGTGAACGAGACGAATAAAGATAAAGCGATCGTAAAAAGAGGAAAACGGTCGAGTAAAAGAATGGGCCGGGTTAGGGTTAGACTTAGGGTTAGGGTTAGGGTTAGGGCAGGGATAGGAACAAGAAAAAATGAGAATGAGAAGTAAAAGTGGATTGTGTAAGAATAAATTGAGCTAAAATAGAAGAAAATCAAAAGATAAGCATATTATATACAATATTCAAAACAGGATGACATGCAGTGACAATGTATAAATATAGAGAGGCTGAAGAGAGTCCGGTAAATGATACAAATTATAGGTCCCCTTCATTTGGATTTGAAACCGACGGTACCGATGTTGTTCTGATACATATATAAATAAATATTACGCTCTTATGTTTTTTTAATAATCGAGCAATCTGCTGGGATTCTCTCCCACTAACCTTAAACACCCATTTATATATATATATATATATATATATATATATATATATATATATATATATATATATATATATATATATATATATATATATATATATATATATATATATGGGAAGAGAAGGATGAAGGTAATCCGACGTGATGGGAAAATGAAAAAGGAAAACCAAAAAAAATGGATGTTTTTAATGTGTACATCAACGTTTCGTCTTTATTTATAAGTCTTCATCAGGATGATAATATAGAGAAAAAATGTCATGCAAGTACAGATACATGTAGGGTAGACAGTAGTCCTTGCTCACCCCATCCTTCCATTTTTTCCCCCACTCATTTTCTTCAACATTCATTTTTATTCTCCAACAAGTACGGACGTCCACCCAGTAGTGGCCATTATTTTATTTTATTTTTCCTCCCAATATGTCTACCCTACATGTATCTGTACTTGCATGACATTTTTTCTCTATTTTATCATCCTGATGAAGTCTTATAAATAAAGACGAAACGTTGATGTACACATAAAAAACATCCATTTTTTTGGTTTTCCTTTTTCATTTTCCAATATATATATATATATATAAATATATATATATATATATATATATATATATATACACACATATATATATATACATATATATATATATACATATATATATATATACATATATATATAAATGTATGTGTGTATGTATATATGTATATATATATTTATATATATATATGCATATATATATATATGCATATATATATACATATATATATATATATATATATATATATATATATATATATATAAATCCAGGTTAAGCATGTATTCACAGGGTAAAAATAATTTCAACCGGATTCATATAATAGTGCTCAATTTTAAATAGAGCTATTTATAATAATACTTTTATTCATACAGACATGTACACTGACATGACGATGTTTCGATCTCCTCGGGCGAATATTATTGTTTAAATTTTATCATGTGACCTTTCGGTTTTTAATCTACCATTTTCCTTTTCCCCTTCTTTCTTGTTTAAATATGAACAACTACATGAAAAGACAAACTGTTCGCCTGAGGAGATATTAGTTTTTACTAACTATAGATCGAAACATCGTCAAGTCAGTGTCGCGTCTGTAAATATCTGTATAAATGAATGATATATATATGTGTGTGTATATGTTTAATTTTACTTCAGTCGAAGTTCTCAGAAATCCAGGGGCCCCTTCCTGGGGCTAACACTTGATCTCTATATGAGATACATAGATACCCGAGTATTCTATTAAAATTCTCCTTTATTTCTCAAGCATTGAGTTAGTAAAAAAGTTAAGAATAATTTCTTCTCTCCCCAACTGACCAGTCAATATGTCATAGTATATCTTTCTTGTGGTCTGTTGGTCTTACCGGATTCCAGGACAAGAATTCATCTAGTCTGGTGGAGTATCCAGCATGTGGTGTTACTTGAGGTAACATCACTAGGAGAAGATGCACTATTCCTCGTACGAGGTGATCTTATATGTCTGTGTGTGTGTGTGCGTGTGTAGTGGTTAACGCACGTTTCGAAGCATTTTTTATTATTACTAAAAGACTGGCACAAAGTAGAAACAAAAAAACAAAAAAGGAAATAATCAGTTTTCCTTCAGCCCGTTATTGCAATCAATAAAACACAATATCAGATGAAAAGATAGTCTCTGCCATTTTTCAAAACGAAAGCAATCCGGTCTTATAATGAAGCTCTATTTCATCGTATGAAACAATATTGAACCCTCTCTCTATATCTCTCTCTCTTTAGGAAGGCTGAAGAAACGGTCGAAATACTTCGTTCTTTTAGAAAAAAGATTATTTTAAAAGTACATTTCGTATTCCTATACGACAACAAATAAGAAAGAAATAAAGGAAAGATATAAACATTTATATATTTTTCATATTAAAGAAAGTAGACGTAAGGGGCTACTGAGAATTAAGGTGAAAGTTTTGGGGGGGTCATCAAAAATGGGGAGCTGTGCAGCGAGATGCTTGTTCACATTAGTTTTAAATTTCTGCATGTCGGTACAGTCGGGGTAACAGGGAGCAGGAAGGGAGTTCCAAATGCCGGCAGCTCGAGGAAATAAGTTATTGGACTAGAAGGTTCTCCGGCATCTGGGGAATTCCACAGTGAATAGATAGGATTTAGCTGATTTTCGGGTTGGTCGAATGTATTTACGTCGAGGGGCCACCAGAGCAGCAAGTTCATCGGAGCACATTCCATTGACGTACTTGTAAAACAAGCACAAATATGCAACATTGCGGCGATGGGACAGGGGTTGGAGCTTGGTGGATAGTGAGGGACCTATTAGATTAGATACTCTTTTTGGGACTCTGTCTAAAAGGGAGTGACTGGTGGATGGTGCACCAGTGCAGATGTGACAACAATACTCTATGCATGGGCGGATGGTGGCTTTGTAGAGCTATAGTATACTGTCAGGTGTGAGACATTTTCTGGCACGGTAGGAGCCCATTTTCTTTGCAACAGCTTTGGCAATGTCTTCTATGTATTTGTTCCAATTCGTGTTGTGAATGTTAGGTCGAGGAGTTTAAACGTTGAACACTCAGGTAAGGTGTTATTAACCATGACAATCGGTGGTTGAAGAGGTTTCTTGTAGTTGTTGAAGGAAAGGAGCTTTGTTTTAACAGCATTAAAAGTTACCATCCATTTATGATCCCATTCCACTACAGACTGGCGGTCACTTTCTAAGGATATAGCCATTGCCTCGGATGTGCGCGCGTCTGTTTTGCCCACATGACGAGAGTAGAGCGTGGTCTCGTCAGCAAATATACCCATCTCGGACACAATGTCATCAGGGAGGTCGTTTATGAAAATAACAAACAATAAAGGTACAAGAATCGATCCCACAAGTACACCTGCATTTATGTTATGTTGTTTGGATGAACGTCCATCGAGGACAACCTGGATCTTTCTTTTGGTTAGGAAGGATCTAATTATATTAAATATTCTTTCAGTAATACCATATGAATTATTTTTTTATGAAAAGAGCTTTATGGCGACCTTGTTAAAGGCTTTGAATATATCAAGCGCTATCGTCCTAGCTTCAGCTGCCTTGTCCAGTGTATGGGGTATGCGTTCGGAGATGACCGTTAGGATATCCGTAGTAGACTTTTAATTCAATGTGATTAAATCACTGGCGGCCTTATTGTTTTTCCATGTAGCAAAAATATTTTTACGACGTAAAAAGTTGTATTATATACAAAAAAAATTTTTGATACCAAAAAAACTTCTACACAACAAAATTAAAATGTTAAAACTAAAATATATTGGTCGATATTTAAAGAATTTTAATATCACATTGGGAAATAACATTCAATAGAGCTCAATGAAATATTAAATTGCATTAATAAGTAAAAAATTAAAGAAAATACGGTTAAATAATTATATATTTTCTATAAACTATTACAAAATCATATATTCTTTATAAAAGTAAAAAAAAACTAAAATGATATATTATAGCGATTATGATCTCCCATATAATTTCTGAATGTCGCTAACAATCTTTTTGACATTTCATCGCTTGCCATCGCTTACAGATTTTATCATTACTCTGACACTTTTAAAATAATTATGCAATTTTTTAGGAAAAAGTCTGTACATTTTTTAAAATTCAGTGTCTTAAGACTTTAATTTACTAATTATCTTTGAAATAGTTTCTAAAAAATTATATTTATCTTCCAAAGAGATTTTTTTAATGAATTTCTTAAAGTTTCAATTTCACTGATTTTTGTATTTTCTTAGCCGACGTGAGAACAGTTTATACTTTAAAATTTATTTTCACGCGTAAAATTACATTTTCGTTTTTAGAGATCAACTTTAGGCTTTTCTCTTTCAAACACAATCGAAATTTAAATAGAAACTAATTAAAATAATTATGATAAACCCGTTTTAATACTCATAGTCCGTATAAGCGATAACTATTTACGCACGTACCTAATGGTTACCGATAAAATATTGAACACGCCGATAAGTCAAACGCGCGTGTTTACGGAAAATTTGGACATTCATATGAATTAGGGGTTAACAGATATTTCCCTCCGAACGACCCTACTTTGGAATAATATGATTGACGAATTGATATATATATATATATATATATATATATATATATATATATATATATATATATATATATATATGAAAAATACAAAATTAAAAAATAGAAATAACAAATAAAAAAACAAATGAATATTGAATTGTACTGTAGTTTTTCCAGACGGCCGGTCGAAGACCACTTCTCTCTCAAGATAACAAAATTGTCCATATTTTGTATAATTTTGCATAGTTTGTGTATCAAGAATATATATATATATATATATATATATATATGTGTGTGTGTGTGTGTGTGTATGTGTGTGTGTGTATGTGTGTATCGAGGCAGCATTTTTTCCTTAAGACATGTATTATTAAAAATAACCGACAACTCTTGTCTGGATATTTTTGTATTGATCCCTTCAATTTTCCGGATTAAAGTCTTAATCGCGGATGAGAATTGGCTGATGAAACTGCCGTAATTTACATTGGTCTTTACCTGATAGACATTATTCCACTGAAGATGGACCCAGATGGGTCAGAAAGTACTCTGGACCAAAATGTAAAGAGTTGTCGGTTATTTTTAATAATATATATATATATATATATATATATATATATATATATATATATATATATATAGAGAGAGAGAGAGAGAGAGAGAGAGAGAGAGAGAGAGAAAGAGAAATGTGATACTTAGAAGGCAATACGATGCAGAGGTGCGACGGATAGACACAAGTTGGAGCAAATACGACATATAATGGTGGAACAAATTAAATAGGTTCACCCTTAATACAATGTATACATACACTTATATATATATATATATATTTTTTTTTTTTACAAACACACATGTATCTGTCTATCAACACAATGGTACAATGTTGTGTAATACCTGTATCAAAATGGTCTGGTGGAAACTCCGTATGATATTATAATATTTCGGGAACTCTTTCCTTCTTCAGACCTGTGCTCAACTCAAGTTCAAACATTCAATAGTACTTGAAAGTAGCTTATATATATATATATATATATATATATATATATATATATATATATATATATATACATACATATATATATATACATACATATATATATATACATACATACACATATATATATACATGCATACACACACACACACACACACACATACACATATATATATATATATATATATATATATATATATATATATATATATATATCGTACATGTATTGTATTAGTTTCTGTAAATGTAAATCCGTAGAAACCCAAGTGTTTATCGAAAATTCTTGGTCTGATGAGGTTGACTTTCTGGGAAAAGTGCAACAGAAACATGTATGCACATATGTAACCAATAATGTTTTTATAAATAAAAATGTATACTTATATATATATATATATATATATATATATATATATATATATATATATATATATATATATATATATATATATATATACTACTGGATGTGCCGTTTACACCTGTAGGGTTTAGTATATTTATATACAAAAATAACTGTACTCTTGCTTGCTTGTCTATCTTGTTTATGAAATACGTCGTTTACATTGAATGACGTCACAAAAAGACGGCATTAACCATGAAAACATGGCGGAAGATAATTTATGACGTCATTACAGAGAAAGGGGATACGATATTTTCATGAGGTCATGACATAACTAAGTGAGAGGAGAGAAAGAGAAGGAGAGAGGGGAAGGAGAGTTAGGAATAAAATAGGAAAGAGAGGAAGTGTGATGAGAGAGAGGGCGAGGGAAAGTGGAGAGCGCATAAGAACAGATGATTATTATCAAGAAATAAATATATATATAATTACTTGAAAATGGACGACGTTCTAAAGAATGAATGGTTGCATTTGCCAACTTTACATATAGACTAGACGACCCGTGACTCGCTTGGTCATCTAAACCGATTGGCCCCGAGGGTTCTAGTATAATACGTAAACTTGGCTTTACGAGCGCCTTCTGATGCGTGCATGTTTGTTTCGAAAAAAGAACATTTAATTAATTAATTATTATTTGGCTCCCCGTTTTCCTTCTCAATATTTGATTTGACTATCATTGTTTGTATTTCACATTTTTTTTCTGTTGGTTTAGTGAATAAATGATAAATTGGGTTCCAAACAAGCAGACGATAACTTTTGGAAGAAATGAATTTCTACGATCTGCAGCGCGTTAAAAAGAAAATTAATTTCTACGATCTGCAGCGTGTTAAAAAGAAAATGAATTTCTACGATCTGCAGCGCGTTAAAAAGAAAATTAATTTCTACGATCTGCAGCGTGTTAAAAAGAAAATGAATTTCTACGATCTGCAGCGCGTTAAAAAGAAAATTAATTTCTACGATTTGCAGCGCGTTAAAAAGAAAATGAATTTCTACGATCTGCAGCGCGTTAAAAAGAAAATGAATTTCTACGATCTGCAGCGCGTTAAAAAGAAAATTAATTTCTACGATTTGTGCCAGCGTGTTGAATCTCCCGAAGGAATCATTGAGTTCTGTAAGCAACGGTCACTTCGAGCGAAAGAGTAAACCTAACTCTAACCCTAACCCTAACCCTAATTATAACCCTAACCCTAACCTTAACCCTAACTCTCCCCGATTTCCTTCTCAATATTTTTTTTTACTATCATTGTTTGTATATCAACATTTTTGGGGGGTTTAATTTATTGATAAACAATTCTTCTATTATATGGTAAGAAATCAGATAACACGATGCAGGATTTAAAAAAAATAAATGAATTATTTATTAAAAAAAAAAAAATTAAATATTAAAATGGAGGATATTTTGGAAATTTAAAAAAAAAACTGTGTTATAATTTTACGTAAAATTTATATAATAAAGTGAACCTCCATCACTCGCTTAGGGACATTTTATTAATTAATTATTATTTGCCTCCCCGATTTCTTTCTCAATATTTTATTTGACTATCATTATTTTTTTTGTTTAATTTATTGATAAACAATTCTTCTATTATATGGTAAGAAACCAGATAACACGATGCAGGATTTAAAAAAAAAATAAATGAATTTTTTTTTTTAAGTTTAAAAATAAATACGTTTTCTTTTTAATTCAATTTTTACTTGATATTTCATTTTCATTTTAATAATGAAATTTTTCGTAAAGAAAAGAAGATTAACACTCTAATATTATTGTTTGCTCGTTTTCACATTTGTATGGTGGGAGAAAGGGTACATGAGATGAAAAGTGGTGACGAGAGGAATTACATCATGTCCTTCGTTCAGTCTTGAGATACAATGGATACATCTGCGCGTGTAATTTTGAAGCAAGGGTTGCGCAATCATTACCACACTTCTCCCGAATCCGTACTGCTTGATTTCAGTGGCAAAGAGAAATCCAGGACGAATGGAAACAATGCCGAAATAAGCAGTAAACACAAGCAGCGCCTTGTATTCCCAAATCGTTACCCATTTAGTACTGACCAGGCTCAACGTCGCTTAACTTCGGTGATCTAACGGGAACCGGTCTGTCAATGTGATCATTACGTATACTAATTATATAAATAAGGGTCGAATGAAACGATGAGTTATGGTAAAAAAAGAATGACGTAAATAAAGAAGATATTTTTATTGGACGTGTTGTGACGAAGACTGTATCTTGATTCTGATACAGGTGGTTAACAGATTGATACTCGCCCATGTTTAACTATTTATTTTTCTTTCTTTTTTTATCTATCTCTCTCTCTCTCTCTCACTCTATCTATCTATCTATCTATCTATCTATCTATCTATCGATCTATCTATCTATCTATCTATCTATCTATCTATCTATCTATCTATCTATCTATCTATCTATCTACAAACGAGGGTATTTACCGCCCTCCCACCGTGGGAAGATGTGACTAAAGGTCGGGAGGTGGGGATTGAAAAGCCTGCGCACAAAAAGTGTGTATACTCTGGCTGTCGAATCATGGCCGAGCAGCGCCGTCTGCATTCCCCAATAGGGGCTCATTAGGCGATTAGCAAAAACTAACCCTTTCTTAAAGCGCAAGAAGGTAAAAACTGAGGTGGTCGACCTCCTAGAGCTGCACAGGACAATACCGTAGTCCGACAGATGCAAAGTCATCACCTACTTAAAAAAGACCCTATCGAGCTGATTGTCGATGACGTATCCTCATCTTGGTATGAACAAAACTTGAGAATGTATAATATACCAAGGTTTGTTTAACAGATCCCGGTCCGTTTGATCATATTTAATATTTCAAAGAACAAGTGACCTTTCACACATTGCCCAAGTCTTCGAGCTAGGATCAAGGTGTAGCTTAAAGTTAAAATTAGATGTGATGAAAAGAGATCAAATCCAATTGGAATTCAACAAAAGGTGGGTACAAGTTGCGAGCTTTTGCATACGAAAGGGTTGGTTGGTTGTTTTTTTAACGGCATATCGATCCTGTAAGGTCATTTAATGCCATGAAAGTAGATTCTTATGTGTATCTTTTTTTTTGCAATAGAATTGTGTCGTATGTTTTTTTTTCTTATTAAACGTATAGAGGTAGGCATATTTGGGAGATGAGTAGAGAGATTTTTGTGTTCTTCAAATTTTCTTGTAAAGTCCTGTAGCTTTCGTAAAATTGAATATATTGACTCTGTGAACTTTTTTTAAACAGATCCTTCAAATTGTCGATTTGGTAGTATTTTTGTCTGGTTTGTTGGAGGTCTTTACAGGCAATGAGTATGTGTTCAACGGTGAAGGATGACTGGCACAGTATGCATGTTGGCGGTTCTTCTCCCTTCAGGAGATATGAATGGGTTATGTGAGTATGAAAGATTCGTATTCTTGCTAATACAGCCTTTTCCTTCCTCGGTCTTCCGTGTCCTGGTTGCCATTCTTTGATGATAGACACTATGAAATGTAGTGTATTTAAGCAACTAAACATATTTTCTAAATAAGAGTTTTTAAGTTAAATTTAATTACTACGGTTGACCATACCCTACCAAATCGAAAAGGGGTAATAGCCGGCGTTGCCTGGGATGCAGTGAATTCATTTTAAGCTTTGTTTGCACGCTTTGTTTGCTTATCTACAATTAGACCATCTATGGAGTACTGTTGTCATATTTGGGCTGGTGAATTTTTCTTCCATTTGAGGGGTTCTTAATAAGGTGCAGAAACGTATCTGTAATTTGATTCACCACACCATTGCTTCTTCTCTACATCTTCTTTCTCTATCTCACAGACGTGATGTTGCTCGTCTCAGTCTTTTCTATAAATACTATTATTGCATGTGTTCTCCAGAAGTGTCTGATCTATTCCCTGCTTCTTTTGTTCCAGCTCGTTTGACTCGTTGGTCTAGTGGTCTCCATCAATTCGCTGTTTTGATACCTCATTGTAATACAGCTTCCTATTCCAATAGCTTCTTTCCAAGAACCGCAGGCTTGTGAAACTCTCTTCCTCCTGACAGTTTTTCTCCTAATTATAGCCTTAGTCTTTTCAAGACTAAGGCCAATAGGAATCTCCTGTATTTGTGATAATCATATTTCGTTCGTCTTAGCTCCTTACATCAAGTGGCTTCATGCCTTGTCTGGGGCGATTTTCATAAATAAAGATTGGAAGGGTATTATCCACTCCCAAAGTCCATCCTATTCCATTCCCTCCCACTTGCCTTATTCCCATTTAGAGATCGACCTGCTTGTTTTTCGGTTTAAAAAGTGAAAACATTAGAAAATGGTTGGGAGGGTCTTACTAACCTGCCCTTGATTTTATTTGGTTTCTTCGTTTGTTTGTTTTTTTTTTGTTATTTTTTTGTTGTGTTTTTGTAATATCAATCCACATCATTTTTCATGAAATTCTAAATATAAAATATGTTTTGTAAATAAAATTAATTTAAAACCAATGGGGATATTTTAAGTATGGCTGTTTGTAGAGTAAATGTGGTATTGTGGTAACTGCTGAAGTGTAAGTGATTAAAAAATGGTGAAATAATTGCAGGAAGAGATCATGGACGAATGGGTGAAAATGTTAAGAGTATGATAGACAGAGGATGACCTACCACTTCCCTCCCCACATTTTGATGGCCTTTTGCTTAATTTGTAAACGACTTATATATTTTGATTTGCGAATAAATGATTCAAAGTGTAGTATCTGTTCTGTCCCGGGAAAGAGAAGAAGAAATCTTTTTCAACTTGTGCAATTTTTATTTTTGTTGTCCCAATCCAGAATGATTTCGTTTTGGTGGAGCTGGAGATCCCCTACATTAAAAGTCGACCTCGTTTCTAACGTTGCCCTCATGCGGAGACAAGTGCGGAGAGATAGTGACCGAGAGGTCGTAGAACGGAATGTGAAAGTCGGAGAAGATGTTAAAAGAGAGACATGAGAGTGTATTTATATCTATTGGCACCTTCCCTCAACACGCACACGAGCAAAAATATACCACGTATGGTGTCATCGTGGACTAGGATACAAATAATCCAGATTTGCTAAGCCCTTCCTATTTTGGGATAGCGCAGGCATCAGAGATGGATCCTGACACCTTCATCTTTGGTGCAGCGAAGGGAGCGTCAGACGACAGGCCTTCCTCCCCCCTCGTGGAGCTAGGATGTTTCATTTTAACTCATCTTGAGCGCTAGTCACGAATGACATGAATCATTCCCCCTAACACCAGCCTGTCGGATAAGTCTGTAAGAGAAAAATCGAAAAGATAAACTGGGAAGAAAAAAACTTGATACTATATATATATATATATATATATATATATATATATATATATATATATATATATATATATATATATGTGTGTGTAATTACAGAAGATCAGAACAACATCAGTACCATCGGTTTCAAATCCAAACAAAGGGGACCTATAACTGGTCTCCTTTACCTGACACTCTTCAGCCTCTATTGATTTATTTATTAGTAAAAATAATTAGTAAACATAATAAAAATAGTAAAAATTAGTAAATAAATTCCATGAAAAATGTCAGTATACTGAAATCATATGCCCTTAATAGGGTTAAGATGGAAATTAATATACACTAAATGTACAAAAGCAAGGAAAATCCACAAATTTTTACACTTTTATTGTCATTAAGGGTATGACTACATATCAACCAAACCATTTCATTATCACATTACTACAGTATAAATCTCTATGCATGAGTGGATGAAGTGTGTGAGGTGCGATGAAGAAAAATTCCTACCAGTAAACTACATAACCCTGTTGTGTTCGCATACCCTTAATGACAATAAAAGTGTAAAAATTTCTGTCATTGTTGACGCCATTCCCTATCGGGACGGGACAATCATTTCAGCTTGCCGATGATTCCACCGGGCACGAAGATTTACTAAAGAGGTCTAAATCTGCCCTTTTGGATGAAACCGCGGTACATTGCTGAAATATGTAATATACAGTATCTAAATAAATTATATTAGTTCTCTTATATGATCGAGCACTTTATTTGATTTATTTTCATATACAACCTGAAACACTATATATATATATATATATATATATATATATATATATATATATATATATATATATATATAGAGAGAGAGAGAGAGAGAGAAAGAGAGAGAGAGAGAGTCAGAAAGATCTTGATCATAAATGCTTTTCGAAGTGTTGCCATAGATGATTGTATAATCTGCATAAATGTATACGAATAATCTTAAACTGTGATTTGGGAGATCATTGATGAATATCAGGATCAGTGTTGGGCCCAGAATGAATCCTTGAGGTATGGCGAGGATGACGAGTATACTAAGTACTTCAGACTTCTGCCCATAACGACTACATTTTTCAACCTATCAGAGAAAACGATTGGATGATTCAGACGACATTTCTATCTATTCTATAGCTAGAAATCTTGTGAAGTAGAACTTTATTCCAAACCCTATCAAAAGCTTTTGAGCTATTGCTCTGAAAGCAAAGCTCCCGTCTATAGATTCACTGATCCTATGTAGCACATCAGCTGTTGATCTTGCAGGGCAAAATCCACATTTCTTATCCTTAGTCATGTTTCTGCTGAAGTGATTGACAACTTCTTAATTTATCACAGCTTCAAGCAACTTAATCATAGCGCACAATACACTGATTGGTCTGTACTGTAACGAAGAAGACCAGTCGCCAGTATTTATAAATGCTGGACAGACTGACGAAGTTTTCCAAAGTGATGGGAAATCATTTCTCTTTTAAGCAACGATTACACAGCTTTGTAAGAATAATAGCTAGTTCCGGTTGCATTTTTTTTTAAAGAACTATGATTGGAATGTTGTCAGGGCCACTTGCTTTGCTGGCATCTAGGTTCTTAATAAGTTTAGCAACTTCTCAGACAGTATATGGACGTCGCTCAGAGTGTTTTCAGTCATAAGGGGGAAATTAATGTGGTAGGTATCCCTAGTCACAAATGGTAGAATTTGATTCTAAGTTCTTTGAAAAAAGTTTGACTTCATCGGATACTGAGGATATCACCTCTGATCCATTGATAATGGTTCGAATAGAGGTCACACATCTGTTCACAACCTTGTTTGTTATTCGACAAAACTCTTTGGAATCAAGCCTCAGCTCAGCCACTCTAGATTTAACAGATTGGGCAATGGACTCTCTCGCGTTTTCTATAACCGTTTTGCAGTGGTTGCAGACAGTCCTAAAGGGGTCTTTGGGTTTAAACATCGATTTTGTTGAAAATAATTGAAATATTGGTTTCTGTAAGCAATGGCGGCGGCACATTCTGGGGTGTATCATGACTGGCAGTTTGGTTTCTGTTGGAATATTTGGAGGGTAGGAATCTCCCAATACTAACGTTAGTCAATCAGTCAGATCGGATGCGATACAGGACACATTCTTGTCTTGTTGCACTTTGTTTTGATCTTAATCGATACACTGAGTTATCGGAAGGTCCCAGAGGAGACAGAACAGTAGATGAGAACAGTTGAGGACAAATTGTTAGGAAAATATCAAGAAGATATGTAAAATGTCCGTTAAAATCGGGTACGCGAATAGGTTTGTCAACAATCTGTGTTAGATCATAAGCAAGGGAAATAATGTGAAAAAAAACCCTCTTTATCATCAGTGTTGTTTGAGTGGACTTGTTGGCATTTGTTTGTCTCAGGAGACAATGGAGTTCTGCGCCTCAGATTTATCCGTTGCCAAGTTGCAGCGTCTGCAGTGACTGTGCAAGCCTATCCTGGATCGACAGGCTCTGTTGCAGTTGCGACGGATTAAGGTGGTGCCTGATTGCGAGAACTCTGTTGCAACCCTCTGCCGCCTGTGCTCTCCCCTCTCCCTTCAGTACTGGTTTCTCCTCTCCTCACTCCTCATGCCCTAATGTCTCGCTTGCAGACACACTTGTGGGACAGGTCTTCGTGTTGTTCTGGATCGGGTTTCGAGTTCGCCACAAAGAATATCGTTTGGGATCTTTCCATCGTACATTCGCCTGACATGGCCAAGACAACCTAGCCATTCAACATTGTGAACATTATAGCAACCACGGACATGAATGCTAACAAAATGTTGGGCAGACAGAATCTTGCCATTGAAACCAAGGCTATAAAAATTATTAAAATGAATAAAATAAGAAGAAGAAGAAGAAGAAGAAGAAGAAGAAGACGAAGAAGAAGAAGAAAAGGAAGAAAACGGGAAAGAAAAAGAAAAAATAAGAAGGAGGAGTAGGGGAATGAAAAGAAGAGAAACAAACGAAAAAGAAGGAAAATGAAAAGAAGGGAAACAAAAGAAAAAGAAAGGAAATGAAAAGAAGGGAAACAAAAGAAAAAGAAAGGAAATGAAAAGAAGAGAAACAAACGAAATAGAATGGGAATGAAAAGAAGGGAAGCAAAAGAAAAAGAAGGGGAATGAAAAGAAGGGAAGCAAAAGAAAAAGAAGGGGAATGAAAAGAAGGGAAGCCAAAGAAAAAGAAGGGGAATGAAATGAAGGGAAGCAAAAGAAAAAGAAGGGGAATGAAAAGGAGGGAAACAAAAGAAAAAGAAGGGGAATGAAAAGAAGGGAAGCAAAAGAAAAAGAAGGGAAATGAAAAGAAGGGAAGCAAAAGAAAAAGAAGTGGAATGAACAGAAGGGAAGCAAAAGAAAAAGAAGTGGAATGAAAAGAAGGGAAGCAAAAGAATAAGAAGTGGAATGAAAAGAAGGGAAGCAAAAGAAAAAGAAAGGGGAATGAAATGAAGGGAAGCAAAAGAAAAAGAAGTGGAATGAAAAGGAGGGAAACAAAAGAAAAAGAAGGGGAATAAAAAGAAGGGAAACAAAAGAAAAAGAAGGGAAATGAAAAGAAGGGAAGCAAAAGAAAAAGAAGGGGAATGAAATGAAGGGAAACAAAAGAAAAAGAAGGGAAATGAAAAGAAGGGAAACAAAAGAAAAAGAAGGGAAATGAAAAGAAGGGAAACAAACGAAAAAGAAGTAGAATGAAAAGATGGAAACGAAGTAAAAGAAAGGTAAGGAGAAGGAGGGGAAAAGAAAAAGGAAAAAAAAGACGACGAGAACAAAAATAAAAACGAAAACTGAAAATCCTGAGTGGGTTAAGGGGTTGGGGAGGAAAAGTAAGAAATAAGGAAACGGAAATTAGGATCTTCATAAGAAGTGTCCCTACAACATGAAAAACTGTCCCTGATGTATGCACAAGTCATGACCATGGCGATCTTGTGTTTAGAGATAATACTCCAGTACCCTGGGATCATGAAGCAATCGGTAGAAACTGACGGGCTCTTGCCAGTTTCGCATAGAAACAACAGGTAACGCAATCCCCCTTATTTTGCAAAAGGAGACCTGATAGTAAGGATCTACGTTGGAAGTGAGAGTTTTTGGTAACGCTTTTGTTTTGTTGAGTGAGGATGTAGAGAGTGATAGGTAGATGTAATTAGAATGAAACCAGGAATATCGAAATTATAAAAATAAATAAAATAAGAAGAAATAAAGGAAGAAAACGAAAGAAGTTTCCCTTCTTTTCGTTTCCCTTCATTTTTTTTGTTTCCCTTTTTATTTCCCTCCTCCTCTTTTTTCTTTATCTTCTTTTATTTTTTTAAAGAAGTTTCCCTTCTTTTCGTTTCCCTTCATTTTTTTGTTTCCCTTTTTATTTCCTCCTCCTCTTTTTTCTTTTTCTTCTTTTATTTTTTTAAAGAAGTTTCCCTTCTTTTCGTTTCCCTTCATTTTTTTGTTTCCCTTTTTATTTCCCCCTCCTCCTCCTCTTTTTTCTTTTTCTTCTTTTTTTCTTTTTTCTTTCTCGTTTTTCTTCCTTTTCTTTTTCTTATTTTATTTCTTTTAAATAATTTCTATATCCATGGTATCATTTAGCAAATCTTTGACAAAGATTAGTAGGCAGATAGATAATAATGACTTGAGATAACGAAATAAATAAATAAATGATAAGTAGAAGGAAGAGAACTTTCCTCTTGGCCTCTGGGCTGGGATCAAAGTGTAGTATCTGTTCTGATAGATACTACACCCTATAGACCGGTACCCTCTTGTCCTTCGCCGGTCTGAGGGTTTGTCCTGTGTAGTTCTAGGAGGTCCACCCTCCCAGGCTTTGCCTTCTCACCCTTTGAGAAGGGGTTAGTTCATTGCTAATTGTCTGAGGTGCCCCTACCGGGGAATGCCGACGGGGCTGTCCAGGCATTTTTTGTTGGCCAGAGTGCTCATATTCTCGGGCGCTGGCTTTCCAATCCCACATTCCGACTTTGTGTCACATCTTATCGCTGTGGGAGGAAAGTACTTAAAAAATGGGATGAAGAGACGAAGAGACGAAGATGACGGACTTAAACAGAGAGAAAGTTAATTTTAAAAATTAACGGAAATGGATGGATGACAAGTGTGGTAGTTTTATGAAAGTCTTCCACGGACTCAGATAGTGTGTAGAGAGAAAGGGACGGAGAGAGAGAGAGAGAGAGAGAGAGAGAGAGAGAGAGAGAGAGACGGAGAGAGAGAGAGAGACGGAGAGAGATAGAGAGAGAGATAGATTGAGAGAGAGAGAGAAAGATAGAAAGAGAGAGATGGGGAGAGAGAGATGGGGAGAGAGAGATGGGGAGAGAGAGATGGGGAGAGAGAGATGGGGAGAGAGAGATGGGAGTAAGAAATGCGAGGAGTACAAATGGGAGGATTGAAGAGCAAGTGCCAATGTTAAGGGAGAGGATAAGAGTAGAAAAAGGAGAGTCCATAAAGATGGAATGTGTACTTCATTGTAAGTTCTCAGAAATCAAGGGGGGGCCCCTTCTTGGGGCTAACATTTGATCTCTATATGAAATACATAGATATTCGAATATTCCATTAAAGTTCTCCTTTATCTCTCAAACGCTAAGTTTGTAAAAAAGTGAAGAACATTCATTTTCCTCTCCTCAATTGGCCATTTAACTATGTTATAGTATATCTTTCTGGTGGTCTCTTGGTCTTACCGGATCCCAGGACAATAATTCATCTAGTCTGGTGGAGTATATATCTTAGTGCTGTTACTAGAAGCAACACAATTTGGAGAACGTGTGCCATTTCTTAGTATAAGCCAGTATGTAGACATATTGAGAGAATCATATTTGGGCTTCGAATACTATGTTAATTTGTATATTTGGTCAGTACTCGAGGACATTGTCTAGTAGGCATTCGAATTCTCTCAAGTATAGTGATACGTGTTGAAAGAGAAAGAGAGACTGAGAGAGACAGAGAGAGACAGAGAGAGAGAGAGAGAAAAAGAGGGGGCAGTTAGAGGGATAGAGTTATAGGATTATAGAGAGTGTGTGTTTTGTGTGCGTATAAGTGAGACGGTAACACATCGATTAAGCGATAGAAAGAACGAGAGAGAGAGAGAGAGAGAGAGGGGTAGGTAGGAGATAGAGATAGCAAGAGCGTGTGAGAGAGGGGATGGGAGGATGAGGGAGAGAGAATGAGAGAGGGGGAGGTAAGATTTAATAAAAAGAAAGTTTCATTTAATGAGTAACATAAAAAGAAACATAGAGAACAGAAAAACAAAAAAGAAAAGAAAAGAAAAGAAAAGAAAGAGAAAAACAAGGGTGGGTGGGGTAGATGTTTGTGACAGTTGAATCAGAAGTAGAAAGATATTTCGAACATGGGTAGAGGTGTGGCGAAAGGTGGCAAATGAGAGATAACGTTGTGCATATGTGTTTGCTTTAATACGCGAGTGTGTGAGCGTGACTGCGATTTGTGACGGTTGACAGTGTCGGACGAGTAGTTAAGATGACGTGAGATATTGTTAGATTGCAACATAGGGTTGGGGTGGCCTTTTAAGAACTTGGGGGTAAAAATAAAGAAAATTGGAAGTGAGAGAGACGGGAGGAATGGGCGAGAGAGACAGAGAGATAAAGAGATGAGGGAGAGACTGGAGAAAAGGGAGATAGAGATAGAGATAGAGAGAGAGAGAGAGAGAGAGAGAGAGAGAGAGAGAGAGAGAGAGAGAGAGAGAGAGCGAGAGAGAGAGAGGGTGGAAAGGAGAGAGACGCGAAAAAAGATAGAGATCGGGATAGATATAAAGAGATAGGAGATAGACGGGATGAAAGAGAGAGAGACATTAAAATATGGGAGAAAGAGAGAGAGAGAGAGAGAGAGAGAGAGAGGGAGAAGGAGAGATATAAAGAGATGGGAGAGAGAGGGTGGAAAGGAGAGAGACGGGAGAAAAGAGAGAGATAGGGAGAGATATAAAGAGATAGGAGATAGACGGGATGAAAGAGAGAGACATTAAGAGATGGGAGAGAAGCGGAGGGAAAGATATATATATATATATATATATATATATATATATATATATATATATATATATATATATATATATAGATGAGAGAGAGACGAGAGGAAAGAGAGAGAGAGAGAGAGAGAGAGAGAGAGAGAGACGGAGATAGATATAAAGAGACGGGAGGAAAGAGAGCGTGTACTGGCGGGGTGGAGTAGTGGTGTTTAAGACGAGAATCATCGGTTGAAGTGACATCGAACGAGACAACAACAAAAAAGAAAACATGATATTGGGTTGGAGGTGATCCTGGGGAGAAGACGGTTGCCTGTTATTTTAGGTGATGGCGGTGGCGGTGATTGCTGTGATGGCGCATATCAGTGTATGGGTGAGTGTCTGGATGATGACACAGTGTCAAATGATGAAGAACACGACGATGATCACGAAGAATTTGAAAGGGAGAGAAAAAGGATTCCATTAATAGTTAGAATAATCAAAGAGGGGGGAATGAGTAAAATGGAAAGAGAGTAATTCAAAATCGGCATTTTGAGTTCAAACGGGGCGATGAGGGAGATATTTCTGCGTGCGTGTGTGTGTATATATGCGTGCGTGCGTGGGTGCGTGCGAGGGTGGGTGTTCGTGCGAGCGCGCGAAGGGTCGTGGACTAGGGTTGGGATAATTTTGGAAGTGCTACGGATTAGTGATATAGTTTATAAAAGAGTGTCAGTGTGATTAGTAACGACGAGTTTGGTGAATATGGTCAGGTCCCTAAAATCCACAGGGAAGGGGAACCAGAAATGGGAGAAAAACAACAAAAAAGTGAAAAATATAAAAGTAGAAACAAAAAACAGAAACGACAACTAGAGAAAGGTAGACATTTGTGAAAGAAGAAATTTAATCAAATGAAGAAAAAATTAAGACAATTGGAGACTGGAAGAAAATTTTCAAAGAAGAAGGAATTTAATTGAATGTAAAAAGTTTAGACAATTGGAGACTGGTAGAAAATTTTCAAAGAAGAAAGAATTTAATTGAATGTAAAAAGTTAAGACAATTGGAGACTGGTAGAAAATTTTCAAAGAAGAATGAATTTAATTGAATGTAAAAAGTTTAGACAATTGGAGACTGGTAGAAAATTTTCAAAGAAGAATGAATTTAATTAAATGTAAAAAGTTTAGACAATTGGAGACTGGTAGAAAATTTTCAAAGAAGAAGGAATTTAATTGAATGTAAAAAGTTTAGACAATTGGAGACTGGTAGAAAATTTTCAAAGAAGAAGGAATTTAATTGAATGTAAAAAGTTTAGACAATTGGAGACTGGTAGAAAATTTTCAAAGAAGAAGGAATTTAATTGAATGTAAAAAGTTTAGACAATTGGAGACTGGTAGAAAATTTTCAAAGAAGAAGGAATTTAATTGAATGTAAAAAGTTTAGACAATTGGAGACTGGTAGAAAATTTTCAAAGAAGAAAGAATTTAATTGAATGTAAAAAGTTTAGACAATTGGAGACTGGTAGAAAATTTTCAAAGAAGAAGGAATTTAATTGAATGTAAAAAGTTTAGACAATTGGAGACTGGAAGAAAATTTTCAAAGAAGAAAGAATTTAATTGAATGTAAAAAGTTTAGACAATTGGAGACTGGTAGGAAATTTTCAAAGAAGAAGGAATTTAATTGAATGTAAAAAGTTTAGACAATTGGAGACTGGTAGAAAATTTTCAAAGAAGAATGAATTTAATTGAATGTAAAAAGTTTAGACAATTGGAGACTGGTAGAAAATTTTCAAAGAAGAATGAATTTAATTGAATGTAAAAAGTTTAGACAATTGGAGACTGGTAGAAAATTTTCAAAGAAGAAGGAATGTAATTGAATGTAAAAAGTTTAGACAATTGGAGACTGGTAGAAAATTTTCAAAGAAGAAGGAATTTAATTGAATGTAAAAAGTTTAGACAATTGGAGACTGGTAGAAAATTTTCAAAGAAGAAGGAATTTAATTGAATGTAAAAAGTTTAGACAATTGGAGACCGGTAGAAAATTTTCAAAGAAGAAAGAATTTAATTGAATGTAAAAAGTTTAGACAATTGGAGACTGGTAGAAAATTTTCAAAGAAGAAGGAATGTAATTGAATGTAAAAAGTTTAGACAATTGGAGACTGGTAGAAAATTTTCAAAGAAGAAGGAATGTAATTGAATGTAAAAGTTTAGACAATTGGAGACAGGTAGAAAATTTTCAAAGAAGAAGGAATTTAATTGAATGTAAAAAGTTTAGACAATTGGAGACTGGTAGAAAATTTTCAAAGAAGAATGAATTTAATTGAATGTAAAAAGTTTAGACAATTGGAGACTGGTAGAAAATTTTCAAAGAAGAATGAATTTAATTGAATGTAAAAAGTTTAGACAATTGGAGACTGGTAGAAAATTTTCAAAGAAGAAGGAATGTAATTGAATGTAAAAAGTTTAGACAATTGGAGACTGGTAGAAAATTTTCAAAGAAGAAGGAATGTAATTGAATGTAAAAGTTTAGACAATTGGAGACAGGTAGAAAATTTTCAAAGAAGAAGGAATTTAATTGAATGTAAAAAGTTTAGACAATTGGAGACTGGTAGAAAATTTTCAAAGAAGAATGAATTTAATTGAATGTAAAAAGTTTAGACAATTGGAGACTGGTAGGTAATTTTCAAAGAAGAAAAATTTTGAATAAATGAAAAAAATATGACAAGATTTCTCAAAAAAGAAGAAATAATATTAAATGAAAAAAGGTAAGGGAATTGGAGATACTTATGTAGAAAGTTTTCAAAGTAAGAAAATTGGGCCAAAAATGAAATAATATTTAATCAAATAATAGGTGAGTATATGCATTTAAGATAAAACCTTTTATATATTTATATACGTTAATGTGGTGATCTATCTGGCTTTCAGTCTCCTCATTGACCATTATGATCTCGCTCAGGACCTACTAGTCACTCCTGCACCAGAAAGAGGTCCGTGCGGGCATCGTCAGAAACTGATTCACCGCCGATTTCGATTGAACCGGATGAGGTATTATTTCTTGATCAGGATCTCTAAACATTGGAATGGACTTCCAGGAGATGTCGTAAATGTGCCAACGATGCAGTAATTCGAAGCGAAATTGGACAGGTCACTGTATCCTCTTCTGTGTAGATTTATACTCCCCTTTTCCTATATGGCAACTAAAGCATGATTGTTTTATCTTTGGAAAAATTTATTGAATTGAATAAAAAAGCAACAACTTAACAATAAGCTTTGTGTAAGACTTAAACGGCTGTTCGTAATGGCGTTTTTTTGTTTAAAAAAAAAAAAATCTTTCAAATCGTGATCAATGTATATTATCCATCAGGTGCTGCTCGCGATTTCCGGATTACGCCTGAGAATCTCGTTCAAACAATTCGAGGATACATCATCGACAATGAGTCCAACAGTGGCATTGCTTCTGTCGGACTGAAGTATGGTTCTGTTCAGTCCCAGGTGTTACCTTCTCTCTTTGAGAAGGGGTTAGTGTTTATTGCTAATCGCTTGAAGCGCACCTACCAGTAAATGTCGACGGGGCTGCTCAGGCATTTTTCGTATGTCAAAGTGAACTTCTAGTGTGCTGGCTATTCACAACCTCATCTGAACTTGTGTCTAACCTGCTGCAGAGGAAGTAATTGAATAATCATGATCCATCTTTTCTATATAATGATACGCTAAGGCAATTTCATGTTCGTACGTACCTTATCACCCTCTCGTTTTTTTAAGATTGGATCGCTCAATCCCCCCCCCCCACAAAAAAAAACGTATTTAAAAAAATGTAATCTGAATATGCTGTGTCGAACGTGAAAGTAGAACTAAAATACGCTTTCTTTGCCTAGGATCAAAGTGTACTATCTGTTCTGACCAAATATGATACAATAATATCGTGGGGTTTGCGTTCGCACCGAATGTCCATAGAATAAAAATATGTCACAAAGTCTTACAAGTGTTTTGGAGATAGATCTCCATAACCAGATATATTCTGAAACTATATTAACCGAGTACTTAGATGAGTATGTATCAGTTTCAACAAAGGTGGTGCAAAAAATATTGTGGGGTCTTTGTTCGCGCCGGATGTCCATAAGAACGGACAGCAATGTACAACAGATGAAAGATACAACTGTGGAATTTCCACGGGTCTCACTATCCATCCTCCATGTCACACGATCTCCAGATTTCCTAATCCCTTTACAGTTACAATTAATGAACACTACTCTCTCAAAGGTGGCACGAAGTTCTTGTTGTTCTTTCGCCAAGTTAAGACACCGTCTCTCATATCATTTGTACTTTTTCTTTTGACGCGCTGAAGGATCTACTGTATCTGCATCATATTGTTTTCATAGCGATTATCGATAACTAAGACGAGTCCTTCGACTATTACTCTATGATCAGGCAATTATTCCCGAGATCCAGCATTGTGTTTTAAATCTGCGGAACTGTTGTGACATATATCTTCTACTTTAAGAAGGAAATTTGTGCCAATCCACCTATAACATAAGATCATTTCCCTGTGTGTGTGTCTCTCTCTGGCTGTCTGTTCATCAGTGACAATTTTTAAAGAAATATCTTAACTACATTCGAAAATGAAAAATATTGCATTAATACAAAATAATAAATTCCCAACAGATAAAGCGGATGCCATGAACGGGAATCGAAACCGAAACCGATGCTCTACGGACTGAGCTACTTAGATGTTCTTATAAATAGATCTTAAAACATTACCGTGACAATATAATTATAGCTTTGACGTGACGTCATAGATTTATTATTTACGTCATGTTTCAAAATATGAATTCAAACATAAGCGGCAATAAAAAAGCAATAAATGAATGGTTAAACATCTTCAATAGCGTTGGAAATTCTTTCAATAGTCCAAAACAATTTATATTGCTTTAACTACGTATTTGTCTTAAAAATTATTTAAAATATAATATATACTTGAACTTATGCCCGTGTGTATGTGTATATATATATATATATATATATATATATATATATATATATATATATATATATATACATATACATATATATATATACATATACATATATATATAGTCATCCACATTCAGACTGTTTCGCAGCTCATCAGTGCGGCTAGACCAGTTAGTGCCTCAAGCCAGGATCGAAACGCAACCGTCGAGCTGACAGTCGCCGCTGCTAACCCCTTCGCTATCATGCGACATTGACTGAATGTAAGAAATATCTCAATGTTATTAAACATTGCAAATGCCGGAGCTCGAATTAGTGTTTACCTAATGAACCATGCCTTTTTTAAGCTAATGGCATATATATATATATATATATATATATATATATATATATATATATATATATATATAAATTCCCGAAACAGTTTTTCACGGTAAACAACTGATGATCCCTTAAATAATGTTAGAAGCAAACTAATATAATAACTGTAAAAATTAAATTGACTTACATGAGTGATTTTCCACTGAACGACTTCGGACTTACGGTTTTTTTTCCTGATATAGTTTTAATGGTTGAGATACTTCCGAGACTATATATATATATATATATATATATATATATATATATATATATATATATATATATATAAAATGGATTTTCATATCTGATGAAAGCGGATCACCGCTTGAAACGCGTTATATAAAATTATAAAATGGTAAAACAACAAAATAATAAATAAATGTTGAAAAAAACATTCTACAAATGTTGGTAGCCTTACTCCTTTACATATATATATATATATATATATATATATATATATATATATATATATGTGTGTGTGTGTGTGTGTTTTATTTTGTAACATAAAGTACTTATAATAGCTCAATAGTTTAAAGCTAGAGCTATGCTATATTCAGTATTTTTAGGTAGTTCAATACCACATCAATATCACAGAGGACAGATTCACGTCATTTTTTACATCTCATTTATTATTTCGCAGACAATTGTTTCGGCTAACATCAAGATATTTGTAAGATGCGCCTATGCCTTTCTAAATAAATAAATGCATAGGAGCATTTTGCAAATATATTTTCTTACATTTATTGCGCCAGGACAAAAAACAATGACATTGTTGATCTCGGGCAATTCCGTTCCCATCATCTGATTTTACAATAATATGAAGAGAAATGATGGTGATAATGAAAATAGTCTAAGGAGATTTAAATGTACTACTGCAATTTACATTTATTGCCCCGGACATATCCAAGTAGAACAAATGATTCTGTTACCTCCACCCTCATTTACCAAATATTATACATTATTGTATATTCTTAATCCATATGATTTAAAATTAATAAAAATGTTATTAATATTCATTTATTTTTCACTCATTTTATTTTAATAAAAGAAATCAACAGAATTAAATTAGCACTTTAATAAATAAATACCTTGCGTTTCTCTATTCAAAGTAAACGTTATACCAGCCAACTGGTTGTTCAAGTTTTTACGATAAAAATAAACATTAAGTCTTTCTTCGCATTAAAAAATGTGAGCGTAAAAAGACTGTTATTCATTTTCCAATGAGTCACCACTTATCCCGACTAAAAAACACTCAAGGATAAGGGTTAATGAGATGGATAGATGGTCATTTGAATGATGAAGAATATTATGAGAAGATTGATAAAGAGCAATGAACAGAATTTGCTTACTTATGAGGACGGTTTATGAGAATTATTATTTAGTATAGGATTTGAAGACGACTAAGTTTTAGCCCACAGGAAAGCAATCTTGTGGTAACGTGTTCCATGTAAGGGAATTTCTGGAAAGAAACTATGTCCATATAAATTCTGTTTAATGTTAGAGGCATGAAGGAAGAAAGGACAACCCTTTCCAGTCGTGGTAGAATGACGCGTTTTTTTGTTGTTGCCGTGATTTTCTTAAAGGGGTAAACCAGAGATTGGAGCTCAGTCAAGCATGTACAATGGAAATAGCTATAGAGTAGATAAAGACACGCAACGCCTCTTCTGTGATAAAGAGGTTGTAGAGAACAGTAGACATAATAACCCACTAGATAGCGAAGTTGATTCTGTCAAGGGAAGAAATATAGCTTGTGATACTATAGGCTGCTTCTCCTCACAGCCAGGACCACTGGAAAATATTAGCTACGAAGTAAATGACAATACGAAAGTAATAGACTCATTATACTACACAGACAAAGCGACGTCAGAGACAGTTAGCCATTAATAGCCGGGAGAAAAATCAAGATAAGCGAATTCGGAAGGAAGCGTTTATTTCCGGTTGAAGTAAGCTTAGAGTAACTGCGAAAACCGGATGTATCGGATTTTCAGTAGAAAGTGATATTTTTGAGGGACCCTGACTGTTCCGAGCAGACGGGTTTGAAGATATCGACGGGCAGGTCAGCGGTGAATGGTCTTGACAGCAGATGTGCCCAAGTGCACAACAGTGAATGATAACGACAGGCAGATCGATGAGAGACCTCAGAGTGAGTCTTAGTTGATATCCTGGACTTGAGATGGGAGGCTTAGCTTAGAAGTAAAAACACTAACGATGGTACCCCAACGACACACATCCGTGCTCAACAAGTATTGTGCACAATGTCTACATCTACGTCTGCGTTCTTTTTTAATTTTATGCTTTTCATTTAAAATAAAACATTTTCAAATTATTAATCAATTAATAAAACTTAGAATAAACTGACGGACGTGTAAGACATTCTTAAAATGCTTTTAGTAGCAGTAAACTGTCAAAAGTTCAAAAATTCAAAAGTGACATACATAGGAACGTGTAGGTGCACGAAACAAAACGGAAAAAGAAAGGAACAATTGGGATTTAAAACGAGGTTTGAAAAATATTCCATTTCGGACCAGACAGAGACAGACGTATGAACATCAAGTTCTAAAAATCTCCAGCAGTTTAAGTTTCTTTCCCAATCCCTGTCTCTCTGCTCGAAGCATGTACCCAATTTTGAAGAAAAAACTCTCTCTCTCTCTCTCTCTCTCTCTCTCTCTCTCTCTCTCTATATATATATATATATATATATATATATATATATATATATATATATATATATATATATATATACCACCTAGCTTTACTTACGTATTGAGCACTGTTGAAGTAAATACTGAAAACTGACACATGAAAAATTATATCTCCTTATAATATTTGTGGATACATGAAGTACTAATATATATATATAGAGATAGATAAATAGATAGATAGATAGATAGATAGATAGATAGATAGATAGATAGAATAATAGTCATGTATAGATAGATATGGCGAACACTTGATCTCTATATGAGATACATAGATATTCGAATATTCATTAAAGTTCTCCTTTAACTGTCAAACGTTGAGTTAATAAAGATGTTAAAAACAATACAATTGTTTAGGCCTAACACCAATATATATATATATATATATATATATATATATATATATATATATATATATATATATATATATATATATATATATAGATAGATAGATAGATAGATAGATAGTAGAGAATGGTAGTTTGCTTGAAGCATTGCTGGGTATAGTACTAATAAGTTTTTGAAAGGCTGTGGGCAATGCAAATTCCGGGTAAGATGCAAGTTGTAAGGAACAAAAACAATAACAATAAATCGAATACGAAATATGACTTACTATTTATTTTTCCTTTTTTCCTAAAATCTTACATAACAGCAAGAGTGTTTTTAGCTGTTCGTGTGATGTCCGGGTGATTAAAAATCACTATTTAATATTTCGGGAAAAGAGATTTCCCTTTGTCAAAAATAATTAAACCAAAAGAAGAATTTCTCCGACTGTGCAGAGAATCCTACAAAACAAAATGGCTGCCAGATGTTCTACATATATATATATATATATATATATATATATATATATATATATATATATATATGCAATAAAATATCTTATAGAGATAAACAAGTTTAACTATATATAAACTTATATGCTTAGTCCAGTTATGATCAAGGTTTAGTATCTGTTTTGCCTTTTTGTTATAGCAAGAAAAGGCTCATAAAGTGATCGTATTTTTCATGAAAAGAAGCGGGGAGAGCAAAGAGAGATATGATCGAGAAAAAAAGGCGTAAGAGGGAGTATGTGTATGTGTGTGTGTTTGTGGGTGTGTGTGTGAGTGAGAGAAAGAACGTAGATATAGGGAGAGAAATAATCTGTTACGAGACAGAAGCACCATGAACTTGACACGTGCACTGTTCCAATTGAATTTGTATCTGCGTGACTTTGGCTTTAAAAGTGTTAATCTCAACGAAACTAAGTGGTCGGTTACCACTGGAGATTACAACCGGAGCCTTCGTTACTCATTCATACAAAACGGGAAACGGGTGTAAACCATGGCGACACGCCTTGGTGTAAACATATTGATATAACACTATCTAAAGTACTGGTCAATCGTAGGAAACAGATTATCATTATGATATTTAAAATGTTATCCACTGGAATCACCTTGACTTTTCTACATTTCCATAGTATAATAATTTTTCTTCTTCTTCTTCTTCTTCTTCTTCTTCTTCTTCTTCTTCTTCTTCTTCTTCTTCTTCTTCTTCTTCTTCTTCTTCTTCATCATCATCATCATCATCATCATCATCCTCCTCCTCCTCCTCCTCCTCATCATCATCATCATCATCATCATCATCATCATCATCATCATCATCATCATCATCATCATTATTTCATAGTAGTCTTAACTTTTGGATGGTTTTAGTTGGGTTTTTTTAACATTGGGTCAATTCCGTTGACTTGAGACATTCAAGCTATACCGTAACACTTTCGCTGTTCCTAACAGGCAAGCCTTTTGTAGAATTGGAAAAGAAATTGTCTCATCAATCTGTTTAAGCCATTTATGGTGGCTTTTCGTTATAGTTCCAAGCGTTCCAACAGGAATCACATTTACTTCTTTATATTTCCATATTCTAACTAATTCCCATTTTAGATCTTGATATTTTTTTTCGTGTTTTTTTCTTCTGCACTCTAGTATCGAAGGGGCAGGCTATATCAATGATTAAGCAAGTTTTCTTGTTTTTGTTTAGAAAGATTAAGTTTGGTTTTGAATGTTCAAGAACCTTATCAGTCTGTATGCGCATGCCCCAAAGAAGTTTGACATTGTCGTGCTCCTGTACAACTTCTGGCTTATGCTCATACCACTTACTACTACTACTATTACTACTACTACTACTACTACTACTACTACTAATAATAATAATAATAATAATAATAATAATAATAATAATAATAATTATTATTATTAGGATCATTATTATTATTATTATTATCATCATTATTACTATTATTATTATTATTATTATTATTATTATTATTATTATTATTATTATTATTATTATTATTATTATTATTATTATTATTATTATTATTATTATTATTATTATTATTATTATTATTATTCACTAGGAGTTATCAAACAGTGATTGCTCACCGACAACAACCGGTGGGGTTCCCTGAAGTCTGAGTGACAAAAGCCTTCCCAGATTTCCAGTTCTCTCCAACTTTTTCGATAACCACCGCAATTAACCTTGCGGTATCGCAACAGACGCTTCCCTTTGATTTCTCGCTGCTAAGGACGATTAGTCTTCTTTGGGATTTGTGTGGCAATGAGCCTCCCTAAGGTCCCAGCATCCTCTGCACTCTTCTAGTGGAGGTTTTGTTTGCGCTGTCTCTCCTTGGTCTTCTCATCCTTCTTGATACTTTACAAATATTTTGTGTGGTGTCAGCTTAGACCGACGCCATTTTGTTTTTTGGAGGGAGAAAGCTTATGGTGTTGTTTCTTGCAATTTTAGTTTATTGGTTCATTTTTGTGCTGTGTCAGCTGAGGCCTGTGTAATTGGGGGGGGGGGCTTGTGATGTTTCTTGCAGTTTCTGTTCCTTGGTTCTGTGATGTGGTGTTCTTGGTGTGGTTTTGTTTTCTTCCTGCTGTAAGTTCCATGTGACTGGTTACCATTCGTAGTTTATGCCGGTTAGTTTCCGCTTAAGATTGCAACTGTTTTGATCATTGCCGTCCTTTTTATGGTCTCAGTGATCCCTTTGATTCCAATTTATCCTAGTCTTTTCTCCAGGTTTTTGGGACTGTTCCTAGTGCTCCTACGATTATTGGTATTACATTTACTTTCTTCATGCTCCATATTCGTTTCAGTTCTCTGGCTGGTTCTGTGTATTTGCTTCGTTTTTTCGTCCCTTTGATCTTCACTCTGTGGTCTGCTGGAACCGCGAAGTCTACGATTTTGCAAGATTTTTCCTTCTTGTTGATTATTATAACATCCGGTCTCCTTGCTTGTATGAGTTTATCTGTTTGTACATGCATATCCCAGAGGATTTTGTGTTTTTCGTTTTCCAGTCCTGTTTCTGGTTTATGTTTGTACCATTTGCCTGCGTAGTCGAAATTCAATTGTTTGCACAGTTTCCAGTGTACTCTTTTCCATACACAGTCATGTCTGTTCTTGTATTCGTTTTTAGGCTAGTTTGCTACATTCACTTATTCTATGATTTACTGTTTTGTCTCTTTGTCCACAAAGTCTGCATTTATTGTTTTCCTGGGTTTTATCTATTTTGGCTTTAATGTAGTTTGTCCTAATCGCATTGTTCTGTGCAGCCATCAGAAAAGATTTCGTTTCTATGTTCAAGTGTCCCTTTCTTAGCCATGTCCAGCTATTTTCGTTAGTTTCTTTTCTTGTCAGTCTTCTGAAGCGTCCACGTAGTTGTTTTTCTTCACACTTTTCTTTTCTTATCGGTTTTCTTCTGGTTTCGGTGGGTTTTTTTCGAGTTGTTCGTTGGGACAGTGTCTCTTGCTGCGTGTATTAGCTTTTCCATGTTCTGAGTTATATATTTATCCAGTTCTTTTTTGTGTCTTCCACACAATCTTCTATACTTTCCAGTCCTCTTCCCCCTTTGTTTATTTTCATGTAGAGTCTGTCCGTATCGTCTTTTTGGTGTAGTGCGTTGTGCAGGGTCATTAATTTTCTAGCCTTCTGGTCAAGGTGCCTCAGTTCATCTTTAGTCCATCCTATGAATTGTCTAGAGTATCTTATTAGTGATATTGTCCAGGTGTTTATTCCTTTTACTAAATTCCTGCTACATAATTTCGTTTCTAGGAGTTTTCTTGTTCTTCGTAAGTATTCTTTTCCATTATTATTATTATTATTATTATTATTATTATTATTATTATTATTATTATTATTAAAAAAATTTTTATTATTATTATTATTATTATTATTATTATTTAAAATTTTTTTATTGTACTCACTAGGAGTTTTTACACAAGTCATTATCAGTGATTGCTCACTGACAATAACTATTGTTGTTCCCTGAGTTCTTAGTGGCAACAAGGTTTCCATCAATCTCTCATCCTACGATAACCGTTGCAAATCAATTTGCGTTATCGCAACAGCCATTTATAATTTATTTATCACTGGCAAATATCCTTGGCCTTCTCTGGAGTTTGAGTGGCAATAAGCCGCCCCGAGTTTTCAGTACTCTCGTAACCTTCCAGTGGAGGTCTGGTTAGTGTTGTCATTTCTCAGTCTTTCAATCACCCCTGAACCAGTCACAACCCTTTTATGTGGTGCCAGTTGATGCTGGTTCCACCACACGTGTGTTTTATGGGTCTGCCAATTCATGAGATTTCTGGCATTTTCAGTTCCCTTGCGTCGTGCGATGTTCTTTCGATATTGTTTGTTCTAATTAAATTTCAACTTACATCTGGCTATTTAACGTTCGTAGTTTATATGGGTTGGTTACCGCATTCGAGGATTTCCTTTAAGATTTCAGCTGTTTTCATCATTGCCGTGTGTTCTAGACGAACAGCTTTTCTGTGTTTTGGGTTATGTATTTTTCTACTTCTTGTTTGGTCTCATCCACGCAGTACTCTTTCTCGTTCTCTTAATTTTAGGTGGAGTCGGCCAGTATCATCCTTGTGCATGGTCATTAGTTTCCTAAATATATAGTTACTCAATTTTAAGAAATGGTAAAGAAAAAGGGAACAAAAACAGTCAAAGCAAACAAAAAAAAACGTGCATCACCTACGAGGTTGAATTTCGAAAGAAAGAATTCAATATAATTTTGCTTAAAAAAAAAGTTGCGACCGCTTCCTACAAGTTTTCCCATATTTGTATAGTATTACTTATTACCAAAGATAGGAGCATTTGTTTTTTATTCGCTTTTTCCCATTTGCTTTTCTTAAGATAATTCAACTCTGTTGACTGCAGAACTTGCCGCTTTAGGCTGTTACTCAATTTTCAGTAAATAAAGATGAAACGAATTATCATATACTTATTGGGAGTTCGCACAATAGTCATCATCGGTAGTGTTGCCTGGAGTCTGAGTGACAACAAGTATCCACCTCTTTCGATAACCTTTGCAAATGCCTTTGCATTATCGCAAGGGCCGATTACAATTGATTTCTCGCTGGTAACGATTATTCGTTTTTGGGGGGTTTGGCTTGCAATAAGTCTCCCCAAGGTTCCAGTACTCTCAACCCCTTTCGATAAACTTTGCAAATGACTTTGCATTATCGCAGCAGCCGCGTACCATTCATTCAATGCTAGAAGCGACCATTCATCATCACTGAGATTTGGGTGGCAATAAGCCTCCCCAGGGTCCCAGTACTCTCCGCACTTTCCAGTGGAGGTCTGGTTAGTGCTCTCCCTCCTTGCTATTTCCATCCTCCCTGACACTTCATGACCATTTCGTGTGGTATTAGCCAAGGCTGTGTCCATAACTTTTTTAAGGGGAAAAGGGGAGGAGACAGTTTATGAAACTTCTTGCCGTTTCAGTTCACTAGGGTTAGGGTTAGGGTTAGTGTGGTGGTGTTCTTTCTGTTGTTTTGTTTTATTTCTATTGCAACTTCCATGTGGCTGGTTAGTGTTCATAGTTTAAGTTGATTGGTTCCTGCATTCCAGGATTTTCCTTAAGATTTTAGCTGTTTTCATCATTGCCGTTCCTTGTATAGTATCAGTTGTCCCTTTGATTACAAATGTTCCTAGTCTTTTTTCCCATTTTTTCGGGACCGATTATAGCGGTCCTACGATTATTGGTAGTATATTGACTTTCTTTATGTTCCATATTTCTTTCAGTTATTATTATTATTATTATTATTATTATTATTATGATTATTATTATTATTATTATTGTTGTTGTTGTTGTCGTCGTCGTCGTTGTTGTTGTCATCATCATCATCATCATCATCATCATCATCATCATCATCATCATCATCATCATCATCATCATCATCATCATCATCATCATCATCATCATCATCATTTGTGTAGTCACTAGGATTTATCACACATGTCATCGTCAGTGATTACTAACCGACTATAACCGGTGGCGTTCCCTGGAGTCTGAGTGACAACAAGCCTCCCCAGATTTCCAGTACTCTCCACCTCTTTTCGATAATCTACCCGAAGAGTAACGGGGCGTCAACTAGACGAACGTTTAAACCCCTGGGGATCTAGTACATTACCGAGACTAATGCTTTTATTACCTTGCTTGCTTGCTTGTCACTGTGTGCAGTGGTCTATATGTTTTAGACGGTAATAGGAAGGACGAATGATAAGGAAAGCAGTGAGAAGAATTGATAAGTAGTATATATATATATATATATATGTATATATATATATATATATATATATATATATATATATATATATATATATATGTATATATATATATATAAGTCAATGTGAAAAATATATAAACG
>OY744550.1:46851236-46863736 GCA_963556195.1 Sepiola atlantica
CTCCCTATATCCTGTTCTATTGTTCTGTTATAAATAGATTTGCCTATATCCTGTTTCCTTTGTTGTGTCAATGTAATGGGTGAATTTATTTTAACACGTGGTTCCTTTTATTTCTATTTTAAGTTTTAAGTTTGAAATTGTTAAGTTTTTGTTTAGTTTTTGTTTTTTATTTATTTGTTTATTTATTTATCGTTAGCCTAAGTAAATTTATTTCTGTGTAAGCAGCTGTTTGCTATCTCACTTCTACTGTTTAATAGATTTTGTGGATCTTTAAAATTTAGGATTTCAAATTTTTCATTCAGGCATAATCTACACGGGTCGTCTAAATTTCTATATGTACTGGCCTGTCTTACTATTTTCCATTCAATTGTTGGTGAGCGTCCATTTTCTTTGAGCTCCTAATAGTGGTTTGCTAGTGTTGTTTTAATTCGACGTTCTCAGTTTTTAAATGTGCATTTGTGGTCATAGTATCTGGTCTTAAAAACAAAGGAGGTCATACCCACGTAGTATTTCTTGTTATTTGGTCTTTCCTTGGCAAATATTGTTGCTTGGTAAACAATACTTTTGGTTAAGCATTTATTTTGTAGTGGACAAAGTTTACGATTTATGCAGTTACATTTTTTCTCTTCATTGCTAACTTTTTCGTTTTTATTCGGGTGGTTATTATTAGTGTTTTGTTTATTTCTATTAGTATTTTTTATATTTTTGTTCTTCGTAGTGTTATTTTTGTTATATTTTCCACTTTTTTATGTAAGTTGTTATTTTTTTCCTCTCTGTTGTTCTCTTTTAGTATTTTGTTATTGTGTACCTTAATTATCATTTCTAGGTTTTCGCAGCAGCTGTAGGATAGTTTTAGGTTATTTTTATTGAATATTTTATGCAGGGGGTTGGGTACGGGGAAGTGTTTTTCAATCACATTTAGGAATTTTTTGCCCAGTTTAGTTTTTAGCATCTGGTTATAGGGCGGAGTATAGTAGATTATATTTCTTTTTTTTATTTTTATTTTTAATTTTGTTGTAATTATTAGTGTACCGTTTTTTATATTTAATTTCGGTATTATGGTAACCACTATTTTTTAGAGATGTATCGTAAATATTGATTGATTTTTTAAAAACGCTTTCGTTGCTAGAATTGTCGATAAGCCTACGTTCGATGGACATTGGAATATGTTTTATGATTGATGAGGGGGGGTGATTAGACTTTGGGTTTACGTATATTGGATTTGTGTTATCTTTTAGGTATGGTTCGTAGGTATTTTTTATTTAAGTTTAACATGACGTCTAGAAAGTTCGTTGTTTTATGTAAGCCAGTACTTCTACTTTTAGACCTAGTTTTTTTCATTTCTATCTGTATAATTTTCTTGAAGTTTTCTCCCTTGACTTTGTTGGAATCTCTTATTATCGCTAATCCATCATCTCTATAAAGGCCGATATCCGTATTATCAAATATATTTGTGAGTGTATATAAAATGAATAACCCCACAAGATCTGATGCCCCCGCAGAGTCAAGGGCACCCATGGCCAAATCAAAGGAGTTTGTCATATTTGTTTTAATCCATTGGTCCTCGTTATTGATTAAACCTGATCTCCTACATTTTTTAATGATGTGAATTTCATCCTTGGATATATCGGTATATATCTCGGCAAATTGTAGGACGATGTTGAGGAGTTCTTCTGGTATGGATGGGTAGAAGTCCACTATGTCGAATTGTAGGAAGATACATTTGTTCTTATTTTCGATATTGTTAAACCAAGCGATTGCGTTGGCAGTATTCACCCATTGGTTTAATTCTAGGTCTTTTCTTATTTGTTTGTTGATTCTAGATAGAATTGTTTTGCTGATTCTTCCTATTTATAGTTTGGTCGGATTAATTAAGCGAGTGCTGGGGTTATTGTTAAAGTTATTTTTGTGGTCTTTAAATAAGATATAGGCTTCCTTAGGTTTTTATTTACTAACTTTGTCGCTAATTTTTAGGTTATCTGAGATTTGTTTACTTTCAGTATTTATTATATCTATGTAGTTACGTTCGCTTGTATCTAGTTTTTTGTAGTTTTTTGTAATATTTTCTGTTAGTAGTTTGTTATACTCTTGTTTATCTGTTTTGTAAAATTTCTAGTTTTATCCGCTTTTACGAAGATTTTGTTAGATTTGTTTATGTTTTTAACGATAGTGTGTAATTGTTTTTGGAAATTATTCTGTTGTTTGTGAAATTCTAAGTTTTTAATTACATTTAAGAGGTCATTTTCAAAGCTAGTCATGAGATCTATTGGTTTAGCGTTTTTTTAGGATTTTGAATCCGTAGGATTCTTTTGTATGTAGGTGTTTATCTTTATTGTTAAGGAAGAAGTATGGTCACCATCGCATTCGGCGTATTAGTTCGCCCGTTTTTAAAATTAATTTAATAATGTATCCATCTAGGTGTTGGTATATTTTTGAGTGATGTTGCTAAGTTAATTTTTTCCATATAATTTTTCAGTTGTGAAATAAATTCTTGTGAAAGTGCTCAACTGCTTGAGGAGCTAAATATTAGTATTTCATGTATCCACATTAAATTTTATAAGGAGATATAATTTTTTTATGTAGCTTAAGTGACATAAATATATTTTCATAGCTTACTACCTAGCTCTACTTACGTTGAAGTAAATGCTGAAAATTGATGCATAAAAAAATTATATCTCTTTAAAGTTTTTCAACCATTTAAACTATATGGAAGAAACAAAAACAAAAACACTTTAGTCCCAAGTCCTTCGGTGGAAAACGACTTTTCTTGTAAGTCAATTAACTTTTTACAGTGACTATATTAGTTTGCTTCCAATAATTTACGCTAGTCTTAACATTATTTAAGGGATCATCAGTTGTTTACCATGGAAAACGGTTCTGAGAATTTGAAAGCAAAACAGTATTTTATCTCATGGCTTCCCAGCAGAATTGATCAAACCCCAGTTCCCTTTACAAAACACACACACACACACACACACACACACACACACACACACACACACACACATATATATATATATATATATATATATATATATATATATATATATATATATATATATATATATATATATATATATCGCCATGATAATTTAACTATAACACACTTTGGACTCTTCCATTCACTATAATTGCTCATCAGTTAAATAAACATCAGTCGACGGGAAATGGGCCATTTCGGTGGCCTTTTATCCGTCAGGCTGGGGTATTGGTCCACCCTCCCAGACCTTGCCTCCCCTGTTTAGGTTGAAGTAAGTTTATTGCTTACTACCTGAGGCGCCATCACCGGGGAATGCCGACATGGCTACGCAGGCAATTTTTTACAGGCCAGAGAGCCCCTTCTTTAGGGCACTGGCTTGACTCTTCCCACCTTCCGGCCATGTCGAAAGGATTTAAACCCCTGCACCACCCTGATATGCCCACATTTTTGTTTCTTTTGTATATAAATATAAATATTTGTTTTTATCTACATAGTATACGTTTCATCCTTTCAGGAATCGTCAGTGTAGAGAAGATTATATATACCGAAACACCGAAATGGAACAAGAAACACATGGAACTAACATACAGCAATTTGACTGAAACATTAAATGGACCATTCGGAAAATTGAAAAAATAAAAAAGGCTTATGAAGCATAAACACTCCGTCTTATTTACTATTATTTGCCAATATATATATATATATATATATATATATATATATATATATATATATATATATATATATATATATATATATATATAAGTATAAATTTTTATTTATACAAACATTATTGGTTACATATGTGCATACATGTTTCGGTTGCACTCTTCGCAGAAAGTCAACCTCATCAGACCAAGGATTCAGAGAAATGGCCCCAAAAAGACTTTGTTCTCTCATCGCCAGCCACAGTAGTCCTTGCTCCCTCCACCCTTCCCCTTTTTTCTCCCACTCATTTTCATTCTCTAACAAGTACGGACGTCCAGCCAGACGCTGCCATTATTTTTCATTTTATTTTATTTTTCTTCCCAACATGTCTACCCTACATGTATCTGTGCTTGCATGATATCTTTTCCCTATATCATCATCCTGATGAAGTCTTATAAATAAAGACGAAACGTTGATGTACACATAAAAAAAACATCCAGTTTTTGGTTTTCCTTTTTCATTTTACCATATATATATATATATATATATATATATATAATAAAATGACGTAAGAAGCCCTTTTAACAATGCGTGAAAGATTTATTTCTTTTTTTTTTACTTTTTTTCCAATTAATTTCGAAGTTTAAAAAAAAAAAAAAAAAAAAAAAATACATCTCTGAGGATGAAGTTTGTAAACTTCGAAATTAATTGGAAAAAAAGAAAAAAAAAAGAAATAAATCTTTCACGCATTGTTAAAAGGGCTTCTTACGTCATTTTATTACATTTCATTCAATGCTTAAAAAAAAAAAAGAACGACAATATTTAAAATTATATATATATATATATATATATATATATATATATACTATAACGTGTAAAATTTTCACCACATTTATGTTTGTTTACAAAAATGAAAATTAAGATATAATGATACTAAACCTTGTATCTAGAATTCTTATTCCAATTTTAATCAAAATTCATTAACTAACTATGATTCTATGAAATGTTGTAAATTTAACGCTCAAGCTTAAGAGGTCTTAAGAAATTGAAGTTCATGGAATCTTGCTTAATTAGTGCCTAATGACTATTGATTAAATTTAGTGCAAATCTGAAGTATTTGAATTTTTAAATAGACGGGTTTGTCCATATTATGTCCCCTGAAAAGGCATTTAAATATTAAAAAAAAAATGATATTTGGGAAAAATTTATTTATGCCTAATAAGATTTCTAAAAAATCAGAGGTATCTAAATATTCACAAAAGGTTTCTATCTCCTCATTGCCCCTTTTTTATAATAGTAAATTAAAATAAATATAGCCTACATTACCCACGCTTACGATTCGCAGCTGTGTTTTAAAATTCATAATGAGCAATAAGTTAGTTTAGGAGTAAATCCTGTAATACAAATATATAAACAAAATACATACCTAACTTTATAGGAATAATGATATACAAATAAATAGACATTGGTCTTTTATAGACGTAATCCGGCATTTTTTTCTAGTTTTATATATTCTGTCATATAAAATGAAAGTTGTGTATGCCCTGCTAAAAGTTATAAAATCTACACAAAACACACTCACAAAGCTGGTATATTCTTATTCTGCGTTGCATCGGAAAAATATCTGAAATTAAAAAGGTAACGGTCAACTGGAGCAGAATTTGTCAGGAGGTTCACATTTGGACCAACATTGTAATGTATTTATGTAGTAATTTGGAAATAAAAGGCCGAGCCAATCCTCAAGATTTTGAGAAATACTAATTCGTTGGATTTTATGTAACGCCTCTTATGGGTCTATTTGTACTATTGTCCTTATCAACAGCATTTCTCTTCAGATTATTGTAAAAGACGGGGAAAAGGGTTATTGACTGATCTCTCGCTCTCTCTCTCGCTCCATGTCAATTCAGCTACACAGAGGCTGCGCGTTTCATCCCCGAAGGGAATCGTCAGGTTAAAATGCATTTTAGCCTGACGATTCCCCCCGGAAGCCTCTGTGTAGCTTAATTGCGATAAATATATTTTCATAACTTTATATATATATATATATATATATATATATAAATATATATATAGATAGAGAGAGAGAGAGAGAGAGAGAGAGTGTGTGTGTGTGTGTCAGGTTGTACATGAAAATAAATCAAATAAAGTGCTCGATCATATGAGAGAGCTAATATACAGTATGTAAATAAATTATATATATATATATATATATATATATATATATATATATATATATATATATATATATATATATATACATAACTTAGAAGAACCAAGGAACGGTTTTTTAAAAATATATTTATCAAATGAGCAAAAATCAGTTTTATATAAATATATGTGTGGCACTTTCGCTGTAAAACAGCATTTTCAAAGCGTATTTCGTTTTTTCTCATCTTGCTGTTGTTAAAGTTGCAAGATACTTTCCTAGAGAAAGCAGATTGGAACGGTAAATGAAAAGAAAAAAAAGAAATGCTCTTTGAAAATGCTGTTTTACAGCGAAAGTGTCAGACATATATTCATAAAAAAAAATGATTTTATCTATTTAATAAATATATTTAAAAAAAAGAACGTTTCTTAGTTTTTCTAAATTCTATAAATAACCTTCACAAAACTATTTTCTAAAAGATGTGCAACTATCTTATATTTAATTTAGCGCTCAAAACACGCTTACACACATCAGATTTCACTCTCTCCAAGGACGTCAACAAAATCCGACGTTCAATCTGCTTTCTCAACCACGACGTTAACACCAGCAAAATAAGAAAAAAGGAAATATTCTTTGAAAATGCTGTTTCACAGCGAAAGTGTTAATCATATATTTATAAAAAACGGATTTTACTCATTTAATGAACATATTTAAAAAAAATAACTTTCATAAAACGTTTTTTAAAGATGTGCAATCTATCTTGTATATATATACATATGTATATATATATATGTATATATATATATATATATATATATATATATATATATATATATATATGTATATATACATATACAGTTATATTGTAGAAATTCTCGCGACCAGACCTAAATAGCATTGCATATGCCAAATTGATATTTGGTTCCGCCTTGCTAGTGAATTACACAATTTTACACATCGAGTTATTCAGATAATGAAAATGAATTTTAATCGATTTCATTGACTACATAGTTTATCCAGACCAATATTTCTTTAAACGACATAAAATACGACAGATTCACCGTTTATTGTTATTGCAACGGACACTATTAACCAATAACATGCCTCCATTTCTTATAGATATGCATTTTTTCAAATGGTTTCCAAAATATATTTTCTACTACAAATGTTTATGAGAAATAGGATTTATTTTACCATTAAGATTATTGGGATGGAGTCTCTCTCTCTCTCTCTCTCTCTCTCTGTCTCTGTCTCTCTCTCTCTCTCTGTCTCTCTGTGCCTCTCTGTGACTCTCTCTGTTTCTCTCTGTCTGCCGCTCTCTCTATCTCTCTCTATCTTTCTCACTCTAGTATATATACATTTTTTTTTTACATTCGGGCGATTACAATTACTTCGCCATTTCAATCTTTAAATAAACAAATTCTACTGTTACTACATTGATTGCACGTGTTTGTGTCGACGGCTTGATACATTAAAACGATGACATATTTAAATACTTTCGTCTTGAGCTGGGATCATTAGAACGCGGCATAAGTTTAAGAGTCATAAATAATACTGTTTACATATATCGTATTAAACTATTTTGGATATCATTACATTGGTATTTAGCACTGAACTAGTAAACAGTTGGTTCTGAATTTCGCTCCTACTTGTCGTCTACATTTATTTCTGAAGATATTGTCTTTATAACTGCTTTTTTACGGATAGTTACAATGATGTTCGATCCATTATTAAAACTGACCCATTTGGCATAGTGATAATAGTGTTCGCCGGGAGACCAGGGTTCAATCCTCAATCGAGTCATACCAAAGACAAAAAATATGGTACTTGATACCCCCTTGCTAACCACTCAGCAGTATAAAGTGAGTATCAAGGGTAAGTGGAGTAATCCCGGGGAAAATAGTGGCATAATGAAAAGGGAGCCTTCGTGTCGCTCTCGACTATGATTGTACCATTTTACTTTTTTTTTGATTCAAATAAAGTGTACTAGCTTTTACTTCACCCATTAAAAAAATACATGAAACGTATTATTTCTTTCTTCTTTTATTTTTCTGGAAAAACTAGAGTCTGCACCATATGCTTATTCACTCCAAGCAAAAAGTAAAATTCTACTTTTTTTAGGCAATTACATGTAAACAGCCTGAAAAAATTGTTACCCCTCATAATTACACACACACACACGCACACCCACACACACATCCAAAATTGATCTAGAAAAATTAAGAAAATTGCTAACATTGAAAAAAAAAGGTAGAATATGTCTTTAAACCGCTATCTGGTTCGGCAATGGGTGATCATTTTACGTTAAATTTATATGCGAAAGTTATCACTCACTCTTAATTCTAAATTTGTCAGACTGTTTATATAGGATAACCTAAAAGAGTAGAATCTTATTTGACTGCGTACCCAACAATAAACATGTGAAAAAAGTGTTTTCATTACGAGATTTTAGTCCACCATAATGCATTTCGATGTATTTATTAAAGTACAGTTTCTTTGCTTTTTTTTTTCATTGCGAGTTTAACTTTAACCGCGTGGAGTTTGCGTTCGCGCCAAGTGACATTTTTGTAATCAACTTCCATCCAACCCCTTACAAATGCGAATAATTTTCTTTGGGTGATTGACACTGCTCTACCCCCACACACAATTAAAGAACACGATTAATTAGGCACTCTTTTCTTTTTCCCGCGTTGCCATTTCTTAATTGAGGCCGACAATAAAGAAATTAACAAATAATCTTCATTAAGAATCTTTAGTGCACTATAATGCCTTTTTATTTAGTTCGAATAGTTTTCTGGAAGTGTGTGAACATTGATATCGTGTGGTCTACGTTCGCGCCAGACATCCATAAAACAGAAACGAAAAACGCTCTACCTTCCTTTAATTATAACTTTAAAATTAAAACCAAAGTTTAATTTTTTTTAATAAAATCATTTATATGGGTTCAAGGGCGGGAACAGGAGTTTCTTGATTTATTCATATTTTAGGGCAACGCAAATTTCGGCTCTTAACCTCTTATTATTTATTACTTTTAACCTCTTATTATTTATTACTTTAAGAGTGACGAAGAGCAGCTTAGGACGTTATTTTGTAAATGAATAAAAATAGTTATAGTTTGGTAAATAAAAAAAAAGAACAGACATTAACAGAATTCGAAAAAGAAAGTATAAATACTCACGGACAACACCAGGTCAGTACAGCTGATACAATTACCACTTCCTGATGATTTTATACTCCAACCGTCGTTTACCACTACCATCAGTTATTTGTATCTCATAATTTGATTTTTCTTAAGCGGCGGCAGGTTTTGAGCCGGCAGCCGCCGCCACCTATCCATTTCAAACATTGTGTACTTGTGTGTTGTTTTCTTCAGACAATCATCATGAGGAGTCTTATAATAAAGACGAAACGTTGATAAATACATAAATCATATTTTTTGGTTTTCCTTTTTCAATTTCAATGTATATATATATATATATATATATATATATATATATATATATGTGTGTGTGTGTGTGTGTGTGTGTGTGTGTGTGTGTGTGTGTGTGTGTGTGTGTATTGGGACGATTCATCGGAATCGAGAAGCGGAAAAATCATAATGTTTTGGGGTTTCAAAATTGTAAAATATTGAATACAATTTCCGATTCCCAAAACGATTCTTTAAAAAAAATTTTACAATAAAAAATGTATTTATTTATTAGAATATTGTTTATTTACTACATAAAACTAAGGGCGACAGGACCGCAGGTTGGGAATCCCATTCCCTGATTTAGCATTTACCACCCGAGTCTAATTTAATTTATTTTATTGTTAAATTATGGTAAACAAAGTAAATATTCTAGAGTTCATTTGCCTATTTCCTTATCAAACCTTTTGAAATGTTCAAATTTATTTTCGAACCTATTTGCTAAACGTCTATGTGACGCCTCTCAGAGAGTTTGCAGTTAATTTTTAAAGCGCTCGGGACAAGTTTATTTAATTTTGCTGGCCATTACATGATCACCGCGTATGTATCCTATGAAATAATTTATGTTTAGTTTATTTTGTTTCTTTATATCTAATGCTTATTTCTCTTTGAAATTAATAAAATCAATATTACATTTATGTAAAATTTGAAAATGTATGACAGCTAAACTATCTCCAAAATAGCTAATTTAACTGAATTTAGCTAGAAATGACGCCGGTAATAATGGCAAAAGTGGATAAATAGAAAAAATGGTACGAGTGAAAAATCTCACAATGAGTTTATCTTGGATACAATACATAAAAAGAAACACAATTAGAAGTTTGTCAAGTTAAAAAATATATATATATATATCTATATTGAAAAGTACCCTCTCCTCTCAAATATGAGGCGATTACGTGTGAACACACTGAAAAACAACAACAAATATTTTAGAATTTAGAGTGAGGGGTTAGTTACGCATATAAATTTAGCGTAAAATGATCCCCTATTTCCGGGCCATTCTAACCTTTTACGGCAGTTAACAACATTTTTTTACCAGTAACCCTAAGTCCGAGCGGCAAAGAAATAAAACTACGCGTACTCGCTTTATTTTTCGTATCGTGACCCGTACTTAGAGTTAGTAGTAGGAAGGAGGCTTGTTTTTCATGACTTTTAATAATGATATATTTTATACTAAAGTTTGATCAGGAACATTAATATCGCCAAAGTTTAAAACAAACAAAATTGGTTGCATGTCCTTAAAACGCTGTCTGGTCTGAAAGGGATGATTTTTTGTTGTTTTATTTATTTTTACTACTCAGTTTTTCAGGCTGTTTACATGTAATCGCCTAAAAAATGGAGAATCGCATTTTCCATTTTTAGGGATTACAGAAGGGTGCAGAGTTCTTACAATACCTTATATTCTTTCACTAACAGTTATAATTACAGAATTGGCGAAAAAAAAAAAAAAAACGAAAGCAAACAAGCACCGATAATTTCATAAGAATGCAGTATATGTTAAAAAATGAAAACATTTTTTTTTTTCAAAAATAAAATTTACTGATGAACATTTATTGATAAATATTTTTAAAACATTAACCATGAAACGATTTATTTTTTAATCTTTAGAAAATAATTAATTCTTTTATTGGTTGGTTTTGTCCGTGTTTGAATTATTTGGGCGGGCTTTTGTCCAGTGGGGTTTTGTCTGATCACCACAATATATATATATATATAGCTAAGTCGGTTGCTTCGGATGATTCAAATGATTCCTACATTCGACTGACAACACGACCGAAAAAAAAAGTGATTGAGTATCACTCCCACCCTAACAATTTACTTCTTTACAAAATTAAATTACACCATAATGCATTTCGGTTTATTCGTACACCAGTTACCCATTTCATTATTTTGTTATGTTGTACATTTAAATCAAATCCTCCCCATATATATATATATATATATATATATATATATATATATATGATAATTTTATTTACACAGACATGTACAAAATCTGCGACACTGGCATGTCGATGTTATCGATCAACAGTTACTATAAACTGAGATCTCATCAGGCAGAGTTAGAATCCGATCTTAACCTCAGATCAAATATGATCAAATATGATCTGAGGTTAAGATCGGATTCTAACTCTGCCTGATGAGATCTCAGTTTATAGTAACTGTTGATCGATAACATCGACATGCCAGTGTCGAAGATTTTGTACATGTCTGTGTAAATAAAATTATCATATATAAAGCTCTATTTTGATATTGAGCACTTTTTATAAACCCGGTTAAAATTCTCTGGATTACCACCCTGTGGATATTTTTCACCTGGATTATTACCATTATTATATATATATATATATATATATATATATATATATATATATATATATATATATATATATATATATATATATATATATATATATATATATATATATATATATAGATTTAGATTTTTCACTTATAAAATAGATCATTCAGTGAAGACCGGGGTTGTTCCAATAAAAAACAAGCTCGATGATACTCGATTACAGAGTACAGAGCATTTATATGTGATTTTATGAAGGCTTACCAAAGCATTCCTTTCAAGACACCAATGATCACCATTAAAGATATTTTTTCTTACAAATACTATTTATTCAAATTAAATGTTTTTTCCTACACGTGTTTCACTACCAAGCAGTTACTTGCTTGGCAGATCATCAGGGAAATTAAATGTCTGGAATACTGGTTTCAACTGCCGACAAAACACAATGTGGCGTTGTAATAGTTGAGGTCACTTAAGAAGAGAAGAGGAAAAAAATAATAAATAATAAAAATAATAAAAATAATAAAAATAATAAAAATAAAAATAAAGGTCAAACTTAAAAAGCAAGGAAGAACAACGATAAGAAAAGAAAGTCCTAGAAAAGTCTTAGAAAAGTAGCTTGTGCATTATTTCTTCCACCAAGCCAACAAGCAAGTAATCGGTCCCAAATACATTCAATAAAACCACAAAACCGGAACAATGTGCGATAATACACTTTCACGTTAGCCGGTACAATGATGATCATTGTACCGGCTAACGTGAAAGTGTATTATCGCACATTTCCCTGATGATCCGCCAAGCAAGTAACTGCTTGGTAGTGAAACACGTGTAGGAAAAAACATTTAATTTGAATAAATAGTATTTGTAAGAAAAAATATCTTTAATGGTGCTCATTGGTGTCTTGAAAGGAATGCTTTGGTAAGCCTTCATAAAATCACATATATATATATATATATATATA
>OY744550.1:46868736-46888736 GCA_963556195.1 Sepiola atlantica
CATGATAAAGAAATATACATTTTTTTATGCTAAATAAATATTTTAAATAGGTTTCCGCACAATAAATAAATATGATAAGTATACCTTTAATAACAAAATATGATAAACAAGGTCTTCATGCTAAATAAATGCACAGTAAGTATTCTTAGGATAAATACATATAAAGTGTCTCATAGAAATATAAGTCTTCTTATAACAAATAAATATTACAAATCTTCTATGAGAAATGAATATAATAAATTATTATCTATATTTGTTTTATTTTTTTAATCGAAATCGCTTCAGAGAAGGCATGACGCCACTTCATGTAATGAGCTAACAAGAACGAAAGCTGATTATCGCAAAGATAGGGGATGCCTATTGGCTTTAGTTCGAAAAAAACGGTGCTATAAGTAGGAGGAAAACAGTCAGCAGGAAGAGAGTTCCACAAGCCTGCAGTTCTTGGAAAGAAGCTACTGGAATAGAAAGTTGTATAACAATGAGGTATCAAAACAGCAAATTGATGGAGACCACTAGATCAACGAGTCAAAACAGCGTGAACCAAGGAAGCAGGGAATAGATCACATAGTTCTGAAGAACACATGGCATAATAGTATTCATAGAAAAGACTGAGACTAGCAACATTACGTCTGTGAAAAAGAGAGTACAGAGAAGAAGAAAGAATGGGGCCAATCAAATTAAAGATACGTTTCTGCACCTTACCAAGAACCCTCAAATGGGACAGAGATTCACCAGCCAAAATATGACAACAGTTAACCATACATGGTCTGACTGTAGATCTGTAAAGATAGAGAATAGCCCCAGGTGTGAGAAAGTGTTTGGAGCGATAGAGAGAAGCGACTTTACGAGAAGCAGAAAGAGCAATGGATCTAATGTATGAACTCCAAGAAAGATTTGATGGAAGAGAAAAGACCAAGAAATTTCAGAGTCGATAATGAAAGTACAAGGCTATTATTATACATGCACTCGTAATAACGAAGGTACAAGGCTATAATTATACATACCGTCGGAATAACGAAGGTATAAGGCTAGTATTATACATACCATCGTAATAACGAAGGTACAAGGCTATAATTATACATACCGTCGGAATAACGAAGGTATAAGGCTAGTATTTTACATACCATCGTAATAACGAAGGTGCAATGCTATTATTATACATCCTCTCATAATAACGAAGGTACAAGGCTATAATTATATATACCATCGTAATAACGAAGGTACAAGGCTATAATTATACATACCATCGTAATAACGAAGGTACAAGGCTATAATTATATATATACCATCGTAATAACGAAGGTACAAGGCTATAATTATACATACCATCGTAATAACGAAAGTACAAGGCTATAATTATATATATACCATCGTAATAACGAAGGTACAAGGCTATAATTATACATACCATCGTAATAACGAAAGTACAAGGCTATAATTATATATATACCATCGTAATAACGAAGGTACGAGGCTATAATAATACATACCATCGTAATAACGAAGGTACAAGGCTATTATTATACATCCCCTCATAATAACGAAGGTACAAGGCTATAATTATATATACCATCGTAATAACGAAGGTACAAGGCTATAATTATACATACCATCGTAATAACGAAGGTACAAGTATATTATTATATAGCCCACACTAATAACGTAAAAACAAGGCTATTATTATTTTTACATTGATTGTCGTAATAACGTGGAAACAATGCTATTTTTATACAAACGATTGTAATAACGTTTGAACAATTCCATTATTATACACAAGGTCGTAATAATGTAAGTACAGGACTATTAGTACACAGACCATTGTAATAACAGAGGGACATTTTTATTATTATACATTTGGTTGTAAGAAACAAATATACATAGTCTGATAGTAGATTTGTAGAGACAGAGAATAGCCACAGGTGTGAGAAAGTGTGTGGAGCGATAGAATCATAAATAAATATGATAATACTTCTTACAATAGAAAATATGCTAAATATGTGTCCCAATGATAAATAAATATGATACATAAGTCTTCTTAATAAATAAGTATGAAAAGTGTCATAATGAATAGCCATGCTCAATAGGCATCCTTATCTAAATGAATAAATGCGAAAGTTTGACCCATTTCTCACACTAACAGTGAAGTCAAAACGCCCTATTTCAAGTAAATTCGCCTGTACGCAATCGACGCGCCATCTTTTTTATAGACTGCTTATGTATTGATTTACTCCTCTCAAGGAGTTAGGCACAAGGCCAGTTTTTATCTTACTCCCACAAGTAAGATGTGACCCACGGTCGGGTCGGGAAAGTGGGGTTTAAAAATTGCCTGGGCAGCCCCATCGGCATTCCCCGGTAGGGGCGCCTCAGGCAGTAAGCAATAAACTTACTCCTCCACAAAGAGGGGAGGCGAAGCCTGGGAGGGTGGACCTCCTAGAACTGCACAGGACAGACCCATAGACCGGTGTAAATCAACCCCTTAAGGCCAAGACAATACCAGTCTATGGGGTGCAGTATCCATCGGAACAGATACTACACTTTGATCTTAGCCAAAAGGCCAAAGACTGCTTATGTATATGCGATATCAGTCACAAGTGTAACTAATTTGCATATTCGTTTTGAAAAAGGACATTTAACTAATTAACTATTATTTGTTATTGTGTTTTTTTTTATTCAATGATTGTTTTGATTTTAATATAACAAATAGTTCTATTTCACAACATTGTTTTATTTCCTGGGCAAATATTTATCATTTGCGTTCAAATGTTCTTTTCTTTAGAGGGACCGATTTGATTTTCAAAAAGTTGCGATCTATTCCTAAATTGCAAGTGAAAAGACAAATTGATTTCTTCTTTCTTTTCCTTTCTTTACGGTCGACTTCAAAAGATAAATAAATTTGCATCGAAATTACGGAAATATTAATGAGAAAGATTTTTTTTGTGTTTACAACAAACTTATGGATAAAAATGTTTATTATTTTAAATTAACGTTTCAAGTAGCGAACTTTGCGAAGCGATAGCGAGACGGCAAAGCCAGCTAGTTATAAACATGATAATTCTCCTTCGTGTCAATTTGATTTGGGTTAGTTTCTTTTGTAAATGTTTTTATCAACAAAATAATTTATTTCAATTTAATTTCTTTCACAAAATATTTTATCCGTCTAGGACGAAATTTCAGATGGACGTCATCTTAACTAGATAGGAGCAGCAGTAAAAGGTTTAGGGACTTTAAATGTTTAGAATTAGAAAACGTAGAATGACCAGTCTGTATAGTTTTATTATTAGTGGATCACACTGAAGAGTTAAAGGTCACGCTTTCAATCCCAGATCTCGGCATCTGTGATTTTTACGAACTTTAATATTCTTAGTTTATCTTTATGTAATTATAGGGTACTTCTGCAATTTATGGACCGTGCTGAAATAATAACATCGAAACTAGGCTTTCTTAACCATTCTGTTCTTTCACCTAACAATTGCATACACAACAGATACCGTAAAATAGAATTTAACTTCAAAATCATATTTTTTTAAATAGTACGATCCATAAACTGCAGAAGTACCAATTATAGTTTAAAACAAATTGGTTCAATTTAATTATAAAACATAAAAATACTATTTTGTAAAATTAATTTTAATAAAGAAAATAGAAAAAAACGCTAACGGGTAACGTCGGATAAGTACACAGAGAGATAGAGAGAGGGGAGAAATAAAGAGAGAGAGAGAGAGAGAGAGAGAGAGAGAGAGAGAGAGAGAGAGAGAGAGAAGCATTATGTCTTCGCCAGAGCAACGCTGGGTAGGGGCAATTTGTGATAGATAAATATAATGTCATCTCATAATAAATTACTTTAATAATTAAGTCTCATGATAAATATAAGCCTTTTCATGAAAAATGAATATTATCAATATGTTTCCACATCGTAAATAAATATGAAAACTAAATAAATATCTTTATAAATGTATAAATAAAGGAATCTTCAGATTTAAAGAAAAAACGAACCTACTTCTGATATTTTTTACGAAAAAACATATATTCTTTTTTCTCTCTTTTAAAAAATAGAAATCGCTCTAGAGAAGACATGAAGTTACTTGGTGTAAGGAGCGAAAAAATACTTCAAAATGAAAAATTAGCCAACGATAAGTGTTAGATGGATAGATTGTGACCCATAAAACAGCAATTCTTCCCCATTTGTCAGAAACATCTATATATATATATATATATATATATATATATATATATATATATATATATATATATATATATATATATATATATATATATAGTCTAAAGAAGCTTTGAGTCATTTTAAACAAAAAAAAGAAAAAAAGAAAGTAAAATGCAGTTTATATTCCCAGAGAAACTAACTAAATCCAAGATATTGCAGACTTAACATTCGTTGGAAATTTCATAAATAAGTAAATAAAAAAGGGGGGTTAAGTATCTAACAGTGAAACAAAAACAGGAGACCTTAAGCGTCTAATATTAACACGGGGATCATCAGCTGTTTACCATGTAACTGTTTCGGAAATTTAAAAACAGGACAGTTATAATATTCATGGCTCTCCAAAGGTACTGATTAAACTACCATTTACCATTTATATATATATATATATATATATATATATATAGAGAGAGAGAGAGAGAGAGAGAGAGAGAAAGAAAGAGAGAGAGAGAGAGGGCGTAAAGAGATAATAGGAAAAGGCAGATTTCAGTGAGTATATATTTTTCAGTAAAGACATTCATTTTACAGCCGTTTATTTATTCATCCAGGCATCATTTTTTCAAACATATCTGGAATCTTCTATGACAATGACTCATAAAAAAACCCAGACAAGTTTAAAATACGAAAAGATTACTTTAGAAAACATTACTTTACATCGATTTTTTTTTCAAACAACTGTTTGTTCCAACACTAACGCCATCTTTGATTTTTCTGACAATGCTTGACCCCCTTAATTTTACTGGATAAATAAAGAAACAGCCGTAAAATATGAATATGTCACAAACTCCTTCAAGTGTTTTTGTAAAATATGCCCTCATTAACGGATATATTCCGAACCTAAATAAACCATAGCACATAGATAAGTATGTTTTAGTTTCAAGTAAGGTGGTACAATAATATCGTGGGGTCTGCGTTCGCGCCAAACATCGATAGAATTTAAATATCTTTAAGCACGGCAGCAATATGCAACAGATGAAACATACAATTGTGGAATTTCCACAGGTAACGCCAGTTTATAATATTTATGCATCATAAGGAGGTTCATCATGTGTATTCATTATAAGAATATTTATTTTTCATATTTATCATAAAGGGACTTGTATTTTTTCATTAAAAAGTAAAAAGTACAGTGGATGACAATAGTCTAGGGCGACCCGAAGGCTCCTTTTCCCATCGAGGTGTAGCGGAAGGCGCCATTCCTTATCGAATACTAAGCATTATGTACCGTAAAAGAGAATTAAAAAAACAACAACCTAAAACGTCTCCTTATTTCTTTATATTTCAGATTCTGTCCAATTTTTTTCAGGGGGAAAACAATTACACTCGCCAATGCTTCAAAACAATCTAGATAGAGTATTAAGTAAAAAAGTAAAGCAGTCGACTATAGTCGAGGGCAACACTAAGGCGAACCGATGGCTCCCTTTTGATTAGCTACTTCACGGGGTGTAGGGGAGGGCGCACCTCCTTTTCTAGGATTACTCCACTTACCCTTGATCATCACCTGATAATGTTGTATATTTAGCAGGGAGTCATTAAGTAGCATTTTCAAATTCTTTGTTATTACTCAACTGAGGATTAGATTACTCCACTTACCCTTGATCCTCACCTGATAATGTTGTATATTTAGCAGGAAGTCATCAAGCAGCATTTTCAAAGTCTTTGTTATGACTCAACTGAGGGTTATATTACTCCACTTACCCTTGATCCTCACATGATAATGTTGTATATTTAGCAGGGAGTCATCAAGCAGCATTTTCAAATTCTTTGTTATGCATCGACTGAGGATTAGATTACTCCACTTACCCTTGATCCTCACCTGATAATGTTGTATATTTAGCAGGGAGGCATCAAGTAGCATTTTCAAATTCTTTGTTATTACTCAACTGAGGATTAGATTACTCCACTTACCCTTGATCCTCACCTGATAATGTTGTATATTTAGCAGGGAGGCATCAAGCAGCATTTTGAAAATATTTGTTATGACTCGACTTAGGATTAGATGCCGGTCTCCCAGCTTATTATCGAATACCAACCATTATGTCATATCAGTACACCGTAAAAGAGAAGAAGATAAACCCCATAAAACGTCTCCTTATTTCTTTATATTTCAAATTCTTCCTAATTTCTTATACGTTCTTACAATTCTGAATAGTTGAATTAAATATATATATATATATATATATATATATATATATATATATATATATATATATATATATATATATATATATATATATATAATGATTTCTATGTAATTACTTTTAAAGGTGATTTTCAGCTCGTTGTTATTGAGCTTACTACTATTTCTTTTCTGCATCTTAATCACTTAGGAAGTGAAACAATTTAAAAAAAATAATTGTAAGCTCAATAACAACGAGCTGAAAATCACCTTTAAAAATAATTACATAGAAATACATTAAATACTTGAGTGATAAAAATCGTACATATTTCTACACAGAGCGTCTTGGCCCAGTGGTAGAACGCTGGACTATAGACATCAACATCGAGGGTTCGATGTCTGTGTAAGTTAGCCATGCTGATGACGGCTGTGAGCCAGAAATACGTGTCCATGGATTACTTTTATGTACGTAATATATACATACACACACATATATATATATATATATATATATATATATATATATATATATATATATATATATATGTGTGTGTATGTATATATTCTTACAGTAGATTTTATCGCAAATTCCCTAAAATAAAACCCACGGGTTGGATAATGATCACCATCGTTTGATTCCTTGTAAAGTCATACCCAGAAAGATGGTGTTTAATCTTGTTAAAAGTAAAGTGGTCAACCATAGTCGATGGCTACACGAAGGCTCCCTTTACATTAGCTATTACACTGAGATGTAGGGGAGGGTGCCACTCGTTTTCCAGGATTACCCCACTTACCCTTGATATTCACATTATAATGCTGAGTGTTTAGCACAGTGGCATGTAGAATAACTTTTGTCTTTGTTTTGACTCAACCGAGGATTGAAACTCGATCGCTAGGCTCGTTAGATAAAACTATTTAGGCCAAATTTATCATAAGTAGTATTACTTATCATATTGATTTATTTTACAGAAAGTAATTAATCATATTTATTTATCATAAGGTTACACATTTATTTATTATAGGGGGACTTATTTATAATATATATTGATCGTAAGTGAAATTATCATATCTATTATAAGCATAACTATTTATCATATTTAGTCATCAGCGCCTTCTATAGCATCACATACACAAGGCTCTTGAGAGAAAAAGTATCAGATTTCAGTATTACAAAATAACACAAGGGAAAAGAATATATATATATATATATATATATATATATATATATATATATATATATTGGTGATGGACTCTGCCCGCGTGAATTTGTAATTGCAAGGGTTGCGCAATCTCCAACAACCTCTCTCCTGAGTCGGCATTGCTTGATTCCAATGGCAAGTTAGTAATACAAGACGACTGGAAACAATGTCGACATAAACAGAGAGCACATACAGCACCTGGTATTCCCAAATGGTAACCCATTTAGTACTGGCCAGGCTCGACGCCGCTTAACTTCGGTGATCTAACGGGAACCGGTGTGTCAACGTGATTGTGCCATATGTGTGTGTGTGTGTGTGTGTGTGTGTGTGTGTGTGTGTGTGTGTGTATATATATATATATATATGTATTTCTCTAAAAAAAAACAAAATTCGTCTGTTTAATTATACCTTTTTTATTTTTTCAATTTTTCTGATGGTCTTTTCTGTATTGAAATAAAAATAATAATAGATGTTCCATAGGTTTCACAGGTTTCACGAACGTTTCCGATTTTTTCGTCGAATTATCGTCAGGTGTCAAAAGCAAATGAGCAAAAAAGCTAGAGAAGGAAGAGAATTTTAAAAAGACGGTGGAGAAACGCGCAGAGAACGTCTTCCGCACCGCCCCAGGAAGCCGCCGAAGACCTTATATTCACCAATGCCGGATGGCACCACAGAACAGAATGACATTACGTTAAGCATTTTAAAATGTTTCCACCGGTTTCATATGTGATGTTGTTAATTTTAGATTGTTGTGTCTTTATGTAGATAGCTTCGAGTATTTCTAAATTTTTAAAAATTGGTTTCGGAATGTACAACCTCAGTGTCATCAACCAGAATTTGTCTTAAATCAGAGGGAGGGCAGCTATGTTTTTGTAGATGCCGGTAAATTGAGCTAGAGTCTACAAGACGCACAGTGAGGCGGCTAAATAGGGTAATGCTTGTAAAACAAATGCTGCTATCAGCTTTATTATCATTATGGGAGTTACATTCTCCCAAAGGGCATTTGAACCTACAAACAACATTGCCTCTCTCCAGTACATCTCTCTTTCTCTCTCTCCCAATCTCTCTCTCTCTCTCTCTCTCTCTCTCTCTTTATATATATATATATATATATATATATATATATATATATATATATATATATATATATATATATATATATATATATATATATATTATATTTGTAACTTATTCCTTTTTCTAATATTTGTCTCTGTGGCTCTTCCTGTCAATAGATGTTCCTCTACGACGAGCTTGTTATTTTTTCGTTGAATTTCTGTAAGACGTGGTGCTAAACGCGCTGATGAAGACGCGTTTTTCAGTAGCTTTGTTAATTTATAAAAATTAAAAAATAAAATAAAGTATTTCCAGAATGTTTTGGAAACGAATGTACGCCATACTAGACTTAGTGTTCTAATTCTTGGAACAATTGTAATGTTCTAATTTATTAAATCCTTATATATATATATATATATATATATATATATATATATATATATATATATCATTATTTGGTTTTTTGACGTGGTTGTTTATACATCTGATGAGACCTAATTAAGGGGTCGAAATAAGTTATAATGTGTACAACCTTAATGTGTGTATAGTTTTTTCTTTTTATAATTCTGTTTTGCTCTTTTTAAATTACATTATTATTCAGATTCTCAACACAAAATTGAAATCTACACACTATATATATCTATATCTATATCTATATATATATATATATATATATATATATATATATATATATATATATATATAGTTTTAGGTATATTAATAAAGGGATTAGGAAAGATTTTAATGCCAAACTATGGATCGTTTGTATAGGGTGGGCCAAAATAAGGGTCCTATCTTTAAATTTGAATACCTTGAATTTGAATAACTTCCACAAAATAAAAGTTAAACTCACCAAACTTTATGTGTGTGTAGACTGACCCTTCCGAGATTTTTTGAAATAAACAAAACAAATTTTAGCTGAAAAACACTTCTTAAAACTTACAAAAACTAAAGTATTGTTTTTTACACTGTTTTGAGTTTTTTAAGCAAAAATAATGTTTTCTAAATGAGGGTACGTTCCTTAGGGCTAATACGGCTCATGCTTGCTTCGGAAGGGGTCCTTTACTTATTCTAAAAAAAAATAAAAAAAATCAATAAATAAAAAAGTTATGAATTTTTAAAAATAGGACCCTTATTTTTGCCCCCCCCCCCTGTATATAGCCATAGGAATTACCTGACTCTGGATATAACCGTCTACCTATGCAATAGTCAGATACGTCTTAAGATTAAGTAGTGACGCTACCTCTGGGAAAGTGCTGCTAAGCACACTCTTTCTTACCTTGGCAGAGTACAAAATCGACTTCACAATCTAGTGGGTGAAGATCTCTTTCGCGATCTATAGCCCCTTTTCAAAAACGAGAAGTTACTAGTCTTTCTCTATTCTATCTTTATTTCCCCTGGAACGAGATCGACTAAGCTCCAATCACTTGTTCTTCTATTTAAGACATTCACTGTGAGAACTCGTCTCGTCACAACAACTGAAAGGATCGAGGAACTTTCCCCGACTTCGCTACAACAACGTAAAGGAACAAAGAAACTTTCCCATTTTTTCTTCTGCGTGCCTAGTACCAGATGTAATTTCCACGAACAGGTTTTTTTTTTTTAGAATTTCCCGTCTGTTGAACAAATTACTACTGGCCTGCTATCCTGCAGACTGCAACATGGTCATCTTCAAATCCAATGTCATAAACCGTCTCAATAAGTAATCAAAATTTGTTTGTTTATTTCACTATTCATTTTCAATCTTCGCACCATATTCTTCATCATACAATCGACAATCCATCTATATCATTAACCTTTATCCTCGAGTGGCTTTTGACTGTGATAAGAGGTGACTAATTATTAAAAGACATATAGGACATAAAAAATGTAATCAATAAAATCAATAGAACTTCGTATTTAATCCTAGTCCCCATTTACTTGCCTCCCCACAAGGGCAGAGTTAGGCACAAGGTCGTTTTTAATGTGAGGGGTAAAATCTAGTTTCCCAAAAAAGGGCAATCTGGTTTGAGACAAAAATACACTTGCTTCAGTCTAGAAGGAGTTATCCTTTCTGACCGAGGATAGAAACAATGAAATGTAGTATCAGAACAGATACTACACTTTGCCCGTAACCAATAGACCAAGTTGTTATTCTTATTTGCCTCCTCACGAGGGTATTTACTTCTTTCCCACCGCAGGAAGATGTGACGCAGGGTCGAAAGGTGGAGAGAGAGTCAAGCCAGCACCCCTAAAGAAGGAGCACTCTGGCATCGTAAAAATTGCCCGGACAGCCGCCTCTCCACAAGGACATAGTTAGACACAAGGTCGAGTTTTAATGTGGGGGAAATCCAGCTTCCAAAAAGGAGCACTCTAGATTCGAGCAATACTTAAAATTAAGGATTATCCTTCTATGATCGAGGACAGAAGAGATGAAGTGTAGTATCGGAACAGATACTACACTTTGTTCCTAGCTAAAAGGCCGAAAGCAATCTGATCGTATTTAATCCTCGTTATTTCTTATGAAACAGTTCAATATATATATATATATATATATATATATATATATATATATATATATATATATATATATATATATATATATATATATATATATATATATATATATATATATATATATATATATATATATATATATATATATAGTCTTCTGTATTTCTGCGTTTGGATTAAATGTTTACATGATTTACAGGTGGCCGTACTTGATTATTTTCACAAAAACCTCACTACGTTTCGGCCCTCTTTTTTTTAAAAACTTTTTTTTTTAAACCATGCAGCCATTGTCAGATATATGTCGTACTTGGTAACCCTCTGGGAATTTTGAAGCGAGCCCTTTTATTTAACCAAAGGAAGTCGACCCTTCTTCTCGTGCCGCGCTGTCCGTGCCGAAGGGAGATAATCCGTATTTGTTTGGACTAAGTGTGTACACAAAACAGTTAAAAGAGGCGAAATATGAGAAGAAAAAAAATTAAGTGTAGTGTTTGTAAACGAAAATGAGAAGCGATCTCTTTGTCTTTCTGCGAAACAGGCAAACGTACGAGAGATTTGTGACTCGGATCACTTGTGCTGCTACAGTTAAAAATGGACAGGAAATAAACGGAGCCCGTAGAGATGTCCATAAAAAAAATCAGGCGGCTTCACAGATAGTCGGCTCCTGTTTATTTCAGGCAAACTTCAAAAGGAAATATAAACATGAAAGACACCTTTATCTTTAATTACGCAGACTTTATCTTAAGATACAAAAAAAAGAAGAAGAAAAGAAAAAGACAGGAGCTTCCGAGGTTGGATTCAAAGTGTTTTTACCGGTTCTCGAAAAATCGGTCATTAAAATTACAACAGTTCACAGAACCAGGTCTGGAATAGTTTAAACCTAAGACTTACCAGGTTCTCTTCCAATATTTGATCGACCGAATAGTTTTTAATCCAATACGTGATCTACCGAGTTGCTTACATTCCAATATGTGATCTACCCATTAACCCAAACACGAACCCTAACCTTAACCCTAACCTTAACCCTAACCTTAACCCTAACCTTAACTGACTAACCCTAACTAACAACTCGGTAGATCACTTATTAGATTACAAACCATTCGGTCGATCACATATTGAAAGAGAACTAGGTTGGCGACTCTTAAAAGAGAATTGTAGTTTGCTTGAAGCATTGCTAATCAATAACTACGTGGGTATTTATTAAGGCTGAAAGCAATGCAGAAAATCTGAATGGTGAAAGAGAGGATGAACAAAAACAAACAATCGAAGACAATATTTGAATTGTTAATCTTCAAAATTTTCTTTTCGATAGATATTTCACGTACAATATCTGTAAATATAAGACTTACTGTTTATATTAATAAAATCCGGGATGGTGGAACATCTTTTGATATTTCGGGATAAAAACACACTTTCTCAAAAAAAATAAAAGTTCAGTTAGTTTAAAGGAAAGAAAACGTCCAAGATCACTGCTTCTCTGAAAATAATGACTGCAAAAAACAATAATAATATTAGGATAATACACAAAAACATTTTATTCCTTTAAAAAAGTGTTTATGCCATTTAAAATACTTTCAAATTATTGTAAAATATGATTTATGTTCAATGGATATTATTTTTCTGTTTATTTAATTGTTAGTTTAATCATTTATTTATATATTTTAATATTTTTCTTAATTTTAATTTTTTCTATTTTTCGTAATTTTAATTTTTATTATTATTATTATTATTATTATTATTATTATTATTATTATTATTATTATTATTATTATTATTATTATTATTATTATTATTATTATTAATTCAAAATGACTGGAATGTATTCTACTTATTGATTTATATTTATTAAATCGGTAACTAGAGCTGGGTGTAATTAAAATGAAATAATTTACTCATATCCATTTTTTACTTTTAATTCAATTAATTATTCAGCAGTTATTAAATCAATATCCAGACATATATACAAATGTGCGTATACATATTTTAAATTTATATTTCGTAACAGCGCAAATATAAAACAGTATGAAAGAGAGATAACTATGAAACGTATTAATTTTATACCTACATACATTAATGTATGTATAAAAGTAATACAAATATATATATATATATATATATATATATATATATATATATATATATATAAAAGAAAAATATGTCCTATAAAGATAAGCGCGACTAATAATGCAATTTTCTGCATCTTAATCACTTAGGAAGTGACACAATCGAAATAGAAGTAACAACAAGGAACGTTGCAATCAGTAATAAAAATAATTACATATATATATATATATATATAACTTCTTTGTAATATAGCAGGAAAAATCCCAGCAGAGTGCTCGATTAATTGAGAATTAAAGTTAAGAATTAAAAATTAAGAGCGTAATATTTATTTATTTTGGTACAGAAAATTTAGTACAACATTCGTACCGTCGGTTTCAAGCACATCCGGCTCAAGCCATCCGGCTCTTTTCAGCTTCTGTTGTCAAGAGAGCCGGATGGCTAAGTCCTTCTGTGCTTGAAACCGACCGTACAAATGTTGTACTAATTTTCTGTACAAATATATATATATATATATATATATATATATATATATATATATATATATATATATATATATATATATATATATATATATATATATATATGAAGAGTTCGTATGCAAAACGCGATAAACGCCATTGACAAAATTACGAAACAGTCACTACAAAAAGTGTTGTATTTCAACACTCGACTACATCCAAAAATTATGTCTTACATAATAAAATATCAGCATAATTCTTTTTTTGCTTTCAAATAAAACAAGCTTATTGTTTAAGTCTAGATTTGATATATTTGTCCTTTTATTGTTGTATGTAGCTATTTAAACAAATTGGATTTACCGCGTTTTGCATTCGAACTCTTCATATATATATATATATATATATGTGTGTGTAACTTTGTTATTCCCCGGATGCTTCTAGAAAAGTGTTTTAAAAATGATTAGTGATGTATGACGCATAAAAACGATGTTGTTGTTTTTTTAAATATTATATCTTATTCTTATATTTCGAGCAGACCTCCGCTCTTTGTCAAAGTATGATACACAATATATATATATATATATATATATATATATATATATATATATATATATATATATGCACACATCGTTAAAAATAACAGAATTCGTCTGTTTAATTATACCTTTCTTATTTTTTAAATTTCTCCGATGGTCTTCTTTGTATTAAAATAAAATGAATTAATAAATGTTCCATCGCATAATTAAACAGACGAATTCTTAATTTTTAACAATGTTTGCATAAACGAGAAAATGCTGCTTATATACACAATATATATATATATATATATATATATATATATATATATATATATATATATATATATATATATATATATAACGTAAAATATAATAACACGAAATTACATGATTGTCGATGCAATAATTTATTTCAACCTTGCGGTTTTATTCAAGCATCCAATTTGACAATTACATTTTTGAGACTGACAGAAAACTGAATTCGACAATTCAAATTGGATGCTTGAATAAAACCGCAAGGTTGAAATAAATTATTGCATCGACAATCATGTAATTTCGTGTTATTATATTTTACGTTATTCCTGCTCTGTTTACCACATTGAGCTCTCTTACCCGGATTTCTTCCTGGAATTATTCCATTATAACACTATATATATATATATATATATATATATATATATATATATATATATATATATATATATATATATATATATATATATATATATATATATACGGTTCTTAGTTTCGTTTGGTATAAATAATCAGACTGAGTGCTCGATTGTGTAATATCAAGATCATAATATATATTCATTAACAATGTTACTAAGGATCAAATCAACTCAACATGGTACTATATGTTTCATCCGCTTCCTCAGAAATAAAATATAGCTGAAGATAGCCGGGTAGCAAAGTGTTTATAGATATACATAAACTAAAAATAGCTGTATTTTCTATCTGAGTCCCCTTCCGGCTTGAAACGTATTGTACCATGTTGATTTGATCTGATCTTCTGTAACATTATTAGTATATATATATATATATATATATATATATATATATATATATATATATATATATATATAAAGATGTAAGTCTTAAAAGTAGAGCCCTGTTATAAATTGAAAAGATTGTTGTAATTTCTACGATAGGCTAGGTCCGCTAGAGCGTGGAACACTGTAGACGACAAGACACCCCCCCACTTCCCAGGTAAGTGTATCTTAATTTCAATTACTCTCTGTGTCGATTTCTCGCGGCCGCGTGTTCCTGAGCGTTTGTCTCGTAATTCTAGCCTGAATCTACGAACTGCGTTCGAGCCCATGCGACCGCCTGCTACCGCCACTCCTACACTGAGAGAGCCCGTATATATACTATAAATATTAAAGTGTTTTTTCGCCTAGACGACGTCGTTTCATATATATATATATATATATATATATATATATATATATATATATATATATATATATATATATATATATATATATATATATATATGAAAAAGGAAAGTAAAAAATATATTATTTATGTATTCATCAACGTTTCGTCATTATTGTTAGACATCCTTAGGATGGAGAAAAATGCATTAAAAATCTTTACTCACAAACCGGTCGAAGCTCGTAGCTTGCAGGTAAATCAAATTTATGCTTGTATGATTTTCTCTTTATCCTGAAGAAGTCTTACAATAAAGACGAAACGTTGATGAATACACAAATAATATAGCTTTTGGCTTTCCTTTTTCATTTTCCATTACGTCGGATCATTTTATCCCTATCTTTATTCATATATATGTATGTATGTATGTATGTATGTATGTATGTATGTATGTATGTATGTGTGTGTGTGTGTGTGTGTGTGTGTGTGGCCATACGCATGTACGTTAATCTGATTCAGGTTTGCAAAAGTTTTGTTTATGTAATTAAGGCCTACAAAAGTTAGGCGGATATAAATTTAAATAAATAAATAAAGAGAACCGCTTGCGAGGGATATAAAACAAACCTGGTCAGGGCAGGGGAGTTGGCGGTCGAAAATGTTGTGTTCGACGGGCGACGGGTATTCGTTTTCGTCGTTGTATCAATTCCCCAAGTCGTTATCGTCAACGTGGCGAGACATGATCTCCGTTGGCGGCGACTTGTTCGACAAAACCCTTCGTCCTACCCCCCTCCCGCACGCCGCCCGTCCCTACTCTACCTCATTCCCACCGGGTCTATCTCAACAGGGCGCGCCGGCGTTTTGCTATGAAAATGAGTTTGATTAAAAGCAAAACGCTCCTTTCTACCGTCGGATAGTTCTTTTTTTTTCTTATCGGAATTATTATCATTATGACTTGCAAACAACACCCAGGCTTTACCAGTCATATTTACACTTGCCACATTTAAAAAAAACAAAAACAAGACTTGATAAGCGTAGGAGGTAAGGGATGCTGATGAAAAAAAGATGAGGCAGACAACGGAAATACTGCTGAATAATAATAATAATAATAATAATAATAATAATAATAATAATAATAATAATAATGATAATGATAATGATAATGATAATGATAATGATAATGATAATAATAATAATAATAATAATAATAATAATAATAATAATAATAATAATAATAATAATAATAATAATAATAATAATAATAATAATAATAATAATAATAATAATAATTGCAATGACAATGAGCAGGAAGAAAACGAAGAATGATGTTGACAGACAGAAAACAGACAACAAATAAAAAGAAAAATAATATTTGCAAGCCCGCTAATGCGCATGCGTTTACAACAGTGCCACTTTTATTGGCGGGAAACGATAAAAAGATATTATTCATTTCTCATTTATTGTTGTAATTGCTATTATCCTTAAATGCTATCTTATTTTTTTCTGCCATTTTGTTTCCATATTTAAAAAGACAACAGGAAAATAACAGAAAAAAAAACGCAATATTGTTATTTGGTGACTGTCATTTTTGTATCATTGATCCAATTATTAACGGGAAGTTTGACGTTCGTTATTCAAACATTCTCAAGAGAATTTGATAAGCGTTCGCTCTTCCATACACATCCCAAATATACGGACATACGCTTATATATTCCTACACGCCGCTATGTATCTTAGCATCCACCTGGACGTTTTTCATACCAGGTCGAGGATACGTCTTCAACAATCAGTCCGGCAAAGTCTGTGCTATTTGGGCTAGACGGACTTGTTTTTGTCGGGCTGATGTATGCTTCTGTACGGTTCTAGGAGTTCCACTGGTCAGAGTTAGGGTTCGGGTTAGGGTTAGGGCTAGTTCTAGGAGTTCCACTCTCCCAGGCTTTTAGTTTCTCTCGTTGAGAAGTGGTTAGTTTATTGTCAATCACCTGAGGCGCCCATACCGGGGAATGCCGGCATTTTTTGTAGGCCAGAGTGCTCTACGAGCTTTTGTTACATATTCCCAAGGTGGCAGAGGAGGCAAATACTAGCATGGTCATATATTTATTTACTCCTCTGCAGGAGTTAGGCACAAGGCCAGTTTTATCTTACTCCCACAAGTAAGATGTGACCACAGCTTGGGTCGAGTAAGTGGGGTTTGAAAAGCCAGCGCCCGAGAAAGTGAGCACTCTGGCCATTAAAAATTGCCTGGGCAGCCCCGTCCGCATTCCCCGGTAGGGGCGCCTCAGGCAGTAAGCAATAAACTTACTCCTCCCCAAAGAGGGGAGGCGAAGCCTGGGAGGCTGGACCTCCTAGAACTGCACAGGACAAACCCACAGACAGGTGGAATCAAGGCCCGAAGGACAAGACGACACCCGTCTATAGGGTGCAGTATCCATTGGAACAGATACTACACTTACTTCCTAGCGTGCCAGTGGTCATATATTGTTAGATTTAAGGGCACACAATTAAACCAGATTTCTCTATATGTACAGAAGGGCGCTACACTAGATCATTTGGGAAACGTAGGCTTATTTTATACGTGATTAACCATTACTAACGCTAACCCTAACACTAACCCTAACCCTAACCCTAACACTAACTATCGCAGAAACTGCATAGTCAATGCGAATGAAACTAAACATAAGATTTATTAGCCAGGGGTATTTTTACCCCACCTAATAAACCGGTACCGTCCGGGCCTTTGGGTCTGGATTTACGCCGGTCTATTGGGGGTTGTTGGTCCTGTGCAGTTCTAGGAGGTGCACCCTCCCAGGCTTTGTCTCTCCTCTTTGGGGAGGAGTAAGTTTATTGCTTACTGTCTGAGGCGCCCTACCGGGAATGCCGACGGGGCTGCCCAGGCAATTTTTAAATGGCCAGAATGCTCACCTCGAGCCCTGGCTTATCTAATCCCACTTTCCCGACCTTGTGTCACATCTTACCTTGTGGGAGGTAGATAAATAAAGAACGCGAAAATCAAAGATACGATTTGTTTTTTGTTTTTTTTCTCACCCTAAACAAGGAATATAGACAGTGAGACGTAAGGGGCTACTGTGATTAGGAACAGATTTATAGGAGGCATTCTAAGTGGGGCGTTGGGAAGCAAGATATTTGTTCACATTACATATAACTTTCTGCATATTGGTACAGTCGAGGAAACAATGAGCAGGGAGGGAATTTCAAAGACAAGCAGTCCAGGGAACGAAGCTATTAGAGTAGAAAGTTTTCCAGTATCTGGGTTCCTCTACAATGAAGGGGAGGAATTTTGTTGCTAATCAGGTTGGTCGGGTTTATTTAAGTTGAGGGGGTGCAAAGCAGTAAGTTCGTCAGAGCACATTCCGTGTGTTTCCCCCCTGCACAGACAGCCTTCCTCTTTTAACATCCAAATCTGCATTTTCTTTGGTGACTTTGTCCACCACAAATGCACTGTTTTTCCTATTCCGGTCAATGTAATTTCTACTCCTGTAAAAAGTTAAGCGACGTTGAGCCTGGTCAGTACTAAATGCGTGACCATTTAAGAATACTTGGTGCTATATGTGCTCGCCGTTTATCTCGGCATTGTTTCTAGTCATCCTGGATATCTCTTTGCCACTGGGTTCCGATGGATGCTCACACTGTAGACCGATATTGTCTTGGCCTTCGGGCCTCGCTTCCGCCGGTCTGAGGTACTGTCCTGTGCAGTTCTAGGAGGTCCACCCTCCCAGGCTTTGCCTTCCCTCTTTGGGGAGGAGTAAGTTTATTGCTTACTGCCTGAGGCGCCCCTACCGGGGAATGCCGACGGGGCTGCCCAGGCAATTTTTAATGGGCAGAGTGCTCACTTTCTCGGGCGCTGGCTTTTCAAACCCCACTTTCCCGACCCGAGCTTGGGTCACATCTTACCTTGTGGGAGTAAGATAAAACTGGCCTTGTGCCTAACCTCCTGGGGCGGTAAATAAAAAATAAAAAAGCAGTGCCGCTTGGCCATTTGGCTAAGATCAAAGTGTAGTATCTGTTCCGATGGATGCTGCACCCCATACTGGTATTGTCTGGATCTTCGGGTCTGGATTTACGCCGGTCAATGGGTCTGTCCTGTGCAGTTCTGGGAAGTGGCGCTCCCAGGCTTTGCCTCCCCTCTTTGGGGAGGATTGAGTTTAGTGCTTAGTGTCTGAGTCACTCTGCCCAGGCAATTTTTAAAGAGCCCCTAGCACTCCTCCTCTGGAGTGCATTCCCACTTTCCGACCTTGTGTCACATTCTACTGTGTGGGACGTAGATAAATAGGAAGCAGTGCCGACTCGAGAGATTGGATTGCGCAACCCTTGCTTCACAATTACAGGGAGTGTCCATTGTCTCTCAAGACTGAACAGAGGTTATGAAAAATAAACACATTTAACATTTGATCTTTTTAAACAAATGTTGTTAAAATTTGACGTCATCTGAACAGGAACTGATAAAATTATATATACACTAGACGTATAATGTATATATATATATATATA
>OY744550.1:46893736-46911236 GCA_963556195.1 Sepiola atlantica
TAAAACAAAAAAAAAAAACAACAACAATATCAACTGCTTTACATTATCGCTAATAGCAACTAGCGATTCCACTTACCAGAGTATTTAATCCACGACGGGTTGAAGTTAATGTGCGTATAAATATATACATATTTGGGATCCGGGTTTTATCAACACTCGTCAGAGTAAATATCGTGAAAAGTGAATTAATGTATTGTGGTTAAAAAGTGAAATATTGTAGTAAAATGAATACCAGTGACATAAGCGGAAACCTTTTGGTCATCCAACATTTCCAACCTACCCCAAATTACCTTGGTTGGGTAATGTTAGCATGAAATTTCTTAACCAAATTTCTGCAGCTATCCGTCTATCTGTTCTAGCCAAGATCAAAGTGTAGCATCTGTTCCGGTGGATACTGCACCCCATAGGCTGGTATCGTCTTGGCCTTCGGGGCTTCATTCCGCCAGTCTATGGGTCTGTCCTGTGCAGTTCTAGGAGGTCCACCCTCCCAGGCTTTGCCTCCCCTCTTTGGGGAGGAGTAAGTTTATTGCTTACTGTCTGAGGCGCTCCTACCGGGGAATGCCGACGGGGCTGCCCAGGCAGTTTTTAATGACCAGAGTGCTCACCTTCTCGGGCGCTGGCTTTTCAAGTCCCACTTTCCGGACCCGACCATGGGTCACATCTTACCTTGTGGAAGTAAGATAAAACTGGTCTTGTGCCTAACCTCCTGGAGAGGAGGTAAATAAATATCCGTCTATCTGTTCTCAGGCTTCGAACTTTATACTTGTGTTTTCTGCTAGACCTTTATAAAAAATTGTACACAAGGATGTTCTGCCACCCCATCATATTATTCAATATTTTTTTTAATAAATTTAAATGTCTGTGCGATGCAGAATATGTGGGTAGGACGAGGTAACGGTTCGAGTCCAGAATCGAACAACACCCCCTCTTGCAATACGCCATGGTCGACTAAATTTAAATCGTTTAGTTAACATATATGGGCCAACATCTCATAAATAGCACCAAATGTGCATCGGCTCACACCAGTGACAGTTTCTGTGTCATAATTAGATCACATTCGTTGTTCCATCTTAAAGCCTTGAGAACAATTTATATCAAATTATTAAAACCCACCTTATGTAAGCAAACACTTTGGCTTCTGGGGCTTAATGTGACCCACTTGTGACTCCCCTCCATTTTTTCTCTCCCAAACTTGTCACTAGTCTTCATTTAACTACGCTATTTGCCGTTTTAATCGCAGTACATTAATCTTCCTTTCACGAAATTTTCTCTGACAAGCGTGGGTAAAAGCCGGCTCAGTGATTAATGTGATTATACTATTTTCGCTCGTTCTTACAATTTCTCAATTTCCCAAAAGAGAAAAAAATGTCACACATGTTCTTATTCCTTGCGGTAAAAAATTTTGTACCACGAAAAATATATTTATATTTTTTTCATATTACTTCGGTCGAAGTTCTCAGAAATCAAATCAAGGTGCTCCTTCCTGGGGCGAACACTTGCTATCTATATGAAATACATAGATATTCCATTAAGGTTCTCCTTTACCTCTTCTTCTTCTTTCGTGTGAATCAGATGATTCTGGTGTTGGCATTAGTTTCCCCGATGATTTTCTAGTTAGAAACCTGTCTAGAAAGACATCGGGTACTTACGGGAAGGACCACGAGAAGGTTGCCAACATCCCTACGTGAAAGTGATACTGTGGAACCGACTGGATTCGAACTTGGAACACCCAGGTTTTCAGTCTGTGTCGATATTCACATAACCACCGTCACCTCCCTCCTTTACCTCTCAAACGTTGAGTTAGTAAAGAAGTTAAGAACATTAATTTTCCTCTCTCCAATTGATCAGTTAACTATGTTATAGTATATCTTTCTTGTGGTCTCTTGGTCTAACCGAATTCCAGGACAAGAATTCACCTCGTCTGGTGGAGTATCCAGTTAAGTGCTGTTACTTGAGGTAACATTACTTGGAGAAGATGCACCATTCCTCGTATGAGACAGTGTATAGCCGTGTCGATGGTAGCTTATTTGGGCTTTGGATACTATGTTTTTTTGAATATTTGGTCAGAATTTATTTGTAGGGGGAAGTATCCTCATGTCAAATGATACTGACAAACCCTTGTACAGAGAGACCGAATACACCCGAGGATGATGTCTAATAGGTAATTATATTTATGAGCGTATATATTCGAAGTTACTACACAGTAATAAAGCCGGTATATATTCGATCCGATAGTGCTCAATGCCAAATTATTATTAGCAGAGCTCATATATATAAATGTGCAGAATTGATCTATGAGAAAAATGAAAAATAATAGGTTTATTTGTCGCTTGTATATTAAAAAAAACAAACTTTTATTCACTCCAAACAATACATATCGCCACTGGGACGCAGGGGCTATAGTGATTAGGAGCCAGATGTATAGAGGGCATCCTAAGTGGAGAGTTGTATATCAATTTGCTTGTTCACATTACATTTAAATTTCTACATGTTTATACAGTTGGGAACAGATGGAGCAGGGAGGGAATTCCAAGAGCAAGTGGTCCGAGGAAATAAATGATTAGAGTAGAAAGTTTTACGGCATCTAGAGACCTCTACAGCGAAGGGGTGAGATTTTGCTGTTAGTCGGGGGTATTTCTGTTGATAAGATACAAGTACAGTAAGTTCGGGGGAGTATATTCCGTGGAAGTACTTGCAAAACAAGTACATGGATCCAACATTGCGGCGATGGGACAGTGACTAGAGCTTGGTGGACAGTGCGGGACCTATTACGTTAGTTATTAATTCTGGTAGAAACGCGTAGGTCAATCAATAATTACTAGAAAGAAATAAACATGACCAGAGAAGAACTTACATCGGCGTTCGTTTCATTCTTGACTGAAACAAACTAATTAAAACTACTGACACAGAAACATCTTTAACGTATTCATTGGCTCTGATATTTCGGCTTGATTTCTCAGGTATGAGTCATAGCTCAGGTGAAGTCAAGTTTTATACAGAAAAAGAGGGGGAGATAGTGAGAGGATAGAGAAGGGGATAAATGTTTTCTTTTGCGAGATTTCTTATGGGCTGGTATGAAAAATGAGGTGGCGCGGAGAGCAACCGAGGGGGAAGAAGAGGAATAGACGGGTTGCTAGATTTGAGTAATCCAGTATCAAATATGGTGAGTTTTACTTCGGGTTCGAATTATTTTAGCTACAATGGGAGATATTTTTACCCTTCGGGGTCTTTTCTCTATTTGATTTTGTTTGTGCAATGAGACTGGACTAAGCCTGGTGTCGTCTGCATTTTAACTGTAGCAGATTTGTGTATGTTGGAAAAATTATGATTGTGGAATAGAATGTGAGTGATGACTGCACTCATGGTGTCAAATAATATACACCTTGGATGACAGATAAATCTAGTTAAGAAACTCACTGTAAATTTATTATATATATATATATATATATATATATATATATATATATATATATATATATATATATATATATATATGTGTGTATGTGTGTGTGTATTTGTATACGCGTGTGTGTAAATAGTTAATTAGTTCTCTTGAATTCTTGGTTAGATTTTTTCAGTGTATTGTTCATGCAGCTATTCCAAAGAGTTTACCATTTCTTTTTTATTATTTTTTAATTATTGATTTCAGATCCGTACATGAAATTTTAATAGCTTTCGACAGTTATTCATCTTTTCATTAACACGAATGCAAGGAGGTGACGGTGGCTAAGTAGTTAACGATACCGACTGACAACCTCTGTATGCCAAGTTCGAATGTAGTTCGTTCCACGGAAACACGTTCACTTAGGATGTTGGCAAACTTCAAGTGGTCCCTCTCGTAAGTAGCCAATATTTTTCTAAAAAGTATTCTAACACGAAAGATATCGGGAAAACCAATGTCAACAAGAGAATCATCTGATTCATACGAAAAGAAGAAGAATCACAAATGCAAAATTGGCTGGATATCCGACAGAAGATTATTGTTGTCGTGTTGTAGAAGTAATTATGTTGCAATATTGAATTATTAGTGGATTATTCATTTATTTTTTTCGGTGCGTTAAGTGAGAATTTGACTCTTTATAAACTATGCATTGGGGCAATCTGCTGTTTGTATGATGTTCAATGTAAAAATTTGCTCTTATCAACGTGTATATGTGCTTTCTTTGCTGTAACCGACGACAATTTCCATCGTGTCCCCATCCTTAAATCTATCTGTGATGATACAGGAGCCCCCCCCCTCCCCGCCCCAAGAAATACCGCCCATGGAATCGTTAATGAAATTCAAAATTCTTTTCTGCAATCCAACCATATTTCGTACAAATAAACGTCAGTTAATGCCTGAGGAGTCCACCAAGTTTCAGCCGTGAATGTCCAACCGTCTTTATTTTATTTTTGCATATGTTTTAATTGGCAGCATACTAGAAAACAACCCACGTACCGTCAGAAATCTATTTCAGGATTGATATATTTTGCATTGTCATTTTATTTTATTTTTTATATTAAAAAGGATTACTGACAGGATACTCCCTTGCGGCACATCGTTTTTCTAAAGTTGGAGAGAGTGGTTTCCACGCATACTTTAAAATGCAGATTTTTTGGTTTTGGATAAACAGTCTTTTTATACGAGATCTTGAATATTTTTAATTATTTCTTATTCCCATGTGATATCATATGCAGTTTCCATATCACAAGAAAAATTCCAAAAGTTGTTCTCATTATATTAACCAGTAGAGTACCCGTCCCAAGACGAGTATAAGCAATAAATATAATAGAACGGGCAACCTCCCAGAAGCATCCTTTTTTGAATCTAAATTTGAAAATCAAGCAAAAAGCCGTTTAAAGCAACTGATAGGATGCAACATTTTTTTTCTACTTTTTTCTTAAACCTTTCGGGTATAAAAACCGTTCATCGGAGACCTTTTTGGTGTTTCTGTAATATATCAGTAAAAGTTACCTTGTTTTCTTAGTAACGTCCGTTAACACACTTGTTGTCGTCGTGTTTTCTTCGTATAATGTTTGAACACCCTCAGTCAGAACTTGAGCACGTGGTCTGCTAATAAGTATAATAGAATGGGCAAGCTCCCAAAATCAAGCAAAACGCCGACTACAACATGGTCGTATTCAAGTCCAATGTCAACAAATATCTGCCGAGCCGTCCTGTGAATAAATCATAGTTCTTCAATCCTTTCATGGTACTGTTTCAATCATCCAACTGAAAATCTCACTAACCCTTATCCTCGAGTGGCTTTTGGTCTTTATAAGTTTCGATTCATAATTATATAAAAAACAACAAAAAAACGGTGATTTCAAAACCCTTAGTCTTAAGATATTTTAGCTTCACTTAATCTCAAATATGAACACGTTACCACATGAATGCTTCCCTATAGACTACAACATAGTCGTACTCAAGTCCAATGTCAGCAAATATCTGTCGAGCCGTCCTGTGAATAAATCATAGTTCTTCAACCCTTTCGATAATACTGTTCCATCATCCAACTAAAAATCTAACTAACCCTTATCCTCGAGTGGCTTTTGGCCCTGGTAAGTGGTGAACCATTAGAATAAACGACTACACCTTACTACGACAATTAATCTATGAATTAATAAATCTTTATTTGAGTTTAGGCTCGGGGATTACGGTAGCCTGCTTCCAAACATTTGTAACGTTTCCGCTGACCCATATCTTTCTATAGATATCAAAAAGCTATTCAAAGAATGCTTGAAGAAGTGTTTGATGGAATCCATTAGGAATATCGACTGGACACCCCTTTTTGGTTAGCGATTTTCTCAGTTCTGCTATTTCTTCTTCTTCTTTGCGTGTTTTTTGAAGCATGTGGTCGTATGACAGTTTCCCACTTTCTCATGCAGTCCTTTGCAATAGTGTTGTAGTCTGCAAGATCTTTCCAGCTACATCAGTTGGGCAGTAGGGGGCAGACCAGGCAATGTTGCATTGTATGGCCATCCTCTACCCATCAAATGGTTGGGTCAGTTTTATAGCCCCATCTATTCATAACAACTGTTGATCGTCCCATTCCCGTTCTCAGGCGGTTTAGTGTTTTCTACTGGAATCAGGGTGCCTCTGAACTGGGAGGAAGTTTCCCAGAAGAAGGGATTCCCATTTTAGTATGAGGAGGGCCATCTTCTAGCCGTCTGGTCCACAGCTGTAGTCTGGTCTCTTCCTGGGATGTTGTCAGGGGTTCGACATGGCCGAGGAAGCTTCTCCTTGACTTCAGTCGTTGAACCGTTGGTTCACGTCCATGAAGGAGATCTTCATATGCAGTTTCCATATCAAAAGAAAAATTCCCAAAAGTTTTTCTTATTTTATTGACCAGAAAAATACCCGTCCCAAGTTCTGCTAATGTGAAGGGTTGATTATAGATTTGTGTATTTTAAAGTAGATTATTTGTACATTCTCTTTTTTCTTTTAGTTTGATTTTTCAGCTAAATTTTGTGAGGAATTTTCTATAAATAATTTCGTGATATAGTTTTTGGTAAGATGTTTTATTGAGGTGCTAGTATTCATGGCAGTTATCATTTTCACCATGGTCCGTATGGTTTTTAACTTTGTGTTTGAGTGCCGTTTTGATATTCAGTGTTTCCGTATGTTTTTTAAAATTATTTTTTAAGCGTTACTCAAGCTTTAACTCAGCTTTTTTTCTTTTTAAATAAGTTTAGATTTTCTTTAATTGAACTAAAATTGAATTTTATGAAAGCAGCACGGCGTGCCCGGATAATCTTCAGCATTCCCCACTTCTTTTGTTCCAGCTCGTTTGACTCGTTGGTCTAGTGGTCTCCATCAATTCGCTGTTTTGTATACCTCATTGTAATACAGTTTCCTATTCCAGTAGCTTTTTTCCAAGAACTGCGAGCTTGTGAAACTCTCTTCCTGCTGACTGTTTTCCTCCTAACTATAACCATGGTCTTTTCAAGACTAAAGCCAATAGGCATCTCTTATCTTTACGATAACCATATTTGCACTTGTTAGCTCCTTACATCAAGTGGCTTCGTGCCTTGTCTGGAGCGATTTCCATGAAAAGAATTCATCGACAAACCATGGATTGAAGTATTTAGTAAAAGTGGATGACCGGGTATTTTATTCAGCGTGTTTTGGGTTAAAGGTTTTAGATGATTTTCATTAGTACAGAGTGCTTCTGGTGATAATTTGGCGCGGCATTGATTTTGAAATTGTTGCTAATTATCCTCTTTTAGGTTCCACCTCGGTATTTTCTCCTGGCGGGCCTGACTTTTTCAATATGAGGAAAAGGGTCGCTGAACAGGTATATGTGTGGTTGAATAAAAAGTCAGATATATCATTGATTATGATCCCTTTTTCCGTATGTATTTGCTTCATTATTGTAGAAGTAATGGTTGTTTTTGTCTATAAGGTTTTCTAATATCCGACATCCCTTGTTTATCTCTTTGCCACATCATATTTCATTTTGGCAATAAAATGAATGGCTTCGGGAGTTGCTTTATTAAATGGTCTCTTTTCAATTGAATGATGTTGTTATTTGGCAGTGTATAAATGAAAAAAAAATGGTGATTGTGTTGTTTGATGATGGAGAAACAGAAATTGTATGTATGTTTGTATCCAGCGGGATATAGCTTTGTCCGATGTTGTTATCGGCAATTATCGATGTTTCGTCTGATGCTCGGTCATTATCTGCGTGTATACAGTTTTATTATATGTAATGTTTCATGCTTGTAATGACATGAGTCAGGCTCGAAGCCACATATGAAAACATAATAATAATAATAAATTTTAAAAAGCTTGAATAAATGATTTTTGAAAAGAGTTTGGAAATCGGAACATTACTTTATCCGTGACGTCAATGGCGTGAAAATGCACAAAGGAGAAATACGGATTCATCAAAGTGTTTTAAAAGGAATGTGATTGGAAATTCTGACGAAAGTAGACGAACAATGGGACAATTAGGATATGGGGGAACAGTGAGTTAGAAGAGCTGACGTGATATGATGCAAACAAGTATTATATAAAACACCGGATTATAAAAAAAAAACAAGTGCGCACGAGGTAGGAGTTTACGCAAAAGTTCGTGTATTGACATTCTTCTTACATGAGAAATCAACAAAAAAGTATAATTTTTGTACAACTTGTTACTTTGAGCTATTTAGACAGGGGGGATAACTTTGCAGGGCAGAAAACAAAAGTACGAATCAGGTTATGCCCCTTACACGTTACATAATGGTTATAATTCAGAAAGCTTGAAATTCAATCTACATCGTGTAACATTTGTATGTCATTGTTCTTCTTTAAGGGAAGTTTCTTGTATACAAATGCATTATCATAGGTATGTTGTATTTCTGCTGTATTAAAAAAAATTACGACAAACACTGATGAATAAAGATATAATTATATATTTTATTGTCGGTGGCGGTGAACGAGTGCGGGTTAGTGAGGAAGAAGGATGCAGACACAAGCATTTGATAGGGTGGTTTTCTCGGACCTAATTGCAAGTCGACTGACGATCTCACTTTCAGGTTGAAATTATGTAACAATTTGTGACGTTTTTCAGGCGTTCTTAGAAATTAGACGACTTGCTATAGCAGTTTTCCAATAAAATCAATATAGTTATGTTCCTATCATGTCTATGGTTGCTTGGTTAGATTTCTGACCCATGCACTGTAGTTACGTGCTCGTAAAGGACTTGGAAATCATTCTGGTATCTGGCAAGGATATATTTCTTTTATCTCATCTGCACCATTCCATTATTTTTGTCTCCTGTACACATCAAATATTTTCGAGAACGCAGATCCCTTATCCTTTTGGCATCTGTCTTCAGTATGAGATCGATAATGTTATCAATACTTTTAGACACATTTTATTGCTCTCTGCATATGACCTCACATTACTGACATTTGAAACATCGCAAGATAGTCGGTATGTAAAGTTCAATTTTTTCAATTTCAAATTCGATTTTAACTCCTTTAGGGATTATAGGCGAGTTGAATGTGAGCCTATATGTGTTTGTCCGTATTGTCTCACCGTCTGGATCTTGGCTTTCCCAATTTTAATCGGAGCTTTGAAACGTTTTGGCAAGTCTTCTGCTAGGATCTGTAGTACGGCTTTTTTTAAAAAATAAATATATAATTGCCCACCATGTGCTCAGATACTTTTACGCATGGATTGCTAGACATCCAATCCTGGACTCGGTCCTATTCCAAGGATTATATCATTTCTTAATTTGATTCAATAGTCAACGGTGAAAGAACTGAGACAAGTGTTTATAATTTCTTAATTTGATTCAATAGTCAACGGTGAAAGAACTAAGACAAGTGTTTATAATTTCTTAATTTGATTCAATAGTCAACGGTGAAAGAACTGAGACAAGTGTTTATAATTTCTTAATTTGATTCAATAGTCAACGGTGAAAGAACTGAGACAAGTGTTTATAATTTCTTAATTTGATTCAATAGTCAACGGTGAAAGAACTGAGACAAGTGTTTATAATTTCTGAATTTGATTCAATAGTCAACGGTGAAAGAACTGAGACAAGTGTTTATAATTTCTTAATTTGATTCAATAGTCAACGGTGAAAGAACTGAGACAAGTGTTTATAATTTCTTAATTTGATTCAATAGTCAACGGTGAAAGAACTGAGACAAGTGTTTATAATTTCTTAATTTGATTCAATAGTCAACGGTGAAAGAACTGAGACAAGTGTTTATAATTTCTTAATTTGATTCAATAGTCAACGGTGAAAGAACTGAGACAAGTGTTTATAATTTCTTAATTTGATTCAATAGTCAACGGTGAAAGAACTGAGACAAGTGTTTATAATTTCTTAATTTGATTCAATAGTCAACGGTGAAAGAACTGAGACAAGTGTTTATAATTTCTTAATTTGATTCAATAGTCAACGGTGAAAGAACTGAGACAAGTGTTTATAATTTCTTAATTTGATTCAATAGTCAACGGTGAAAGAACTGAGACAAGTGTTTATAATTTCTTAATTTGATTCAATAGTCAACGGTGAAAGAACTGAGACAAGTGTTTATAATTTCTTAATTTGATTCAATAGTCAACGGTGAAAGAACTGAGACAAGTGTTTATAATTTCTTAATTTGATTCAATAGTCAACGGTGAAAGAACTGAGACAAGTGTTTATAATTTCTTAATTTGATTCAATAGTCAACGGTGAAAGAACTGAGACAAGTGTTTATAATTTCTTAATTTGATTCAATAGTCAACGGTGAAAGAACTGAGACAAGTGTTTATAATTTCTTAATTTGATTCAATAGTCAACGGTGAAAGAACTGAGACAAGTGTTTATAATATAAATTCTGTTATTTCAACGGTGTGTTAATTTCTCTGAAGGGATCTAGCGGGAGACAGGTATCCCGGACGAGACCCGAATTGCTGTAAATAGAAATTACATGCCACACAAAATGACATGTTTAACAATAACTTAAGGATTATTTTCTATATTCAATAGAAACTGCTACCCAAAAATTAAATATAAAAGTGGTTATTCGTTCCTTAACTTCGCTTAGGATTTAAGAGAATAACGAATAAGCACAACGCGCTGAAGAACAACAGTGACACAGAGGATGGTATGAAATTTCTAATTTATTAACAGATAAGATTAACTAAATGAATCTACAAAAACGAAGAGGAAACAAAGTAATGACATTGAATGGACATTTAAAAGAATAACATTCTGGTATGAAACAAATAAAATATTTTAGCAATTTGGCAAATAAAATATTTTAAAATCAAATTGTAGAGGAATAACTGAACGTATGTTTAATGTGGATCAACGTATGTTACTGAGGAAAACAATATTTCTGCAGTCATAACAGAATGTTCATTCGGTTGGATTAGGATTCGTCTTTTACTGACTTTGACCGAGAGATGGCCTGAGAATGTTACTCGAAGAATAATATCCCTCTCATCGGATTTCGTTGTTTGAAGCATAATTTCTACTTTAGTGTACGTTGCTGGAATTATGATGTTGTAAAAATGCTGTAGTCTTTAGAGATAAGAGGACAACATTTTCTCACTGGTTAAGATATCGGAGTTTCGATAAAGTTCAACACGTAATGATACTTGCATATCATAAAGTCTTTTAAATTTACTTAGATTCCGGGTTAAACAATGTTTGGCGCAATAGTTTTTAACATTTTTTTAAATTTTCCTATTTTTCAAATAAATACCTACGCGCCAAAACATCACGTTTCGCGTATCTTTTCCTATGTTATGTCGTTTTTTTCTCAATACATTTCAAATCTTACTTTTTTTTTAGGACGTTCGTTGATCCGTACGACACCGGTCGATCCGTCGTATGTTTTATTTTTCTGGTGTTTACTTTTATTAATTTTGTATTTCACTACATTCTGTCTCTATGACATTTAATTTTATGAGATATCGTGTAATATATGTGTGTGTATCTCTCTATCTAACTATCTATCTATCTATCTATATATATATATATATATATATATATATATATATATATATATATATATATATATATATATATATATAGGAGAGGAGGACTCATTTTATATTCAGCGGGAGTGGAGCGGGAGCAACTCCATTTGGGACTAAAGAGCGGTGGTTTGTATATATAATCAATGTATATATATTAATATATATATATATATATATATATATATATATATATATATATATATATATATATATATATATATATAGTATACATATTGTATTAGTTTCTGTAGATGTAAATTCGTTGAAACTCCAGTGTTTATAAAAAGTACTCAATAAAAAGTAGAGCTGTTCTTTAGTAAAAAAAATTATTTATACAAACATTATTGGTTACATATGTGCATTATTGGTTACATATGTGCATACATGTTTCGGAGAAGAAAGGAATCCAAGCCAAGTGGGTAATAAAAAATTAAAAAAAGAAATAGAAGGAATTGTAGGTAATAAAATGATAGAAAAACATGGAAACTAATTGAAAGAGTTAACAAGTAAAGAATGTAATCCGATACTGAACTTGGCCGGTGAAAATTATAAACATATCCCATCACCAAAAAAGATTTACTTAATAGGAAAGTTTTTCAAATTTATCTCACTTCCTTGTCTTCTTAGGTCTGAAGAGGTTGACTCTCTGTGAAGAGTACAACCGAAACATGTATGCACATATGTAACCAATAATGTTTGTATAAATAACAATGTATACTATATATATATGTATATGTGTGTGTGTGTCTGTGTGTGTGTTTGAAAAAAGAGACATAGACTGTTTAAGAGAAGAAAAATAAACTGCAAAATTAATGCAAAATGTGATGTTCAGTCAAAGTAAATTGTTGAACACTGTTGTGACAACCTACTAAATACGTCCGCCTGTAAAGAAATGGATATACTTTAATTCCCCTTCCCCCCATGTCTGTTGGCAGATTCGATAGAGAGGTTAAGACTTGAAAGTTAAAAGGTGACTTGGGTCTGAGATTCGAAGCGTACAACCGGGAGAACAGTCATCCCCCACACTGATAATTCCCGAAAAAAGATGAAACACATGTGTATGTGGATAAGAAGTTAAAATATTTATCATAATATTGTATGAATATATATGTGTATATATATATGTGTATATATGTGTATATATGCATATATATATTTATATATATATATATATATATATATATATATATATATGTATATGTATATAATGAATAATGTTTTTATGAGTGAAAATGATTGAATAAATTACAAATTTCTTTTTATATACCTATGTATTTATCCAAATATGTGTTGATGTGTGGGGTATACAGAAAATACGTAATAAAGTAATGCGTGTCAAAAGTGCTGATAATAATAATTACACAGGTATGTCGTTTGCGTTAGCTTGCGTCAAATAAAATGCTTGTAGTCTGTGTATACACACACATATAATAACGTGTCCACGTAGGTGTGTGTGTATGTGCGATTGTATCTGTGTGTGTGAGAGAGAGAGAGCGAAAGAGAGAGAGAGAGAGAGAGAGAGGTGAGAACTTATGTGAATACAGACGTGAGGGGCTTTGTTAAAGTTAGATGCTGACACTTTTACACAAAAGAATTCACAGATGCAGGCACGAAAAATACTACCTATCCGGCAAAGTGTATTTTCTTTGAAATTTAACTGGTGTCTTGTTCTCTCTCTCACTCTCTCTCTCTCTCTCTCTCTTTCTTTCTCTCTCTCTCTCTTTCTATCTCTCTCTCTCTATCTCTCTCTCCATATATATATAGATCTAGACACAAATGAAAGTTGTTGGAACCTCATACGTCGCAATCGGCTGGAGAGTCCATCATATATATATATATATATATATATATATATATATATATATATATATATATATATATATATATATATATATTACAGAAGATCCAAACAACATCGGTACCGTCGGTTTCCAATCCAAACAAAGGGGACCTATTATATGTCTCTTATGCCGCACTCTCTTCAGTCTCAGGGTGGGGGGGGGGAGGACAGACATAAACAGAAACTGTAGAGAGGCCGACAAAGTAGACCAACTATAAGTTTCCTTTGTTTGGATTTGAAGCTGACGGTACGGATGTTGGTCTGATTTGAAACCGACGGTTTTGATGTTGTTCTGATCTTTACAAAATACATATATAAAAGTTTATTTGTACAAACATGTTTATGTCTGTGTTTGAATATATAACACTTTTATTATAGCTCTATTTATTATTAAGTACTATTATATGATAGATTCTACATATTTTTATCCTCTAGATACACACTTTACCTAGATAATTATATATATATATATATATATATATATATATATATATATATATATATATATATATATATATGTATGTATGTATACATATATAGAGAGAGAGATACAGAGATGGATATATATATATATATGTATGTATATATATATATATATATATATATATATATATATATATATATATATATATATATATAGAGAGAGAGAGAGAGAGAGAGAGAGAGAGAGAGAGAGAGAAAGAGAGGAAGAGGGGGGAGAGAGACGGGGTAAAGTTTATACTTTTATAGTATTGAAGGTAGTTTGGTTTTAAAGTTTTTTTTATTAACCTTTTTTTGTCATATTAATATTCATGTATACATAGGTGTATAAGTGTATATTAACACATGTATCTATATTTGTTAGGAAATTAATAATAAAGACCCAACCTTATTTCTGCTAACAATGTGATTTTTTTTTAAGTGTTCATGTAGTTTTTTCAAACTGTGATGTGCTTAGAAATGCGTGCTTATGAAGAGACTTGTTATACAATAAATGTCTTAGAAACATTCGTTTGCAAGAACTTTTGTTGATGTTGGTTTTCTGAAAACTGATATACTTTAAATGATTATGTTATAAGTTTTGTTTACCTCTAAATTATTTATATATATATATATATATATATATATATATATATATATATATATATATATATATATATATATGTAATAAATATTTGTTATTGTTTATTATCTATGTACGTATACGTTTCGTCCTTTTTTAATCTGGATTCATCAGCATAGAGATGTGACTATTCACTACCGGTCATGCGATTCAAAACCCTGGATTTAAGTATTTTTCAACTCAAATATGACGCCTTAACCACTCGGCCAATTCTAAACAGCGAATAAACTGTGATAATGTTAACAATTTATACGGCGGCTTAACGTCTAGAGCGTTCGACTTCTTTTAATGAAAGGAACGATGCATTTAAAGCTAGTGACGCCATGCTGTGTTAATACTAGACTTACAGTGCTCTATTTTTCTAGGAGCTACACACACACACACACACACACACACACATATATATATATATATATATATATATATATATATATATATATGAGGATACAATGCAAAATATATCATAAAATTGAAATTCCCTGAAAGACAGAACGTGTGAAAAAGACAAACGGAAAGAACCAATTTAAATACGGGAATACATCTACAATGAAATGAGAGATTTTACCGGTTTCGTTGGGATCAACGAACGTCTTCAGAAAAAGTGAAGATTTTAAATTTATTCGATAAAGGTAAACAAATACGAAAAAGAAGAACTGGGTGTTATTGGCTTAGTTTAACTATTTGAAAAAGAAAGAATAGCAAAACGCGTGCGACAGGAACGGTAAAATTAGAGAAGGAGGAGAAAGAAAACAGTAAAGAAAAATTAAAAGAAATGGAAATAGTGATAAAATGTAGTAACTTTATTGAATAACGGTAAACACAAAAGAATAACGCAGAACGGGATGTTATTGACACGTGTTTAACTATTTGAAAAAAGAATAACATGACGCGTGCGGCAGAGACGTTAAAACGGGGAAAAAGATAAGGAAATTAAAAGAAATGGAAATAGTGATAAAATGTAGTAAATTTATTCAATAACGGTAAACACATAGGAAAAAAGAATAACGCAGAACGGGATGTTATTGACACGTGTTTAACTATTTGAAAAAAGAATAACATGACGCGTGCGGCAGAGACGTTAAAACGGGGAAAAAGATAAGAAAATTAAAAGAAATGGAAATAGTGATAAAATGTAGTAAATTTATTCAATAACGGTAAACACATAGGAAAAAAGAATAACGCAGAACGGGATGTTATTGACACGTGTTTAACTATTTGAAAAAAGAATAACATGACGCGTGCGGCAGAGACGTTAAAACGGGGAAAAAGATAAGGAAATTAAAAGAAATGGAAATAGTGATAAAATGTAGTAAATTTATTCAATAACGGTAAACACATAGGAAAAAAGAATAACGCAGAACGGGATGTTATTGACACGTGTTTAACTATTTGAAAAAAGAATAACATGACGCGTGCGGCAGAGACGTTAAAACGGGGAAAAAGATAAGGAAATTAAAAGAAATGGAAATAGTGATAAAATGTAGTAAATTTATTCAATAACGGTAAACACATAGGAAAAAAGAATAACGCAGAACGGGATGTTATTGACACGTGTTTAACTATTTGAAAAAAGAATAACATGACGCGTGCGGCAGAGACGTTAAAACGGGGAAAAAGATAAGGAAATTAAAAGAAATGGAAATAGTGATAAAATGTAGTAAATTTATTCAATAACGGTAAACACATAGGAAAAAAGAATAACGCAGAACGGGATGTTATTGACACGTGTTTAACTATTTGAAAAAAGAATAACATGACGCGTGCGGCAGAGACGTTAAAACGGGGAAAAAGATAAGGAAATTAAAAGAAATGGAAATAGTGATAAAATGTAGTAAATTTATTCAATAACGGTAAACACATAGGAAAAAAGAATAACGCAGAACGGGATGTTATTGACACGTGTTTAACTATTTGAAAAAAGAATAACATGACGCGTGCGGCAGAGACGTTAAAACGGGGAAAAAGATAAGGAAATTAAAAGAAATGGAAATAGTGATAAAATGTAGTAAATTTATTCAATAACGGTAAACACATAGGAAAAAAGAATAACGCAGAACGGGATGTTATTGACACGTGTTTAACTATTTGAAAAAAGAATAACATGACGCGTGCGGCAGAGACGTTAAAACGGGGAAAAAGATAAGGAAATTAAAAGAAATGGAAATAGTGATAAAATGTAGTAAATTTATTCAATAACGGTAAACACATAGGAAAAAAGAATAACGCAGAACGGGATGTTATTGACACGTGTTTAACTATTTGAAAAAAGAATAACATGACGCGTGCGGCAGAGACGTTAAAACGGGGAAAAAGATAAGAAAATTAAAAGAAATGGAAATAGTGATAAAATGTAGTAAATTTATTCAATAACGGTAAACACATAGGAAAAAAGAATAACGCAGAACGGGATGTTATTGACACGTGTTTAACTATTTGAAAAAAGAATAACATGACGCGTGCGGCAGAGACGTTAAAATGGGGAAAAAGATAAGAAAATTAAAAGAAATGGAAATAGTGATAAAATGTAGTAGAAAAGCAAAGTAACATTAACCGGGATCGCAGTTATTTAAGCAGTGGCGTGAAATATTGCATTGTTTCAGTGCGGTTTTTGTCAGATGTTTGATTAAGGAATAAGATCCGAGTCTGAGGTTTACGTTAGATGGTGATGAGAGAAGTATTATAGCGCTTTTGATGCATTTGAGACGTGGGAGAGAATATTCGGTCTTGAGGATGGTGCAGTTTCTAATATTTAAAATTGTGGGTACAAGTGTTTCTGTGTATGACTAGTGCGTTATTGGGATTGCTGTGTTTGAGGTCCTGCTTGTGTTCGTAAATGCGGGATTTTACATTTCTGTCTGTTTCACCAATATAAAACATCGGACATGCGGCACATTTTATTTTGTAAATTTGTTATTGCGTTTTTCTTTTTCACACAGACACCCCCCCCCCACACATATATATATATATATATATATATATATATATATATATATATATATATATTTCGAATCTCGTTAAGTTCAGTAACGCTAATTAGTTGTAAGGCGACGAAAAACGTATCCGTGAATACTTATATTACTTATATTATAAAATTATATTTTAA
>OY744550.1:46918736-46928736 GCA_963556195.1 Sepiola atlantica
ATATAAAATTTTTAGATTTAGATTTTAATTTTTAATTCTCCGACACCGTTGATGAAGAGACGGCGATCGGATGTCACCATGTCACAGATCAAAGAAAAAAAAACAACTAATTTTTCTTGTTCGCTACATTACATATCGGCAATATTTGCGGGTGGAAATGCCGAATTACTGAAAATAATAAAATGAAATATGAAGCAGAGGATCGAAATATCGTCAAAATATCACACAACGCGCGAGCCGCCATCTTCTGGAGAGGCGGAGATAACCGGAAGCTGAAGAGAGTCCAGTAAAGTAGACAAATTATAGGCCCCTTTTGTTTGTGTTTAAAACCGACGGTCTGATGTTGTTTTGATTTTCTGTAATACATATATAAATAAATATTACGCTCTTTTTTTTTTTTTGATTTTCGTTAATAATTTAGCACTCTGCTGGTATATATATATATATATATATATATATATATATATATATATATATATATATATATATATATATATATATATACATAGAGAGAGAGAGAGAGAGAGAGAGAGAGAGAGAGAGAGAGAGAGAGAGAGAGAGAGAGAGAATGAATGAAACTTCGTTGACTGAAAGAATCAATTACTCTTAACGGACATTCACGACGAAATGAACGCGCACGCGTTCATTTAAAAAATAAAAAGACATCGGTTTTCTTCGCCAATCGGTAGAGGTTGCGCGTGAACTGACTTGCGCGTTATGACAAAGAATGAACGCTGCACAAAGTTGAAAATTCTACTTTCTCTCAACAGGTTTCAATTGCATTCAGTTAAAGCAATTTTTTTTTATAAAGAACGGAAGACCGTTCGAAACATTAAAATTATAATAACATCTATAATTGTCCACGTTTTTTTATGTTTTCCACAAATCTACTGTTATTTGTCTAATGTGAAGACATTCGTTATTTTTTGCCAAGAAACGGATAATATATATATGAATCATTTCATTTAATATGACATTTTTTTTCAAGTCTGTGACTTAGTTGTTTGCGTACCAGACATCAAGCACTGGGTTCCGAGTTTCGAATCTCACTACATATAGCCTAACCACACTGATGAGTCTTGACAAGACGGAATAGCTTTCAGTGCATAGCTAGGCTATATATATATATATATATATATATATATATATATATATATATATATATATATATATGTGTGTGTGTGTGTGTGTGTGTGTATATATAATTATTACTTTTTTTTTATTTATACAGATATGTACATAATCTGCGGTCGATGTTATCGATCAACATGCCAATGTCGTAGATTATGTACGTGTCTGTATAAATAAAAATAATCATATATATAAAAGCTCTATTTGATATTGAGCACTCTTTATAAGACCGGTTGAAATTCTTTGGATTTGTTTATCCTGTAGATGTTTACTTTACCTGGATTAATATATATATATATATATATATATATATATATATATATATATATATATATATATATAAATATATATAATATGAGAGCATGTATATATATATAAAAGAATATATATAATATATATATATATATAATATATATATATATATACATATATATATATATAAAAGAGCATGTGCGAGCGTGAGCACCCGCGCGAGCGCTTATTGTCACGTTGGCCCGCTAATTTTCTCATCTTGTCTCTCATTAGCAAGTGTAGTTCCTTTGTCGGTAAAGGAGGACACGTATATACAAAGGAGATGTCAAATGTAATAGCCATGTTTAAATTGATTCTAAGTGTGAATACAATAGACCTTAAGTATATATCTGTTAAATGTACGTGTCTCTTTATGCATACATATAATGATTTCACATTTTCTATATTTGTGTGTACGTGAGTGTATATTTGTATATGTACGTGCCCCCTCCCTCTCTCTCTCTCTCTCTCTCTCTCTCTCTCTCTCTCTCTCTCGGGGAGTGTGTGCGAGTGTTTAAATGTATGTGCATGTGTGTATAAATTATACACACTGAGAGACAAATGATTGTGTATACGTTATGTAACGAACTAAGGTATGCATGTCGGACTTGTCTCTCGGTTTCGACTTTGTAATGACAAGTCTCATTTTGTAAGGACAAGTCCTTATCTTGACCTTTTGGCTAGGAGCAAAGTGTAGTATCTGTTCTGATGCCACACTTAATCTGTTCTGTCCTAGGAGAAATCCTTCTAGATTGTGGTAACTTTTATTTTTGCCCAACTCCAGAGTGCCTTTTTAGGGGGGGGGGAGTTTGATTTTCTACACATTAAAAACCGACCTTGCATATAACTCTCGCCTCGTGGGGAGCTAAGTGAATAGGAACACGCACCTATTCACTTAGCTCCCCACAAGAAAAAGGTTAGACACAAAAGCTCGTTTTTTTTATGTGTAATGTGATCCTGCTCCACCAAAAAAGGGCATTCAGGATTGGGACAGAAAATAAAAGTCACCCCCAGGACAAAACAGCTACTACACATTGAATTATTTATTTGCAAATGAGATAAACGAATTTTACAAATTAGTCATAGGGTCATCAACAGTGTGAGTAGTGGGGAAGAATTCGGTGGTTATAGTTCTTGGCCTTTTGGCTAAGATCAAAGTGTAGTATCTGTTCCGATGGATACTGCACCCCATAGGCTGGTATTGTCTTGGCCTTCGGGGCTTGATTTACGCCGGTCAATGGGTCTGTCCTGTGCAGTTCTATGAGGTCTACCCTCCCACCTTTCGCCTCCCCTCTTTTGGGAGGAGTAAGTTTATAGCTTACTGCCTGAGGCGCCCCTACCGGGGAATGCCGACGGGGCTGCCCAGGCAATTTTTAAACCCTAGTTTCCCGACCCGACCTTGGATCAAATCTTATTTGTGGGAGTAAGATAAAAACTGGCCTTGTGCCTAACTCCTGGAGAGGAGTAAATCAATACTCGAAATACTTGAAACATTTTGTCTCAATCGTCCAAGCATTGCTATTTTGATTATTTCGCTGTTTGTTGATCGCGGTTACATAATTAATCACCACACGACTACATTTACTCTATGGGCTACTCTATTCTTGGCCTTTTGGCTAAGATCAAAGTGTAGTATCTGTTCCGATGGATACTGCACCTCATAGACTGGTATTGTCTTGGCCTTCGGGGCTTGATGTACGCCGGTCTGTGGGTCTGTCCTGTGCAGTTCTAGAAGGTCCACCCTCCCAGGCTTCGCCTCCCCTCTTTGGGAAGGAGTAAGTTTATTGCTTACTGCCTGAGGCGCCCCCTACCGGGGAATGCCGACGGGGCTACCCAGGCAATTTTTAAACCCCACTTTCCCGACCCGACCTTGGATCACATCTTACTTGTGGGAGTAAGATAAAAACTGGCCTTGTGCCTAACTCCTGGAGAGGAGTAAATCAATACTCTATGTAAAATATACAAAATTGTTTAAAACCAAATTTTGTTTACAAAAAATATATTTGACACTTTGATCCGAGCCCAGTGACCGGGCGGATTAATGCCCAAATGTATATAAGCAGTAGTAGAATACCCGTCCCAGGACAGGGATAAGCAATAAATATAGCATTAGTTTCAAACTTTATTGTTTTTTTCTTTCTTTGCGGGAGTATGGTACGGGTTCGGTAGACCCCCTCCCCCTAAAAAGTAAAGTTTACAAAGAATAATTATAATGCCCCCCCCCACGTTACTCACCCTGTTGCCTAGGATGTAATTGATATTCCATAATTAATAGTAAAGTTCAATAGTTTAGGATTTTTACCCAGCACATACATATTATTGGCGCTACTGCGCGCACCGATCCTTTTAAAATGTATTAATATAACTCAAAATTTGATGTAGAGCAATTCTTTTCTTATCTGTTTTTTTTTAAATGTAACTTGTATAAAAAAATTTTGAGGGACGGGTAGATGTTTAGGTGGGCGCACTCCCTAAATGCTAAAGTTTTAAAAAGATTATGCGCCCATGTTACTAACCGAGTTGCCGAGCATATATATTCCAAAATTCATAATGACCCATTCGATATATATATACATGTGTATATATATATATATATATATATATATATATATATATATATATATATATATATATATATATATATATATATATATTAATATATGTGTATATATATATATGTATGTATATATATATATATATATATATATATATATATATATATATATATATATATATATATATATATATATATATATATATATATATATTAGCCTGATACAGTTTTTTTTCTCGTCTATAATAGTAAGATACAAAGCTTCTCTGATCGGCGAGTACGCTTGTCGCTGTCTAATTATTTCCCATTTTCTACACCAAGCCAGCCATCAACGAGAAATCCTAACCTCTAGTTTTGACCTCCTTTGGATTTTTCAGATAATAATTTTTATTAAATTTGACAAAATGTTAAGAAATACGTAGAAAAAAAAATGAATACACGTAGATATAAAAAGGCGAATCAAACGAAACTCATGTGCACATCGAATATTTCGTCTTTATTTATTGAAAAATATTTTCGGGGTTTATATCTGTTTTTTTTTTAAATTAATGAATACAAAGATGCACGTTAAGTAGATATGAGAAAGTACAACCAGTCAGAAAAGGGCGGAAGGCTTTTATAAAGCTCTATCTGTATCAACAAAAGGGAATAGCTTTTCAAATCGTGTGTTCATAGGAAAACATATTTAAAAAAAAAACTGGTCGCGTCAACTGCCACGAGAAGAAAATATTTGGAGCAGACCCCTCCAGAGGTAAGCAATCCAAATCCCGACCCCAAACAACACCGTCAACTCCTGCAGTAACTCACACCTTTAATCACACCGGAACTCACAACATTGCGAAGCCGTAAATTCCCTTAATAATACTTTACAAAACCCAACATAGAAACATGAATAAGTATTTATAGTTCCATATATTAAAAAAAAGTTATATGCCACGACAATGCGCTTTTCAATATATATATATATATATATATATATATATATATATATATATATATATATATATATATATATATATATATATATATATATATACATATACATATATGTATATATATATATATATACATATATATGTATATATACGTATATATATATATATATATATATATATATATATATATATATATATATATATATATATATATATATATATATATATATATATGTATAATTTAAATTCACCCAAAACAAGACACATTGCTACTGAGACGTAAAAGGGTAACTGCGAATTTGGGGCCATATTTATCGGGGCACCTTAAGTAGGGAGTTGAGCAGCGATATGTTTGTTCACATTACATTTAAATGTCTGCATGTTGGCACAGTTTGGGAAACAAAGAGCAGGAAATAAATTACTAAGGAATAAAGTCTGAGGAAAGAAGCTATTAGAGTAGAAAGCTTTCCGACATCTGGGCACTTCTACTGTGAAGGGGTGGAATTTTACTAATTGTCTGTCGAGGACACAAGTACAACAAGTTCGTGGGAGCACATTCCATTGAAGTACTTGTAAAAAAAGCACAGTGATGCAACATTGCAGCGATGGAACAGAAGCTGAAGCTTGGTAGACCGTTTGGGACCTATTAGATTAGAGAGTCATTTTTGGGGCCCGTGTCTAAGAGGAAGAGACTAGTGGTTGGTGCACCAGCCCAGATGTGACAACAATACTTCAGACATGGGTGAATGTTGGCTTTGTAGAGGTATAGGATACTGATAGGTTATAAAGGTTTTCTCACCCTGTAGATGGAGCTCACCTTCTTTACAACAGGCTTGGCAGTGTATTCTATGTATTTGTTCCAATCTATGTTACCTGTGAATGTTAGGCCGAGGAGTTTGAACGTTGGACTCTCATGTAGGGTGCTATCAGGCATGACAATCGGTGGTTGAAAAGGTTTCTTATAACTGTTGAAGGATAGGAGCTTTGTCTGAGCAGCATTAAATGTAACCATCCATTTTTTTGCTCCATTCCAATACAGACTGAAGGTCATTTACTAAGGATTCAGCCATTGACTTGTATATGTGAGCGTTCATTTTGCCAACATGTCGAGTGTAGATCATGGTTTCATCGGTAAATATACTTATATTTATATTTTTTTATAAAAAAACCATAACAATATGTAGTGTTAAAATAAATAACATTTATTTTAATCTGAACTTTCGAGAAATAAAATTCTCCTTGTCAAAGCAATGTTTTTCTTTTCTTTTTTTCTTCACTGCTTTGACAAGGAGAATTTTATTTCTCGAAAGCTCAGATTAAAATAAATTTTAGTTATTTTAACACGACACATTGTTATGGTTTTTTTTTTAATATAATACTATCCGATACTTATATTTATTTAAAAACTTAAGACAAGAGTAATAAACATTACAATTGTTTTAATGACTTATTAGTCACTGTTCGAAACATATATGATGTTGTTTACGGTTGTAGTTCAAATGTCGATAACAGCGCGTCCCTTCCTACGGACATCGATCTTTAACTGCAACTGTCAACATCATACGGAGTTCTACTAGTGACTAATATGTCATTAAAAAAGAAATGTCTATTGTTCCTGTGGAAGACTTTTTTTTATGGAAACCACTTCAGACAAGGCATGAAGCCATTTGATGTAAGGAGCATAAAAATAAAAAATACTGCTTCAAAGTCAAAAGCTAGCCAACAATAAGTGTAAATGGATAGAGTCCGACCGATAAAAACAGTACTTCTCTCCCCTTTGTCAGAAATATCGCTCATGGAATGTGAGGACTAAATGACGAAATAATGGAAGCGATAGTTACATCGATAATTTGAGTTTTAACATAAATAAATATATTTAAGTTAAATATTTTGAAAATAAACACAACGTGCAATTTAAATGAAAAATTAATTTATTTAATTTTTTTTTTTTTTGCAAGCTTTCGTTGTAGAACAATTTGTCAGGCGAGACTGTCTTACAGTTTTTTTTCTTCTTTTCTTCTTCCTTATTTTGATGGTATTAACCCCGAGGGGTCGAATCACGATAGAAGCAGAAAGACACGTCAAGTTCTAAAAGACGTAAAAATAAGTATAGTCCGGTCGATGTTATGCGCAGATTGGCGATTTTTAAGTAAGGAAATTAACAACATCTTTGAGGCACGCATAAAATGTATTTAAGTGAAATATTTTGAAAATAAACACAACGTGCAATTTAAATGAAAAAAACATTAATTTATATATATATATATATATATACAGACACACACAAATTTTAGGATTTTTCATTTAAATTGCAATTTTAAATATTATAATCAAGCTTCGAAAAATCAACACTTAACTATGTTTATCCATCTTAATTGGTCCCCCTATTTATAAAATCGGGAGACCTATGTTTTGAGGCACGTCCGTTCGTCCGTCCGGATTTTTCTCCGCAACCATCCATTGAATTTCTCTGAAATTTTGCATGAAGTTGTAACTTTTGTCAGGGTAGAAAGTGACATTCTTCGATTTTTGAAAAAAAATCAGGTTAGCCCCCCAGGGGGTCAAAAGGCCCCGAAATGGCAAAAAATGACATTTTTTGCCCCATAACTTTTTATCCATCCATTCAATTTCTCTGAAACTTGGCGAAAATGTGGAGGCAATTGTTCCTAATAGAAAATAAGTATAGCTGACCTTGGAAAAAATCTGGTTCGCGCCCCCAGGGGGTTAAAAGCCCCCAAAATGGCAAAAAATGACCCTTTTCTCTCATAACGTTTGATCTATCATTTCAATTTTTTCGAAACTTGGCCAAAATGTAGAGGTAATTTGTCTGGATATAAAATAAGCATTCTTGACCTCAGAAAAATTCTGGTTCGTGCCCCCAAGGGGTACAATGGGGGTCAAAAATGCCCAAATTGCCCAAATTTATTGCATTTTACACTCGCCACATCGAGTCACATACAGAGGGGGACCACGCACGCGCGGCTTGTCTATAATTCTGTTAATGGCTGTTTTTTTGGTTTTGATGTATAACGCTTCTAATATATAGAGTTTGTGTTTATTATTGGTATGTTTTAATAGTGTTGTGTTTTCTACTAAGAGTTTTCGAAATTGGGAGCGAGGCAGGTATGCTGATTAGTAAGGTGTTGAGCTATGCCGCTGGTACGGGATAAATGTAGATGATTAACCGGATTAATTTTAACACGAGTGATAATATTCGAAAATGTTTATAGTTCTAACTTTAGTTCCGTATTAATATTATAATTGCCGCCAAAATTGCCTATTAATATTAGCACTAACACCATGGTCTTTACTTGATTCCCCTGAAGATGGACTCGGATGGGCCTGAAAGTACTTGGGACACCTATAGTTATGGCAGATTCATCAGCCAATTCCCCACCGAAACAAAGACCCTAATTCAGCAAATGAAAAGGAACCACACAAGGATATCCAGACATAAGTTGTCTGTCGTATTCAAAACACACACACGCACACGCACACACACACGCACACGCACGCACACACACACACACACACACACACACACACATATATATATATATATATATATATATATATATATATATATATATATATATATATATATATATATAAGTAAATATGAAGGTGAGTATTCCGAGGCAGGAGTAATGCAATGTTGAGAACCGGAAGGTGGAATAAGGGATGAACAAAAACAAATGACAAGAGCCGGTAAATCTCAGATCAATTCATTTATATTTCAAAATTTTAATATAAAGACAGTAAATTGTAAAATTGGTGGGCTCACTATTTAATATTTAAAGGTCCGGAATGGTACAAACTTTAATCATTTCGAGAGTAATAACCTCTCTTTTTCAAAAAGAAAACAAAAATTGGACCGGCTATGTGAGTTGAGGAAAGCCAAAATGACGCTGCTATAAAAAAAAAACCCAAAAAAAACAAAAGAAAAACATGAGATTCGCAGAACGGAGTGTCGCAGAAAAGGCAATCGTTGAGATATGTAATAAATTATCAATTTAGTTTATCTTAAATATTAATATTTAGATTTAATTTAATTTTGTTGTGTTTTTATTTTGTTTAAATTTTTTAAATTTATTATTTACTTTTTCGTTTTTTATTTAATATTTAATATTCATGTTAAGTGTTGCAATTGTAAATATAGGTTCGGATCAATAGATAGTGGGAACAGGAAGCCAAATCAGGTAATGATTAAGGGGGGATAAGTAGGGTGGTCAAGAGATCAGCTCTAAGATGGCAGGTGCTATTAATGGTTAAAGGAGGATAATTAAGTAAAGTTAATTAATTAATGGTCAGACATGATTAGTCTATCTAAATCCTACATCTATTCCTTATTCTATTATACTTTTGTTTTTTGTCTTTGTTTACCCAAACCCTAACCCTTACCCTATCTTCCGGTTCTCAACATTGCATTGCTCCCGCATCGGAATTTTCACCTTCCTACTTACTTGTTTACCAGCAATGTTTCAAGCAAACTACCATTTCCTTACATATATATATATATATATATATATATATATATATATATATATATAACAATATATATATATCGATTTGAAATATATATATATATATATCATATATTATATATATATATATATATATATATATATATATATATATATATATATATATATATATATATATATATATATATTTCAAATCGATATATATTTATTGTTATACAGACACTTTGCCAAACAGCTGGTATCGGTTTTATACTCAATACTATATTCTAAAGATCCGATTTTTATAATTGATCTCCTCTCATTAATAAAATGTGAGTCAAATCTTTGTTGCTCTATCTACAGCAGACAGACCCCGCCCGCCCGCCTCTACGCACGCGCACATGGTGGTGGTGAGAGAATAGAAATAAATATCAGCTGACAATGTTCCCGTATGAGTGCACCAGTATCAAATAATACAATGAATCCCTATTACAAAGGTCAATATTACATAGGATAGTTTAACTAAGGCTAGTATTACAAAGGTTAGTATTAAAAATGCTAGTATCATAAAGTTTAGTACTATAAATGTTAGTATAACAGGTTAGTATTACAAAGTCTAGTATCAC
>OY744550.1:46933736-46946236 GCA_963556195.1 Sepiola atlantica
GAGCCCTGTTTGAAATTACAATATTGTTGTCATTCTACGATTAAGTAAAGTTTCGCTCGAGTGTTGAACATTATCGACAACAAGACGCTTGCCCCCCGCCTCTCGGATAAGTGTTCATTAATTTCAATTACTATCTGTGGTGATTTCTTGCGGCTATGTTGGCATAGGCATTAGGCTCGTAGTTCTAGGCTGAATCTACGAACATCATTCGAGCCCATGCGACCGCCTGCAACCGCCACCCCTGCACTGATGAGGGTAGAAAACCCGAAACGACGTTGTCTGTAGGTATAAAACACTTTATATAGGTATATGTAGGTATTATGTAGGTATAAAACACTTTATATATAGTTATCAGCAGACAGCGTTCTCGTCGTTTAGTATACATCAGCGTGGCGAAACGTAGCGAAACTAAAACTTCAGACACCAATAGTTGGCGTCCGCTGCTCTACCGACGGAGTTAGCGAATATACTACTGGAAATGGAAGAAAAGATTTCCTATTTAAATGAAAGCATTCCCTTTGTTTACAGTTATTTTACGATACTGATAAATAAAAGTATTTACTTATTTGCAGGGTGTATATATATATATATATATATATATATATATATATATATATATATAGAGAGAGAGAGAGAGAGAGAGAGATATATATATATATACATATATATACATATATACATACATACATACATACATACATATATATATATGTATATATATATACATATATATATATATATAGAGAGAGAGAGAGAGAGAGATACATACATATATATACATATATATACATATATACATACATACATATATACATATATATATATATATATATATATATATATATATATATATATATATATATATAAAATGGGAAATGTGATAAGAAAAACCGAAAGATAGTTGTTTATGTATTCATCAACGTTTCGTCTTTATTGTAAGACTTCCTCAGGATGATACTTTGAAGAAATATGTCATGCAAGTACATGGAAGTTTGGGGTTGACATGGTGGTGAGATGAAGGGATATAGCATCCTGGACTCTTTGGGTTTCATAGTAGCTACAGCTGCTATATCCCTTCATCTCACCACCATGTCAACCTTAAACTTCTATGTACTTGCATGACATTTTTCTTTAAACTATCATCCTGAGGAAGTCTTACAATGAAGACGAAACGTTGATGAATACATACACAACTATCTTTTGTTTTGTCCTTTTTCATTTCCCATTACGTTCGATACTTTCATCTTTTCCTTCTCATATATATATATATATATATATATATATATATATATATATATATATATATATATAATACTAAAACTCTATTCTTGTATGTTTGCAATCAGCTTTCAGCTTTCCGGTTTTCAACATCCGGTTGCGCATGCGTAAATAGCATCGTCTTCAATCTGTTATTCCAATTCCGTTATTCTCTATTATGATTAACGAACGCATGAAATTTTTCATTCTGGAAATTTTTAAACAATTTCATTTAATTTCATCAAATAGTTTATTTGTTTTCTTCACGGTTAAAAACATTCAACGGGAGGACTTCGTAAAGTCTGTCGCAGTTTCAAAAGAACTCCTCACTTTTAAAAAACAAAAACAAACAAACAAAAAAAACAACACTCATTATTAATATCAACCATACTAGCGGTCGGTGAACGAAACCACCTCCCACTTTCCCTCTCATAGATTTCACCACTCCTACTCCCTCTGTTTTCGTTACGTACGCGAGAAAGCTGAATCGGTAAATGCACACATTTCTATTACATTAAATAGTGTTTCCTTTTGTTGTTTTTTAAACAGCAAATACTTGAATCATATGTTTTACACATATTACATCCAAAAGAAAAACAATTATAATAAACATAACGACTCATAGAAATCTATCTATATTCTTTTTTCATTTTAATATACTTTCATAGAAATGCTTCTGTTATGTAAAAAAAAACTATTTTCTTTATGCCACAAGTGTCACGCTCATACATGAATTCCATAGCTAATATAACAAACTGACCCAACGGGTCACGGGTGGTCTAGTATATATATATATATATGTAGCTCCTAGAAAACCCCTCTAGATGGGCACTGTAAGTGTAGTATTAACACAGAATTGCGTCGCTAGATATAAATGCATCGTTCCGTTCATTAAATTGAACGCTCTTATGATGTCAAGCCGCTGGATAAAGTGTTAAAATTATCACTGTTTATTCGCTATTCAGCGTTGGCCGGTTCTAGATGTCGGGATTTGAGTTGTAAAATACTCGGAATCCGGGTTTCGAATCGCATGACCAGTAGTAAATAGTTATATCTCTATGCTGATAAGTCCCGATTATAAAGAACGAAAAAAACATTATATATATATATATATATATATATATATATATATATATATATATATATATATATATATATATATATATATATATATATATATATATATATATATATATATATATGAATTTCGAAGCGGTAAAAGTCGGCTTATACAGGTTCTAAGTCTAAAATATGCGGATTTAGTCAGAATCCCACATTTAATAGAGCTGGAGAAAAATGTCCATAGAAATATCTCCGAGCAGATGTGTTACATTTAACGGAGGAGAATAGGAAAGGAAAAATCGAAGAATATACGCGCATTGGTCGTAGTTGTAACATAAAGCAATCGTTGAGGAATAGAAGGCGACGTTGTTCTTATTACTTTGTGTCGGCACATTATTAATACCTATTATAAAAAGTATCTCTTTTTACAAAAAAGAGATACGTAGGTATAACTCTTTCTTGGCCTTTTAGCTAAGAAGAAAGTGTAGTATCTGTTCCGATGGATACTACACCCTATAGACTGGTACCGTCTTGGCTTTCGGACCTTGATTCCACCGGTCTGTGAGTTTCTCCTGTGCAGTTCTAGGAGGTCCACCCTCCCATGCTTTGCCTTCTCACCCTTTGAGAAAGGGGTTAGTTTATTGCTAATCGCTCGAGGCGCCCCTACTGGGGAATGCCGACGGGGCTGACCAGGCATTTTTTAGGGTCATAAGTGCTCTTCCTCTAGGGTGCTGACTTATCAAATCCCACTTTCTGACCTTGTGGCACATTTTACCGCTGTGGGAGGCAGATAAATAGACTTTTTTTACAAAAAAGAGTCACAGCACTAAAATAAAATGGCGTCCTTTATATAGAAGGTCAACATATTATTTACCTCCTCGTCAGGTCAGGTGTGGTTTTGTAGAAACTAACGCACTAGTTGAAGAGCACCTTGGCCTACAAAAAAAATGCCTGAACAGCCCCGTCGGCATTCCCAGGTAGAGCCGCCCGAAACAATTAGCAATAAATGGAGAGAGAAGGTAAACCCTGGGAGAGTGTACCTCGTACAACTGAGCAGAACTATACCTCAGCCCGACAGCAACAAGCCGCTAACGGCTGAAGGGTCAACATATTTGTACTTATCTACATATTTACTTAAATGCTTACAGAACAGCATTTTGGCTAGGAGCAAAGTATAGTTCTCAGAAACGGAGGATTTTTTGCTTTTGTGTCAATCCCAAGTTCCCCTTTTTTGGAGCTGGATTTCCCCCATATTAAAAATCGACCGTGTGTCTACCTCTGCCCTTGTGGGGAGGCAGGTAAATAAGAACTGTTACATGCCAGTCCTTTTTATTTTTTATTTTTTTATTAAAGCGGATTTTGGTGAAGTTTAATTAAATTATTTACGGTATCCGTCTGCCATTACATTAGTTAAATCAAAAGTTCTTATGCAGTTTACGGACTGCGTTATTTGTTTTAGATAGATATAGTTCGACGTATATCTACTACTAGTAGAGTTACCCGGTGTCGCCAGGGTCGAAAGATTTCCGTAAAGTATATAGCTTACAGAAAAAAGTAAAATAAATGTTCAAGAACACTTTACCGATGTTGTTATTGATAGTTGACAATAAGGTGGGTTGAACCATATTATTTTCCGGCCTCTATTCCTGAATTTATTTTTTATTTTTCTTCCCTGTAGATTCGAGTTTTTCAGTGTAACCACTGCTATCTAGTGCTCTATTATAAAAGTATTTATTCGCTTCAAAAATGTTCTTATTTGCCGAGAGTTTATTAATTCTAGTGTTAATCGTTTTAGGTATTTGCTTAATTATACACCTCGGGTGGTTGGATCTAATATAAATATAACATAGTGTGTGGTTGTCCTTATTAAAGGGTTTATATATCCCCTCTTTCAAGTTCAAGGTAATATCTAGATAATATACTTCCTTAAATGTGGGGTTATATCTATTTTCATCATAAGTATTTAAAAGCTCTTATTAATTTTTTGTGTATTTTTGATACCAGGAGACCGTTACTATTAGGGATAACAAGTAATCCATGTACACACCCACTGATTTCTTTTTTAGATACATTGACTACCTTCACAACCCCCTACATACCGTCCGTGGTAAATCTTACAATTCGGGGTGAATTATATATATATATATATATATATATATATATATATATATATATATATATATATATATATATATATATATATATATATATTGCTCTCCTTCCCCCTCACTGTATTGCCTTCCGTTATAAATCGTGCAATCCCCCTCTCTAAATATGTATATTAAATATGTTTTCACACTCCTCCTCCTCGATTTACGTCTTAAATAGCCCATTTTCTCCTCTCTCAAGATATGTATTAGATATGTTGTCACTCTCTCTATATGTATATTGAATTGGTGAGTGGGAATTCCTCTTTTCTCATTTTCAAAAATGTAATCACCTCACTTGGATGCTTGACAGTACCGGAGGGTTGAAATAAATTATTGCACCGGTGATAATGTGATTCCGTGTTACTTCATTTTTATTTTATTCTTGCTGTGTTTATTAGATTGAACTCTCGTACCCGGATTACTTTCTGAAATTTTTTTCAATATATATATATATATATATATATATATATATATATATATATATATATATATATCAAGTGAGTTGAAATCAACAAAACTTGAATATTGCTCAAAGAATTACAAACGAAAGAATATATATAAATATATACATGTATATATATATATATATATATATATATATATATATATATATATATATATATATATATATATTAGTATAGAGTTCCACTGTGAGAAGTATATTGTATGTTGCTTGAGGCATTGTGCGTAATATGTAATAAGTATTGTTAGAAGGCGGTGATAATGGGTTGGTTAGGTGACACCGGCGGTACGTGAAATGGTAAACAAAAAAGTGACAATATTGAGAAATCAATAATTTTCAAACAATGTTATTATATTTACCAGAGTTAAGTTCGAACGTGATAGTAAGGGTTGTGTTTCATCTTTTTTAATTTATTTTAGAGGGAATATCCCATCCTCAGAAAAAAATATATCCACTCGTCGGTGTTTGTGTTTTTTTTTTGCCAATAGCCTGGGCCGGAAATTACGGTGTGTTTAGGTTCGCAGAAACTATTTTTATTTTTTTATATACACGTTGAGGTGTGACTAGATTAAGTAGTGTAGTTAAATATTGTTAAATTATTTTGTCAGTGATGAATACTATCATTATGTGTAGTGTTTAGAAGTATGTTATTTAATTATTATTGTTGGAGACATGTGTGTGGTATTTAAAGCATGCCCATATACATGTATAGATATCCCTACTTGACCCACAGCAATAACCAAATGACGACGGGTACGGCTGTTCATACCAGCAAAATTATGAAAATAAGACACAACCGGACATTGCAATCTTACAGGGACATCCTTCTCCTTTAAGGAAGTAGCAATCATCATTTTTTTCAATTTTCTTTTTTTTATGATGGGGCTGGAACATCCTAGCGGATGCCAGACATTCATCCGCTATTTCAGAGACTCAAACCGAAAGATCCTTTTAAGATTCTAACCGTTCCTTTAAGTACAATTGTCTGTATTTTTCTTGCACTTGGTTCAACGGGTATATTCGCCAGGTAGTTTTTGACATTCTTTTTTATGTGTCCGGTTGCTCCTATAATTACTGGAATGATGGGGATCTTCTTAAGATTCCAGGTTCTTTTCATGTCGTACACAAGAACTTGATATTTTGTTATCTTTTCCCTCTCAGCTCTGTTTAAGCCAGCATCATTAGGGACACTGACTTCAACTAGGGTTGCTACTTTTTTGTCCTATGTCAGGTTTTACCGTTTCGTTTTCTAGGTATGTAGCTGTGTGAATTGCATAGTCATAGTGGATGGTATATGACTAATTTCAAATGGTTCTTTCTGCTATATGTTCCCAAGAATTGCTGCTACACTGGCTATTAAACTTTTAACAGATGGTCCTGTGGGCAGATTTACACACTCCATTGTGTCGCATTATATCATAGCCGTTCCTGGAAGAACCTTACAACTGGGTGTCAGGTTGCTGACGCTCTGTACTTCTGTGTGGCCGAACCTGCACTTGTCGCTGCTGGGACCACTCATCTTCTTAAAAGCATTGGTCATCAAGCCTTTGTCTTGACCAGCCATTATCATTCTTTCCTGATCATAGTGGAGCGATCCTCTTTTGAGCCAGTCTACAGAGCCTTCTCCATCTATATATTCCTGGGATAGTTCATCCAGAAAATTTTGGCACATTGTTGATTGCCCCTTCTTTCCAGTTTTTTTTCAATGGAAAATATTGGTATATCACTGATGGCTCTTCTAGGCTATATCCGTGGCATGGTTGTTTTCTGTTTCTGTCTTATTTGTAAAAACAGTATTGTCTGAAGTGTTTGACCAGTTCTGTGATAGAGGTCGTTCTACTAGCTCTTGTTTTTTTTGTGTTGATGTACCATCATAAGGTTTTGGTTCTGGGACCTCATCAGATATTGGTGGGTGCTCACAATAGTGCTCGATGTTGATGGTCAATTTCTGATAGACCCATACCTCCTGCTCCCCTGGAAAGATACAACCTTGGTTGACACTGGTTTCTGTATTTATTTTTGTTTCATTTTACTTCAATCGCAGTTTTCAGAAATCAATTGGACCCTTCCTAACACTTAATCTCTATATGAGATACATAGATATTCGAATATTCTATTAAAATTCTCCTTTATTTCTCAAACGTTAAGTTAGTAAAGAAGTTAAGAACATTAATTTTCCTATCCTTAATTAACCAGTTAACTATGTTCTGGTATATCTTTGTTGTGGTCTCCTGATCTTACCGTATTGCAGGACAAGAATTCATCTAGTCTGGTGGAGTATCCAGCTAAGTGCCGTTATTTGAGGTAACATCACTAGGAGAAGGTCCACCATTCCTCGCATGAGCAAGTGTATCACTGTGTCGAGGGGATTTTATTTTGGGCTTCGAATACTATTTTATTTTGAATATTTGGTCAGGGTTTACTTGTAGGGTGTAGTATCCTCATGTAAGGTTGTCTTGACAACCTCTTGTACAGAGAGACCGAAGACACTCGAGGATGGTGTCTAGTAGGTAATTCAAACTCTCCTATTGTGTGGCAGTGTGTGTGTGCGAACATAATTTCTTAAAAGAAAAATAATGTGTACTTTCTCATCTATTCATTCCTCGTAATAATGGTGACCAGAATCTCCCCACTCTCTCTGTCTTTATTCTGCTGAGTTATATTGGACTTATAATAGTCCAATATTTCTTAGCTGCGTATTTCACACAACTGAAAGCATGGAATATATAAGGCACTATTCTGAAGTGAATGACGTCCCGTGTCTACATGACGCGTCGTCTCAGGAAGATTATGAATGTAGTCTGGCATAACAGAGTGACCAACTGTGACACTATGGCTGCCGCAAAGGTCGGGACCCGGTCAGGATAGGAAGTGACTAATCGACAAAGACAAAAGAAAATACGGGATAGGAAATGACTCATCGAAAGAGACAAAAGACAAGTTGGGAGTGGTCAATTTCCATTGTTCAGGACAGGTCACCAAGAAAAGAATACTGGACACTTTTAGGAGTGACAGTGTTTTACGACACCTGACTACAGTAAGGTAGGTTAGTTTTACGACAGTTGACGACAGTAAGGTTTATGACAAAAAGTTGACGAGTTGAGTTTTTCAGAGAGAAGACGAACAGTTAGGATCTAACCTTCCGAGAGTTAGGATCGAGACTCCCGAGAGAGCAGATCGGACGGGAAAACGATGAAATGAGCTGACGACTTGAGAAACGACAATGGGGCCTCGACAGTTACACACACTCATAGTTCAAACTAAATTATACACAACGTATATGTGTTTGTGTTATTTATCGTGAGTGGTGTTTCTTTTATTTTAACTTGTGGACCAGTGCTGTGCCCTCGACGATTCGTCAGTGTGATAGACGACACGGCTAAGACGATGAAGACAAAGAAGGCCACGGAAACACAACGTTGGAGTCGACGATCGTCGGGTGGTGCAGCACGTGGTTCTACACAACCAGGAAATGATGTAACGTGCTAACCGGCAATCTACGGCGTATCTACGACCACGGAAAAATCACAAGTATTTGTATCCCTTAAATATCCTCTCGCACCCCGGTTATAAACCAGTTTTTAGGAGATGTTTCAGTGCTATAATGGTAATACTGGTAATACTGGAGCTTACATGCCGACAATCTATGGTGAACTTCTTAAGTTGACCAACCATGTAACAATTAGAATGTGTAAACCAACCATCTATGGCGGAACTCTTATGGTGACCAATCAGGAAATATTAGAGCATACAGGCCAATCAACTCTGTCTTAATTCCTAACGTGATCAACCAGGTAATACTGGAACGTTCAGGCCAACGATCTATGGCGGATATCCTATGGTGACCAACTAGATAATACTGGAACGTGCAAGCCGACTATCTATGACGAATCTGCTAAGGTGACTAACCAGGTAATAACTGGAATATGCAGGTGAACCATCTATGACAGATATCCTATGGTGACCAACTAGATAATACTGGAACGTACAAGCCGACTATCTATGACGAATCTACAAAAATGACCAACCAGGTAATATTAGAAGATGTAGACGAATCAACTATGGCTAAATTTCTAATAAGGCCTACCAAGTAATACTGGAATGTTCAGGTCAAGTATCTATGGCGGATTTTCTATGGTGACCAACCAGTTAATTACTGGAACGTGCAGGCCAACCATCTACGGCAGATCTCCTAGGGTAACCAACCAGGTAATACTGGAACTTTCGGGTCAACCATCTATGCCGAATCTCTTAAAGTGACAAATCAGATAATACTGGAACGTCCAGGCCAACCATCTATGGCGAATCTCCTAAGGTGACCAATCAGGTAATACTGGAACGGTCAGACACACCATCTATGGCGAATCTCATAAGGTGACCAATCAGGTAATACTGGAACGGTCATACCAACCATCTATGGCGAATCTCCTAAGGTGACCAATCAGGTAATACTGGAACGGTCAGACCAACCATCTATGGCGAATCTCATAAGGTGACCAATCAGGTAATACTGGAACGGTCAGACCAACCATCTATGGCGAATCTCATAAGGTGACCAATCAGGTAATACTGAAACGGTCAGACCAACCATCTATGGCGAATCTCATAAGGTGACCAATCAGGTAATACTGGAACGGTCAGACCAACCATCTATGGCGAATCTCATAAGGTGACCAATCAGGTAATACTGGAACGGTCAGACCAACCATCTATGGCGAATCTCATAAGGTGACCAATCAGGTAATACTGGAACGGTCAGACCAACCATCTATGGCGAATCTCATAAGGTGACCAATCAGGTAATACTGGAACGGTCAGACCAACCATCTATGGCGAATCTCATAAGGTGACCAATCAGGTAATACTGGAACGGTCAGACCAACCATCTATGGCGAATCTCATAAGGTGACCAATCAGGTAATACTGGAACGGTCAGACCAACCATCTATGGCGAATCTCATAAGGTGACCAATCAGGTAATACTGGAACGGTCAGACCAACCATCTATGGCGAATCTCATAAGGTGACCAATCAGGTAATACTGGAACGGTCAGACCAACCATCTATGGCGAATCTCATAAGGTGACCAATCAGGTAATACTGGAATTTGCAGACAGTTCTATTGTGGGTATCCTAACCGTCATCTCAAAACCTATATAGCACATACTGGATAAGACAAGTGAAGCTAGGACGGTAGCACTAGATATCTCCAAAGCTTTTGACAAAATCTGGGGTGAACGTCATCTCATTAGAATTAATTCGTACGGTATTACTGGATGATAATTTAATATAAGCAAGTTTTACTTTGTTAAAAGAAAGGTAGCGGTCGTTCTCGATGGCCATACATTCAAACAATATCACATCTATGATAGTGTGCCTCAGAAGTCGATACTTGGACCTACATTATTCCTGACATTCATAAACGACCTCTCCGATGCAATCGCGTCCGAGATGGGTGTATTTGCTGATGACACCACGCTCTATTCTGTCCACGCATGCAAAACCATGGCTGAATCGTTAGAAAATGATCTGCAATCTGTAGTAGACTGAGACAAAAATGTAATACTGGCAAGACAAAACTTATTTCTTTTGACAGCAGTAAGAAACCTGACCAACTACAGATTTGTTGTGACCAATAGCACCTTTCCTGAGAGTCCTACGTTCAAACGCTTCAGCCTGGCATTCTCAGGCAGCATAAAATGGAATAAACACATAGCTGTTACAACAATAATAAAAATAATAACACCAACAATAATAATAATAATGACAATAATAATAACAATAACAATAATAATAATGATAATAAAAACAACAACAACAACAATAATAACAATAATAATAATAGCAACAACGACATAAATAATAATAATAATAATAATAATAATAATAATAATAATAATAATAATAATAATAATAATAATAATAATAATAATAATAATAATAATAATAATAATAATAATAATAATAATAATAATAATTAAAAATTAAAAAAGAAATTAAAAATTAAAAAAAACTTTTTAATTTTTTTTTTTTTAATGGTGCCAGCCTAGGCTGACACCAGACAAAATATTTGTAAAGGGTCGAGGAGGATGAGAAGACCGAGGAGTAACAGCACAAACCAGACCTCCACTGGAAAAGTGCAGAGAATGTTCAGACTTTGGGGAAGCTTATTGCCACCCAAATCCCACAGAAGACCAATTGTTCTTACCAGCGAGAAATCAATGGTAAGAGGCTGTTGCGATACCGCATCGTTATCGAAAAGAGGTGAAGAATACTGGAAGTCTGGGGAGACTTGTTGTCACTCAGACTCGAGGAAATACAACTGGTTGTTGTCGGTGAGCAATCACTGACGATGATCTGTGTGAGAACTCCTAGTGAGTACTACTACTACTACTAATAATAATAATGATAATTAATTATTAATGAAAACAATGCGCTATTTGCATCATAATCAAAATTATCTTCACCCTATTTATCGTTACTTTGCGATAACAAAACTTTTAAAATAATACTTCAAGTCAGCTTCCCCTGATGTCATATACAAAGTAACATACTATTTATATATATATTTTTTGAAACATCAGTTGGAGATCTTTAATGATTCAAAGCCACCATAACGTTGAGAGATTTAATTTTTTTTTTCCCTTCTCATTCGTTTCCTCCAACTGAAATAAGTTTTATTTATTTATTTCCCCCCCCCCCTTCATTTCTCATTCGACTTTTAGTTTTTAATTTACCATTCTGACGTTTCCTCTCAGAGGGTCAGACGACAAGGCCTTAAGGTAATTTTAACAATTTTCCTTATTTTTTTTCCCCCCACTCGTCTGTTTCATTGATTTTAATAATGCTTCCTCTTAAATTAATCCTACCATTCTGTTGTACACGTAATTTACTTACATATATATATATACATATATATATATATATATATATATATATATATATATATATATATATATATAGATGGGTATATAATGCATTTCCTTTTTAACAATAAACCATTTATATCATTCCTATCAAAATTAGCTTCATCTCAATGCTCAATTATTGTTAATTAACGGTAAGTGGTTGCAATTATTCAATACTAGTTGGCTCTGACAATTCACTATCGCTTCCCAAAGTTCGCTACATGAAATAATTTAAATAATGATTTCATTGTTGTAAACACATAACAATTTTTGTTATCTTATTCATTCATATAGATAAACATTTTGGTAATTTCGATACAACATTATCTTTTAAATGTGCTCGCAAAGAAAGGAAAAGAAAAGAGAAATCGCTTTGACTTTTCATTTACAAATTAAAAATAGATCGCAACTTGCTGACAGTCGAGTCGGTCCCTATTAAGGAAGGTGCATTTGAAGAGAAATGCTTAATATTTGTCCAGGAAATAAAACAATATAACGAAACATAAATATTTGTTATAGTAAACAAATATTTTTAAATTATTGAATTAAAAAAACTACACAAATAATCGTTGATTAATAAAATAGCTATTTTTTTCAAAACAACTATGCAAATTAGTTAACCTTGCGACTCTGACATCGCATATACATAAGCAGTATATA
>OY744550.1:46953736-46961236 GCA_963556195.1 Sepiola atlantica
GAAAAGAATATTCACGAAGAACAAGACAATTCCTAGAAACGAAATTATATAGCAGAGATCTAGTAAAAGGAATAAACATCTGGGCAGTAGCACTAATAAGATACTCTGGACCATTAATAGACTGGACTAAAGAAGAACTCAAGCACCTTGACCAGATGACTAGAAAATTAATGACCATGCACAACGCACTACACCCAAAAGACGATACGGATAGACTCCACGTGAAAAGAAACGAAGGGGGAAGTAGATTGGTAAGTATAGAAGATTGTGGGGAAGACTAAAAAAAGAGCTGGAGAAATACATAAACCAGAAAACGGGAAAACGAATCACCGCAGCAAGAGACACCGTTCCAACGGGAAACAGTGAAACCAGAAACACAACGAAAATAAAAGACAAGTAGGAAAAAAAAAACTTCAGAAGACTGACAAGAGAAGAAACCAACGAAAACAGCTTGACATGGCTAAGAAAAGGACACTTGAACAAAGAAATGGAATCTATACTGATGCCTGCACAGAAAAATACGATTAGGACAGACTACATTAAAGCAGAAATAGATAAAACCCAGTAAACAGTAAATGCAGACTGTGTGGACAAAGAGACGTAACAGTAAATCATATAATAAGTGAATGCAGCAAACAAGCCCAAAAAGAATACAAGAACAGACATGACTGTGTGGGGAAATTTGTACACTGGGAACTGTGCAAACAATTGAATTTCGAATACGCATGCAAATAGTACAAACATAAACCAGAAACAGTACTGGAAAACGAAAAACACAACATCCTCTGGGATATGGATATACAAACAGATAAACTCATACAAGCAAGGAGACTGGATGTTATAATAATAGACAGCAGACCACAAAATGACGATTAAAGAGACGGAAAAACGAATCAAATACACGGAACTAGCAACATGACTGAAAGTAATATGGAGCATGAAGAAAGTCAGTATAATACCAATAATCGTAGGAGCACTGGGAACAATACCTCAAAACCTGGAGAAAAGACTGGGAGAAATTGGAATCAAAGGGAGCATAGAAACGATACAAAGGACAGCAATGATCAAAAAAGCTGCACTTAAGAAAAATCCTCAAATGCGGAAACCAACCTGCATAAGCTACAAAGAGTAACCAGTCGCATGGAACTTACAAAAGGGAGAAAACAAAACCACATGAAGAACACCACATCACGAACCCAGGAACAGAAGCTGCAAGAAAAAATACTTGAAAAAATCGCCCCAATAAATGACACCGGCCTCAGCTGACACCATACAAAAATGAACGAATGAACAGAAATTGCAAGAAACACCATAAGATCTCCTCCCTTTCCCCCTTCTCCACCACCAAAAAAATGGTGCCGGCCTCGGCTGACACCACACAAAATATTTTTAGAGGATCAAGGACGATGAGAAGACCGAAGAGAGACAGCACAAACCAGACCTCCACTAGAAGAGTGCGGAGAATGCTGGGACCTTGAGGAGGCTTATTGCCACCAAAATCCCGGAGAAGACCAATGGTCCTTACCAGCGAGAAATCAATAGTAATTGGCTATTGCGACACTTCAAGGTTATTTGTTGTGGTTATCGAAAAGTGGTGGACAATACTGGACATCTGGGGAGGCTTGTTGTCATTCACACTCCAGAGAATACCACCGGTTGTTGTCGGTGAGCAATCACTGACGATGACCTGTGTGAGAGCTTTTAGTGTGACAAATAATAATAATAATAATAATAATAATAATAATAATAATAATAATAATAATAATAATAATAATAATAAAATGATAAAAATAATAATAATAATAATAATAAAATAATAATAATAATAATAATAATAATAATAATGATGATAAAAATAATAATAATAATAATAATAATAATAATAATAATAATAATAATAATAATAATAATAATAATAATAATAATAATAATAATAATAATAATAATAATAATAATAATAATAATAATAATAATAATAATAATAAGGGAAAGTTGGAGACGACTGAGGGCATGGAACTACCCAACCAATAGCAGATGAGGGCGCTAGAGGAACAAGACAGCTATAAATATTTGGGAGTTTTGGAAGCAGACACAATAAAATCAACAGAAATGAAAAAGAAGATTGGAAAAGAATACCTGAGAAGAACAAGAAAGCTCTTAGAAACAAAATTATATAGCAGAAACCTAATCAAAGGAATAAATACCTGGGCAGTATCACTAATAAGATATTCTGGACCATTCATAAGCTTGACTAAAGAAGAACTCAGGCACCTTGATCAGAGGACTAGAAAATTAATGACTATGCACAATGCACTACATCCAAAAGACGATACAGACAGACTCTACGTGAAGAGAAACGAAGGGGAAGAGGACTGGTAAGTATAGAAGACTGTGTGGACGACACTAAAAAAGAGCTGGAGAAATACATAAACCAGAACACAGAAAGGCTGATCACCGCAGCAAGAGATACCGTCCCAACGAACAACGCAGGAAGCATCGAAACTGGACACAAACAGACAAGAAAAGAAAAATGGGAAGAAAAACAACTACATGGACGCTTCATAAGACTCACAAGAGAAGAAACCAATGCAAATAGCTGGACATGGCTAAGAAAAGGAAACTTGAACAGAGAAACGGAATCTTTACTGATGGCTGCACAGAACAATGCGATTAGGACAAACTACATTAAAGCTAAAATAGATCAAACCCAGGAAAACAATAAATGCAGACTGTGTGGACAAAGAGACAAAACAGTAGAACATATAATAAGTGAATGTAGCAAACTTGCTCAAAAAGAATACAAGAACAGACATGATTGTGTTGGGAAAGTAATACACAAGGAACTGTTCAAACAATTGAATTTCGAATATGCAGACAAATGGTACAAACATAAACCAGAAACAGTACTGGAAAACGAAAAACACAAAATCCTCTGGGATATGGATATACAAACAGATAAACTCATACAAGCAAGGAGACCTGATGTTATTATAATAGATAAAAAGGAAAAATCTTGTAAAATCGTAGACTTCACCGTTCCAGCAGCCTACAGAGTGAAGATTAAAGACACGGAAAAACGAAGTAAATACACAGAACTAGCCAGAGAACTCGAAGGAATATGAACATGAAGAAAGTTAGTATAATACCAATAATCGTAAGAGCACTAGGAACAACCCAAAAAAACCTGGAGAAAAGATTGTGAGAAATTGGAATCAAAGGGACTATCGAAACCATACAAAGGGCGGCAATGATCAAAACAGCTGCAATCTTAAGGAAAATCCTCGAATGCGGAAACTAACACACATAAGCTACAAAGGCTAACCAGTCACAAAGAATTTACAATGGAAAAAACAAGACCACACGAAGAATACCACAACAAGAGCCAAGGAACAGAAACTGCAAGAAACAGCACTTCATAATCTCCCCCCCCCCCCAATAAATTACACCGGCCTCAGCTATCACTACACAAAAATGAACCAAGAAACAGAAATTACAAGAAACACTATAAGCTCCTCACCCCCCAAAAAAAAAAAATTAAAAGGAATTAAAAAAAACTTTTTTTTAAAGGGAAGAGAAAAGGAAAAAAAAGAAAGAAAAGGAGTTTAAAGGAAAAAAATTTAAAAATTTTAAAAAAAATTTCCTTTTTTTAAATTAATTAAAAGAAATATTATTTCATTCATTTATTTATTTATTTATTTATTTTTTATTTTTAAATTTTTTATTTTTTTAACTGGTGCCGGCCTAGGCTGACACCAGACAACATATTTGTAGAGGGTCGAGGGGGATGAGAAGACCGAGGAGGGACAGCACAAACCAGACATCCACTGGAAAATTCAGAGAGTGCTGAGACCTTGGGGAGGATTGTTGCCACCCAAATCCCAGAGAAAACCAATTGTTCTTACCGGCGAGAAATCAATGGTAAGAGGCTGTTGCGATACCGCATCGTTATCGAAAAGAGGTGAAGAAAACTGGAAGTCTGGGGAGACTTGTTGTCACTCAGACTCCAGGAAATACCACTGGTTGTTGTCGGTGAGCAATCACTGACGATGATCTATGTTAGAACTCCTAGTGAGTACAAATAATAATAATAATAATAATAATAATAATAATAATAATAATAATAATAATAATAATAATAATAAACACTGAAACCAAGGAGATCGAAGACTACGACATTACAGAATTCACCGATGAAAAAGTAAGAGAAGTGGAAAAAACAAGACTCCCATCTCTAAGGAACAAAGATTAGAAGAAAGTAAAATTAAAAACAGAGAAAGTAAACAGACTCCTCGCGTACATCTCAACAGATACTTTCACAGACTTAAATGACTTGAGATATGCGGGGAGGGGAATCAATAAGTATGAAACTAAAAAGAGAAAAAAAAATACAGGCCAAATGCATGGATTGACCAATCCTGGATGGGAAATTAAACTTGACACCCAGATCACCACACTTTGAAAAGAAGCTAAAACTGTAAAGAAGATGAAAGAGAACAGAAAACGATGGAAGAGCGGAAATCTGACTCGCAAGGAAAGACTAAATAAGAAACATGAAGAACTAAAACAACAAATAGTAGTAACAGAAGGAAGACCGGATCGATACAAATACAAATACAAATAGGAACAGTACAAACAACAACAGAACAACCGGGCCGGAAACCAGCCACATGGAAAATGCAACAGAAGTAAAACAAAACTTAAGAGAATTGAGACTGCAATAAATCTCATAAAAAGATCGTGTCAGCTTCGGTTTATACTACACAACATAGTCGAAGGGTCCATGAGGATGGAAAGACCGAGGAGTGAGAGCACTAACCAGACCTCCTGGAAAAAGTGCGGAGAGTACTGGGACCTTGGGGAGACTTATTGCCACCCAAATCTCAGTGATGATGAATGGTTGCTTCTAGCATTGAATGAATGGTACGCGGCTGCTGCGATAATGCAAAGTCATTTGCAAAGGTTATCGAAAGGGGTTGAGAGTACTGGAAATATGGGGAGACTTGTTGTCACCCAGACTCCAAGGAAACCCAACAGTTATTATCAGTGAGGAAAATGAATAATTCCGGGCGATGCCGGATAGATGTAGCAATTTTACGGCTGCAATGTTCCTTTTTTATTTTTACTTTTCAAAATAGAATTAATTTTAAACTGTAGTATCTTATATACTATACTTATTCTTTACTCGCTACTTCTGCAGTTTACGGACCGTTCTGAAATAATGACGTTATTATTTAGAAACCCGTTCGTAGAAGGAGAAACTAAAAAAATACTGATACTTTGTTTCTTTATTTGAAACTGCTTCTACACCCTGGTAGAGGTCCACAAAAGCTTCAATGACCTCGATACTATCACTGGTCAAGTTAAGAATACATTCAAGGATGCATGTAGTGCATTTGGACCACTACAGAATGCTAATGACTGGGATGCTACTTTACAAGAAGCATTTACATTTGAATATGTGTAACATTTGTTTGCCATCATGTTCACTACATGTGCAGTGTATCATCCGAAACGACTTGTTGGGGATGGTATTGCGCAACTAAAGTAAAAGTAGACTTCTGACAAACACTTCCTATTGTTCCACGTGAAAGTCCCGCTGATGCGCTCAATGCTTGCATTAAATTATCACATTTGTTAAAGTACATCAAGATTGTAACATTATCTACAAACATGCGTATGCATCTCGATAGAAAGATTGCAACAAGTAACCACAACAAGAGTGTTATTACTCCACGTATTGCATTTATTGTTTAATTAGTTGTTTTACATTAACATTGCGGTGTCTGTGTTCGCGCTGGTCAATCATAAGCACCAAATAATTTTATAGTTACAGATTTAGCAACGAATTTCTTGATTTATTCGACTTCCCAGGGCAACGTCGGGGCACGGGTCAGCTAGTTAAATAAATGAAACGAATATGTCTCCTCTTTATTTATTTAAAATTGTAATAATTTAATTCTTTTTACAACAATAAGTATTCTTTGTTTTCTTAACGTAAAAATAATGATCAGCTAAATATTCTTCAAATCAATAAAACAAATGTGGAATTTTGAAATGTACATATTTAGAATTATATTGTTTTAGTTGACGACGGAATTTGATTTTGGAACAATTCATTTTAAAATAGGTTATGTCCGGATTATTTAGCACAGCGACATCAGTTTAAGGAGAGAGAAAATGCACCTTGGATTTTATTTCGGCAGCTTCGTAACTCTCGCTTCCCTTATTTTGTCCTTTAGTCCTCACATTCCATGAGTAATGTTTTTGACAAAGGGGGGAATTGATGTTTTCTGGGTGAGATCTATCCATACAACAATGCTGACGGGGCTGCCCAGGCAATTTTTAATGGCCAGAGTGCCCACTTCTCGGGCGCTGGCTTTACAAACCCCATTTTTCCGACCCGATCTTGGGTCACATCTTACTTGTGGGAGTAAGATAAAACTGGCCTTGTGCCTAACTCCTGGGAAGGAGTAAATAATATCTATCCATACAACACTTATCGTTGGCTAGTTTTTGACCTTGGAGCAGTATTTCTTCTTTTTTTTTTCAGCTCCTTACTTCAAGTGGTTTCATGCCTTTTCTGGAGCGATTTCCATAAAAAGAAAAAATAATAATAATACAAACGGATATGACGTCATATGGCTTAAAGCGAGAGTGTAAGAGAGAAGAAATAGTCCATTTTAGAAGCATGCAGTGCATGAACATGTACAATAATAGGGGCTGACAAAATATAATTAATTAGTGATTTCAAGCTCTCTCTCCCTCTCCCTCTCCCTCTCCCTCTCTCTATCTCTCTCCCCCTCTCTCTCTCTCTTTCTCTCTCTCTCTCTCTTTATTAAGTATTAAAGGGGGAACACAATATTACAATAGCTATTATTAAATTCTTATCCACAGACACATGGGTTCCAGCCTTTTTACCGGGAATAATCAGTGTGGAGGAGGATTGCTCTGTCGGTCTCTGTCAGTCTCTGTCGGTCAGACGCTTCGAAACCTTCGGATGCAAGTTAACATTTTAACTTTTGTCTGAACGCCACCAAACAAACCACGTTGAAGGAAGAGAATTAAGATCTATTTATGTTTAAGTAAGTGAACCAATATAGATGGCTGGCAGCAACAGTGGCCGGAACTTAGCATTACATAGCATTACAGTCGGAAAGATTAAACAATAAAAATTCACCTAAAAGCCTCAGTACAATGGTCCGACTCAGTTGTTGAGTACTTTCAGTGTAAATATCACTTAATTTCTCTGTTGTAATGTGACAATCTCTCGTGCCATAATAGGACCAGGTGAACGCTTACAGATTCAAGGTGTTTCTGTGATCCGGTTTCGCGCCTTATGGCCGCCTGAGATTATTATTGCCCTGCGCTGATGAGAGCCGTAAGCTCGAAACGACGTCGTAGTAGGTAAAATATTAAAAATATATAATTTAAAATATATAATTTAATATATATATATATATATATATATATATATATATATATATATATATATACACACAT
>OY744550.1:46966236-46978736 GCA_963556195.1 Sepiola atlantica
TCACGATATGCGGCGCTTCCACTTCTTAATCCTGATACCACCTCACGTGACGTGGATAATTTTATTAATATAGAGATAAACTGGATTATATGGATTATTCGGACTACCGGTCTAATTTTGGATGTTATTCTTACAACGTTTCGGCCGATGTAACCTCCGACCTTATTGTCGAACTCATTATTCTGTACGGAATTTCGAACGGAACTCTTTATTTAATTCACGGGGTGGCTTGTTCTCGTTCCGTCAGCCATGACCGGGTTGAAGTAGGTTACACCAGACAACATTTTGTGAGAATAACACTCAAGATGAGAATAGTAGTCCGAATAATCCAAATAACAAAAATGATCAATCCTCATCTAAAAAATTATGAGATTGTTAGGATATTTTAAGTAGCGTTCAACATTGCATTTCTTGGCTTTTTTTTTTAGCCAGGAACAAAGTGCAGTATCTATTCTGACACTTAGTTTATTCTGTCTTCAGTTGGTGAAGGAGAAGTCCTTCTACTCTGATGCAGTTTTTATTTTTGTCACAATCCAGAGGTGGGGGTGTTGGAATTTTCCCCAAATTAAAAACAGACTTTGTGTATAACTCTGTCCTCGTGGGCAGGCAAGTAACTCGGAACCACGTCGATGGTAAAAGTGCTGAATAGTTAACAGTCGAGAAATCGTTGAAGAAAATAAGAAAATGCCGTATATCAATCAGCTAATATTGAAATTGAGGGCAGAGTTAAACAAAAGGTCGGTTTTTAATTGGCGAAAATCCATATCCCCCACAAGAAGGGGCACTTCGGAGTAGGACAAAAATGAAATTGTCGCAATATAGAAGAATTTCTTCTCCTACGAACGGGTTTCTAAATAATAACGTCATTATTTCAGAACGGTCCGTAAAAAAAGAAAAAGTATAGTATATAAGATACTACAGTCTAAAATTAATTCTATTAAGTAAAAATTAAAAAAAAAACGAAAAGTAAAAAAGTTTAAAATCGAGATAAATTCACAAAGAAATTCACAAAGAAAAGAAGAAATAAATAAACTTATGAGAAAAATATTGTATTCATGGGGGCGGGGGTATAAAATTAAGCACGAACTGTTGCGCAAATCCTTTATTGTGAGAGGCGGCGACGAAAAGTGCCACCTCATTTTTTGTTAAACGTTCATATTGTGTTCAGGAATCTGGACGGAATTCCGTTCGAAATTCCGTCCAGATTCCCGAAATCGACAAAGTGCACCTGAAGAAGATCGGAGGTTACATCGGCCGAAACGTTGTGATAAAAACACCCAAGATGAGAACAGCAGTCCGAATATACCAAATTCTACGAATAATAACTAATACTAACATAATAGCATTCAATACAAATGTTAACGGAGAACAAATCCAACATGACCTTTCAGTAGCGATGGGCGATACACACTGTGTCTGCTAATTTGTGGTGTTAACCTCCCTGAAACCCTGAAATTCCCTCCAAGGGAAGGGGACTCCTCCTAGGTTGAGAACCACTGCTTTATTTAATCCACGGAGGTAGATTATTCTTGTATCGTCAGTCATGACCTTGTAGAAGTGTAAATTAATTAGCGTGGGTTTCTCAGTCACTTCTGCCTATAATACGGATTTAATCTAACACGGTGTGTGATAAAAAAAAAACAACATAAAAACAATCAAGATGTGAATAATAGCCCGAAAAATTCAAATAATATTAATTATCAATCTCCATCTTAAGAATTCTGAAACATAAAATTAAAGAACAAAAGGACTCCCGGGCAGCGCCGAGTGAGTACAGGTTGTAAGTAATAAAAGATGTATTACTATAAGGGCATACCCCCAGGGATTTGCGACTTCCGGTTAAGAATGTGTTCAGCAGTAAGCGGTGAAGAGCGAAAATCAGTCCTCGCTATATATTACGTTACCGCTATGGACAAAGCACATTTTACTTTGATCACTAAATTGTTGGGTGAAAGTACAGAATAATTAACAAAGCCCACCTCCTTCCCAGTTTTAAGAATAGCTTTTTAAATAATGACGTTATTATTAAGAAAGCAATTCTTAATGTGTAGAAGAGGGGGGTTGTTAAAAATATTTCCTTTGAGTATTTGTAAAAAAAAAACAACATTTCAATTATAATACTGGTTCTACCAGATCAGGCTGTCTGAATATATCGGCTTTCTGATCCAAAATGCACCAAAGATTGATGTTTTATTGTTTTTGTTCTCTTTGCAAAACTCAATCATGTTCGGCAACATCCAAAACAAAAAGAACAACAATTTCCCTCCCTCCCTCTTTACTTCCACCTCCCCCTCCCTCCCTCCTTCCTTTCACTCAACGAAACACCATGAATAAATAGTTGAACATATAAATTACATGAAGTATAAACACTTTTACCAAAATTACCGGATTTGGCATTAAATAACCCGAAAAGGCTTGATATGCCGTAAAACAAAACAACCAAACCAAACTAATTATAATAAATACATTTGTATTAAAAATAAAAGTCAAAATTTCCAATGAAAGAAATCACTTTTCACAATTTTTTATGTGTTGATCTAGATTTTCGTATGTGTAAAAAATACATAGGGGACTGATTTTCGACCTTCACCGCTTTCTGCCGAACGCATTCTTAGCCGGAATTGGCAATACTTGGGCGTTGTGCCTTCATGCCGATTTAGTCAAAGTTTCAAATTTTAATTCATTGCTCCCGGACATAGCCGGGTTTCTTTCGTTGCTGAAATATAGAATGAAAAAAAAAGAGAAAAAAACAGTCATAAAGATATGATTCATTGAAAAAAATAAAAAAATAAATAAATAAAATAATTAAGGTTCATGCACACAAAAAGTGACAAAAACAATTTCTTTCATAAAGCAGGATTGTATTTTTGAATAGTCTCATATCCTTTCAGTCTTCATTCTTGCAAGACGAACTCATTATTCTACCAAAATTGGAAATCAGTTCACACTCTGGTGACTCCATCTTACAACCAGATTCCATCAGTAGGTCCTTTCAAGGTCAAAGAGTACTGCTTATTAAAAAAAGAACTAAACTCCGCATAAAAGTACAAGTGAACGGCGAATTTTTGATTTTGACAATAACATATGATTACCAGACATCATTAACAGCTATCTGATATATCCTGTGTTGCCCGGTTTTATTATTTAGTAATTTCAACATGTATTTTCTAATAGTATTAACATTCACGATATCCCCTATTATTTATCATGGACTATTCCTATATTCTGTTTTATAGTTAGGTTTATTACATTTGACTGTTAAAAAAATATACGGCAAAATCACGTTGACACACTGGTTCCCGTTAGACGACCGAAGTTAAGCGACGTTGGGCCTGGTCAGTACTAAATGGGTAACCATTTGGGAATACCAGGTGCTGTATGTGTCCCGGACAATAAGTCTCTCGAGATCTCCAGAACTCTCAGCCTTTGTTCGATAATCATTGCAAATTATTTCGCGTTATCGCAACAGCCGTTTACCGTTGATTTCTTGCTTGCAAGGATCGTGGACTTCTCTGGAATCTAAGTAGCAATAAGCCTACCCAAAGTTCCAGTACTCTCTGTATCCTTCCAGTGGAGGTCTGGTTGGTGCTCAACCTCCTCATTATTTCCATCTTCGTTTACTCTTCACGATCAGTGTGTGTATGGTACCAGCCGAGGTTGATACCACCATATGCGTATGTGTGTGCGGAGGTAGGGGAGGGGGAGACTTATGGAATTTCTGTCAGTGTCGGTTCCTTTGGACTCATGTTATGTTCTTTCTGCATTTTTTGTCGGCATAATCACGTTGTCACACCGGTCCCCGTTAGATCACCGAAGTTAAGTGACGTTGAGCCTGGTCAGTACTAAAATGGGTGACCATTTGCGAATACCAGGTGTTCTATGTACTCTCCGCTTATCTCAATATTGTTTCCGGACATAGCCGGGTTTCTTTCGTTACTGAAATATAGAATGAAAAAAACAAAAAAAACAAACAGTCATAAACATATGATTCATGGACTTCTCCTTGCCACTAGAATCAAACAGTGCCGACTCAGGAGATATGTGGTTTGGATTGCGCAACCTCTGTTTCACAATTACACGCACAGCCAACCTTACAGGGGGTATCCATTGTTTCTCAATCCTTCTTCTTCTATTAAGTATCATCTTATTAATGCTCCTCTTATTAATTAGATACGCCATAATCAGTTAGATCACCGTAGTTAAGCGACGTTGAGCCTGGCCAGTACTAAATGGGTGACTATTTGGAAATACCAGGTGCTATATGTGCTCTCCAATTGTCTCGGCATTGTTTCCAGTCGTCTTGGATTTCTCCTTGCCACTGGAATCAAGCAGTGCCGAACCAGAAGAGGTGTGGTTGAAGTTTGCGCAACCCTTGCTTCACAACGAACAGACCCTCTTACAGGGGGTATCTAAAGACCAAACGGAGTCTTTTTATTCTATTAAGTATTAAATGGGTGACCATTTGGGAATCTCAGGTGCTGTATGTGGTCTGTAGAGGACATATGCTCATCCAGATTCTATCATGTATGACAGATAAAATATCTGCATAACTCCCCGACGACGTCCTTGAACTAATGAGATATGGATGGATGGATGTTAATAAACATAAAGAGAGAGTGGGGGGCGAGAGAGAGAGAGAGGGGGGAGAGAGTGGGGGGGGGGCGAGAGAGAGAGAGAAAGGGAGAGAATACAGAAAGAGAGAGAAAGAGAAGAAAAACTATATAAAATAAGATCAGGGGTGAATCAATTAATATACTGAGAGAGGGCGAGAGTAATAAACAGAAACTTAGTAAGACTTAGGCTGACTTGGTTACTTAATTTCAAATTACGACTAATCATAACAATGAAAGCTGATTTTCACAAACACACCTCAATCCCAATACCACGGAAATATTTAAGCATTTATTTTGTGCGATTAAGATATATACGTAAAAAACTTGATTAGTTAATATATAGGTAAAAACCTTGATTAATTCAGCTTTATATATATATATATATATATATATATATATATATATATATATATTTATATATATATATATATATATATTTATATATATACATATATATATATGTGTGTGTATATATATATATATATATATATTTATATATATATATATATATATATATATATATATTTATATATATACATATATATATATGTGTGTGTATAAATATATATATATATATATATATATATATATATATATATATATATAAATAACTATTTATAAATAAATATTATTTTCAAATTGAACCAGAACACACCCATGTGTTTCATGTCAAACCTGCAATCATCAGTATGGGAGAAGACAATCCCTGCCGGTCACACGATTCGAACCCCAATACGAAAGAGTGTCTTTGAAGTTAATATGGAGGATTTCTCTGAATTTCTATGGTTTATATGATGTTATATAACAATTTACGGTAGCCTCATTTATTAGCGCGCTCTGAATCGGAGTTAAATGTAACTCTAGTTCCGTTGTTCGAAGCGTGCGACTGGCTTGAATTGTTATTTCTACACTGATGATTCCACAAGGATGAAACGTATACATATATTTATTATTAAAATAATTATTTTGTAACTCCTTCTCAGCTAGGCCATTTAATGAATAAATAAACAAAGCCGTAAAGAGCTATGATGCATGTTCCTTCCTGTTGAACACTGTTATGACTGTCGACTATAGCTGCCCGTCTCTTTGACACATAGATAGAGTTTATTTCTAATCTCGTCTGTAACTATTTACGGTAGCCTTATTGATTAGCGCGCTGGGAATTGGAGGTAAATGTGACTCTTGTTCCGGGGTTCGAATCGTACGACTTGCTGTAATGGTTATCTCTACACTGATGATTCCACAAGGATTAACGTATGTAGATAATATTTAAATATTTATTATTCAAATAATGACACACGCACACACACACACACACATATATATATATATATATATATATATATATATATATATATATATATATATATATATATATATATATATAGGTGTAATTAGTCAACGGTAAATCATAAACGCACAAGTCGGGGAAATAATAAATAAAAACAACGAAAATTAAATAAACGTGCAACTTTATTTTGTGCCGAGTTTATTGGACGATTTTAGAAGCAAAGTAAAGTAAATCCCAATATCAGATTTTGTCTTTGTCTTTATGAAATTTTCCGGAACCATTCTCTTTTTCAAGCCTTCTATAAATTGTGAACAGAGTACTTGAAAACGGCTAACTGAAATCAATATTCCCTTAACCGCCCACCAGGGATAGCCTGTCATGATCATATGTGGGAATGTTTCTTGTCCGTTTTATTTCTGGTACACATGTACCAGGAAGGAAAAAAAAGAAATAAGTAAAGAGAGGAATATAGTTCTTCAGTTAAATCTTTCTGCTCGGTGTGGGTGTGGTTTTTTTCTTTGAGCGTAAGCGTTATTTTCTGAGAAGTGTAATCTTTCATACATATCTGGTAGGTATGAGAAAAGGAAAAGAAAGGAAAGAAAGGAGAAACTAATGTTCATTAGATAAATCCAATTATCTGTTGTTGGTGGGGGTTGTTGTCTGATAGGAATCTATATCTAAAATTGAAATTCTGTGATTTGCATGTATATACACACAAATATATACATCGATATATATCTATCAATTTATATATATATATATATGTGTGTGTGTGTGTGTACACACATATATACCTTTCTGCTTACATATATATATATATTGTTTACGTGGTGCACAATTGTCTATATCTAGTTTAGTTTGGGAAGTACGTGCTATGTCTGAAGAAAAACAAAACACAAATACCAAACATTTGGTACTTGTGTTTTGTTTTTCTTCAGACAATCATCCTGAATAAGCCTAAAAAAGACGAAACGTTGATGAATGCATGAATAACTTTTTTTTCAATTTCCATTACGTCGGAACACTTTTCCCATTCTTTATCATTCATATATATATATATATATATATATATATATATATATATATATATATATATATATATAATAAACAATAACAAATATTTATATTTGTCGCTCCTCGTAAAAAAGTAGAGCACTGTAATGGTAGTACTAACACAGCATGACGTCACTTGCTTTATAATGCATAATTCCTTCCCTAACAGAAGTAGAATGCCTGGACGTCAAGCCGCTTTAAAAAGTGTTAAAATTATCATTGTTTATCAGCTGTTCAAAATTGGCCGAGCGGTTAGCGACGTTGGATTTGAGTTGAAAAATACTTAAATCCAGGATTTCGAATCGCATGATCGGTAGTGAATAGTCATATCTCTATGCTGATGAGTTCAGATTAAAAAAAGGACGAAACCTACATAGATACTAAACAATAACAAATATATATATATATATATATATATATTCTTAAAAATTATTTTTATCAGACTTTTGCAAATATGGTCGACTTTAATTACGTTTGTCCTCAATCACTCCTATACTGTAAACCAGTCTAAAAACAATAAACCAACTGGGACAATGCTAAAGATATACTCTCAATGTCCCCGTCCAAGTCTTTTTCACTCCTTCGTTTTCGCACTATTTTTCTCTTTGTCCTTTCTTGGCTTCTTCTTCATGCTCACTTACCTACCCCCTATATCCCTATTTTTCTATCTAATTCATTTATCAATATCTGTCTCTATTCATCGCCTCTTAGCGAAGGCTTTATTTGACACAAGGTCAGGTTAATGTGACGGACGTCATACACCCATCCCCAAAATTGTACGTTAGTATAGGACAAAAACTTTTTTAAATGTCTACAAGGAATTCTCTTCTTTGACAGAAGACAGAACAGATATTGTACTCATACTCCTGTCTTGCTGTCACTGAGTTAAATATACTTGTTATATTTCATGATCACTGCTGGATTAGTATTATTTGACTGGGATAGTGTCCAGGAGAGAAGGATAAAACTTATAAGTTATTTGAGCTATCTATAACTAAAAAAAATGATTTTCTATTATATAAATGAATGTCGTAATTCTGACAATATATGCGTCCGATTAAATGTCAGAAACTACATAAGATACAATTATAAACCTTTTATCATCGTGTGCAGTATGACCCCGACATAGGGTATGGTGAAAAGATACTGTAATATTCATGCACATTTGGGTTACAAGGGACCAAACTAGTGCATGGGCGAAAAAGTGCGTAGAGGTTACTTTTTCATTCATACTAGTAGTTGTTTTAAAAACAATGCTGAAACTAGGTCAAATGGTCAGTCAACTCTCTTTTACTTTCTTTCATTTTATTATGCTGAACCAGTTTCCAAAGAGAGAAGGGGGAGGACAATTGAGAGAAAGATAAATAAAGAGAGGGGAGAGAAAATAGAGACAGCTGGAGAGAGAGAGAAATAAATAGGGGAGTTGGAGGGGAAGGTAAAGAGAGGGTTGAAAGAGAGGGCGAAAGAGAAAGAAAAGAGGGTGGAGAGAGAGAGGGCGAAAGAGAGGGCGGAAGAGAGGAGGCTATTGGGAGAGAGCGAAATAAAGAGGAAGAAAAAGGAAGATAGGGGTCGGAGGGAAAGGTAAAGAGAGCAGAGGAGAGAGGAGAGAAAATAGAGACAGCTGGAGAGAGAGGCGATTGGGAGAGAGAGAAATAAAGAGGAAGAAAAAGGAAGATAGGGGTCGGAGGGAAAGGTAAAGAGAGCAGAGGAGAGAGGAGAGAAAATAGAGACAGCTGGAGAGAGAGGCGATTGGGAGAGAGAGAAATAAAGAGGAAGAAAAAGGAAGATAGGGGTCGGAGGGAAAGGTAAAGAGAGCAGAGGAGAGAGGAGAGAAAATAGAGACAGCTGGAGAGAGAGGCGATTGGGAGAGAGAGAAATAAAGAGGAAGAAAAAGGAAGATAGGGGTCGGAGGGAAAGGTAAAGAGAGCAGAGGAGAGAGGAGAGAAAATAGAGACAGCTGGAGAGAGAGGCGATTGGGAGAGAGAGAAATAAATAGGGGAGTTGGAGGGGAAGGTAAAGAGAGGATTGAAAGAGAGGGCGAAAGAGAAAGAAAAGAGGGTGGAGAGAGAGAGGGCGAAAGAGAGGGCGAAAGAGAAATGAAAGAGGGTGGAGAGAGAGAGAGGGCGAAAGAGAGGGCGAAAGAGAGGAGGCTATTGGGAGAGAGCGAAATAAAGAGGAAGAAAAAGGAAGATAGGGGTCGGAGGGGAAGGTAAAGAGAGCAGAGGAGAGAGGGGCAGCCGAGGGTATATATATATAGAGAGAGGTTTTAAAAGAAAAATGTTTCACACACGTTGTTTTAGCTGTTCTAATAAATAGGGCATGCTTCCGTGCAACGCCTGGTAGCCCTACTAGTCATAAATAATTTTTTTGTTGGGACGATAATGATATTTTGGTTAGTATTAACGATGACGTACTCTGCAGTCAATTCAGTTGTGTAACGCTTTTATGACAAAAACAACCTTTAGCGTTTCTTAACAAATAAAATTTTAGAATGTTCGATGGAATTCTTAATTATCGTAAAGTTTTGATTCTTTCTTGAATTTTAGTTAAAATCATCGTAAACTGGTGTTTTTTTATTTATATTTTTGCTTTGCGAAAACTCGTGTTTTCTTTTTTTTTCTTCTTTAGTGAAATTAGATCCGTTATTACTTTAAATATTGTTCCTATTTTATCCTTCAATTTTTAATTTATTATTTCATTTCCATGTTAACATTGTCTATTTGATAGATTTTTTTTTCCAATTTTCTTCTCGTTTCTTTTTTTTTCCTTTTCCCAAACTGTTTCATTCTATTCTATTTTTATTTTAGTATTTATTCATTATTTTAGTTTGCGTTTAACATTTTTTTAAATTTGTTTTCTTTTTTTTTAATTTTGAATATTTTCGTCTTTATTCCGATTTTTTACTCTCTTTTGTTGCAAAATTCAGAAACATTTGATAAAAAAGCCGCCATCTTTTTTTTTCATTGTTCCTATTTAGAACGAACTTTATTTATTTTTATTTTTATTATTATTATCTCCCCTTCTTCGCCGATTCTATCCGAATTTGTAACCAATTTTCTGTTTTCTTGTTCATTATTCTCTCGTCCTTGTTACCGCTCTTTTAATTTTTCATTTCAGCGTTCATTCTGTTTTGATTTCCTCATATGTATTTTTAATCATGTTTTCTTTTTAATTATTTATTCATCTTTTTTATTCATCTTTTTTTTTTTGTACTTTTATTTTTTAATTTAATCTTTTTCACCCGTCCCTCTTATATTTTTTTGTACTCATTTTGATTATAGTTTGAGCGTTTAAATTTTGCCTCTTCATTTTTTTCCTCTTGATTTTTTTTTTCGGGGGAAGGGGGTGAATTTCTCAGGGGGAGATATCTTTTCATGAATCTTTATTTATTTATTTATTTATTTATTCGTTTAAAAATCTTTATCGGATGAAATACTATAGAAGAAGATAAAAAGAAAAAAACAGTATTGGTTCTCAATCTTTATTTGCTTCCCCCCCTCTCGTTTTTTTTCTTTCGTTTTAACCTTTTTATTATTATTATTCATTCTTCATTCAACCAATCAAGCACTACAACCCCAAACACCCAAACTCCCACCTCCTCAACACCGACAGAGCAAAACTGTTCGAAATAACGCCGCCTCCCCTCTTCCCGCCTTCTTTCTTCTTCTGCAACACATTCTGCTCCGTTGAACATCTTCGTCGCTTCCACTCTTCCACCGAATTCTTCTTTTTTTGTCTCCTCCCCATTCCCCCTCACCCCCATCTCTCTCTCCCTCTCTCTCTCTCTCTCTCTCTCTCTCTCTTTCCTACTTTTCCACTCTGCTGCACTCTTCCGCTCTCCAGTCCGTACTGCTCTGGTCCAGTCTGCTGCATTCAGCGAAGCGGAGGAATTTTTGTCTTGCAATGTGATGTGTTTTCGGTTTGACAGACAGTGTGCAAACAGCCTCACTTTGCGTTTGAGTAGAACGCAGTTGATGTGTCAGCTTAACGCATTTACTGCTGCTGCTGCTGCTGCTGCTGCTGCTGCTGCTGCTGCTGCTGATGATGATGATGATGATGATGATGATGATGATGATGATGATGATGATGGTGGTGATGGTGGTGATGGTGATGATGATGATGATGATGATGATGATGATGATGATGATGATGATGATGATGATGATGATGATGATGATGATGATGATGATGATGATGATGATGATGATGATGATGATGATGATGATGATGATGATGATGATGATGATGATGATGATGATGATGATGATGATGATGATGATGATGATGATGTGCTGGATGAGCCTATCTGTTGTGTATTCGCGACTGGCAGCTGACTGTATTTTTAGAGTCATACAAACGAAGAACTCAAGGCTTTTCGATTTTTCTTAGTTTTTTTCCCTCTCCCCTCCTCGCCTCCTTTTCTGCATTTTTATGATTGTTGCGTTTTTTTGTTTTTGTTTTTGTTTTTTGTTTTGTTTTTTGTTTTGTTTTCAAGATACGTGTGTTACGTGTACACAGATACACTGGCACACACATGTTTCAACACGCTCATGCGCATCGCCCAATACTAACACGCAAATCATGTTTTGGCTAAAAAAAAGTGTGCGCTACCTACCAAAACCTACACACGTAGTTCAGAGCGCAAATGTTGTAAAAAAACACACTGGGCAGCTCGTTACCCGTTAGAACATAACACACACACACAACTTGCCCATTTTAGTTAGGAGCAAAGTGTAGTATCCGTCTATTCATCTTTTCTGTACTCGGTCAGTGAAGGAGAAATCATTTTGCAGTGGGGCAATTTTATTCTTGTCACAATTCAGAGTGCCCATTTTTTTGAAGAGCTGGATATACACCACATTAAAAGCCAACATTGTGTCTAACTCTGCCCTCGTGGGGAGACATGTAAATAGGGGCATACGCAAGACACAACAACCACATGCATACACATTTGTTGTAATTAGTGACTTTTTTTTATATTGTCTGTATTCCTAATTTACTTACGAACCCACGAGGACAAAGTCAGGAAGAAAATCGTTTTTTTTTTTAATTAGTATTAGGGGTGGGGGTTCAGCTCCGCAAAAGAGACACTCAAATTAGTCTTAGAAAAGGAAACTAAAGTAGAAATTTTGTTTTATTTTCATTAAACAAATATTTCCGGTAAATAATAAAAAAAAAACGTCTACAGACAATCAAACTTTTTTTTTCTTTTTTCTTGGAAATCGCTCCAGACACGGTATGCATCCACTTAGTGTAAGGAGCTAACAAGAACGAAATATGATTATCACAAAGACAGGAGATGCCTCAGATCTCAGTCTTGAAAAGACCAAGGAAGAAAACAGTCAGCAGGAAGAGAGTTCCACAAACTTGCAGTTCTTAAAAAGAAGCTACTGGAATAGGAAGCTTCGTTATAATGAGATAGCAAAACAACGAATTGATGAAGACCAATGGATCAAACGAGCTGGAACAAAGGAAGCAGGTACTAAAAGCAATACAATTATCGATTAATAACATTTCAGAGCGCAAGTTTTCTGTAATAATTA
>OY744550.1:46986236-46993736 GCA_963556195.1 Sepiola atlantica
TGGACCATTCATAGGCTGGACCAAAGAAGAACTCAGGCACCTTGACCAAAGGACAAGAAAACTAATGACTATGCACAATGCATTGCACCCAAAAGACAATACGGACAGACTCTACATGAAAAGAAATGAAGGAGGTAGAGGACTGGTAAGTATAGAAGACTGTGTGGAAGACACCAAAAAAAGAGCTGGAGAAATATGTAACCCAGAACACGGAAAGACTGATCACCACGGCAAGAGACACCAGCCCAACAAACAACTCCGGAAGCACTGAACCCAGAAACAAAAAGACAAGAAAGGAAAAGTGGGAAGAAAAACAACTACATGGACGCTTTATAAGACTCACAAGCGATGAAGCCAATGAAAACAGCTGGGCATGGCTAAGAAAAGGACACTTGAACAGAGAAACGGAATCTCTGCTGACGGCCGCACAGAACAATACGATTAGGACAAACTTTATTAAAGCAAAGATAGATAAAACCCAGGAAAACAGTAAATGTCGATTGTGTGGACAAAGAGACGAAACGATAAATCATATAATAAGTGAATGCAGCAAGCTAGCACAAAGGGAATACAAGAACAGACATGACAGCGTGGGGAAAGAAGTAAACCGGGAAATGTGCAAACAACTGAATTTCGAATATGCAAAAAAACGGTACAAACACAAACCAGAAACTGTACTAGCAAACGAAAAACACAAAGTCATATGGGATATGAATGTACAAACAGACAAACCCATAACAGCAAGGAGACCGGATATGATAATAATCAACAAGAAAGAAAAATCCTGCAAAATCATAGACTTTGCCGTTCCAGCAGACCACAGAGTGAAGATCAAGGAGACGGAAAAAAGAAGCAAATATACTGAACTTGCCAGAGAATTGAAAGGAATATGGAACATGAAGAAAGTCAGTATAACACCAATAATCATAGGAGCACTAGGAACAGTCCCCAAAAACATGGAGAAAAGACTAGGAGAAATAGGAATCAAAGGGATAACTGAGACCATACAAAGGACAGTAATGATCAAAACAGTTACAATCCTGAGAAATGTCCTCGAATGCGGAAACAAACCCACATAAGCAACCAATGGGAACAAACACATGGAAGCACAAGACAACAGAACCGGGGAAAATACAACCGCACGAGAGATGCGCAAGCATAGGCTGACGCCACGAAGATTATGGGCAGAGGGTCGAGGAGGGAAAGCGCAAACCAGACCTCCACTGGAAGAGCGCGGACAGCTCTGGGACCTTGGGGAGGCTTGTTCCCACTCGAGCCCCAGAGGGGACCAATGGCCTTTATTAGCGGGAAATCGGTGGTTAGTGGCTGTTGTGATACCGCAAGGTCATCAGCGGTGATGAACGAAAAGAGGTGGAGCATACTGGAAGTCTGAGGAGACTTGTTGTCACTCAGACTCCAGGGAATACCACAGGTTGTTGACAGTGGGCGATCACTGACGATGACCAGTGTGATAACTCCTAGTGAGTAAATAATGATAATGATAATAATAATAATAATAATAATAATAATAATAATAATAATAATAATAATAATAATAATAATCCGAAGAAGAAGGAGAAGAAGAAGAAGAAGAAGAAGAAGAAGAAAAAGAAGAATTATGATGATAATAATAATAATAATAATAATAATAATAATAATGATATTAATAATAATAATAATAATAATAATAATAATAATAATAATAATAATAATAATAATAATAATAATAATAATAATAAGCAGAAGAAGAAGAAGAGGAAGAAAAAAAGAATTATAATAATAATAATGATAATAGTAATAATGATAATAATAATAATAATAATAATGATAATAATAATTATAATAATAACAATAATGATATCAATAAGAAGAAGAAGAAAAAGAAGAAGAAGAAGAAGAAGAAAAGGAAGAATTATGATAATAATAATAATAATAATAATAATAATAATAATAATAATAATAATAATAATAATAATAATAATAATAATAATAATAATAATAAAGGAGGATGAGAAGACCGAGGATGGGCATCACTTACCATACCTCGACTGGAAGAGTGTGGTGAGTGCTGGGACTTGGGGAAGCTTATTGCCACCCAAACCCCAAAGAAAACCAATGGTCCCTACCAGCGAGAAATCAATGGTAACGGCTGTTGCGATACCGCAAGGTTATTTGCGGTGGTTATCGAAAAGAGGTGGACACTTGCACAGATAAACGAAATTTTTAGTCACGGCTGTAAAGGACAATGCGATTAGGACAAACTACATCAAAGCTAAAATAGATAAAACCCAACAGTAAATGCAGACTGTGTAAACAAAGAGACGAAACAGTAAATAACATAGTAAGTGAATGCAGCAAAGTATCCCAAAAAGAATACAAGAACAGACATGACTATGTGGGGAAAGCAGTTCACTTGGAACTGTGAAAACGATTGCATTTCGAACACTCGGACAAGTGGTACAAACATAAACCAGAGAAAGTACTGGAAACAAAACCTTATGGGATATGGAGGTACAAATATATAAACTTATACAAGCAAGGACACCGGATGTCATGATAATCGACAAGAAGGAAAATCCTGCTAAATTGTAGATTTTGCTATTCCAGCAGACCACAGAGTGAAGATCAAGGAGACGGGAAAATGAAGCAAAAGCACGGTACTTGTCAGAGAACTAAAAGGGATATTGAGCATGAAAAAGTCAATATAATACCAATAATCGTAGTCAGTCCACCAAAGAAATTGGAATCAAAATAATCACTGAGACCATACAAAGGACGGCAATGGTCAAAACAGCTGAAATCTTCGAATGCGGAAACCAACCGGCATAAGCTACAAATGTTAACCAGTCACATGGAAGTTACAACAGGAAGAAAACAACACCACAGAAAGAAAACCACATCTCGAACCAAGGAACAGAAACTGCAAGAAACATCATAAACGGCCCCCACCACCACCACCATACAAAATAGTCGGAGAGGGTCAAGGAGAATGGGAGGACCGAGGAGGGATAGAACTAATCAGATCTCCACAGGAAGAGTGGGGAGACTGCTAGGACCTTTGAGAAGCTTATTGCCACCTAAACCCCAGAGAAAACGAATGGGCGTTGCCAGCGAGAAATCAATGGTAGGCGGCTGTTGCGATACTGTAAGATCATTTGCAGTAGTTATCGAAAAGAGTTGGAGAGTACTGGAACTCTGGGGAGGTCTGTTGTCATTCAGACTCCAGGGAAAACCACTTGGTGTTGTCGATTGAGCAATCACTGACGATGACTTGTGTGATAACTGCCGTAAAGTGCCCAGAAGAGTTTAGTTGTTTGGTTTTACGGCATATCAACCCTTTTCGTGTTATTTAATGTCGAGTCCGGTCATTTTGGTAAAAGTTGTTATGCTTCAACTTCTTTATACCTTCAAATATTTATTCATAGTGTTTGTTTTTTTGTTTTTTTTGTTTAACGGCATATCAACCCTTTTCGTGTTATTTAATGTCGAATCCAGTCATTTTTGGTAAAAGTTGTTATGCTTCAAGTTCTTTATATTTTCAAATATTTATTTATGGTGTTTGGTTTGGTAGTTTTATTTTACAGCATATCACCACTTTTCTGGGTTATTTAATGCCGAATCAGCTCATTTTTGGCAAAAGTTTTTATGTTTCAAGTGCTTTATATCTTTTTATATATTTATGGTGTTTGAGGTTAGTTGTTTTGTAGTTGAAAACTGTTTTTGTTTTTAGCTTTGGAGAGAGAGAGAAAGGAAAAACAATAACATCAATGTTTGGTGCATTACTAAGTGTTCACAAGAAACAAAAATATTGTCATATCTATCGCTTGTTATACTAAGGAATCTTTTTTGTATATATTTTAATCAAACAAAATACATGTTAATATATTCTTTGTTGTGATTGAAAATATCAATTTTAATTCATCTAATCAGCCTTCATTTGTAATTTACGCACCAAGTAACCCATCGTTTCTGCCTATCACTTTCACCCTCTCCCATTCTATGTTGTTTAACCCCACACTCTTATTTTATACAGTCCCCTCTCTCTCCCTTCACCCCATCTCTCTCTCTCTCTCTCTCTATCTATGTCTCTCCTTCATCTCTCTCTCTCCCTTTATCCATATATCTATCTATCGCTCTTTTTATTAATACTCAAAGTTTATAACATTACCTATAAAACAGAAGTTTGCAATGGTGCATTATAGACGAAAGGGAATATCACCACAGTATATGTGCTATTTAACCCTATAGCTGGAGAGGTAAAAAAGAAGAATAGAGAGAGAGGGGGGCGACAGAGATTTCGAACAAAAAGCCTACTTTTGGATTTAGAAAGAATAATTAGCTTTGCAAACACTTTTCTGAATTTAAATAATCTAACCGGAACTCAAGTGGTGACCCAATTCTCACTCACTCTCTCTCTATATATATATCTCTCTCTATCTCTCTATCTCTCTCTCTCTCTCTCTCTCTCTCTCTCTCTCTCTCTATATATATATATATATATATATATATATATATATATATATAATGTTATAAAGAGATATAATCTTTTAAGTTAATTAAATAGTCGTTTAAAAAGACATTAAATGGGCACGGCGTGGGGGGAGGGGGTTCAAGAGAAAAAAATCACCCATAGCCATACATTTGATCTGATCTTCCAATATCTTCATCTCATCTTCCAATTTCTTCATCTGTCGTCAAACACCACAACCAAACTTTATCTCTGTACTTTCAACATCCCGGAATTACTCTTCGTCTCACCGGCAAGCAAACATAGTTGTTTTAATATGTGTACAACTGTGTTTATTTTTGTTTTTAAAAATTATTTTATGTGTGTTTTTTCTAATGCAATGGTATTATCATTTCCTACGCGCGTTTCGCAGCAGAAATTAAGGAGAATATGTAACCTTTTCCCCCACTCTGTTGCTCATCAGGGAATCTTTCATTTCTTATCAACAGGAAAATAGGATAGAAAAAGTTTTAAAAAATGAAACCTCGACAAAAGTTACGGCAAGTCAGAATACATATAATAAATGCATGAAAAGAACTGACATGAGAAGTTGTGACAAAATTCAGCGACCCCCCCCCCCCCCGCTCCCACCCATTCTAAAAGAGGAAAATCTAATTCCAAAACTTTTACACGATACGTTAAGCTGTCATCTACGGTCGAAACTCGACTGAGCCAGCCCCCAGTCTACTAAAGAGCAAAAAGTCTCGATAGGAGAAACCTCCGCAAATAAACCCGAAAAAAAAAACGACTGCCAAATTATAATCTCTGAAAATCAGAGAAACCTATATACAAAACACAGCTAAATACAAAGCTACTATTGTTCTAAAAACAGTTCAGCACAAAACGTAATTTCGCAGAAATGCACATATAAAATCTAAAATATGAGAATTAGACTTTATATTTATTTATATTATTTGATTAAAACAAAATTGCAAATTATAGACATTTCGATTTGATTCCTAAATATTTCAATAAATAGATTTATTATTTGAATTCTTGGAAAATAAAAATTCAGTTACTCAAAATAAAAATAGCATTGCATAATAAAACACCCCAAGGGAAATTATATATATATATATATATATATATATATATATATATATATATACATATAAATGTAAATATATATATATGTATATATAAATATATGAATGTGAATAATTCTTTTCTACACTGACGATTCCCGTAATGATGAAACGTATACGTATGTAGATAATACACAAATATATATATATATATATATATATATATATATATATATATATATATATATATATATATATATATATATATATATATATATACATTATATATATATATATATAATGAATTATTTTTAAAATCTAATTCGATGCTAAAAATTTTTTTCAATAACTAATACAAATATAAATCAAATATTTCGGCGAACACAGGCCGTCATCGATTAACTATAGACATTCTTTTGTTTTGTTGTTTGTTTTATTTTTCTTCATTTTCGAGCTATAACAAGGAACGCCGGAGATAACCTATTTCTCCTGCTGTTAGATGGAGATTGTTGCCAATGTATTGATTTGTATAGGGAAAACGCTGGTCACGTGTGTATAGGCAATATCTATGATTCATTAGTGAATACCCATGTTGGCCGTAGTATTTGATTCATATTGTTTTCATTTATTGATTTAAAAAAAATCTTCTAGCATATAATTTGGTTTTAAAAATAGTTACTTATATTTTTCATTGAGTCTGCTCTCGGCCTGCCAAGCACGCCGGACATTCGAAGAAAACTATTGACTGTGATACGATTATATATAAGGAATCAGGATTTCTTTATATTGAACTAAACAATGTCCAAGTGATGAATAAGGGATTTATTAATTATTTATTGAATTATTAATCTTATAGTTTACTTTTTCACCGAATGGATCAGTGTAATATATTTGTTTCTTATTTTTGTAATTTGTGATTGAATTAATAAAATAAAATATGTTTCATTCTACGGTGCTTTCCGATGTAGAACTAATAGATCCATCATATATATATATATATATATATATATATATATATATATATATATATATATATGAGAGAGAGAGAGAGAGAGAGAGAGAGAGAGAGAGAGAGATATGCTACCGAATGATATAAAGATGACGACAAAATCCTTTTAATATTTGATATTTTACAGATATGCAATAACCATGAGAAAAAAAAGATGTTTTCATATCGGATATGTCATTATAAATAAGTACTTGACAGGGGATAGAAAAAAAGGGAGAATAAACAAAAAAAAATTATGAGCGACAAAGAGAGAAAAATGCAGTGAAATCAGAGTGAAATTGATCCCGTTTAATAGGTCATCAGAAATAAAGTACGTCCTGTTTTCACAGTCCCCTTTCCCCCCATCTGCGCCTCTCTTTGATTCTCTGTTCTTCTATTTTTGATTTCTTTTCTTTTTTTGCTATCGATTATCCTTCCTATTCCTTTGTTATTGTATATCTATTTTTTTTTCACTCTTCTTGCGTATCTGATGAAGCTATTACTTTATACCGAAACGTCGTATGAACTGAATAAAGTCTTTCAAACATGAAAAAAGATTTGAATGCGTGCATTTTCCGAACTCGATGATCGGCGGTATAACCTTATCAAGCTACACCGATGAGTCTTATTAAGATGACACATATATTTATGTGGGAAATGAAAAAGGAAAAACCAAAAGATGTTCTTGTATGTATTCATCAATGTTTCGTCTTTATTTGTAAGACTTCCTCAGGATGATAATTTTATGAAAAATGTCATGCAAGTACATGAAAATATTGGGTTGACATAATGGGTTAATGAGAAGAAGTAGTAGCCACTGCTGGGAGCGCAGGACCAAGGTCCGGGCTGAGAGAAGTCGATGGCAGGGAATGAAATGAATGTGGATAGCTGTGAGTGAAAAAGTGGAGGGGTGGGAGTGAATGAAATTAATGTGGATGGCTGTGAGTGAAAAAGTGGAGGGATGGGAGTGAATGAAATTA
>OY744550.1:46996236-47018736 GCA_963556195.1 Sepiola atlantica
GAAGTATCAACCTAGACTTCGCAAGCAAGCGCCATAACTATACGGCTAGGAGACCACCCATGACGTCATCCATTTTCAAGTTATAATATATATTTAGTAGAAGCTGTGTATACAAATCTGCTTCGGCATCGATTCACATCAATTAGTAACACACGGAACGCAGAAATGTCCTTTTTATGTGACCTTTAACCAGACATGACAAACAAAAAAATAAAACATAGCCAGAATATATTTTGTTGCCCTGATATCGCCACCAAGATCGGTTTAAAAGAGCAACTGCGCTACGTCTATGAAAAATTACTAAACAAACAATCATTCCTATCAATCATTCCGTACTGGAGGCGGCTGACAGGTGAAGGAGTGCAACAAGCCCAAAAGGTTAGACCAAAGTGACGACTATCAGGGTTCCCCTGACGTGCCATTCTGTCAGTAGGTGCCGTACGATGAAGAGTGGATAAGAGGTGCATTTTTTTTTATTTATTTACAACCAATATTTTCCTTGTTTTGTTCTAGCGAGGATAACCAGTTCTGCAGTGGCCTCTGCGACTACTAGTTTCCCAACACAGCGCACGCCAGCCTTAGGGACAGGAATAATGGAATTTTTTTTTAATTATAAATTTATAAAACAAGAGAAAAATCTTTTTTATTCAACACCCCATTACAACTGCAAACTCAATGATCCCTGAAGCCAAGACAACAAATTATCCAACCCTGCAGAGAATCAATGATTAATGCTAACAGATGCTTACCCCCCTTGTTTTGATAAACCGATTCCAAAATTAGACAGTCCTTGAGATCTGAATCACAACGTTGGTCCAGGTCTATAGACAAGGAACTGATCCGAACTAATGTGACTTTTGTGGTCCTTGAATAACGTCAAGATTCGGATTGATCCACGATGCTGCATCGAACGGAGATCCCACGCAGAGGTGTCCACCAGACCACAATAATACCACATTTGCGTGTTTTCAGAAACTGTTGCTTTGTTTCGTTTTATTTCCATAGTTGCTCTATCCAGGATATTGACTAACTTATTTCTACTTATCAGATATGATACTGTATTATTACTATTATAGCTCCATGGCAACACATGTTCTCTGTCTAGTATACAACATCATAACAAGAGACAGAGATGTTCACTATTCTGGGCAACGCTGCGTTCAAACACATCTGCTCTATCTATGATATTGAACACTTTTTTATTACTGTATACTACTTACCAAATGTAATTTTTATATTTAATCCTGCTCGATATTTTCACTTACTATAGTCATCCATAGAGAAGGTCGTGGAAATTTCACTATCACACTTATATCTATTACCACTGTCACTTACGTACACCGGGGAAACCTTTATTATCATGTCAGTAAAAAAAGTCGAGAAAAACGAGTGATGGAACAAGCGCCAGAAATTATTACGGAAATAATCCGGTGAAAGTGAAGGTATGCCAATAGCCCTTTTTTTCTTTTTCTGTGTACAATTTCCTATTATGCCGCTAGAGAATTCCGGGTAGTTTAGAATTTTTTAGAAAAATGTGGGATGGTCAGAAAGTGGGTGATCAGTCTACATTAAATTTACGTAGGAAAATGATCACCCTTGCTATAATCTTAAATATTTGAAAAAGTTTCCAAAATAAAGTAATTTTCTAGCGTCATAATAGGTATTTTTATACAGAAATTTTGTTTTCTAAATTGTGATAGTCAAAAAGTGGGTTATCTGTTTACGTTAGATTTATATAGGAAACTGATCATCCCTCCTAAAATTTTGAAATAAAATTTAAAAAAAAAACGGAATTCTATAGCGACATAATAGGTAATTGTATACAGAATTTTTTTTTAATTGTGATGGTTAAAAAGTTGGTGATCAGTTTACGTTAAATTAATATTGGAAATAAATCCTTACTCCTAAAATATAAAATATTTGTAAAAAGTTTCCAAAACACACGTAATTCCGTAGCGACCTGAATAATAATTGTACACCGAAAAAAGAAAAACTTTGGTCCGTAAAAAGTTGAGGAAAAAAGTGTAATGGATTATTTCGAACAAGTGGCTGATGTTTGCCTTGACAAAAAGCCACGACGGGGATTCTTCCGATGTAACCGAGAATACGAGAAATATATATATATATATATATATATATATATATATATATATATATATCCAAGGATACATGCTTCCTCGTCTTTAAAATTCACCAGTGTACCTAAGCGGAGCAATAGTCGAAACCCGGGACACATAGATTTTCGTCCGGTGCTTTACCAAATGTGATAATAAATCTGCCACTTATAGTTGCAGAAATTGTATCGTAATTAAATGGGACTATTCACTTATTTACAATTTTACTATATTGATAACCGAAAGAACTCAATTATTTAAGGAAGACTATTGCTTTAACGCTAAGTAGAATCCATCATTTCATAACAAGAGTGGGCCATCTATAGAGAAGCGTGTATATATATATATATATATATATATATATATATATATATATATATATATATTTTAAATATTTAATATTTATAAAAAATATTATTGTTTATCAGACCCCTCCCACAGAGGCTGGGCACTTTTCGTGGAGCTTCAATAACAAGTAGTACAAATAGCTATATGCAATGATCCGACTCGTTGATCACTCTTAATTACTTGGTGGATAGTAGTAATTCTACTATTTACAGTTGAAATTCCCCTTTATTTACTAATTAGTTTCCAGTGGCCTTCGGGTAAGATCTTCGACTACGAATCAGTGGCGATTTGTGTTCGGAGTTCGCGCCCGGTGACCGGTGAGAACTAGTTCCTAGACTGAAGATTGCGTTAGCATGAAACATCGATGTCTCTAGGTATATTTTAAATATTTAATATTTATAAAAAATATTATTGTATATATATATATATATATATATATATATATATATATATTTGTATATATATATATGTGTGTATGTGTATGTGTGTGAGTCTGCGTGTGTAAGTGCATATGTGTGCGCGCATATGTCTGTGTTTATTATTTATACGTTTGATGTTTCAGCAATGCAATTAAAGATGAGGAATGAACTTAGAATTGCTTGATTGTATCTTCAAATTTTTCAGAACTTTCCATACCGAATATATTTTTTTGCTAACGAACATTTTTACTATTGACTCGTAAGGTCGAATGATCCAATCAAACGTATCGACATTTCTTCGACGCTCTCATCAGAATGGAAAACTCCGTCTGCAATGCCAATAATTTCAAAATTCTTCTGGGGAAAGCTACTCACCACCCTTTCACCTCAAAAATATAGAAATATCGAAAAGAAAAAATGTTGAAAGTTTTCCAATATTTAGTGATCAGGAAATCAAAGTTAAACATCTCATTTGACGTTAACATTCAATTTTTTTGCATATATATATATATATATATATATATATATATATATATATATATATATATATATATATATATATATATATATATAGTAATCTATGAATACGTGTTTCTGCCTCACAGCTGTCAGCAGCATGGCTATCTTAGACAAGGATCGAACCTTCGATGTGAATGTCAATAGTCTAGTGTTTTACCCCTGGACTATGCCGCCTTGTCTCGAAATATGTACGGTTTCTATCACCTAAATATTTAATGTATTTTTATGAAATTGTTTTCGTAGGTGGTTGCAGCGTTTGTCACTTTGCTTTGCATTATTATTATAGTTGTCCACTTCCTAAGGGATCAAAATTAATGCTAAAAGATTGCATTATTCGTCGCCTTTAACTTTATTGGACGTATTTTTCGTTAATTTATAAATTGTTTTTGGAATTTTTTAGATGAGGGTTGATAATTCGTAGAATTTGGTATATTCGGACTACTGTTCTCATCTTGCGTGTTTTTCTCACACCGTTTCGGCCGATGTAACCTCCGACTTTCTTCAGGTGTACTTTGTCGAACTCGGGAATCTTTCTGTCAAACTCGGGAATCTGGACGGAATTTCGAACGGAACCCTTTATTAAATACACGGGGTTAGCGTGCTCTTGTTCCATCTGCCATGACTGGAAAGAAGTCTTCAGTAATTCGAAATTCTTCGTATCGCCCGAACTGAGGATTGAACCTTCAACCTTCAAATGACTGTCACTTAGAACTGAATATACTTAGCACTATATCCATTGCGCCACGGATCCTTGCGAAATTCTGTCCGGATTCCCGAGTTCGACAGAAAGATTCCCGAGTTCGACAAAGTACACCTGAACATCGACCGAAATGTTGTGATGAAAACCCCCAAGATGAGAACAGTAGTCCAAATATACCAAATTCTACACATAAATTGTTATTATTTTTTTACGTAGATAAATGTAATTCATGGACACTATATATATATATATATATATATATATATATATATATATATATATATATAATTGATTTAAATACTGTATATTACATATTTCAGCAATGTACCGCGGTTTCATCCAAAAGGGTAGATTTAGACATCTTTAGTAAATCTCTGTCGCCAGTGGAATCATCGGCAAGCTGAAACGATTGTAGTCACGGCCCGATAGGGAATGGCGTGACTACAATCGTTTCAGCTTGCCGATGATTCCACTGGGCACAGAGATTTACTAAAGATGTCTAAATCTGCCCTTTTGGATGAAACCGCGGTACATTGCTGAAATATGTAATATACAGTATTTAAATAAATTATATTAGCTCTCTTATATGATCGAGCACTTTATTTGATTTCTTTTCATATACAACCTGACACTATATATATATATATATATATAGTGAGTTCTTGTAAGGAATGTATATTTTCAATTTTATACTACTTCCAGTATCAGAAAATTTCCAATTACAAGCTCAATGAAGTTATGTTACAAAGTTCAGAGCATATATATGATTCAATTCAAAGACCATGCAAAGAGCAATCCAAAATGATAATTTTCATTCTTTATTTGCGCACTTCGGTGAACATTTACCATTTCCATTTTCATCTTACATACAAAAAAACACATAAATATTCCATATTAATTTATTTTCATTCCTACACGTGTTTCTTGGCAGATGGGAACAAATTATAGTTCGGTAATCCGTCCGTCAATCTTCAGGGAATGACGGAAATATATAGTAAAGTTGTAAAATCAACTTATGATATCCAAAATAATTTCATATATATATATATATATATATATATATATATATATATATATATATATATATATATATATATATATATATATATATATATATATATATAATATTTTATAAATAAATATTAATTATTTGTTACCTAAGACATCGATTTTCATGCTTACGCAATCTTCAGTGCAGGAAGTTAATTCCCGACAGTCTGCGGGTGCGAATTCCGATCACAAATCGCCATTGATTCGCAGTCAAGAGCGTTACCCGTTGGCCATCACAAATTAGCTTGGAAGGTAGGAGGAATTTAACTTTAAATGCCAAGGCGGCGGGTATTTACAGCAAGCAGGGAAGAGTGATCAACAACAACAAACCGTGTTGGATCTCGCAATGAAGCTAGTATATATATATATATATATATATATATATATATATATATATATATATATATATATATATATATATATATATAATATATATATGACATATGTATATATATATAATATATACATATATAACATATATATAAATATATAATAGCTATAAAGATTTTTATTTATATAAACATTGTTTGGCTACACATTTGCAAAAGATGCTTCGTTCACAGCTATAAGAAACCTGACATTATCAAGCCGAAACATCTTTTCATTACGCTTTTATTTTGTGGAATGAGTTAAACCTACTTTTAAAGAAACACCTGCTTAATTCAAATTATTTGAAAATCTAACTAACTCTTAAGTTATTTCGTCGATTTATTTATTAATTTAGACTATACATCCGGTTTGTGCGGGCCAACACACACACACACATACACACACATATACCCACACACATATACACACACGATATGGAATATGCTAAATGAAGATAACCACTTTGGAAAAAAACCAAAATAAAGTTCAGTGACGAAAAACGAGTAAGTTGGAGTCTCGTGTTAGGAGAGTAGAAACTGACTGGTGGGTTTACTTTCGGCAGCTTCGTAACTTTCGCGTCTCTTATTTTCTCCTTTAGTCATCACATTCTATGAGCGATGTTTCTGACAAAGGGGCAAGAATTGCTTTTTTCTTGATCGGAACCCATCCCTCTAACTCTAATTGTTGGCTAGTTTTTTTTACCTTGAAGTATTATTATTTAAAACTTTTTACATCAAATGGTTCCATTTCCTGATCTGGAGCGATTTCCATTTTAAAAAAATCTAAAAGGAGAAACAAAATCGTTTAGTCATGGCTGGATTTAGGGTTAGGGTTTCTTATCTTTTAAAATTTTGTTTTCCTCACGTAGCGAACTCTAAAATGATTCAGTCATCAAAAGTTGGCTGATGATTGTATCGCCTAAATACCAGTCGAGAATACGTTCCAGACAATCAGTTCGACAAAGACTGGCCATTTCGGTGGCCTTTATCTATCGGACTGAAGTATTACGGCTTGGGTAGCCCGAAAAGGCCCACTCTACCATACATTGCCTTCCCTATTTGGGAAGGAGTTGGTTTATTGTCAATTGCCTGAGGCGCTTGCTACCGAGAATGCCGACGGGGCGGCGCAGGTTATTTTTAAAGGCAAGTATGGATCATTCCGCTGAGGCTCTGGCATTCCCCCCTCTCCCCCCAACCCAACCCAACTTCCGGCTTTGTGCTACACCTTCCTGTCGAGAGAAATAAGTAAATAAAGCAAAGTAGTGGTAATGTCAACAGTTTCATATTGGTTCTCATTAGCAACTAGTCGACTACCAAGTAGGACTTTCTTCTTCATCTACTCATTAGCCTTTTGGCTAAGATCAAAGTGTAGTATCTGTTCCGATGGATACTGCACACCATACTGGTGTTGTCTTGGCCTTCGGGTCTTGATTTACGCCGGTCAATGGGTCTGTCCTGTGCAGTTCTGGGAGGTTCACCTTCCCAGGCTTTGCCTCCCCTCTTTGGGGAGGAGTAAGTTTATTGCTTACTGCCTGAGGCGCCCTACCGGGGAATGCCGACGGGGCTGCCCAGGCAATTTTTAAACCCCACTTTCCCGACCCGACCTTGGGTCACATCTTACTTGTGGGAGTAAGATAAAGACTGGCGTCTTCCCATCTCATGGTCGGTTTTCCTCCCGGTCTGTGCCGTCATTCCACCATATTGTCCTCGACACACACAATATTGCACAATAAAATACTTCCAGAAGAGTTAATAGTTAACTTGGATAACTTAAAAAAAAAAAAACATTAATAAAAAAATTCCTTTATAATTATATAAAAATTAGTCATTATATAAGATATCGAATTTAGAATTTAATTGGAGAGAGAATTATTTAAAAGTATAGAGATACGAAACTACATGATATATTGAACTCATTGTATACACACACAAACACACACACATATATATACATATATATATATATATGTGCGTGTGTATATATATATGGAGAGAGAGAGAGTAAGATAATACTTTAAAGATATAAATAATATATTTAACCAGTAGACTATCAAAATAAAAACAAAGCTCAATATAGTGTATAGAGCAATAGTATTAATTGAATGACATAATAAAATGAGGAATTAATCAGATTTTATTCAAGATTTTATTATTTTATTTATATATATAAATATATATATATATAAAATTAATAAGATTTTATTAAAGATTTTATTGTTTTATATATATATATATATATATAAAATTAATAAGATTTTATTAAAGATTTTATTGTTTTATATATATATATATATATATATATATATATATATATATATATATATATTTATATATATATATGGAGAGAGAGAGAATAAGATGATAATTTAACCAGAAGACTATCAGAATAAAAACAAAGCTCAATATAATGTATAGAGCAATAGTATTAATTGAATGACATAATAAAATGAGGAATTAATCAGATTTTATTAAAGTTATAAAAACAAGGAGTGATACTGCGTCCTTAACTCATGAGTTTTCAAAGAAAATCTTCTCAGAAGACCATTACCGCAATGACATTACTGCAGGTAATAAAATGTAAGCTTTGAAAATATATGAAAATATATTTTAAAATATATCGGCCAAAAACGCACTTTTTTGTTAAACTTATACAGTTCATCCAAGTCATCAAGTTTAAAACAATTTACAGAAAAATGCCAAAGAAGTCGATTAAAAAACAATCCAGGTGGTAATTGGTAGTCAAAAATGAAAATGAAAAAGTTATCCAGGCGGGAAATTTGTTTGCTATCGATGCAATATATTACAGTGAAGAGTCTATTCAGGGTGTATGCAAATTAATAATAAAACCATGGAAAAAGCAAAATCACACAAAAGGTCTTAAGTCCTCTGAACTTTTTGTGTGCTTTTACTATATACAAACGCACACACTCGCACATATATATATATATATATATATATATATATATATATATATATATATATATATACAAAAGCACACACACATATAGATATATATATACAAACGCACACACATACACACATACACATATCCACATATATATACAAACGTACACACGTACACATATACATATATATACAAACGCACACACACATATACACATATATATTATATACAAACGCACACACATATACATATATATATATAAATTTTATTATGTCATTCAATTAAATTATATATATATATATATATATATATATATATATATATATATATATATAATTTATAGAAGACTATTACAAATGCGAAAATATGTCGGTTAGATATAAGGAGAACTGAAAACAAGAGAAGGATAAAAGTGAAAATATGTTTTTCTATTTTGTTTTAACGTATTTATTTATTTAGTATATTTTACTTCAACTGTCACTTCGATCACTGAAGATGTAATGTATATCACAATATTTCGGGTAAAGATTCCCCTACTAAGGTATTACTATTCCGTTCAACGCAAATTCTGTAGCATACAAGAATGGTGTTGGCAAATTTATAGTCAGTTGGTCTAATTTGCAACCACCATTCTTGTATGCTCTGCACTATGAATTTCATTATTGTTTATATAATTCGATTTTTATAAAATAAAAGTGCGTTTAGTGCTTTACGTTACTGCATTTATATTTTTCAATAAATAATCGACTAATACTTAATAGAATAAATAAAATGTGTAAGTTACGTAGAGGCAAGAAACAGACAGACACATACACAGACACACGATAATATGTCACACAATTTTATAGATATAGAGATTATGTAAAACGTGTAAGTACAATTTTATACCTCATTGCAATACAGCTTCCTATTCCAGTATCTTCTTTCAAAGAACCGCAGGCTTGTGGAACTGATCTATTCCCAGCTTCCTTTCTTCCAGCTCGTTTGACTTGTTGATCTAGTGGTCCTCACCAATTCGCTGTTTTGATACCGCATTGTAATACAGCTTCTTTTCCAGTAGCTTTATTTTCAATAATCGCTAAGCCGAATTAATATCTCACTGCCTGTCACGTAGACCAACACAAAATAGTTCGCTCACGCAACTGCTATTCTATCATATTTGGTCTGGTGAATCTGTCCCATTTGAGGGTTCTTGATAAGATGTAGAAACGTGTCTGTAATTTGATAGGCCCCACCCTTCTTCTGCCATAGACGTAATGTCTGTTCTATGAATACTATTATGGCATGTGTTCTTTACAATTATGTAATCTATTCCCCGCTTCTTTTGTTCCAGCTCGTTTGACTCGTTGGTCTAGTGGTCTACATCAATTTGTTGTTTTGATACCTCATTGCAATACAGCTTCCTATTCCAGTATCTTCTTTCCAAGAACCGGAGGCTTGTGCAACGGTCTTCTTGCTGACTGTTTTCCTCCTACCTATAATCTTGGTCTTTTCAAGACTAAGGTCAACAGGCATCTTCTGTCTTTGCGATAATCATATTTGTTCTTGTTAGCTCCTTACATAAAATAGATTCATGCCTTGTCTGGAGCGATTTACATAAAAAAATAGAAAAGGAGGAAACCGAAAAAAAAAAAAAACACTATAAATGAGTTGGTGTGAGGAATGTCAGTTAAATTTCTCCAAAGAGATCTAATGGCTTAATAAAGTTTTTCGGTCGGCATGAAGTCAGTTTACCAAGTGAGACAGAGACAGATCCCAGAAGGTTGAGGTGATTTATTGAATCAGCTCTGCATGTAAAACCTTAACAGACACTATTTTATAACTGTTGGCACAGCGTGTCTGTTCAACAGAATGCTGGTCAACAGCAAACTCACAAATCGTCGCCGTGTACTTATCAATTTTATTGTCTGTAACATATGTATTTTTGCCGAGATGGTGGACGAAAATGCTCAAAGACAGACTTTTATGCTTATAATAAGAATAAGAATATACGCACACACAAACACACACACACACACACACATATATATATATATATATATATATATATATATATATATTTATATATATGATTATTTTTATTTGAAAAGACATGTACAAAATCTGCAACACTGGCATGTCGATGTTATCGATCAACAGCTGTTATAAACTAAGAATATTTCCCAATATCATCTAAGGTTAAGATCGAATTTGAACTCTGCCTTATAAGATCTTAGTTTATAACAGCTGTTGATCGATAACATCGACATACCACTGTCGCAGATTTTGTACATATCTGTGCAAATAAAAATAATCATATATAAAAGCTCTACTTGATATTGAGCACTTTTTATAAGCTCAGTTGAAATTCTTTAAATTACTATCCCGTGGAAGTTTACCTTGCCTGAATTATATATATATATATATATATATATATATATATATATATATATATATATATATATATATATATATATATATATATATATATATATATATATATATATATAAGCCTTTTAACGATGTAAAAGTCTTAAAAGTAGAGCACTATTTGAGATTAAAAAGTTTACTATCATCTGCGATAAGCTAATTCCGCTCGAGCATTTAATACTGTAGACCCTGACCTCTGGATAAGTCTATCTTAATTTCAATTACTGTTTGTGTCGATTTCTCGCGGCCGCATGGTTTTAAGCTTTTGTTTCGTGATTTTAGCATAAATCTATGAACTGTGTTCGTGCTCATGTGACCGCTTGCAACCGCCACTGAAGAGAGCCCGAAACGACGTCGTCTGTAGGTGAAAAACACTTTAATATTCATAAAAAAATATTTATAGTATATTTATATATACATATATTTATTTATTTATTTATAAATAATGATATTTTTTATTTATTTATAAATAATTATATATATATAATTATTTATAAATAAATATAAATATAATTATTTATAAATATATATATATAAATAATTATTTATAAATAAATATAAGTATAATTATTTATAAATATATATATATATATATATATATATATATATATATATATATGTATATATATATATATATATATATATATATATATATAATATATATATATATATATATATATATATATATAATTATTTATAAATAGATAGTATTTTCAAACTAAACCTATATGCACATGTGTTTGTTGCCTAAGCTGCAATTTTCAGTACGGGCGGAGACAATGTTTGACTTAGTGGCGTACCAATGCTCCAACACGCATTGTCTATAAACAGAAAGTAAATTAATATCTATTTTACACGGGTAGATGATTGCGTCAAGAGTAAGATACTTTCTGGAGCGGTAGAATTATCTAAAAGCTATATTATAAAAGTGGTTTAATCCACCACGACTCACCGGCCCCATCCACTCTTATATTATAAGCAATAATTAATGCAGATGGAAAAAGAAAAGGTAGACCGGTGGATGTGAGACCATTTTTTGATTGCGTCCCAAATTCAACTTTTCAATTTGGTACCGTGCTGCTCCCAGTGTACCGCATTCGGCGTTAGTAGGCCCCAAAACGGTTGATATGCCGTAAAAAAACTTTAAAAAAAAAAACGAACCAAGCATTATAAATATATCTGAAGATATTAACCACTTGAAACATAAAACGTTTACCAAACTGATTGGATTCAGCATTGAATAATGTGAAAAGGGTTGATATGCCGTGACAAAAAAAAGTCGTAAATAAATAACTGAAGTTATTATGAATATTGAGCATAAATCGCTTTTTGCGGAATGACTGGATTCAGTATTCATTAAAGTGAAAAGTGTTGATATGCCGCAAAACAAGACAAACAACAATCGTTTTTGTTGCTGTAAGTATGTAGCGATAAACAGCTGAAAGAATGAAATATACTGTAATCTCTAACGTCAATGTTACGATAGGGTTCTTTTTCTATCGCCTTCTTAAAAAAGCGTGGCTATCGTAGACGGTGGGTGTAAAAGGCAACGGTTTCCATCATTTTTATCAGTGTTTGAGGAAAGCATGGAGAGCGTCCACGTGGTTAAGCACTACAGCGGGTCATCTTCAAGCGGGATTTATCTTATATGTGGACACCTTCTGGCGAGTCAGAACACCCCTAGTTATAAATCCCTGCCATTTCGCGCGAGTTGAAGACACATTTATCTAAGCTGTCTGTGAATTTGAAAACTAAATGAAATGTAGCATATATCAGCTGAAGGGAGAGGGCGTGGAGCGCGTAACTACATTTATTCGCCCATCAATTGTTTGGTGGTGATAATGTTAAATAGCGGAGGTCGCGTTGAGTGAAACGGTTTGAGTGACACTTTTAAGGATTAGGTGTGACACTAGACGGAAGTCATGAAACCACGTGATGCCCGGGCTAAGATTTTCTGTCGTTTTGGCTGCCGAGACTTCAAGCAGAAAAAAAGTGCCTGCGTGTTGGCCCCAATCGTTGGCAGCGCACATAGTGTGGCTGGGTGTAGCGAGATTGACTAGTCGTCTCTCTTTTCTCTCTCTCTCTCTCTCTCTCTCTCTCTCTCTCTCTGTCTCTTTCTCTCTCTCTCTTTCCTTCTGTCACGCGTACAAAAATAGCCTGTCGTTCCAATGTTATATGTGACTGTCTCACTGTTTAAATCTACTTTTTTTATAAACATCGGCGTCCGAGTGGGTTTATCAGCAGACGAAAAGAACCTGGTTTCACAACGACGACACTGGTGTATAATGTTTTATACACCCGTCGGTAAGGTATAATATAACAAATCAACAACATACTCAGGAGATGCCATGCTGGATACAAATTTACACACACAAAGAAATAAAATTAACCATTTCATGTATCATAAATTATTGGCAAAAAAGAGGCTAGAAACACTAATTAACACAATTAGAATCTTTAGCAATGATAATATAGGAATGGAATTCGAAATGAAAAAAGGTGCACTTCTCAAGGAAACTAAAGGTAAACTCAAAAGAATGGAAAGCATAAAATTACTAAATCGAGATGGAATAAGAGCACTTAGTGAACGCAATAATTATAAATTACTGGGCATTCTTTAAGTGAACACCATCAAATCAGCACAAATGAAAGAGGTTATAAAAAGAGAATACCTGAGTATAATAATAGAGGTGTTCGAAACAAAATTATATAGCAGAGACCTAATAAAAGAAACATACACTTATTCAGTATATCTGGTAGGATACCTTGGACCATTCGTAAACTTGATAGAATAAGAATTCTAAATCCTGAATCAATGAACCATTAAACTTTAAGGAGAGTTGAAAGTGAACTTTCGGTTTACTTTCGGCAGCTTCGTAACTCTCGCTTCCCTTATTTTGTCCTTTAGTCCTCACATTCCATAGGCGATGTTTCTGACAGAGAGGGAAGAATTGCTGTTTTCTGGGTAGGAATCTATCTATCTAACACTTATCTTTAGCTAGCTTTTGACATTGAAATAGTACTTTTTTAGCTTCTTGCGTCAAGTGGCTTCATGCTGTGTCTGGAGCGATTTCCATTTTAAAAAAATAATGACTATGTACCATGAACAGCGCCTGAACGGTGATACTGACTTACTCTATGTAAAAAGAGAGAGAGAGAGAGAGAGAGAGAGAGAGAGAGAGAGAGAGAGAGAGAGAAACGAAATGGTATATAATTTAAAGTTTAGGTAGACGATGCAATAAAGGGATAAGAGAAATACATAATAGAAAATAACACAGAGGCTGATTACTGCCACCAAAGACAACGCCAACTTGAAGAATACGAAGAATAGAAAAAATGGGAAACAAGAATGCAAGAAAAGAAAAATGGAACGAGAAGCAGCTGCATATGCTGTCTATGTGACGAAGCAAGGAAATATATATATATTTTTTTTTTTCAATGTGTATAGGTGCTTTAAAATTGATGCAAAATCCACAAGGTGTTTCCATTATTTTTTGTCCAACATATATATATATATATATATATATATATATATATATATATATATATATATATATATATATAGTAAGTTATGAACATATATTTATGGTAATTAAGCTTCACAAGGGCCCCCGCGTTTCATCCCCTGTGGGAATCTTCAGGCTAAGGCATTTTAGCCTGAAGATTCCCCGGGGATGAAACACGGGAGCCTTTGTGTAGTTTAATTACCATAAACATATGTTCATAACTTACTACCTAGCTCTACTTACTATCGAGCACTGTTGAAGTAAATACTGAAAAATGATACATAAAAAATTATATCCCCTTAGAAAATGTTATGTGGATACATGAAATACTAATATATATATATATATATATATATATATATATATATATATATATATATTAAATATTAAAGTGTTTTTCACCTATAGACGACGTCGTTTCGGGCTCTTACAGCGAAGGAGTGGCGGTTGCAGGCGATCTAGGGTTGTAGTAAGTTCTCATTTTCTATTTGAATGCTGGCTGACCATCTTTAAATATGGCTGCCATTAATGCTTGCGAAAAAAGCATAATGTTTAGGAGTCTATTAGCATTCATTTGCCCCCATTTTGTCTTCCGCCCTCAATCGAGGTCACAGAATAAAAAATCTAGTTTTTTTTGTGGTTTGGGCCCATAGCTTATTTTTAGTTTGTTTTTTTTAAATTTAATTTCAACTTAATATTATTTACTACGAGCTCATTTATTTATCTGTTTATTTTGTGTCTTTTGGTTTAAGAGTATTAGCTTAAAATTTTATTTATGTGTGTATTAAATCGAAGTGCGGTTTTATTTATTATTTCTTGGAGTCGGGTATTATATGTGTCCATGCGACCGTTTGTTATAAATTGTATATTTAAGTATGATTAAAGGATTCTTATATAATTTTTATTTATTCATGTTTGAGTTTGAAGAAGAATTTTTTATATATTTATTGCTTAATCGTGTGTTTTTTTAAAGTCGTTTAGGCGGAATTTTTGACCGGTGAAAATAGGGGAGTTCCTTCCAGAAAGAACAACCGACTTAAATATTATTAAATAATGGTAAATAGGTCTTTAATGATTTAACTTATGCTTTGATATCTTAATAGTAATATTGTTGTTTCTGTATGAGGTTATTGTATTTGATGTAATTCTGTTGTGAATATCTATTACTTTTTTGTATTATATATATATATATATATATATATATATATATATATATAACATCAAATTATATCTTTTTAATATTTTACCTACATACGATGTCGTTTCGAGCTTATGGCTCTCATCAGCGCAGGGAAATAACAATCTCACACGGTCGCTGGGCGCGAACCAGGTTCAACGAGACACCTTGAATCTGTAAGCGTTCACTTGTTCTTCCGGGCCACGAGAGATTGTCACGTGATTGCGGAGAAATTAAGTGATGGCTACATTGAAATCGGCAAGTATAAATATCTAGACATACGATAGAACTCAACGACAGAGTCCGAGTATGTCTATTTTTAATCTCTCCCATAGTGTTCTACTTTCAATTTTACTTGAAAGGGGCTTCTTTACAATATTAAATTATATTGTTTTAATATTTTACGTACGTACAACGTCGTTTCGAGCTTACAACTATATATATATATATATATATATATATATATATATATATATTTCTAATGTTCAATGTATAGTTTTATATTGGTTATTATTTATATATATATATATATATATATTTCGTTTACGCACCTTATAAATATATCACTAGTAATTTATATTTTCATTTAAATGTGTTAGTATATGTGGCTAGGACAATATATAATAATTTTATATACATATATTATATATTTAAGTATACCTTTATATTTTGTTAAATGGCCTCCACGACGCAAATTCACTAGACCAACTCGACAGTCTGCCAGATCCCATCCATTCACTGTGGAGGTCCCGAGATCCAAAATAGCTTTATACTCCTAATGCTTCTTTCCTCGTGCTGCTGGACTCTGGAACTCCCTCCATGCTCCCTGTTTTCCTAACGGTACTGACATGCAGAAATTTAAAACTAATGTAAACAGACATCTCGCTGCACAGCTCCAAATTTAGGTTGACACATTCTAAAAACTTAAGATTTTACGTTTATGCAGTTTATGGATGGGTTTTTAGAAGCTTGTAGAATTCTAAGTTTTTATGTGGTGTATTGTGGACAATTCTTAGAAACTGTGTTGTAAGATCATTGTTTTTCAATAATTTACCGTTTGATTTAGCAGAGTGTGTTGAATTGTTTGAGATTCTAAACGGTTGTTGCTAGGCGTGATACCCCGCTAGCTAAGGTGTTTAAGTGTATTCATGTAGGCATTTAGTAATGGCTGGTATATGCATGGCTTAACTTACAATTAACAACAAAACACCTTGTCTTAACAACGTAATGAAAATAAAAAATCATAATGTGAAAAAAATCCTCTCAAAATGACGTCACTTCCGGAAGGATGACTTGGCAATTTTAACAGTACTCGCCATTCAGAGTATGGTTTTCAAACAGGCTGGTTTCTCAATGAAATGTGTTTAATTAATTGTATGAATGACTTTTATTAATATCACCTCATCGGAAAATATTGTAAATACATATGTACATTTGATAATAGCAATCATAAGTGTATTTATTAGAAGTTTAAAAGAAATGAATTATGTAAATTGCAAAACTCGCCCGGTGTCTCAGCGTGTTTTTGTAACAGTATATAAGGAAGTTGAAAAAAGTATTAGTTTAAGTAAGATTCATAACACTTTGTCTGTTCTAATCGCAGTCTCGTCTTGAAAGTACGTTTATATGTTATCTAAAGTTATTTAATGTTATCTAATCTAAATTAATTGATTAATAGTTTCCTAATTCTAAAGTTATACAAATATTATGAACGCTGACTTGAAAAAATTAATTACGTTTACAAAAATTTTCGCCGACGGACAGACAAAAATACAGACAGACAGACAGAGAACCTGCTCGTTAGTGTTTCAAGTTCACTTGTGTCATTCCGATGTACAACTCTTCTTTTCTGAGGTGTATGCCTGATGTAACTTTGGCTTCGTAAACTATGTATCTGATTGTACATCCTTTTCCCAAAGAGGCAAACTTCACATCTTTTGCGTGAGCAGTTGGGATTTGGCGATTGATGGGAGCTGTACGTTTTGAGGTTAACAGTGATCCTACAGAATATCAACAACAATTACTCGTTTTAACCGTATATTATTGAAGAGTTTGTGAAGCTTATTGGATGGTGGGTAGTGTTTATCTACTCATTGGAGGAAGTGTTTACCTATATTAAATTTTACATTGAAGGAATAGATTATATTTCTTTTCTTATACGTTATGAGCTATCTGGTAAGCTGGATGGGTGTGAGTAATATTGTTTCTCTATAGCCGCTTTCGTGCAAGACTTTGTTGTAATATGGAGTGGCATGCTGAAAACTTTCGGGTCAAGATGAAAGGTTGGAAATTCTCTACTTATATTAAGTATACGTTTTTTTAGGTACTAGGGTTTGGCAGGACTGGGTATTAATCTATTGAAGCGGACCCGAAGGATTTTCTAAACCAGAAAAGGTATCTCTTTAACAATGAAACACTGATTTGCCTGCAGAAACTCTAATGGATAGTTTAAAAAAAAAATTAGCTCTCATCCACCACATTTACCTCAATTTATTTCTCCACGTACTGTCACTTATTCCTATTCTGCTACCAACGACGTCTTTCACTTCTTTCCGCACCTCTCTTCCCACTTCCCCTCCTTCACCTCCCCCATTCTCTTCCTCTCACATATCTACTACACTCAGAATATATCGCCTCCTTCTCCCACTTCCGTTTCTCTCTAACTCCAGGATTTATTCTCCTTACATTGTATAAAAATGTTGAGTTTTGTTTTAAATAAAGGCACATTACCAAACGAATATGGTCGAACGCTTCGACCGAAATGTCTTGGTTCAACTATAATGATGCGTTTGTGTCTTTATCTTTACTAGCATGGTAACTTGTTTGTCCACATTTCCCTAACCAATTTTACATAATGGGTACTTTATATGCTGTTGAAATACCGTTTTTATTTGTCTGTCTATCTAAATGTTTTTTTTTTCATGCGCCGCATACAATATGTCATATTTGCGTCGTTATCTTGATTTTTCTGTCATATTTTTCTCGCAGCAAATAGATGAATACATTTTATAAAACAAATAAACAGCAGACAATAAAATTAATAAAATCGTTTTTTAAAATTGATATCATGCTGAGCGCATTTTAAACGAAATTATAGAAATTTATTTCAAGAATAACATGAGATTGCATTTATTGATTAAACCTGACATAGTGATATGGGACAAGAAAGAGAGGGTATCAACCTTAGTTGAAGTCAATGCCCCTAATGGTGCTGGCTTAAATAGAGGTCAAATGTAGCTAAATACCAAGGTACGACATGAAAAGAAACTAGAATCATAGGAAGATCTCTATAATTCCAGTAATCATAGGAACCACTAAGCTCATGAGAAAGAATTCCAAAAAGCCACCCGGCGAATGTACCCGCTGAACTAAGTGCATGGGAGATCCAAACAATTGCGCTTAAAGGGGCGGTTAGAATTCTAAAAAGATCACTCGGTTGGAGTCTCTGAAATAGCGAGTGGATTTCTGGAATCGTATAGGATGCCCCATCCTCAGCAAAAACAAATAGATGAGACAATTGAATATATATATATATATATATATATATATATATATATATATAGAGAGAGAGAGAGAGAGATAGATAGATAGATAGATAGATAGATAGATAGATAGATAGATAGATATTTACGTGCATTAAATTAATACATAAAATAACAGTAAAAACGAAAACTGTATATATATATATATATATATATATATATATATAGAGAGAGAGAGAGAGAGAGAGAGATAGATAGATAGATAGATAGATAGATATTTACGTGCATTAAATTAATACATAAAATAACAGTAAAAACCAAAACTGAGGGGCATCAGGCGGTTCTCTGTAACTGCCATTGATCAACAGCGCGAAAGACGCGAAAGAACAAAAACATCTACAAGTATCCCAGCCGATTTTTCTCAAGATCTTCCTTCTTGCATCCATTGTGGGCTGGTTTGCAAATCTCTCGCAGGACTCAAATGCCATTTACGATTGAGTAAATGTAAGCATGCTACATCCATCGTAGACCAAACAAATTTTGAGTTGTTAAGACCTCATACGTCGAAATCGACGGGAGAGTCCATGATATATATATATATATATATATATATATATATATATATATATATATATATATATATATATATATATATATATATATATATATATATATATATATAGTAAGTTATGGAATCGTAACGCTAAAATTTTAGCCTGACTATTCCCTACGGTGATGAAACGCGGAAGCCTCTGTGTAGCTTAATTACCATAAATATATTTTCATAACTGACTACCTAGCTATACTCACGTATTGAGCACTGTTGAAGTAAATACTGAAAATTGATACATAAAAGATTATATCACCTTATAACATTTTATGTAGATACATAAAATAATATATATATATATATATATATATATATATATATATATATATATATATATATATATATATATATATATACTGCTGTATTACTCGGCATTTCCCTGGATGCAGTGAAGGCATTTATATATTTTGCACATTTTTAAAACTTATGCAGAAAAAGAAATAAAATTTTACTTGTAAGGGAGAGAAGGCTTTTTGTATTGTTCAATTTAAACTATGAGTTATTCCCCTTGCTACTTTTTAGTTTATTTCTATATTATCCTTTGTTTGTGCGGACTACATATATTTCTTTTAATAAACTGTAGCGAAGTACGTTATAATAGTACCAATAACATTATACAACAAAAACAAATGAAAATTAGCTGGCCAGAATCAAAGTTGTATATTTAAAGTTAAATGCTATACAGGTTCAATTTTTGTTTTAAATTTCACTAGATAACTTTATATGTTAGATAACATACACAGCTTTTATTTATGTGTATTTACGTATATAAAATGGAGAAAAAGAAACACTCAATGTGTATATGTATACGTTGATAAGTATGTACACTGGAACGTATGGATGCTGATCTTTATTTCTTGTTTACTACACGCTACTCTTCGTGTATTTGCCTAATAATATGGCTTGGTGGTTGTGTATAGATGTGATAAATAAGCCGTTTCGCCGTTGATGAGGTGGGTGTGCTTCAGTTATAAGACCATGTACCGTCCCTCTCAACGACCGCCGACCCCTAACGTTGTGTGTGCTGTTGTTTTCTGTTTGTCTTCATCTTTGTTCTAGCCGTGTTTTCTTCTTGGCGATCGCTGAAAGCGTCAGCACTGGTTTATAAGTTGAGAAAAACAAAACAACACAGACTCACAAGCAAAAACACAAACTCAAACACATTGTGTATGAGTCAATTTTACTCTGGTTGCGTGTGACACCGTCGCGCACTGTCGAGACCCCCATTGTTGGTACCTGAAGTCGTCAGCTGATCTCGGGTCTGCTAACGCTCTATCCGATTTGCTCCCATCGTATCATGTTTTTGTCGAGCCGCTAACTGTCTCAAAAGCTCATCAACTACTGTAAACTGTCAACTGCAGTAAACTAAGCCGCCGTGAAACTCAACTGTCGCAAAAACTGTCGCAAACAACTTTTACTTCTAACCGAATCCCATGTCCTGTCTTTTGTCTTAGTCACATACAAGCGAAAATGACTCGGCTACTCTTAAACGCCTGGTCTTTGTCTCAGAGTGACTGATAGCGAAAATTAACCACTGACTGTGAGGCATGCTATGGTTTCCGATTGCATTTGTGTGTGGTGTTTTTTATACCTATCCTACTTCCGACAGCTCTTCCCCTTTTTGTGAATCATCTCCTCGACTCTGGATGGGGGCGTCCATAGTCCCACACAGCATGATGGTGACCGTCTTGGTCTAGACGGTGCACAAGTTTGTACCTTTGAAAAAACAGACACACTGACCTCCAGGAGAGCCACTACGGGATAGCGCTAGAAACAGAGACGACCTCACGGACCAAACGTTAGAAAGGGTAACTTTCTGAGGTAGAGCTCCGTGGATTTCTAGTAGCGACGGTCTATCACGAAGGGCGACATGTAAAAATAGGATTTCTTAACTCTTTCAGTAGCTGGGGCGCTCTTGTTGGCGGCTTTAGATTAACCGCCAGTCTGCTTAGTACGAGCTATTACTTGTCAAATAGAGAAACAAAGGTTAAAAGCTATAGGATTTTTTTGTACTCTTATAAGGAATGCGCCATGTTTTCGTCAACGTTCGGGCAGGTCTCGGAAGCGCCCGATTGTTGACGAAGCGAAAACGAGGCGAAAACGAGGCGAAAACTGTCAAACGATAAATTTAAGACTGGCAGACGATACTAACAAACCATAGCTAAACAACTGTTATTAATTTGATGTTTATTTTTGTTGGCAAAAGAAACATTGTCAATGGAATATTTGTAAATATATAAGATAAGTTTGTTTGATATTTTAAGCAAACGTTTTGTTTTTGATTTATTTTTCAATGTTTTTTACATTTTTTGTCAATGTTTTTTCTTGTTAATATAAACACTGAAACAGAAATGATAGAAATTCATTTTTTTTTATTATTGAACGCGATTAATTTCTTCCAAAAGTTATCGTCTGCTTGCTGTAACCTGATTGTCTAATGTCTGCTGCAACCTGATTGGTTAATAGTTTCGTCAACTTTCGGGTACTTCCGAGACCTGTCCGAACGTTGACGACGCGAAGTCATGGAAACATGGTGCATTCCCTATAAGAGTACCGATTTTTTATTTATTATACGGCATATAATTGTAAACATTAATAGTAGTTTTTCGATCCTGAAGAATATACGTCTGTGTATGCATTAAATACTCCGAGGGTGAAAGAGTTTCAGTTTGGACTTGCGACTGATTTTCGGTTTTTCTTTCAAATTAGGACACAAGCTAACTCTGACCCTAACCCTAACCCTAACGACGCCAAGTTTATTTTAGCTCGGGTTCTAATCTAAAGAAGTACCGATTTTCGCAAGGACATCATTGAAAACAATATATATTGGCAAAACTACAACTAAATCGTAGAAACACGAAAATCGGTCTGAAGTTCAAACTGAAGCTCCTCC
>OY744550.1:47023736-47078736 GCA_963556195.1 Sepiola atlantica
ATCTAATTGATTAATTCTATTTAACCCGTAAGTGGGACCCTGACAGGTACAACCATTCCTCCAGATCAGAGTTGACCTTAGGGTAATTGTAACAAGAGGGTAACTGCCCATCCCCTACAGTTCCGAAATTGGGGCTTCACGGCAGAATATTTAAACCATATTATTATTTCATAAGTACGCAAGGGTATCGTCTCAACCACATACTTATGTAGTTTTTTTTATTGGGGGATATTTGTGTCTATAAACAAACACTGACTGAAAAGAAGATGATACATTTAAATAGAAGACAAAATACACACCCCTCAGTAACTCTATCACTAACCCTAAATCCAGAAGAAAATATGAAGAAGAAGAAGACGTAAAAAGTGTATGTGCAGTTACGAAATCGGTAATAGTCAATTTATACTGTAATGTGCCGTTAAAAGTTATTTTCGCTTAAAAAGAAACAAAAAGAAATGAAAGAAACCGTCCCAAGATTTGAAGTAAAATAAAAAGAATAAATTAAGAAAACGTCTCAATCTGTAGGGTGAAATAAAAGAAACAAAAAGAAATGAAAGAAACCGTCATAAGTTTTGAAGTAAAATGAAAAAAGAATAAATTCAGAAAACGTCTCAATCTGTAGAGTGAAATAAAAAAATAAAAATAGAAATGAAAGAAACCGTCCGAAGTTTTGAAATAAAATAAAAAAGACTAAATTAAGAAAACGTCTCAATCTGTAGAGTGAAATAAAAAAAATAAAAATAAATGAAAGAAACCGTCACAAGTTTTGAAGTACAATAAAAAAGAATAAATTTAGAAAACGTCTCAATCTGTAGGGTGAAATAAAAGAAACAAAAAGAAATGAAAGAAACCGTCATCAGTTTTGAAGTAAAATGAAAAAATAATAAATTCAGAAAACGTCTCAATCTGTAGAGTGAAATAAAAAAATAAAAATAGAAATGAAAAAAAAACGTCCCAAGTTTTGAAGTAAAATAAAAAAGACTAAATTAAGAAAACGTCTCAATCTGTAGGGTGAAATAAAATAAACAAAAATAAATGAAAGAAACCGTCACAAGTTTTGAAGCAAAATGAAAAAAAGAATAACTTCAGAAAACGTCTCAATCCGTAGAGTAAAATAAAAGAAACAAAAAGAAAGAAAACGTCTAGATGTATAAGGTAAAGAGGAAAATAAAAAGAAAGAAAACATCTCAGTCTATATGAGTCTAATGTGATCTGTTTACATTCTTGTCTAAATTAGTCGTTAAATATAACGTTTATTTTCCGGGAAGCTAAAGTTTGTTATATGTTAAAGATTCTAAGTAAAATTTATTAAAATATAAATGAAAGGAAATATGAGTATTTTGTAAAAAAGCAAGCGACCAGTAATGCACGATTGTGTAAATGACGCCAAATTTTGCTTTGTGTTTTGAAAATTCAACATTTTCCTATTCCGCTAATCTCTAAATCCGATATACCAGAATAATATGTTGCGCCACTGTATAGTGTAAACCAATGAAAATCGGTACTGGAAGAGGAAAAATAGAAAATTAAATAAGTGAAAATCTGTATTGATCCGGGAATCAATTTATTTTCGTAGATCATATGATTAGAAAAATTGTGAAAGGAAATTTAGTAAAAAAACAAAGGAATAATGAAACGTATGAATAGTGTAAGTCACTGATTAAATTAGTCGCATTGACTACGAAGACAGCTCTGGGTGTTTTTTAATTCCAATCTGCTATTCGTTTATTCCGTCAATGTATACATATATTTTCAGAGACACCATATGTTCGGGAAAGTGTTAATATGAAATCAAAGTAAGTGAACATTACAAAGACTATTGTAAGCGACTCTTAACAAACGATCAGGTAAGTTTGATAATCTGTTAAACTGTTATTGATTCGATCTAGAATGTAAAAGAAAGTATTAGGAATAGCCAATCAAAACGCCTCAAGTAAGGAAATATAGATTGAAAGGAGTATTTAGTTCTAGGAAGTAAATGTAAAGCAGCTAACAGAAAATATCAAGAGCGATAAAATGAAATAATCACAGTTCTAGGAAAGAAATAGAAAACGATCTCCTGGTGTAACTGGGTAGCAGTCGTAGTAGATATTAGTGTGAGAGTAAAAATATCTCCGACTTCCTGTATGGTTGACTATATTACTAAACGCTATCTTGCCGGATTTAATTTAAAAATGATTGAAAACGAAGAAAATGAACGCATATTTTCCAAAAACATGCAGCAAGTATTGGTCTAAATCGCTACCGAAACAAATTTACATATGCAGTTTTTTGTTTGCAGAGCTATTTTATATAATTATATATGTGCGTGGATCCATCCTTCAATGTGTCTGTCTTAATATCATTCATTCTCTGAGTCAATCTTTTATCAAGTTATTGAGTTCCTATCAGTAAAATCCGAAACATTCACAGATTTACTGTTAGCCGATCAATATCCTCCTCGTTGATAAATCGATTTCCCTAATCCGCCGAATCTTTTGTCGGATTTCTACATCTTTTTATTTTTTAGCATATATATATATATATATATATATATATATATATATATATATATATATATATATATATATATATATATATATATATATATATATATATATATATATATATGGGTAGATAAAAGGATAAAACAATCCAACGGGATGAAATTAGAAATGGAACAGTGGAAGACCCATCAGCTCAACGTTTCGCCCGATGTGATGTGGGCTTTTTCAAGAGCGGATTAAAAGTGTGCTAAAAATCATAAAAGACGGGAAGGTCATATAATTGGGGAATATATAACAAATCTACTCTGATCAGGATGGTACATAAAAAGTCGATACGCCGTATAATAGAATCTGCAGTAATAGTCCTCTCTACAAATAAAATCAGACAAAGAATGGGTTTCTACTGTATCTCCCCCAACCTCTCTAAAACAATCTTAAACGAAAATAAGATACGTATAAACACTGGATGATTCCCTGAATATTATTTTGGTGTTTTCTTTTTTCTTTTCCTTCTTTCTTTCTTTTTTCTTTTGACCCCAATATTCTCTTTAGTTTCTCCTTCTTTTTTATATTACTATGTACATTTAAAATTGCTGGTTTATTTATGAATACATATATGTATTTTAAATAAAAATTTAATATATATATATATATATATATATATATATATATATATATATATATATATATGTATAATTATATGCTGACATTTTGCACGCTTATTTCTGACACTTTACATATTTGCATATATTTCCCTCGATTCAAACCCTACCACTATATACATACTCCCCAATTATATGACCTCGTCTTTTATCATTTTTAGCACACTTTTCATCCGCTCTTGAAAAAAGCCCACATCACATCGGGCGAAACGTTGAGCTTATGGGTTCCCCTGTTCCATTTTTAATTTCACATATATATATATATATATATATATATATATATATATATATATATATATATATATATATATAGAGAGAGAGAGAGAGAGAGAGAGAGAGAGAGAGGGGGGAGAGAGAGATAGAGAGAGATAAATAAGGAAATTGACAACATATTTGAGGCAAGCATGAGAATGTATTTAAGTGAAATATTTTGAAAATCAACAATCGTGCAATATAAATGAAAAATTCATTTATATAATTTTTTTGAAAGCTTTCGTTGTAGAACAACTTTGTCAGGCAAGACTGTCTTATAGTTTTTCCCCCTTCTTTTCTGCCTCCTAATTTTGATGGTATTCCCCCCCGAGGGGTCGAATCACGATATAAGCAGAAAGGCATGTCAAGTTCTAAAAGACGTTAAGATAAGTGTAGTCTTGTCGATGTTATGCGAAGATTAGCGCTTCTTAAGTAAGGAAATTTGCAATATCTTTGAGGCACGCATGAAAATGTATTTAAGTGAAATATTTTGAAAAAATATATATATATAGGTGTAATCAGTCAACGTAAAATCATAAACTCACAAGTGGAAGAAAATGTATAATAATAGTGAATAAAAAACTGAGAATGAAGAAAAAAGTAAACGTACAACTTACAGTTTCGTGCCGAATGTATTAGACGATTTTAGAAGCAAAATAAAGTAAATCCAAATTTCAGTTTTTGAATTGTTTTGGGGAGATAGTCTGTAAGGAATTTTCGGGAACCATTCCCTTCTTCAAGCCTTTTATGAAGTATGAACAGAGTTCTTGAAAACGGCGAGCTAAAATTAATAGTATTAATATTTCACAAACCGGCCACCAGAGGTCGTATTTCTAATACATATATATATAAATATATATATATATATATATATAATAATCATTTATTATTATTACCTACAGCCACCACCAATGTTTCATGCTCATACAATTTTCACTCGTAGAAAATACTAATTACTGTCTGTTGAACGATTCGAACCCAGTTGCAAAGACAACTTTGACTCTGCAGTCTGATATTCAACCCCTAGGCTGCCATCAATTAACAAGGGTATTAAGAGAATGTAATCTTTATATAATGTCAAATCGGCGGACAAATGCAGTAAGCAAAGTCAGATAGGGCTCAACAGCACAGGCTTTAACATCGCTTTACGCCTAGTGTGACTGCTTCTTTTTAAATTCTCATAGAGGCCCAATCCTTGTTTTTAAAGGGGCGATAACATTTAAAAAAATAAATATTAATTATTATTACCTACAGATACCAGTGTTTCATACTTACTCAATCAGAAGGAGGTGCTAATTACTGCCGGTCGACGGATTCGAACCCAGTTGTTAAGTCACATTTGACTCTGCAGCCTAATCATAAATTAACATGGGAATGAAGAGAATTTAAACTCTATAAATATCAAATCAGTGGACATATACAGTAAGTCAGACAGTGTTCAACACATCTCTCTCCCTTTCTCACTCTCTCTATTCTCTCTCGCCCTCTGTCTTTATCTCTCTTCTCTTTCAGAAGAATATACCTCGGCTCAAAATGTGTTCTTGTAAAGAGATCAATAAAGGCCAAACTTTAGTCTCAGATATCCTGTTGATGGAGGCTTGGTGTGTGTGGGCTGCCTTGTGTGTCTAATAATGGTAAAGCAATGGTATCATGACGAATGAATATATACTACATTGCACACCAAAGGAGGGGGTAATGCATCAGAGGATGGTATCATGACAACAGAACAGAAACTACAGTACACACCCCAAAGGAGGTTAATCATGGGGTGTTAGTATCATGACAACAGAAAATATACTAAACTATCCCCTATCCCCACAAATAAAGAAGATCGTGGAGGAGTCCATCTAAAAAAAGGAGCAGGTAATGCCTGGGTGGATTGTATAATAGCGAACGAACATATACCATATTGCCCTTCCCCAAAGGGGGGCGTAATGCTTCAGCAGATTTTATCAAGACAACAGAATATATACTAAACTAACCCCGCACAAGAAGGGGTAATGCCTGAAAGGATTCTGCTTCCACTCGAAAAGAGGAGTATTTATTTACCTCCTCTCCAGGAGGTTAGGCACAAGGCCAGTTTTATCTTACTCCCACAAGTAAGATGTGACCCAAGGTCGGGTCGGGAAAGTGGGGTTTGAAAAGCCAGCGCCCGAGAAAGTGAGCACTCTGGCCATTAAAAATTGCCTGGGAAGCCCCGTCGGCATTCCCCGGTAGGGGCGCCTCAGGCAGTAAGCAATAAACTTACTCCTCCCCAAAGAGGGGAGGCAAAGCCTGGGAGGGTGGACCTCCTAGAACTGCACAAGAGGAGTATATCCTGACAACATAACATATACTATATTACCGCCTCCCTGTATCTCAAGAAAATAGAGGGTAATGCCTGGAAGGAGTTTATCATGACAATAATACGGATACTATACTATCCCCTCTTTGGAAAATATCAGGTTATATTTTTTACGATGGTTTGATGAAAACATAACAGATGCTACACTACATCCCTAAGATATTACACTATTCATCCAGAAAAGGAAGGGGTGCCTTGGAAGATAGTATAATGACAACAGAACAGGTACGACACTCCTCTCCAAAAGAGGTACTAATTCTTGGGAGGCTGGTTTAATGATTACGAACATATACTACACTGGCCCTCAAAAGAGGAGATAATGTCTAGGAGAATGTTATCATGACAAAAAAAAAACATATTCTACACCAGAAGACGATGGAATGCCTGAGAGAATGATATCATGAAAACACAACAGTTATTACACTCCAACCACTAAAATGAAAAAGGTAATCTCTGATTAAGAGGAAGTAAGTTATTACACTCCAACCACTAAAATGAAAAAGGTAATCTCTGATTAAGAGGAAGTAAGTTATTACACTCCAACCACTAAAATGAAAAAGGTAATCTATGATAAAAAGGAAGTAAGTTATTACACTCCAACCACTAAAATGAAATAGGTAATCTCTGATTAAGAGGAAGTAAGTTATTACACTCCAACCACTAAAATGAAAAAGGTAATCTATGATAAAAAGGAAGTAAGTTATTACACTCCAACCACTAAAATGGGAAAAGGTAATCTATGATAAAACGGAAGTAAGTTATTACACTCCAACCACTAAAATGAAATAGGTAATCTCTGATTAAGAGGAAGTAAGTTATTACACTCCAACCACTAAAATGAAAAAGGTAATCTATGATAAAAAGGAAGTAAGTTATTACACTCCAACCACTAAAATGAAATAGGTAATCTCTGATTAAGAGGAAGTAAGTTATTACACTCCAACCACTAAAATGAAAAAGGTAATCTATGATAAAAAGGAAGTAAGTTATTACACTCCAACCACTAAAATGAAAAGGTAATCTATGATAAAAAGGAAGTAAGTTATTACACTCCAACCACTAAAATGAAAAAGGTAATCTCTGATTAAGAGGAAGTAAGTTATTACACTCCAACCACTAAAATGAAAAAGGTAATCTATGATAAAAAGGAAGTAAGTTATTACAGTCGAGATTACCCATGAATGCTATCGACTTCTCCCAAAACATGTGTAAAGCTTTCCGTCATCAGAAATCCGACAAATCTGAACGATACTTAAGATATGTCGTCCTTCCGAAGATATATGCACTATATATATATATATATATATATATATATATATATATATATATATATATATATATATATATATATATATATATATATATATATAGTCAGGAGAATTTTTGTAGGAAATCTTGAGTTGGAGAGCTCAATGTAAAAACAGAGAAAACATAGAAGTTAGAAAGAAATAGCTGAAGCTAACAAATCTTTGCTTGAGTTATTTCTTTAATATATACATATATATATATATATATATATATATATATATATATATATATATATATATTTATATATATATAATATATATATATAATATATATATAATATATATATTTATATAATGTATATATATATATATATATATATATATATATATATATATATATATATATATATATATAAATACATATATATTAAATAATAGTTTAATAATAATATATACATATATATATATATATATATATATATATATTATTATTATTATTAAACTATTATTAAACTATTATTTAATAGTTTACCTACAGACGATGTCGTTTGGTGCTTTCGGGAAATGACAATCTCAGACGTTCACGTGCGTGAATCCAGTTCACAGACACACCTTGAATCTGTAATCGGACGCTATTATGATGAATATTTTTTAAATTCTTATCCATATACACATGAGTTTCATCCTTTTCCGGTAATTATCAGTGTGGAATATGACTGTTCTAACGGTCGTACGATTCGAACCCCAGATCCAAGTCACCTTTTAACTTTCAAATCGGAACCTCTATCAATACGGCCAAGTAGAAATTCTGTTTATGTCTATACAAGCGAACATATGTCACAGCATGGTTCAACAATCCAGTTGGACGGAACTTCGGATTGCGCATTAACTGACAACCTATTTGTAATTCTCTTAATAACACATCGTGTTTGGGGGGGGGTATAAACAATATTACGATGAATATCTTTTTAATTCTTATCACCATACACATGTGTTTCATCTTTTTTCTGGGAATCATCAGTGAGGAGTATGGCTTCTGCCAGTCGCACGATTCGAACCACAAACATATCTATGCTAAGATTGTCGTGAATATCTACCTATTCATTTATCTAGTCCTGTCTCCTTACTCTGTTTTCCCCCTTAAATACGCATAAACTGCATCCTTGCTCTCTCCGTTGGTATGTTTCTGTATGCCGCCTTTTTGTAAGCATCATCATCATCATCATCATCATCATCATCATCATCATCATCATCATCATCATCATCATCATCATCATCATCATCATCATCGTCATCCTCATCATTATCATGATGATGATCATCAGCAGCAGCAGCATCAACATCCTCATCATTATCATGATGATGATCAGCAGCAGCAGCAGCATCAACATCATCATCATCATCATCATCATCATCATCATCATCATCACCATCATCATCATCATCATCATCATCATCGACAACATCATCATCATCATCATCATCATCATCATCATCATCATCATCATCATTATCATCATCGCCGTCGTCGGTATCATAATAATCGTATGCATCAACAACATTAACATCAGTATCAGCATCTGCATCAGCAACAGCAAACAACCACCACTACCAAGTCAAGCATCATCATCATCTTGTAATCTTTGGTTTATTTTTTATCTCGTTATTTTCAAAATTTCACTTTTGATTTCAATATCTGTCATTTTGTTTTGTTTTATTCCCCTCTGTCATTTTCTTTCCCCGTTTTTTTCGTATTTCTTATTTCTCTGCCTTATTTTCACCTTTGTTTTGTTTTTTGTTTTTTTAACTTTTTTCTTTCTAATTCATTGGCTTTATTGCTTCTTCTTCTTCTTCTTCTTTTTCGTCTTTTTTCCCTTCTTCTTCGTTTACTTTTTCTTTCTATTTCTCTTTTGAACATTTATTCTTTTTACTGATTTTTATTCATCTTTTTATTATCCCCTTTCTCCCCCTCCTTTTCTTCTTTATTATTATTATTATTATTATTATTAGTAGTAGTAGTAGTAGTAGTAGTAGTAGTAGTAGTAGTAGTATCCTCCTCCTTTTCATTTTCTTCTTATCCTTCCTCTTCTTCTGTTTACCAATTCTTCTTCTCGTTACGATTCTTCCTTTTCCTCGTCATCGCCCTCCTCTTCTTTTTTCATCTTTCTCTTTTATATTTTCTAATTACCCTGTCTCTAAAATTTATTTTTCTTCTTCTCTTCAATCTAATTAAAGTTTCTTTTGCATTTTTCTTCTCTCTCTCTCTCCCTCTCTATCTATCTATCTATCTATCTATCTATCTATCTATCTATCTATCTATCTATCTATCTATCTATCTCTATCTATCTATCTATATATCTATCTATCTATATATCTATCTTGTTTTTTTCTCTCTCCTTCTACCTCTCTCTAACTATCTATCTATCTTGTTTTCTCTCTCTTTCTCTCTTTTTCTCTCTCTCTTTCTCTCTCTCTCTCTCTTTCCTTCGCCCTTTCTCTTTACCAACTCCATCTAAAAATTAAAAAAAACAAAAAACGCACAAAACCCTCCGTATTGTTTTCTCGCTTCAACTGAGAAAACCTCTTCGCCTCAACAAGCAGGAAAAAGAACAAAAATGCGTCTGCCAAAGACACTTACCGTCAAACGTTCTATTATAACCTACTCCTGAGTGTCAAAGCTGACGGTTTCCGGAGAGGATGAGGATGACGATGAAAGAAAAAGAAAAAAAAAAGAATATTAGAATTTGAAGTGATGATTACGATAGAGGTATTGGGAGCGGGGGGTATGTAGTGTAAATAGACGTGGTGGGAGGTGGGGTGCTTTCGTCAGAATCAGTGTCAGACTCATGAGCTTACGTGAAAAAAAGGGAGTGGTAATGGGTCGGGGTATGGGCGGAGGGATAACACGAAGGTAGAGGTGTGTTTGTGTATTCGTGGGATGGTGTCGGTGTTGGTGGTAGTGATGGGGGTGTAAGAAATAAACAGGGTAGCAGACTTAGAGTATCATCATTGCTATTGAGACGAAGTAATGGTGGAAAAGACGACGATGGTGATGGCGATGATGGTCTTCGTGATGATTATGATAATGATAGTGGAAGAAATGGCGGCGAAGGCGGCGGGCGATGGTGGTGCATGGAAGCTGGGGGATTTAAGTTGGTTTAGGAAATTGGGGGTTTCAGGGGGGCGGGAACGTCGTTGTCGTCGGTGGCGGCACTGGGAATGACGGCGGCGATGAATAATAATGCTAGGTTATGAAGGGTGCGCGTGTGAGATGGTCGGGGCGAAGTGTGAGTATTATAGCTTTTTTTCGGTAGAAATTCGAGGTGGGGCGTTTGAGGGAAGCAAGGAAGAATTGGGTGTTGTCAAGGTAAATTTCGAAAGAATGCGAAAAGAATGGAGGGTTTTTTTTTACGGTGGAAAAAAAGGAAAACGCTAGTGAGAACAAGGGGATCATTTTGGCGTGGGTGTCTGTCTCTCATTGTAAGCGCTTACGTGGCGCAGGAGAGGGTGGCGGTCAGGGTGCGATGTGTTTTGGGAGTGTAGTGAGGTAGTAGAACTAACACCCTACGACGGCAGCGGTTAGGGTTAGGGATGGCATCGAAGAATCGGAAAGAGGGTGGCGGTTATGTTGAAAACGGCGATGGGGGAAAGGACAGGATATTGCAAATACAGATCTGGACAGAAAGACTTCAGAGAAAATACGAAATAAGATTATAGATCAAGAAACAATAAAAGAAGCAATGGAAATTAAAACCTATCAAAAGAAAGTGCGTGAAAAATAAAGAGTTGAGTGGAATAAAGCAAAACAACGTATGACGTATAGATATAGAGATAGCTATCTATCTCTCACCCCTATACGTATATATATATATATATATATATATATATATATATATATATATATATATATATATATATATATATATATATATATACATACATATTCTTTTTAATTTCTGCTGCGAAACGCGCGTAAGAAGATGATAATACCATTGAATTTGAAAACAAAAACAAAAAATTTTAAATACCAAAAATACAGTTTTTAACATATTTTTTTTAAAATGGAGCGAACATGAATTACAGATATTCCCGGATATATACAGAGGTAGAGTTTGGTTGTTGTGTTTGACGATAGATGGAGAAATTGGAAGATCAAATAAAAGATATAACTATAGATTAAATTTTAATTTGATCATTGAAATGCACACACACATACACACACACACACACACACACACATATATATATAAGAGAGAATGGTAGTTTGCTTGAAGCATTGCGAAAACCAATAAGTAATATGTATTAAGAAGGCTAAAGGCAATGCAGAGAATCGGTAGACGGACATTTGTTGCGCGTTTATTTTTTACAGTATGTATATGTGAAGGATTGAAAAATAAATAGATAATTGTAAGATATCACCTTTACCCTGTGTTCGATTGTGTGTCTTTGTTCTTACCATCCCTCACCACTATATATATATAATTTATTTTATACGTACAAAAAAGTAGATTAGTTTTATGTACGTATAAAATAAATTTTAAAAATATATATTCACGCAAAATACGTCCTACAAAGTTAAGGGCGACTAATAATGTACTTTTCTGCATCTTAATCACTTAGGAAGTGAAACAACCGAAATAGTAGTAGTAAGCAAAAACAACCAACGCTGCAATCACCAATAAAAACAATTACATAAAATACATTATATATATATATATATATATATATATATATAGATAGATAGATAGATAGATAGATAGATAGATAGATAGATAGATAGAACAATCTTGAGATTAAACAAATGGAGCACTGTCTAGTGGCTGACAATATTTGTATAAAAGCATTGAGTGCCCGCCTCGTAATCAACTGGTTAGAATCGTCGACTATCAACTAGATAGTTGTAGGTTCGATCACAGCTTTGGGAAGGTGCTATTCTCGCCACACTTAAGAGCTATGATACATTGAAACCGTCTGTCTGTGGATATATTATGCATGAACATATAATGTCAGATAGACCGGTATATAGAAAGATGATGAACATACAAGGTCAGATAGCATGCTAAATAGATGAATAGATAGATTTATAAAGGCAGTGCGATAGATAGATAGATAGATAGATAGATAGATAGACAGACTGAGATAGATAGATAGATAGATAGATAGATAGATAGATAGATAGATAGATAGATAGATAGATAGATAGACTGAGATAGATAGACTGAGATAGATAGATAGATAGATAGATAGATAGACAGACTGAGATAGATGGATAGATAGATAGACAGACTGAGATAGATAGATAGATAGATAGATAGATAGATAGATAGATAGATAGATAGATAGATAGATAGATAGATAGATAGATAGATAGATAGATAGATACACACACAAGGTCAGTGTATAGTGGGAATCCAGCTTCTCTAAAACTAGGACACTCTGAACGGGTGCAACAGAAGCCATGATCAGCCGCGTCAGCATACCCCTCAGGCGATAAGCTATAAACCTACCCATCTAAAAAAAGGAGGTAATGCCTTGGAGAATACACGCATGAGACCGACCAGAAAGAAATACTACACTTAGGCGAGAGAGAGAGAGAGAGACAGAGAGACAGAGAGAGAGAGAGAGAGAGAGAGTGAAAGATTTTAAATTATTGAAAATAGGAAAAATATATGCGTATATGAGATAATGAAAATGAAAGTAGAATGATAGACGAAACCGAAAGTGAAAACAGAAAATTAAGAGAGAAAAGAAAATGACAGTTCCAGTGTGAGCCCCTACGGATTTTTGAAAAGAAAGGTGAAGACGGCGGTTTTTCTTGGTGAAACTAAAGGTTGTTCTGGAAATGGGGTTGGGAGTTGGCGGGAAATGTGCACAATCGGGGCCCTGTGAGGTTAGTGTAAGCTGAGCCTAAAAGGAAGGAAAGGCTTTTGGGAGTAAAAGGAGAGGGATAGCTGGGTCGGGATGCACGCGTGTCTATCTATGTGTGTGTGTGTGTGTGTGTGTGTGTGTGTGTATGTGTGGATGTGTGTGTGTGTGTGTGTGTGTGCGTGCGTAGTGAGGGTAGTGGCGACGAACATCCGAAAATGAAAGTGAAATCGATACCAAAAGAAAGAAAGAAATAATAAATAAAGAAGAAAAAAAAAGAAAAAGAAGCGGCAAAAACAAAAACCAAAAAAAAAAAAACGAAAGAGATGAAATGAAACAAAACAAAACAACACAAAAAAGGAAGGAAGGTAAAATAATCCCGCGCCAATGCGAATAAATAAGGAAACGCTTGGATCAAAGAGTGGATCACGAAAAGAGAATCCGAATGTGATATTTTGCTAACACAAATAATAACAAAATGGATGACGACAGCGTCGGAAACGCGAGGTGGCGGTGGTGGGGTGGGGAATCGGTGGTAGAGGGGAGGGGGGGTCGCGAGGGAAGGAAGGATCACTTCAACATCGATAGAAATAATAAACCAAACGGATTAGGAAGAAAAATGAACAAAGCAAAAAAAAAAAGGACGAGCGATTCTAAACAAAACAAATAATGCTGGGAAACGGAGAAAAAATGAGATTAGAAATAATGCTGATGTTTCTACTGCTGCTGATGATGATGCTGATAGTTGACGGTTGTTGTTGACGATTAGTGTTATTGATGCTCATGCTGCTGATGCTGCTCCTGATGTTGCTCCTGATGTTGCTGGTTGATGGTGATTTAGATGATGATGATGATGATGATGATGATGATGATGATGATGATGATGATGATGATGATGATGATGATGATGATGTTGCTACTGCTGATTATGATGATGATTGTTATTGATACTGATGCAAATGATGATGATGATACTTGGTGTGGTAGTGGTTGTTGTTTGCAGTGTGTGATGCTGATACTGATGATGATGATGATGATGATGATGATGATGATGATGATGATGATGATGATGATGATGATGATGATGATGATGATGATGATGATGATGATAGAGGAGATTGATAAAAAAAAAGGCGTAAGACAAAGAGAGATGACATGTATGAGCTTGAAGAGTTATTGGCAGAAGATATAGAAGATTAAAGAGAAAAGATTAAAAAGACTTTAAAAAAGGAGATTAGTGAAGATGAGAAAGTACATCATAGAGAGAGTGGGTGAACAGAGAGAGAGGAGGAGAGAGGGGGGGGGGAGAAATGTATAGGCAGTAAAAAAAGAGGGAGAGAAAGTGGAGGATGGAAAGGCGAAAAAAATTCCCGAGAATATTATTCAAATTGATGACAAGCGTTTATGACAAATAGAAAATATTATAATGACATAACAATGTCGGCGCTTATGAGAGTTGAGGAGAAAATTAAAACCCCATAATGCCGCTGTGATTAATAAGAAACTTTGGTTGTAAAAAATGGTACTTGCAGGAATTGCAGAAAGGTGTTTTTCAGTTATGCTTTCTTTCTCTCTTTTTTTTTAATTGTTAATATTACAAATATACGAATATACTGAAAGAGTCACCGAGTGCTAAACACCAAAGAAAGCAAAAAAAAAATGTTTGTTACTTTTATGTTTTAAATATTTATACAGCCATTTTTAGTCTCGATATATCATAGATCAAAACGAGTAGAAGTAAGTATGGAAGTCATAATCCTGTAATCCTGGCAGCAGAGTCCCACTTCTCCGCACAGCTGAAATGGTCCATTGGAAAGAAAAGCGCTCATAATTATTCTTGTTCCAGTCCACATTGCCCCTTTTTGAGAACTGGATTTTCCCCACATTTAAAACCGCATGCAGAAGACCCCTTCATCGCAATGCCGCTGAAATGGTCCATTGGAAAGAAAAGCGCTCATAATTATTTTTGTTCCAGTCCACATTGCCCCTTTTTGAGAACTGGATTTTCCCCACATTTAAAACCGCATGCAGGACGCCCCTTCATCGCAATGTCGCTGAAATGGTCCATTGGAAAGAAAAGCGCTCATAATTATTCTTGTTCCAGTCCACATTGCCCCTTTTTGAGAACTGGATTTTCCCCACATTTAAAACCGCATGCAGAAGACCCCTTCATCGCAATGCCGCTGAAATGGTCCATTGGAAAGAAAAGCGCTCATAATTATTTTTGTTCCAGTCCACATTGCCCCTTTTTGAGAACTGGATTTTCCCCACATTTAAAACCGCATGCAGAAGACCCCTTCATCGCAATGCCGCTGAAATGGTCCATTGGAAAGAAAAGCGCTCATAATAATTTTTGTTCCAGTCCACATTGCCCCTTTTTGAGAACTGGATTTTCCCCACATTTAAAACCGCATGCAGAAGACCCCTTCATCGCAATGCCGCTGAAATGGTCCATTGGAAAGGCTTCATCTTTTCTATCCGCCGTCACTGAAGGACGAATCCTTCGAGAAGGAGGCATTTAAAAAAAATGTTGTCCAAGTCCACAATTCCCTTTTAGGCGAGCTGGATTTTTTTCCACATTAAAAACCGACCTCGTATCTAACTGGTAGGGTATTAAGTAAATATCCCCCCTCCCTCCAAGCCTTTCTTATGTTGCATAGCATTGGAGGTTTGATATTAGAGTTTTGCTTTTTGATCAATGGTGTTCAACCTTTTTTCGTACTGCGACCCCTTATGAGCAACCAATATGACCTGACGACCTATTATGAATAACGAATATGACCTGGCAATCCATTATGAACAACCAATATGACCTGACGACCCCTTTCCAAAATAGTCGACAAAATAGCAGTAGAAAAGAAGCATAATTAAATGTTTCATTTTTCTTCAGTCGAAGTTCTCGGAAATCAAGGGGCTCCTACTTAATCTCTATATGATATACATATTCGTCAAACGTTGAGTTAGTAAAGAAGTGAAGAATATTAATTTTTCTTCCATTCAATTGACTAGTTAACTATGTTATAGTATACCTTTCTCGTGGTCTCTTGGTCTTACCGGATTCCAGGACAAGAATTCATCTAGTCTGGTGGTGTATCCAGCTAAGTGCTATTACTTAAGGTAAAATTACTTAGAAAGGGTGCACCATTCCTCGTATGAGCCAGTGTATAGCCGTGTCGATGGGATCTTATTTGGGTTTCGAATACTATGTTATTTTGAATATTTGGTCAGTGTTTACTTGTATGGTTGAAGTATCATCATGTCAGGTTGTCATGACAAACCCTTGTACAGAGAGTTCGAAGACATGACTAATCAAGGATGACTAATCAATCCATAATTTATAACATTATGAATTAAATATCTCTTTTGTTTCATTTTACTTCAGTCGAAGTTCTCAGAAATCAAGGGGCCCCTTTCTGTGGCTAACACTTGATCTTTATATGAGATACATAGATATTCAAATATTCCATTAAAGTTCTCCTTTACCTGTCAAACGTTGAGTTGGTAAAGAAGTGAAGAATATTAATTTCCTTTCCCTAATTGACCAGTTAACTATGCCAATGTATATCTTTCTTGTGGTCTTTTTGTTTTACCGGATTCTAGGACAAGAATTCATCTGGTCTGGTGGAGTATCCATCGAAGATGGTGTCTAGTAGGTAATTACAACTCTCGTGATGAAAACTATCCTGATTAAAAATATTGTGAAACTATCTGTTGAACAAAACCTTATTTCGAAAATATCGTATTTCATAGAGTACTCCAAAAGTGCACCCAAATCGGCAAAGTACTCCATAGAGAAATAAAGCATTTTCCCTGCGAATATGAGCCTTCCTCATGCAAAAGGCTCCTGTACCCTGAAAAGGGGCAAACTATTCAAAGTAAACTTAATCTAATATATAAAGTAGATACGATTTTTCCCCTGTACCTTCTCGGAGTATAGGAAAATAACCACATGCATCACAGGCTACTAAACTCACCATTTCATAACACTTATTCACTCGAGCGTGTTTTAGTAAATGTGCTATTTTTTCCCCAGCTAACACTAAATATTACATTTGGCCCACCATCTACGACTCTCAGACAAACCAACTCCATATAGGTGGTAGCAAAAACTTTCCTCCCTAACAATTATGTACTGTGACTACACTCATCGACACCGGGAACTAATAAACACAGTTTAATTTTCACAAAACTCGGTTCTTATTCATTATTTGCCTGGTAATAATTTAACACGCATGCCAATAATCAAGCTTAGGTTAATTGGCCTATTTTCACATGCATTTGTAACCCGAAACAGTGGCGCAATCGGTAAGAAGGTAGGTTTTCAACAAAACATTTCTCTTACACCTAGATCTAATAAATTACACAAACTTCTCAGTTCTTGTGACCCCACAAAATAAGGTTTGTGACCCTCCTATGGGAGTCACGACGCACAGGTTAAAAACCGTGGCTTTAGATTAACTGTCTTTCTCGACTGATGATCCCCATCTATCGAAAGCATCGGTTTTCAGGCGCCAGGTAACACGCCTTCACTTTTTCTTCGATCAGTAGTGGCCGTTTCGCCGGAATTATATCTAAGCTACTCGTTGGCCTTTTGGCTAAGATCAAATTCCGATGGATACTGCACCCCATACTGGTATTATCTTGGCCTTCGGGTCTTGATTTACGCCGGTCAATGGGTCTGTCCTGTGCAGTTTTGGGAGGTCCACCTTCCCAGGCTTTGCCTCCCCTCTTTGGGGAGGAGTAAGTTTATTGCTTACTGCCTGAAGCGCCCCTACCGGGGAATGCCGACGGGGCTGCCCAGGAAATTTGTAAACCCACTTTCCCGACCCGACCTTGGGTCACATCTTACTTGTGGGAGTAAGATAAAAACTGGCCTTGTGCCTAACTCCTGGAGAGGAGTAAATCAATACTCGAGTAGATCAGGAGCTGGACTTGAAATATTACAAGATAATTATTTACATTGTTTCTCTTCGGACTATTGTCCTCATTAACATTACTATTTATCAATTATTTATACTAAAGCGGAGTTGACCAACGTTTGTTTACGTAAGGCTGTTTTGAATATGTACTTTAATAACACAAATATACATTATAAAATATTCCTCAGCTTTGGGATTTAATCATGCTTATAAAAAAAACTTCCATTTTAATTAGCCGTAATTTGCAATTAACTCATCAAATGATCCACCTTTGACTTATCTTCTATCTATCACTCTTTCTCTCTCCCCCTCTATGTCTCTCCTTCTCTCTATGTTGTTTGGCTCCTTTCGCTGTTTATTAATACGATATCTATCATTCTCGCTTCCGTCTCTTTCTCTCTCTCTCTCTCTCTTTCTCTCTCTCTCTCTTTCTCTCTCTCTGTTTGTCTTCTGTTTGTTTGACTGCCTGTCTGCATGTCTGGTGTCTGCATGTCTGTCTGTCTGTCTGTATGTCTGTCTGTCTGTCTCTCTTTCTCTCTCACTGTATATTGCTTGGCTCGGCCGCTGTTATTTCATACGATGTCTATCATTTTCGCTAACGTCTCTGTCCCCCCCCCCCCCCGCTTTATGCGTCTCTTTCTCTCTATGTTGTTTGGCTCTTTTCACTGTTTATTAATACGATATCTATCATTCTCGCTTCCGTCTCTTTCTCTCTCTCTCTCTCCCTCTCTCTCTCTCTCTCTCTCTCTCTCTTTCACTGTATATTGCTTGGCTCGGCCGCTGTTATTTTATACGATGTCTATCATTTTCGCTACCGTCTCTCTCTCTCTTTCTCTCTCTCATACACACACACGCGCCTTCTTCATGAGTGATGTAGTAGACATATAAATAAAAACGTTGATGAGAACATTAGTGCGAATAAAAGCAAAGATCGCATCTCAAAAAAAAAGACAGATAATGTTTATCCTACGAATAGACAGAGCAATAAGACAGTCGTCAGTGGCGCAACATTCAAACTCCGGCATTGTTTCTATTTACTTGCCTCCCCACGAGGGCAGATTTAGAAACAAGGTCGATTTTTAATGCGGGGAAAATTTTTAATGGGGAAAATCGAGCTCCCCAAAAAGGGGCACTCTGGATTGGGACACAAATAGGAATTGCCTCAGTCTAGGTGGGTTTTCTTCTTCACCGACGACGACGACGACGACGACGATGATGATGATGATGATGATGATGATGATGATGATGATGATGATGATGATGATGATGATGATGATGTGTGTGTAAATTTGAATCCTGCATTACATCTCCTGTGTATATTGTTACGGTAAGATCTTATCGTCCATGTGCACGCTGTGTGATATGTATGGAAGTGAAATCTGGCCAATGAAGGTCGATGAGATGCATTATTATGAGAATAATACGATGGATGTGTAATGCGAGTCTTAAAGACAGGCGTAGTTATGATGAGTACAGAGGAAGATTAAATCTGGACAGTATAGACAGGAGACTTTGATGGTATGGCCACGTTGAAAGAACGGTTGGGAGTTCTTGAGTTAGTAGATGCAGAACATGATTAGTTATCAGGGGAAGGCCAAGGAAAACATGGGAGCGAGTGATAAGAATAGACTTGAAAGAAAGAAGGATAAAGAAAGACCCGTCAGAGACAGGTAGTTAGGAAGTCAAATTGTTTCCAGTTTTCCCTTTTTTTATCTCAAGTCGTGCATTTTTTTTTCATGGAAATCGCTCCAGACAAGGCATGAAGCCACTTTATGCAGGGAGCTAAAAAAATACTACTTCAAGGTAAAAAAACAAACAAACAAATCAACGATAAGTCTTATATAGATAAATTCCGATCCAGAAAACAGCAATTCTTCCCCCTTTGTCCGAAACATCGCTCATAGAATGTGATGACTAAAGGGCAAAATAAGGGAAGCGAAAGTTACGAGGCTACCGAAAGTAAACCCACCAGTCACTTTCTACTCTCCTTTTACACACTGAATTCCATTACTATACTATCCTTGATAAAAAAATTCTGGTTGTATTAATTTGTGTTTCTAGGTCCTTTTTGTGTCAGTCGTTTCAGCTCATTGATGTACATACGGTGATGTAATTTTTGCTTTGCATCCGGGTGACTGAGGAGATGCATTGCATGGAGAGGAATTTTGTGATAAGAAATATGGGTAATGTGAGTCAAAGACAGGCTTAGATCTGATAAACTCAGAGGGAGATTAAATCTGGACAGCACAGGAAGACGTGTGCAATAAAATATCAATTTTCTATTTTTACATATTCAAGTAAAATTTACCATTGAGCTACTTCCAAGTAATAATTTAGTACATAGTTCAATATTTTTTTAAAAATCGATTCAGTTATCGTGTATTTGTTTATTGCTAGAAAAATGATACATTAATGGCGGTAAATGTTATTAATTTTTTTTCTCGGGCAATTCCATGTCTTTACTACATTGGTATATTTTTATTTAAAAAAAAACAACAACACAGAAACCACGAAACAAAGAGAGTAGAAAATGGACCTTGAGTTTACTTTTCGCAGCCTCGTAACTCTCGCTTCCCTTATTTTGTCCTTTAGTCCTTTACATTCCATGAGCGATGTTTCTGACAAAGGAGGACACATTGCTGTTTTCTGGGTCGGAATCTATACATCTAACACTTATCGTTGCCTAGTTTTTTACCTTGAAATATTAAATCTTTATCTCCTTACATCAAGTGGTTTCGTGCCTTGTCTGGAGCGATTTTCATTTAACAAAAACACCAACAAAAAAAACGCACGATGTAATCTAGGTTTAATTTAACCTATGCAAAAAAAGAACATACATCGGGGATTACGCTTTAATTAGATTAATTACTTTGTGAACAGATGTGTGCGACACTGCCATGAAAGAGGTCGGAAGATCAAAAAGGTATCGTTAAGCATCGATATCAAACCGAATTCTATAACTTACCGACAAGACAAGCAACGTTAGAAATAGCTATGATCTTACGTGGAGTGCACTTTGACGAGAAACCACTCGGTCTGACCGTTCAGATAGAAATACTTAGGACACACCCTGACCAACAGGCAATCAACAAGGCAATCGAAAGGCAATATCGCCGTGTCTTGAGAAAACAAGGCGGTCGGCTGAGGATCTGGTTAGCCACTAAAATTGCTCAGTCACCCGTTTACGACGTCCGACGGTGGATTCGTGATTGTCTAGAGATCTCAGAATAGTAAGAAGAAAGAAGAAGGAGAAGAAGAAGACGAATAAAAAAGAAGGAGAAAAAGGAGAAGAAGAACAACAACAAGAACAATAACAAAAAAAGTAAGAGATAAAGAAGAAGATGAAGAAGAAGGATTTAAATTAAGAAAAAAGGATCAAGAAATTTCTCTTTCTGTTTCACACGTCATCTTAGTGCATTATTTTACATTTAGGCGTTTTTCTCTTTCTATTTGATGTGCTTAAATGGAATACTCACTGATAATAAGTGTTGTGTCTATTCTGTGCTGGGTCAGACGAAAAGAAAACCTTCTAGATTGAGGAAATTTTTATTTTTTTGTCTAAACGAGACAATTGATTTTAATAAACAGCCAAAACTGCATGTGGAAGCTTATCCTAGTTTTAGGTGTACTCGTGTTTTTACCGAGTACACCTTGCATTGAACAATCGAAGTTGAAATAGATTTGTTATTCGTACATGTTTATCTCTCTTCTTTCATTTTTCTTTATATATATATATATATATATATATATATATATATATATATATATATATATATATATATATATATATATATAGTCTCGGAAGTTTCTCAACCATTAAAACTATATAAAAAAAAAAAATTATATAAAAAAAAAAAAACTTATAGTCTCAAGTCTTCCAGTGGAAAATCACTCATGTAAGTCAATTTATTTTTTACAGTTATTATATTAGTTAGTTTCTAACACTATTTTAAGGGATCATCAGTTGTTTACCATGAAAAACTGTTTCGGGAATTTGAAGGGGGGCACATCTTTTAGAAAACATTTTTTTAATTGTATTATAGAATTTTGAAAAAAAAACAAGAAACGTTTTATTTTTATATATATATATATATATTTATTCAATGAATAAAATAAGTTTTCATAAATATATGTCTCTGAGACTTTCGCCGTAAAACAGTTTTGACGAAGAGTTATTTACTTTCTTTATTTTTTTTTTTCCTCCTCATTTTGCTGGTATTAAAATCGCAAGTAAATCTACATGTGGTTCTAAGAGGATAATTTTCCTCTGATCTCGTTGACAATTCTTCAAAATCGTCAACGAGAGCAGACGAACATTTAACACCAGCAAGATGAGGAGGAAAAAGGGGAAAAAGGGAAAAAAGAAAGTAAATATATAAAAAATATAACGTTTCTTGTTTTTTTTTCAAAATTCTATAATATATATATATATATATATATATATATATATATATATATATATATATATATATATAATAAAGTAAAACGTAAATTTCCCTCTATTCCATTGACCATTATAGCTTTCAAACTAACTACTTTATATACTTATTCGTTCCGCCACCCACTTAGGCCAATTCCTGATGCGTGTTTTCAGAAAATACGCGTTCGTTTTGTTCTCTTTGAATTTTCTTACAATTTTTCCTGTCAACAGCTTCTTCGAACACAGTCATTAATACAGTAGGTCGGAGGTAATTTCACTTTCACACTAACATCTACCTCCACAGTCCCCAATGTCACCGAAGAATGTTGTTTATGAGATTATGTTTTTGAGCAAAATATCGTTTTTATTTTATTTTTGACCTTACTCTTTTTCTGTGTTACGTACTATAGATGTTCAGCCTAAATAACGAACGCTCCTTAGAACTAAATTTTCATTCTTCCGGGCGTTCTGGCTGTCTATTCCATATACACCTTTCAGATTCGTGGAATAAAGGAATATCGGATTGGATGACACGGAACGTTATTCGCAGAAAAACCTCGTTTCTTTTTACTTAATTTCATATCACATTATTTTAATCATATTATTCATGTTATAACAAGAACTTGAACTAATTAAAGTAAGTAATAGGGACGCAAACAAATAAACAATAGTTTATTAAACGTTTTTTAGGGTTTTCTTCTTTTTTTTGTGTCGTTCGTTTCAAGTCGGAACTATTTGACTATTAGTTATCATGTATTTTATTAACTTATTTACAAAATATACCAGAATATAAAAAAAGATTTAAAAAATAACCGTTATATTCCAGATTGAAAAAAGAAAATCGTAGGAAAATTAAATTAAAAACTGATCACCCACTGTAAAGTCTACAATATTTATCACTGCACCCTTTCTCTCGCAGACGTGATGTTGCTAGTCTCAGTCTTTCCTATAAATACTAGTATGGAATTCCTTCTTCAGTATTGTCTGATTTATTCCCTGCTTCCTTTGTTCCAGCTCGTTTGACTCGTTGGTCTAGTGGTCTCCATCAATTCGCTGATTTGATACTTCATTGTAATACAGCTTTCTGTTCCAATAGCTTCTTTCCAAGAACAGCAGTCTTGTGGAACTCTCTTCCTGCTGACTGTTTTCCTCCTACCTATAATCTTGGTCTTTTCAAGATTAAGGCCAATAGGCATCTCCTGTCTTTGCGATGATCATATTTCGTTCTTGTTAGCTCTTTACATCAAGTGGCTTCATGCCTTGTCGGGAGCGATTCCCATTCAAGAAAAAGTGTTTCTATTTGTTGCCATGTTTTGTAGGGTGCGCAATTGCGAAAAAAAAATCAACAACAAGAACAAAAAAATATATATATATATATTTTTTTAATTAAACATCATTTGACTAGAATAAGTTGTTTAGGAGTAATGTCGAACACAATTTCAATCTCAATAATTTATGTGACTGAAATTAAAATTAACATGAATAAAGTGTAATAATGTTTCTGGCTTCACTTAGAGTAGGAGAGATCCTTCAAAACATAAACACTTTTTGTTCCCAGTCTAGAATGATTATTATTGGTATATACTTTGCCCTGTTGGGGGGGGGGGGGGGCAAGTAAACTTATAAACATTGGTTGTTTGTTAAACGATTGTGTTTTCATTGGTTTCAAGTCGGAACTTTTTGATAGTTTTAAGAAAAAATTGAAATTCAGGGAATCTTGCTTAATTGGTGTCTTATGACTATGAATCATTTAATGCAAATCTGAAATATTCACTGCAAATGTAAATACAAAATCAAAGCGAAAATCTATAACGCATATGTTCTTCCTGTAGTCTTATACGGACTTGAATGTGTCAACTGGACTGTAAAATTACATCAGAAAATAGAAACTTTCCAAAGCCACATCCTTCGCTTGATTACTGATCATGAACTATCTGATCACATCTGTATCGCAGAGTTGCGAAAACTCACTGGCATCTCATCAACATCTTCTGTCATCAAATGTAAAATCTTGAGATTGTTTGGTCACGTTAAACGTTCAAGTGTGGAGCTATGCATAATATTCGTTGAAGGCATAATACAAGGAAGCCGGTCGAAAGGTAAACAAAAGAAATGATGGATAAACAACGTTTGTGAATGGACGAACATGAACATAAACGAAACGAACAACTTGGCCCAAGATCGTAAAGCTTCGAGGGCACTCAGCCATGTTAGTACGTATTGTGCAGCTAGCGGAGAAAATGTTTACTAATAATAATAACAGTGAAAAATTATCTCACTGGCATCCCATCAATATCCTCTGTCATCAAATGTAAAGTCTTGAAATTATTTGGCCACATTAACCATTCCAGTGTGGTACTACGCAAAATATGAGTTGAAAGCATAATGCAAGTAAGCCGGTCGAAAGGTAGACAAAAGAAAAGATGGATAGACAACGTTTGTGAATGGACGAACTTGAACATAAACGAAGCGAACAACTTGGCGCAAGATTGTAAAGCTTGGAGGACACTCAGTCATGTTAGTGCGTATTCTGCAGCTAGCGGAGAAAATGTTTAATAAAAAAAACTATTGTTAACATTTAATAAATATCGGAGGTATTTGAAACTATTGTTAACATTTAATAAATATCGGAGGTATTTGAAACTATTGTTAACATTTAATAAATATCGGAGGTATTTGAAACTATTGTTAACATTTAATAAATATCGGAGGTATTTGAAACTATTGTTAACATTTAATAAATATCGGAGGTATTTGAAACTATTGTTAACATTTAATAAATATCGGAGGTATTTGAATAACCTTTACGAGAAAATGAATTAAACTCAATACAACCCATATTACGACCCCTTACATCTAGCAGCTGTGTTAAAAAAAGTTATACTGATCGGTTAATTCGGTTACAAGTGAAACATACAAATATATAGACATATACACATACCCAAATTTATATATAAATATTTCTCACTTTATTTTCATTTTACTTCAGTGGAAGTTCTCAGAAATCAAGAGGCTCCTTTCTGGGGCTAACACTTGATTTCTATACGCGATACATAGATATCTGAGTTTTCAATCAAGATTCTCTTCTACCTCTCAAATTTTGAGTTAGTAAAGAAGTGAAGAACACTAATTTTCTCTCCCTAATGGGCAACTTAACAATGTCATAGTTTATCTTTCTTGTGGTCTCTTGGACTTATCGGATTCCAGAACAAGAATTCATCTGGTCTGGTGGAGTATCCAGCTTAATGCTGTTACTTTAGGTAACATCACTTGGAGAAAGTGCACTATTCCTCGTAACACTGAGTTTATAGAACCATACCGAGGGGATCTTATTTGGGCTTTGAATGCTATGTTATTTTGAATATTTGGTCAGGGTTTACTTTTAGGGAGAAGTATTCTCATATCAGGTTGTCCTGACAAACCCTTGTACAAAGAGACCGAAGACATTCGAGGATAGTGTCAAGTAGGCATTTAAATTTTCTCAAAATATTTATTTTTACTTCAGTGTAAAGTATCATAAATCAAGGGGTCCCTTCCTGAGACTAACACTTGATCTCTATATGAGATACATAAATATCCGAGTGTTCAACTGAAGTTCTCCTTTACCTATCAAACATTGAGTTAGTTAACCAGTGAAGAACATTAATCTTGACCGGTTAATTATGTTATAGTATATCTTTCTTGTATTCTCTTGGTTTTAGCGGATTCCAGGACAAGTGTTCAGCTTAACTTGAAGTAACATCACTAGAAGAAGATGCACCATTCCTAGTATTGGCCAGTGTTGAGGGGATGTTATTTGGGCTTCGAATACTATGTTATTTGGGCTTCGAATACTATGTTATTTGGACTTCGAATACTATGTTATTTTGAATATTTGGTCAGGGTTTACATGTAGGATGAAATATCCTCATGTCTGGTTGTCCTGACAAACAATTGTACAGAACAGAGAGACCGAATCACTTTGACTGTGCATCCTGGTATTCAACACCTAGGCCACCATCAATTAACATGGGAAAGCATTTAAATTCTATATAATGTCAAATCGGCGGACATATACAGTAAGCTTAGTCATATAGTGTTCAACAGCAGGATCTGGAAACTGGCATTACTCATAGACTGACAGTTTATTATAAATTCTACTAGAGGACCATATCTTTTTTTGAAGGGAACTATAAAAATATTTTTCATATAAATATTTATTAATTTTACCCACAGACACATGTGTTTCATGCTTACCCAATCTTCAGTGTAGGAGAACATAATTTCTGCCTGTTGCTGATATTCAACCCTAGGCTTCCATCAATTAACATGGGTATGAAGAGAATTTAAACTTTATATGATGTCAAATCAGCGTACAAATACAGTAAGCTAAGTCAAATAGTGTTCAACAGCAGAGGTTGGCACATCGCTTTACGCCTAGTGTTACTGATTCAAACTCACCTTTGACTCTGCAGCTTGATATTCAACTCCTAGGCAACCATTAATATATATATACATATATATATATATATATATATATATATATATATATATATATACATATATACATATATATATATATATATATATATATATATATATATATATACATATATACATATATATATATATATATTAATATATATATAGTCATCTACACAGAGTGCTGACAGTCGGCGCTCCTACCCCTGCGCTATCATACGATATGACACTGTAAGTAATATCTCAATGTAAACATTGTCAAGTGCTGGGAGCTCGAATTAGTTTTACCTAATGAGCTATGCCTTGAAGTTGACGATATCCTTACAAATAAGCTCTATCTAGGGAGGGAGCTTCATATAGTCATCCACATACAGACTGTTTCGCTGTATCACAGCTCTTCAATGCGGCTAGACCAGTTAGTGCCTCAAGCCGGGATTGAGACTCAACCGTCGAGCTGACAGTAGGCGATCCTACCCCTGCGCTATCATACGACACAGACTGAATGTAAGTAATATCTCAATGTAAACATTGTCAAGCGATGAGAGAGAGAAAGAGAAAGAAAGAGAGGGATCTGATGTAAGTGCAGATAAGATGTATTTGCATATATGATTACGCTCTGTGCCGTTAATTTTTCGTCATATTCTTGTGATTCTATTCTATTTAAACACTATTTGATCGTGTATATTTTACAAGTTTTACGAGATTGGTTTGTTGTGATGACAGCATTCGGCTTATCTAAATAATCTGCTTATCCAGGTGCATGAAAGTCAGGCATATCCAATGTCCTCTTAGGGATACATCTTTGGACTCTTTTGGAGTTTTCACTTTCATTATTGGATTGATATTTACTTTCTTGCCTTATCCCCATATGAGGAACACGGCACTGACGAAGAAGGAGACGTTCCTGTCGTCTCTTCTTATTCGGAAGATTCCACAAAGACGTAAGGAAAATAAATCATCAACGCTTTGCAATGTGTCATCTAAAAACAGTATAACTTGTTCTATTTGCATTGTAAGGTCTACTATTCTCATCTTGGGTGTTATATCACCACTTTCGCCCGGTGTAAACTCCGATCTTCTTCAGGTACAACTTTTCAGACTTGAGAACGTAATAATCGAAGTTGGAAAACTTCTAGTAAAAATCTATACACCATTTACAACTGAACCCCTATATTTAATTCACCGAGCATATTGTTCTCATTCCGTCAGCCATGACCGAGAAGAAGTGATAATATTCTATGCTATTCTTAGTTATTATCGTCCCTAGTAAGGTTTGAACCTTCAACGTTCAACCTCCATAGGAGTGTCACTTGGAGCTGATGTCTTTACAACGCTGTTATCTGTTACACTACGTGTACATGTGACGGAATAAGAACGTTGTGACACTAACGGATGCCTCCACATACATATGTGTGTTGTTATTCTGTTTTTTAAGCGGGGCGATTTATGGTATTTCTGTTTCTCTTGACTTCGTGTGATTTATTTACCTCCCCAGGAGGTTAGGCACAAGGCCAGTTTTATCTTGCCCACACAAGGTAAGGTGTGACCCAAGGTCGGGTTGGGAAAGTGGGACTTGAAAAGCCAGCGCCCGAGAAGGTGAGCACCCTGGCCATTAAAAATTGCCTGGGCAGCCCCGTCGGCATTCCCCGGTAGGGGCGCCTCCGGTAGTAAACAATAAACTTACTCCTCCCCAAAGAGGGGAGGCAAAGCCTGGGAGGATGGACCTCCTAGAACTTCACAGGACAACTCTACAGACCGGCGTAAATCAAGCCCCGAAGGCCAAGACAATACCAGTCTATGGGGTGCAGTATCCATCGGAACAGATACTACACTTTGATATTGGCCAAAAGGTTGAGAACGGCTGTGTCTGGTGAGGGTTCGTTGGTTATCTGGATTGATTTCCGCATTCGAGGATTTTCCTTAATATGTCGGTTGTTGCTCTTTCTGCTTCTCGTAAAGTCGGTTCTCTCTATAGTTCCAAACACTTTCGCACACCTAAGGCTATTTCCTATCTCTACAAATATACTAGCAGACCATATATGGAGTACTGTTGCCATATCTAGACTGCTGAATGTGTGTACCACTTTATAAGATTTAAAAGCGTATCTGTAACTTTATTAGCCCCCACCCTTTCTTCTTCTCTTCACCCTTGTCTCTCTAACAGACGTGATGTTGCTAGTCTCAGTCTTTTCTATAAATACTATTATGCCATGTGTTTCTCGGAATTGTGCGATCTATTCCCTGCTTCTTTTGTTCCAGCTCGTTTTACACATTGGTCTAGTGGTCTCAATCAATTCGCAGCTTCCTATTCCAGTAGCTTCTTTGCAAGAACTGCAGTCTTGTGGAACTCTCTTCCTGATGCCTGTTTCCCCTACCTATAGCCTTGGACTTTTCCAGGAAAAGGCTAATGGGCATCTCCTGTCTTCTGCGATAATTATATTTCGTTCTTGTCAGCTCCTTCCATCAAGTGGCTTAATGCCTTGTTTTGAGCGATTTCCCTAAAAATAAATCCCGTGCATTACATAGTCTCAATCTTCTTTTTGATTCCAATTTCTCTTAGTCTTTTCGGAACTGTTCCTAATGGTCCTACAATTATTGGTATTTTAATAATTTTCTTCAAGTTCTATATTTCTTGCAGTTATCTGGAAAGTTCCATGTATTTACTTATTTTTTTCTATCTCCTTGATCTTCAGTCTATGATGTGCTGGGACGTCAAAATCTAGAATTTGGCTGACTTTTCTTTCGTTTGGCTATCATCACGTCTAGTTTCCTTGCTTATTTGAATTGGTCTGTTTGTACCTCCATGCCCCAGGAGATTTTCTGCTTTTCATTTTTCAGTAATGTATCCAGCTTGTGTCTGTACCATTTACCTATATGTTCAAAGGTTAGACGTTTGCATAGTTCCCAGTGGACTGCATTTCCCAGGTACTTGCTTCTGTTTTGTATTCTTTTTGAGTTTGCTGTGTTTATTTATACGATTTACCGTCTTTTTTTTTCACATTCTATATTTGCTGTTTTCCTGTTTCTTTGTCTATGTGGGCCTTTATGTAATTAGTTTTGTTCTGTGCAGCTCTAAGTAGTGATTCCGTTTCTCTGTTCAAGTGTTCTTTTCTTAGCCACGTGCATGCGTTTTCGTGTGTCTCTTCTTTGGTCAGTCTCATAAATCGTCAATGTAGCGGTTTCACTTCCCATTTTCCTGTATTGTTCTTTTTGGCGGTGCTCTTGGAGCGATCATCAGCTTTTCTGTGTTTTCGGTGATCTATTATATAAAGGGAATTTGTCTGTGTGGGTGTATATATATATATATGTGTTAGTGTATGTGTGCGTGCGTGCGTGCGTGTGTGTGTCCTTCTAAAAGTCCCAAACTACAAAACAAACAGCCACAAAGTTGGTATATTCTTGATCAGCATTACCCGGAATGAATATCTCAAGTTAAAAAGATATATATTCATTTTTTTAAAGGTCCTTTGGCCCAGATTTCGTTAGGGGGTCTTGGTTTTTCAGTGATTTTATTCATGTGATTTTATTTACGGGAAGTAACTATTTTTTAAGTCTGTGAGTTAATCTGCTTATGCCGACTAATTCCTCGAGGAGCATAGATAAAGGAGGGTTGTCTGTGCGTATGTGTGTATGTATGTCCAGCTATGGGAGGATGGGATGGGCAAAGGAGAATGGCATGCAGTTGAATAAGGAAAGAGAGACGGATAGAGAGACGGATAAAGAGAGGTAGAAGTGTTAATAGAAATATGTTAAACGTTTGCCTGGGGAAACGTCGGGTAGCTCTGCTAGTGCATTGTTATAGTTGTGTGTGCGCGTGTGTGTGCGTGCGTGTGCGTGTGCGTGCGTGCGTGTGTGTGTGTGTGTGTGTGTGTGTGTGTGTGTGTGTGTGTGTGTGTGTGTGATCTGCATAGTTTACAATGCTTACCGGTCTTCTTCCCTCTTCTCTCCTTTTTACGTAGAATCTACCAGTATCATCATTCGAGTGTAGTGCATTGTGCATGCTCATTAGTTTATTATTACTATTATTATTTACACTCGCTAGGAGTTCTCAGACAATCCATCGTCAATGATTGCTCACTGATAATCACCCTGGAGTCTAAGTGACAAGAAGTATCACCAGATTTCCAGTACTCTCCACCTCTTTTGATAACTATTGCAAATGACTTTGCGTTATCACAACAGACGCTTACCATCGATTTCTCGCTAGCAACGACCGTTGGTCTTCTCTGGGATTTGGATGGTAATATGCCTCCCTAGATTATTAGTCCTCTCCGCACTCTCCCAGTGGAGGTCTGGTTAGTGCTCGCCCTCCTCGGGGTTTCCATCCTCCTTGACCCTTCACGACTATTCTCTGTAGTATCAGTCGAGGTTGATTCCATCACTTTTTTTGTCAATGGAGAAAGTTTATTTAATTTCTTGCATGTTCTGTTCCTTGGTTTCATATGGTGCTGTTCTTTCTGTGTTTTTGTTTTCTTCCTCTTGTGACTTCCACGTGACTGGTTAGCATTCGTAGTTTATGTGGGTTGGTTTCCGCATTCGAGGATTTTTCTTAAGATTTCAGCTGTTATCATCATTTCTGTCCTTTGAATTGTCTCAGTGATCCTTTCGGTTCCAATTTATCTCAGTCTTTTTTTCAGGTATTACAGGATTGTTCCTAGTGTTCCTACGATTATTGGTATTATATTGACTTTCTTCATGCTTCATATCCCTTTCAATTCTTTGGTGAGTTCGGTGGATTTGCTTCGTTTTTCTGTTTCGTTGATCTTCACTCTGTGGTTTGTTGGTACAGAAAAATCTACGATTTGGCAGGATGTTTCCTTCTTGTCGATTATGGAACGGCAAAATCAACAATTTGAAAGGTGGGTTGCCTTCTTGTTGACTATCATGACATTCGGTCTTCTTGCTTTATGAGTTGATCTGTTTGAACCTCAATATCCCAGAGGATTTTGCTTTTTTCGTTTTCCAGTACTGTCTCTGGTTTATGCTTGTACCATTTATCCGCATGTTTGAAATGCAGTTGCTTGCATAGTTCCCAGTGTACTGCTTTTCCCACACAGTCATGCCTGTTCTCGTATACTTTTGGGGTAAGTTTGCTGCATTAACTTATTATGTGATTCACTGATAATATTCTTTAATATACTTTAAATCTCTCTGGCAAAAATGCATTATAGTTAACGCAAAAATGGGTGAAAAAACAAAACAAAAACAAATTTACAACAAATAACTTAACAAACGCAAGAAAAGTTCATCTTCTATCGATCTGCATTACTTTTCAGTTTTTACACTTTTTAAGTGCTTCTAATTTCAGAATTTGTATTGTTGCCTCAAAGGCTTGTAGAAACGAAATGGCCGACCATGTGAGACCAAAATAGTAATAGCACGGCCTCGCACATAATCTGCATTTACATTTTTCTTAGGTTTTATCTATTTTAGCTTTTTGCCAATAGTTTCGGGTCGTCCATGTCCATCAGGTGGGTTATTCTTTGTTCTGTCTGTAAACTTGTATCCGGCATCATATTTTCTGAGTATGTGGCATCATTGCTATGATAAACAGATAAAGAGTCTCCTTGGAAAATTCATCTCTGTATTTTCATCTCAGTCAGGTGTTGTCCTCCGGCTATCAGTTCTCGTCTAAATGTTTCCATTGCTTTTTTAATAAGATTAATAATCCTGTCGGGTATCTTGTATATTTTTAAACATTCAAGTATCCATGCATCAGGGATTCTGTCGTTAGCTTACTTGTAGTCAATCCATGCCATGGCTATGTTTTGTTTAGCTTTTTACTTGCTTCACGATCTTTTGATCTATAGATAGCAGATCATGCGTCTCTCTTTTCCCTTTCTGGCATCTTTTCCGTTCCTCGGAGAGCAGTCTACAATTCTTCAGGGGTTGGTTAATTTGTTCTTTCGGTTATGCCGTTAGGGGGTTCCACATTGTTGTTAAACAGGTAATTGGTTTGTAGTTGCTTTGGATTGTTCCCTTTTTGGCATCTTTTTGTATTAGTGTTGTCATTCACTCTGGTATGTCTGTTTTTTTGTATACATCCTCTCGGTTTCTGCGCTAGCATTTCATGTAGCGTCGTGAATTAAAAAAACCAGTATGCATGTATTCCACCGTAGCCTGGTGCTTTCCAGTTTGCCATTTTCCTTAGTGTTGTCTTAATTGTTTCTTCATTAGTTTCTGTTTTTGTTCATTCTTCAATTACCTGTTGTACATATTTCATGTTTTTCAGCCGCTTGGCATCTTTTTTGTATTTTTTAGGTTTTTCCCATATCTTGCCCCAGAAGTGTGTTGTCGCTATTTTTTGTTTTAGTTCTTCATGTTTCTTATTTTATCTTTCCTTGCAAATCAGATTTCTTCTCTTCCATCTTTTCCTATTCTCTTTCATCCTATTTACGGTTTTAGCTTCTTTTCGAAGTTTGGTAATCTGAGTGTCCAGTCTAAATTCCAATCCAGGCTTTGTCGGTCCATTTTTGGGGGCAAGTCTTTTTCTTTTTTAGTTTCATACTTATTGATTTGTTGGTACGTAGTATTCGCCATCTTAAGTTTCAGTGTTTATTTTTTGCCCGTCTTTTACCTGGGAGTTTTCGTCAAGTGGTGTTTCTTGATCTATCACGCCATTTATTTTTTGTTTGATTTCCGTTAATTCTATCTCCGAGAACCACCCTCTCTTGAGTATCTGCCTTGCTTGATCTGCTATTCTTTGTTCCGTTGTATGGTACTCAGTAGAAATGTCCCATAGATATTTCATTCGTTTTCAGTGGCGGCTTTTTTAGCAGCATTCCATTACAAGTCTGTGCTCTTTTGTGGTATTTTGTGATCCATGTCTTTCTATGGCTTTTTGATTTGTTATTTTTATTCCTGCTTTCTTGTGTTTAGTCCGTGCCCTTGTCATACCTGGAATTAGAGAGGTTACTTACCTGTTTTTTTGTCCCTGATCTTATTCCTGAAATTGCAAGAACCAACATTCGCAGGATGTGGATCGGGTCCCCCACGTTGGCAATGGATGGAGAACCTGCCCATCATGACACTTAGGTCTTTATTCGGAGTCCCACGGCTTATATTGTTATTATGTTGCATTATTCATATTTTGGTGTATGTGACAACACCAGGCCCAGGTTAAATTTGCCTGTGATTTTATCATAGGGATCAAATGGAAGAAGGGGATTTACTAATTAATTGACATGTATAGTGGGAGCTGATAACGATAACGTCATTACAGAATGTATGTTTCGGTTGGAAGCCAAGGGGGTGTAACTCTCCGAATTCTCTAGGGGAATAACTCTGACAAGTTATCTCCCTTTAATATGCGTATTTTCTTTTCTTACCTAGAAATGCTTTCTACTTAACATTTTCTTTTTTAGCTTTGTGCCTTTTTGACGTGGCCTAACTTGTATTGGATTCAAACGATTTTGCATGCGAACAGACCTCCTTGGTAATGTCTTCAGTTGAGTTCGAAATTGTTCATTTTGGATAACTAGGGTGCGTTGTTGAGGCAAATCGAATGTATCTAACAGCATCTCCAATTAGAAAGTATTTTCCCGTGTATTTTGTCTGCCTTGTATGTCAGTCTCTGTGAGGTGTGAGAGTCGCAACTGGTTTGCGTGTCAAACCTAAACAGAAGACTGTACATTGACGTCATAAATGACATTTTTGCTTTTGCGTAAATGTAACCCTGTGTCCACTTTTGCTTACCATTCCGATAGTCCCGTTTTGAAAGTTCGACTTACTGCACCATGATAGCGGTTGAACTGATGCTCTATCTGTAAGTTTCTCTTGTGAGAATTTTGCGCATCTCGACGAATGGCATCCATTCGTAAACGGACTTTTCGGTTCAATAGAACTTCAGCCGGTGAATTACCATGAGGGGCATTTGGGTTTGGAGTAGCTCTATAACTTGTAAAGAAACACTTCTAGTATTTCTTAGGGGAGTTCCCTCCCCTTTGAGTTTTACGAGTGATCTCTTAAACGTATCCACAAAACGTTCGACCTGGCCGTTGGATTGAGAGTGAAAAGGTGGAGTACGAATGTGTTTGATTCTGTTCTGTTTGCAGAAATCTATGAATTTTGCTGAAGTGAATACAGTACCTTTGTCAGAGACTATGGTCTCTGGTACTCCGAATCTGCTAAAATATGTTGCAGTTTTAAAATTGTTTCCTAAGAGGTTCATTAGAAAAATCTCAGCGCATTTACTGTAAGCATCTACTGGTAGTAGAAAACATTTTACATCAATGGGTCCTGCAAAGTCAATATGAAGACGTGACCAGGATGAATCTGGAATAGGCAAAGAAAAAATATTAGCTGTTCTCAGCGCATTTACTGTAAGCATCTACTGGTAGTAGAAAACATTTTACATCAATGGGTCCTGCAAAGTCAATATGAAGACGTGACCAGGATGAATCTGGAATAGGCCAAGAAAAATATTAGCTGTTCTCAGAGCTTTTGCAACTAATTGAGATTTAGAACAGTTTTATCTCAGTTCCTCTAATTGTTTGGCCAATAGACATAGCTATGCGCTAAGCCTGTATTCGGCTAACACCTTGGTGTCAAAAGAGAAACTGTTTTAAGACGCAATTTTGTACGATGGGCGTGCAACACTGATTTGACTAAGGAGTCGCGAAACATTGCTGAAGTAACTTGCAGTGTCTCACAGCTGATGAGAGCACTGAAATAATTTCTAGTTCCACAGATAATGCTGAAATGACTGAAACCTCTTTTACTTTGGTTTGCTTATCCCTGAGTCTGGATAAAGCATCTGCATGTCCGATTGCATCAGTTGAATAGTATCTGATGGAGAAATCATAATCCAACAGCATAGTGGCCCATCTTTGCAGACGGTCGGCTGTTTAGACAGGGATACCTTTCAAGTGACGTCCATATATCATCTTGTGGAATTTTTTTGTAGCAAATATCATCACCAATGCTTCTTTCTCTATCTGACGATAGTTTCGCTCGGCAGGTGTCAGTGACCTGGATGCATGAGCTATTGCTTTTTGGCTGCCATCGAGAAAGCTAGTGAAATGACAGCTCCAACACCATAATCAGACGCATCAGAAACAACAATAATATCCATGGATGGGTTGTAGTGTGTGAGCAACATATTTGAAGAAAGTAAATTAAATTATTAAAGACAGATTGACACTCAGTTGTCTATTTCCATGTTACATCCGTTTTTAAAAGAAATTGAAGGATGCACGAACTCGATGAAGTTCTGGCAAAAAATGCACTGTAGTGGCTAACCATGCCAAGGAAAAAGCGTAATGTTTTAATATTTGCCGGTGCCAGCATTTTTTATGGCTGAAATATTTTCTGGGTCGTCGACCATTTTAATCATAAATAAATCCCAGATATTTAATTTGTGTTCGAAAAAATGAACATTTTTCCGCCTTTACATGGAATCTATATTGCTAAATTCTTTCAAATGTAGAAATCAGACGTTGTATAAGTTCTTGTTGTGTAGCACTTGTAACGATGATATCGTCGATGAATGCTGCAACGCCTGTCAATCCGGTTAACATTGCATCCATTGTTTGCTGAAATATGGCTGGAGCCGGTTTGACTCCGAATGGAATCTAAACAGTCTCTTGTGAGTGTTGATTGTCAGAAGCTTTTTTGACTCCTCATCAACCACCAACTGCAGAAAAGCATCTGGAAAATAATGTTCACAAAGCAAATTGCGCCATTTAATTTTGAGAAAAGATCCTCTGGCAAAGATAAAGGGTTCTGGTGTGCATTTAGACAATTGTTTAATCCTGTGGAATAATCGGCACATATTCGTACTTATATTCGCCTTTTTAATCACAACAATAGGAGCTGCCCATGCGGAATAATTATTTGGCTGTAATACGCCTGCTTGTTGTAAACGTTCCAACTCCTTGTTCACTATGTCTAGTGCAGCATAGGGTACAAGACGTTTGGGTCTGAAAACATGTTTTGTATCAGACTTTAATTTGAGAATTGCTTTTTAGTGAAAAATACTAAACTACTATGAAAAACATTTCCCAATTTAGACTGAAGTATTTCTGTAACTTGTTTATCAATGTCAGAAACTGATGAAGTATTTAGAGTGTTAAAAACACACTTGACAGAAATATTGAAAAGTCCTAAATTCTCTATCCAGTTCAACCCCAACAAATTCTAACCAGAGTGTTTATTTACTCCTCTCCAGGAGTTAGGCACAAGGCCAGTGTTTATCTTAATCCCACAAGTAAGATGTGACCCAAGGTCGGGTCGGGAAAGTGAGGTTTGAAAAGCCAGCGCTCGAGAAGGTGAGCACTCTGGCCATTAAAAATTGCCTGTGCAGTCCCGTCGGCGTTCCCCGGTAAGGGCGCCTCAGGCAGTAAGCAATAAACTTACTCCTCCCCAAAGAGGGGAGGCAAAACCTGGGAGGGTGGACCTCCTAGAATTGCACAGACCGGCGTAAATCAAGCCCCGAAGGCCAAGACAATACCAGTCTATGGGGTGCAGTATCCATCGGAACAGATACTACACTTTGATCTTAGCCAAAAGGAACCAGAGTTATCAGAGATATAGTATGTTCCAGTAAATGCGTTTCCCAATGTTTTTCCCCGTTGATCGCGAGATGACGGTATTGTCCAAGCCATGTCAAATTGAAAGTCAACTGGGTGGCTATTTACAGCAACAGTGATGAATTTTCTGCGAGATTGAAAATCGATTTTAAATGTTGCAAAAACAGAGTTTGAATTTGATTTGTTCCAGTGTTTTTTTAATTTCTTGTGTGTCGAATTTGAGTGAATTGTATCTGTGTTTTGCCTTTTTTACAAAATCCTTCTTTGCGTCTGACTTTGAAGTATTCCTGACATTTATGTTTTTTTTTTGAATGGGCAGAACGTAAAAAATGCATTTCACCACAATTCCAACAAGCACTTGGAGGGTTTTACTTGCTGGAGGTTTATTAGTCTTTGTTTGGACACTGTTTGTTGAGGATGGATTTTTGGATTGTTGAACCATCATTGTGTCGCGTTTTACGCTTAATAAACGTTGGCATTCCGTAGTGAGATCTTTAACTGTGACATCTTTATCTTGGTCCAGTCTTGAGAGTAACCGTGTTCGAATGTCTGACTCTTGTGGAGATTGAAGTCTAAAAATAAAAATAAGAGGGATTTAATTTGAAATCTTTGGAATTCATGATTTACTTGACCGGCAAAAGTAATGTAATCATCAGTATGTTTTTTTTTTTGTCATTTTTAAGCAATTATAGCGGACGTTGTTGAATGCTGCAAATGTCTGTAAGTTGGTCAATTGTCTCAGAGAAGGACAAATATAATTTATGTAACGATTATATTCGTCTGCTCCTAATTTTCTAATAATAAACGTACCTTTGTGGCATCGTCTATATGAGAAATTTGGTTAAAAAAATGTCTTTCCAACGTGAAAACCATAAAGTCTTCAGTGTTTGCAAAATCATTGGTTATTTGACTGTTATCCAAGGTTTCGGTTGGATGTCGTAAAAAGTGTATATTCAGAGTTTGTAAACTCCTGATTTGTGATTCCTCGAATAACTTTTAATAGGTTTTTCCAATAAGTCTGGTGATATCGTCTTATCTTTTGTAATGATGTTTTCAATGTTTGTGAAGTTGAAAAAATGTTCGGTTGTTTGTTTATGCCAACATCTCGTCGACATTTTATGTGATAGGACCGTGGTTGTTGAATGATGCTTGAGTGGGTGTAACTTTGAATATGTAAATGTGAGTTTAAAAAAACAAAAATATAATAAAGAATTTGACTGAGGAAATTTGGTATGGTAAAGTATTAATTATTTATTTACTTTTTACAATTGGAAGAAGAGGATTTACTAATTAATTGACATTTATAGTGTGAGCTGAAACGATAACGTCATTACAGAATGTATATCTCGGTTGGAAGCAAAAGGGGCGTAACTCTCAATATTCTCAAAAGGAAATAACTCTGACAAGTTATCTCCCTTTAATATGTATATTTTCTTTTCTTAGGTATAAATGATTTTTACCTAACACAAACAATGTGGAAAATCCTGACGGCACAACTGAGAGAACAAATCTACCAATACCTGAACAATCGTAGATTGCTCACAGAGGTACAACAAAGATGCTGGAAATGGAAAGAGAGACGTATAGTCTGTTATACACAGAATCCCTCTAGCATGGATTATTTCATGCTTAAAAATTACAAGATACCCGACAGGATTATTAATTTCATTAAGAAATAAATGGGAACATAGAGACTAGAACTGACTACTGGAGGACAACAGTTGGCTGGGATTTTATTTTAAATACTGAGAGGCATTTACCAATGAGAATCCCTATCACCACTACTGTTTATAATAGCCATGATGCCACTCAACTACATACTCAGAAAATGTGATGCCGGATACAAGTTTCCAGACACAGAACAAACAATACACCACCTCATGTACATGGACGACCTGAAACTATTTACAAAAAGCAAAAAGGAACTGGAAAAGCTTATAAATACGACCAGAACCTTGAGCAGGGACATTAAAATACAATTCTAAATGGAAAAGTATGCACTGCTAGAAATGGCAAGGAAAAAACTGGAGACAATAGAGGGCATGGAACTGCCCAACCATATTAGATATTAGGGCGCTAGGCGAACAGGGGTTCTTGAAGCAGACACAATCAAATATACAGAAATGAAAAGAAAAGATTAAAAATAAATGTCTGAGAAGAACAAAGGAACTCTTAGAAACGAAATTATATAACAGAAATTTAGTAAAAGGAATAAACAAAACCACAGAAACAACACCACCACATGAACCCAAGGAACAGAATGGGAAAGAAACCTCACAACCTCACCCCCGTTTTCAAAAGTGATGGAACCAGCCTCGGCTAATATCACACAAAATAATCGTGAATGGTAAAAGAAGATGAGAAGACCGAGGATAAATAGCACTCACCAGACATCTACTGGAAGAGTATGGAGAGTACGGAGACTTTTGGGGGTCTTATTGACACCCAAATCCTAGAGGAGACGAATGATCATTATCAGTGAGAAATCAATGGTAAGCGTCTGCTACGATAACGCAAACTCATTTGCAATGGTTATCGAAACAAGGTGGAGTGTACTGGAAATCAGGAGAGGCTTGTTGTCACTCATACTCTATTGAACACAACCGGTTGTTATCAGTGAGCAATCACTAACGGTGACTTGTGTAAGAATTTCTAGTGAGTACAAATACTACTACTACTACTACTGCTAATAATAATAATAATAATAATATTTAATGACGACATACGAATGGAATTTTACATCACTAGATGTGCCATTCTTGTTATAAAACGAGGTAAACTTGTCCACTCAGATGGCCTTGAACTCCCAACAACAGATCTGATAAAGAATGTAGACAATGAGAGGGGCTAAAAATACTTGGGAATACTGGAGGCAGATAAGGTTAAAAACAAGGAAATGTAAAACCAGGTCACAGCTGAGTACAACAGACGAGTAAGGATTATTCTTAAATCACACCTCCACAGTCGAAATACAATCTATGCTATTAATTCCACCAGAGCAGTAGCTATCATTAGATATACTGCCGGTATACTTGACTGGAATGTAGATGAACTAAAATGTTTGGATACCAAAACACGGAAGATTCTCACTATTTATGGAGCTTTTGCAAAGAAAAGAGATTCCGATCGATTGTATCTACCTAGAGTTGAAGGTGGTCGAGGTCTACTTAGTGCTGAAGATATGTGAATATAGAAGAAGTTTGTCTGTATAAATATATTTCTGAAAGTAATGAGATACTTCTCCGTGAAGGGAAAAGAGAAGAAATACTAAGAACTGGGGTGAAAATGAATCAAAGGTTACAAGGGAGAGGGTTACAATTATTTGGAAATAAACTACACAGTGTATTCTTTAAGAATACTGCATTTAGGGATAATGACAGCTTGAATTGGTTGTTCAGAGCTGATCTCAAAAGATCTACCGAGAGCACCTTAATGGCAGCCCAGGAACAAGCCACGCGCACTAGGTCGATAAAACATTACATTGACAAAAGTGCACAATCACTGATATGCCGATTGTGTAATGAAAGGGAAGAATCCTTAGAGAATATTGTATCTGAATGTCCAATGCTAGCACAACACCAGTATACAAAATAAAGACACGACAAAGTCGCTTACGTACTACACCGGAATATATGCAAACTTTATTAATTGGACCACAATGAGAAGTGGTATGAGCATAAGCCAGAAGTGGTACAGGAGAACGACAATGTCAAATGCCTTTGGGGCATGCGCGTACATAATAAGGTTCTTGAACATTCGAACCCGACTTAATCTTTCTAAACAAAAACAAGAGAACTTGGGAATTAGACTATGGAAATGTAAAAAAGTAAAGGTGATGCCCGTTGGAATTGGAACGCTTGGAACCATAACAACAACAACAACAACAACAATAATAATAATAATAATAATAATAATAATAATAATAATAATAATAATAATAATAATAATAATAATAATAATAATACATTTGGCAGCAGGCATAACGTATGTTAAATTTTATAATATAACAGCAGTTATGTACTTTAAATGTAAAAATGTGAAAATAAAAATAATGCCGTTTTTTTGTTTTTTTTTAAATTCATTTTTTAATTTAGAACGAAACAAGGCGTGACGAACATTAAAATGACGGATAAGTCAATAACCCAGTAATGTACAATTAAACCCATGGTTTTGTTTATAAAATAAAGAATTAAAAAACGTAATTCTAAGTAAAGATAAGTAAAAGAAATTAAAAGAATAAAAGTTATCCATCTTGGACTCTCTTTGTTAAGAACAGCTAAAAGATAGGTAAATAAATTTAAAGTAAATTCGTAATACGTAAGTTATGAGAATTTTCTTCGCTATTCGTGTTGAAACATTGCAGTAAGACATCATTGGAAATAGGTTGTAGCAATTAACTTATTTTAAGTAATCTTATGATAGATAAGTAATTTCAATAAAAACAAATAATGTAATATCATTTTAACTTAAATACTATTTAAAACACTTATAATATTTTATCTCTGAGCTGAAAATAGATCGATCAATATAGATTTTTTTAATTACTGACGTAAGCTATATTTTTTCTGTTTGGGCGATTATTTAAGAATGTCTCCATATTACCAATCTGCCGGACCGGTAATATTATATTTTGAAAGAAATGTATGTTTTTTTCTACTGCAAAGAACACAATACAACAACAATAATAAACTAAAAAAAAATATTCAGAATCAAATATTGCTTGGTCTCTTAAAAGGCTGTTCAGGTCAAACTCTGAAAATCCGACTGACTTAATTTTATACATTAGACGAGAAGCTAAAAGCTATGGATGCCAAAGCAGCAAGCAGACTGATTGAGAGATGAAGTGGTGCTGAGTATCTAACGAATGCAGAGGGAGGGGGAACTGTTCAGGTAGTGTCAACTTTTTATGTGAACGAAGGTCAGAAAAGAGTTAATATTAATGATTTGGCTTGTTTTGTTTTACGGCATATCAACCTCTTATTGGTCATTTAATGCCGAAACATTAGTTGTAGTATGGTGAAAAAATGTTATGCTTTAATTTCTTTATATCTTCAAGTATTTATTCGTGGTGTTTGGTTTGGTTGTTTTGTTTTACGACATATCAACCCTTTTTGGGTTATTTAATTCCGAATCCGGTAATTTTAACAAAAGTTTTTGTGCTTCAAGTTCTTTATATCTTCAAGTATTTACGGTCATTTTGGTAAAAGTTGTCATGCTTCAAGTTTTTTATATCTTTAAATATTTATTCATAGTATTTTGTTTGGTTGTTTTGTTTTACAGCATATCAACCCTTTTCGGGTTATTTTATGCTGAATCCGGTTATTTTGGTATAAGTTTTGGGGAAGGTACGGAGAAGGTGAAAGGAGGAAGGGATGAAGAGAGAGTGAGGATTGTTGTTTTTTGTTTTTGTTTTTGGAACAGTAAAACGTCAATGGTTGGTGCAGTTTGATTCAGGAAGCCGACATCTTCAGATAGCCTGATCTGGTAGCGCCAGGAATATTAAGTAAGTTCGAAATATATTTTTAAAATATTACTTTTAGTTTAAACTATTGGAGAGTTTCTATTTCAGTAAAAATACGATAAATAGTAAATTTTAAAAAATAATTAAAGTTACGTTGACTCGAGAAACGCACACGTACACACGTGAAATTGACTCTTAATTTTATTTATATGGATTTTTTTTTTTGAAATGCTGAAGACGTGACTGCCGAGTATTTTATTTTTTATTCAAATACATATCGCAAACGCAAACGCCCCGTTAAACATTAACCCACGAAATTGTTCGTTTACAAATCACCCGGAAATAGGGAGAGAAAAAAAAAAGGCGTAAAAGAAAAAGAAAATGACATTTTTTAAAATTCTCATTCTGGGGTGCTTATTGTATACAACATCTCTTTTCTCTCTTTTTGTTTTAAATGGTGAAAAAAGAAGACAATATTTTGTTTTAACACTCTATTTTATTCTGTTGTATTCGTTTCACCTTCTGTCTTGTCTATTAATCGCAGGCGATGGAAACCGTACGCCCGTTTCCTCCAGCAAATAGAGATGTTGATTCTGTTATTATTTAATATTAAGTACACGGTGCCGAATAATAGCATATCTTTAACAACCAAACCCAATACGAGTCTAGGGTTTAGGATTACATTAATGTGGATGGGGTGTTAACAAAGTACAATATGAAGAAAAACGGGTTAATTCTTAGCATATCCTTCGACAACCAGGAGTTTTTACCCCGCCTAATAAACCGGTATTGTCCGGGCCTTTGGGTCTGGATTTACGCCGGTCTATTGGGGGTTGTCTGGTCCTGTGCAGTTCTAGGAGGTGCACTCTCCCAGGCTTTGCCTCCCCTCTTTGGGGAGGAGTAAGTTTATTGCTTACTGCCTGAGGCGCCCTACCGGGAATGCCGACGGGGCTGCCCAGGCAATTTTTAAATGGCCAGAATACTCACCTCGAGCCCTGGCTTATCTAATCCCACTTTCCCGACCTTGTGTCACATCTTGCCTTGTGGGAGGTAGATAAATAAAACAATATGAAGAAAAACGGGTTAATTCTTAGCATATCCTTCGACAACCAGGAGTTTTTACCCCGCCTAATAAACCGGTATTGTCCGGGTCTTTGGGTCTGGATTTACGCCGGTCTATTGGGGGTTGCCGGGCTGTGCAGTTCTAGGAGTTGCACCCTCCCAGGCTTTGCCTCTCCTCTTTGGGGAGGAGTAAGTTTATTGCTTACTGTCTGAGGTGCCCCTACCGGGGAATGCCGACGGGGCTGCCCAGGCAATTTTTAAATGGCCAGAGTGCTCACCTCTCGAACGCTGGCTTATCTAATCCCACTTTCCCGACCTTGTGTCACATCTTACCCTGTGGGAGGTAGATAAATAACTTAGCATATCCTTCGATAAAAAAATATTTTTCTTTAGTTTAGTAGCGCAAATGAACCATAATACTCGACTATCACTCATAACCTTTAACTCTGGCCAGAAATTAGTTTGTATCCGCTCATTTACAGGATTCCATATAACTTTCGAATGTCGAAGGCATCATACTAACAAGTCCGACACTGGCTTTGTTGCTGTCGGGATGAGGTATGGTTCTGTTCGGTCCAAAAAGGTTCACCGTCCCACGCTTTACCTTCTTTCTAAGAAGGGTTTAGTTTATCTCTAATCGCTTGAGGCGTCCCTACTGGGGAATGCTGACGGGGATGCTCAGACATTGTTTTGTAGGTCAGGTCGCGCTTATCCTAGTGCGTTGGCTTCTCAAAACCACAGCTGACCTTGTGTCTAACCTCCCCATTGAGAGGAGGTAAATAATATGTCGAAGGCTACAGTGTAAACATCTCGAACATTTTTATTATCTATATAATAAAGTAAAGTTAGTCGAATTCTAGAGTTTTGTCATCGATACGTTTCTTCCAACAAAATCATTATTTGATTCTGAATAGCCATTTATTTTGTCAGGCGTTGGTCCATATTGTTAAAAATAATAATATGCAATTTGAGTTAATTCCTTCTAGAAAAAATAATTCATCCAGTCGAATTTATTTTCGTAAAACCACAATTAAAAAAAGACGAGGAAACTCTGTACCCGTCCATTGCACATTAACTTCCCTTTGTTTTGAAGAAAAAAATACTTTGTAAAAAAAGCAACGTAACTTTGTATTCGTTTACTATGGAGTTACATAGAACTAAACGGGAATTCCATGAGCAGGGTGTCTTTCCTAGAACTACGCGTCCGCGGAACATAGTACCACGGGGGTGCTTTCCGACGGTCTACAACATTGTTGTTTTCAAGTCCAATGTAAACAAATTCTTGTTGAGCTGTCCTCTTAAATAGTCACTTTCTGACCAGTTACAACCTTTGTTATAAACCTGCTCGTTATTTCACTGTCTACTTATCAAATTCAATAACCCTTATTCTCGAGTGGCCATTAGGCCTTAATAAGCAGTGACTCGTTTGTAAAGAAATTTTTTTTTAAACAAAAAATATAAAATTTTGATAAAAAAAGCGGCATTGTTTAACAATAAGAAAAGTAGAATAAATTACACTACCAGGCAACGCCGGGTAAGGACAGCAAGTTATATATTAAGGTTGGGAGAGATTAATCAGAATCGGAATCGGGAATCAGGGAAATCTTAATTTTTGGGGTATTGGCATCGATATTGGAATCGGAACAAATTGAGTCTCAGTTCCGATTCCAAAAACGAATTTTTTTTAAACTTAATTTTCTATTGCTGGTACTGATGCTAAAATGACAAATATTTATTGTTTTTAAACCATCAGTTAAACTAAAGATTAATATTTACTGTGTTATAAGCATATAACAATATTACCATTCCGCAAGTGTTTTAGAGATTTGAAACACCTACTATTTGATAAAGAGGTCTTCCTCAAAATATATTATGGAACACGGTAACACACATTACATCACAGTGTTGAAGTCTTGCCTAATCAAGTAAGATTTGCTATAAAAAAATATTTTTAATATATATATATAAAAAGTCACTTGTTTTTGTCAACGTCGACATATTTCCATTTCTTGCATTGTCATAGCCTTCTAATACTCCTCTATATAAAATCTATATATTATAATAACGACTTTAAATAAAAATTGAACCAGAAGAAATGCCTCGGTAAGAATGCCACAAGTAGATAAATAGGAAAAATGGCACGTGAAAAATATAGATAAAAATTTACCCACCCTTACGCATAGCAGCTATGTTTCAAAATTCTCAATAGTCTGTTAACTACTTTAAGAGTGAACAATCAACTTCCGGTGTTGAAACCGGAAATAGACAAGCGGTGTTTATCAAAATAATGTAAGTCGTTATATCTTAAGTTGAGGGGAGGGGGGGGGGGGCAATTAATAATTGTTTTTTTTACCATTTTTTAAATTATTTAAAACTGATTTTTATAATTTTAAATTCAATTTTTTATTACAAATAATCAAATCGAATTTGTTTTATAATTGGATTGTTGTTGTTTTTTGTTTGATCATATGTTTTATCTTTTTTATATTTAAAAAAATATTTTTTAATAGTCTGTTTAATATTTTTTATAATTGGAATGTTTTCTAAAATACTTTTCAAATAGTTTACATTAAAAATTCGGTGCTTCACAGATTAGGACCCACGCTAACTGTAGTCCCGTCGTTAAGGTTAGGGTTAGGACCAGGGTGGTGGTTATGGTTAGGGTTAGCGCTAGGATTAGCGTTTAGGGTTTAGGCTTAGGGTTAGAGTCAAAGTTAGCGTGGGTCCTAATCTGTGAAAGCCTGAAAATTCTGCCCAAATCTAATCGGGTGAAAATGATGAGGGACTTCTTTTTTTTTTAAACACCGACTGTCAATTTCTGATTTCAAAACCAGAAGCCGTCATAAAGTAGACTGTTTCTCTCTTACCGATTTTTGTAACATGCAACACCTGGTCTTCGCAAATGGTCACCCATTTAGTACTGGCCAGGCTCAACATTGCTTAACTTCGGTGTATCTTACGAGAACCAATGTGTCAACATGGTGATAGCCGTATTTTGCAATACTTAGTAGCATTTTAATTAATGTTGAAGCGATTAATTGGAATCGGAATCGGATTCGGGAATCGAAAAAAATCGGAACTTTTTGCGATATCGGAATCGGAAAAATTTGAACCTAATTTCCGATTCTAAAAACGATTCTTTTACTTATTATTTTTTTTCATTTTTGTTTGAAAACTTAATTTTCTACTGCTAGCATCAGGGCAAAATATAGCTGAAAAACCTCACAATGAGTTTATCAAAATCTTTGATACAATACATGAAGAGAAGAACATTAACAAGTTTGTAAAATTAAAAAGAAAATTTTAAATTAGATGAAAAACCTCACAATGAGTTTATCAAAATCTTTGATACAATACATGAAGAGAAGAACATTAACAAGTTTGTAAAATTAAAAAGAAAATTTAAAAGTAGATGAGAACTCTCCGTTTGATCACTCCCCCCCCCCCCCAAAAAAAAAATTAAATTCTACTTTTTAGGCGATTTTAAAATTTCTAATGGTATCGGAATCGGGAAAAATATTGGAATCGTCCGATCACTAATCTTAATATTCGTAAGGTGGCATAAAATTGTTCTGGGTATTTAGTTGCTTCCCACCGCAGTAATATGTGACACTAGGTCGGAAGGTGGGGGAAGAGTCAACACAGCGCTCCTAAAAGAGGAGCACTCTGGCCTAGCAAAAATAGCTTGGGCATCCCCGTCGGCATCCCCGTCGGCATCTCCCGGTTAGGGCGCCTCAGGCAGTAAGCAATGAACTTACTCCACCCCAAAGAAGGGCGGCAAGGCCTGAGAGGGTGCACCTCCTAGGACAACCCAGGACGATATACATCAGCCCGACAGATAAAAGGCCACCGAAATAGCCCAGTTCCTGCCGGACTGATTGTGGAGAACGAATCCTCGACTGGTATTACCCTATCCCGAAGTGCTCAATCAACCGAATTTAATGAGAGATTGTTCTGTCCGGTGAATTACTGTTAAGATTAACTAGTAGAGAACCCGTCCTGCTACAGGTATTCTGCTAGTATTATCTATAACTAGCAGGGCTAAAAATGAGTAGTAGAAATTAAAGAGTGTGTTTAACATCTTTATATAAACACTTCAATCTCTCTTCTTTCTCTAGTCGTCTCTCTTTCCCTGCTCCCCATTATTTCCCTCCCTCCTTTAACCCTCTATTTCCCCTTTTCCCATATGATTCTTCTCTTGTTTAAATGTGTTAAAAACTAATAATAATGTAATTCATTTTCCCCCGGAGCCATCTGCTTTAAATGTAATAGTGTAATCTTACATTTATTGCTTCGGGACATAAAAAAAATAGAAGTTAAATAATATGTGTAACATTTTGATGTTAAAACTTCTATCTCCCTCCCCCCTCTCTCCCCTTAATCGTCTCTTTATCTTTTAATACTGTAATGGTAGTGAGGAGGTCTTCACAGAACTGCCAAAAGTATCGGTAAAATCAAAGTATTAAGAAAAATAATGTTAATAATGATTATTGATCTCGAACAATGCCGAGTAGAACAAATAGCCCGGTCTATATTTATGTTCTGCCCCCCCCCCCTATTTCAGAATATGATGAAGATAAATAATCTTACTTTGTGAATTTTACATAAGAATACACTTTTATAGGTTATCTATATTCTCTAACCTTTATTAAACAAACCTAAATTGTGTTTTAAACGTGAGTTATCGTTCTTCCTTAGCTATCCTCTAACAAATAAATTTCATAGTGGACCTTCGCATAGTTTCTTACCCCTCCATGTAAATAGAATTGACGCTAAGAAACGTTAAATAGAATTAAAAGTTATCGCAAAGTATTACGCAATTAAATTAAAATATGACTCAGCATTTTCTAATTACTATAAAATAGAATGAAAAATAACTGAAACCGACCCCTTCTGATAAAATCTGCCCCATAGACCCCATACGGGGTGGGTGTAGAGATTCGGCAATACTTCCATCATCTTACTCTATGAATTTTACATAAGAATACACTTTTATAGGTTATATATATTCTCTAACCTTTTTAAAACAAAACTAAATTGTGTTTTTAAACGTGAGTTATCGTTCTTCCTTAGCTATCCTCTAACAAATAAATTTACTTAAAAAACATTAATTGTTTTATGTACTTGAGGTATAATTTGCCAGACAACGCCGAATACTTTTCTTATATAAAATATTATAAAATGTCCATGTACATGTATTTGTGTACGTACAGAGTGGCGGGCAGTGGCGGCTAGTGGCGGACCTTCGCATAGTTTCTTACCCCCCATGTAAATAGAATTGACGCTAAGAAATTATTACGTAATTAAATTACAATATGACTCAGCAATTTCAAATTACTATAAAATATAATGAAAAATAACTGAAAAGGACCCCCCCCGATGAAATCTGCCCCATGGACCCCTAAGGGGTGGGTTTATAGATTCGGAAATACGCCCATCAACTTACTCTGGGAATTTTACATAAGAATACACTTTTATATTGTATCTATATTCTCTAACATTTTTTTCTATAAGGCACACACACACAAACACACAAACATACAGACATTCAATTTTATATAGAAGATTAGCGCAAGGCCACAAGTGTTGCCGAAAGACTTTTACTGCAATAATCCGCGAAGCTCATTCCGTTACCGGTAGTTTACACAGCTACGTCTGCAGTACTATTTATACCAAACGAAATACTTAAGTAATTACTTTTAGTTTTTATACAATTTTTTACATCATTCTACCAATTTCCGTTGCTGACGTTTTAAAAATAGTTCGGCATAGCGTAGAACAGATCCCCTAGCATTTATCTCCCTTTGCCGGCCCGTTTTTCTTGGGGGATTCCTTCTAGCCCGTCACTGACTAGAGACTTTCCGGTGCGTTGTCCTTGATTTATTTAGTAGTTTTCTTCATGGCCTTATGGAGAGTTTTCTATCTCTTTTAATATCCCGATTTTTAAGCGTCGCCGCTTTATTTTTGTCGATTAACAATAAACCTATTTCTAAAATGATACCATGCCTCAGAGTTTTGCTTATCGATAAGAGTTTATGCTAGCTGTTCGACGTTTGCACGTTTCTACGAAACATACGCATCCCGGAGACAGCATAGTAATAAACAAAGAATGTAATAAATAAATAAATAAATAAATAAATAAATAGCCGTGGTTATTAAAGGAAAACAAATAATTGCACTTTTTAAAATAAAATGGTGTTTTTAGGAATAGGTATCAGGAGATTTGCAGTCGTGACATAAGCAATTCGGTCTACGAACGAAGAATGTCAAATAAAATTCCGACTTTTACTGAAATATACAAATAAAAATGGTGCTGTTACCAATCCTCTCTTTCTTTTCAATTTTAGTCTTTTTTCTGGTGTTTTTTTTTCGTTTTTTCGGAAAGCTAGACAACTAATTTTTAATCAATTAGAAAAATCAAGTTCCAAATTTTACGTAATTTTTTGGATACCCTTATTAATTTTGCAAGTTTTTATTTTAATTTTTTTGATACCCTTATTAGTTTTGCAAGTTTTTATTTTAATCTTTTGGATACCCTTATTAGTTTTGCAAGTTTTTATTTTAATTTTTTGGATACCCTTATTAGTTTTGCAAGTTTTTATTTTAATTTTTTGGATACCCTTATTAGTTTTGCAAGTTTTTATTTTAATTTTTTGGATACCCTTATTAGTTTTGCAAGTTTATATTTTAATTTTTTGGATACCCTTATTAGTTTTGCAAGTTTTTATTTTAATTTTTTGGATACCCTTATTAGTTTTGCAAGTTTTTATTTTAATTTTTTTAGATACCCTTATTAGTTTTGCAAGTTTTTATTTTAATTTTTTTGGATACCCTTATTAGTTTTGCAAGTTTTTATTTTAATTTTTTTGGATACCCTTATTAGTTTTGCAAGTTTTTATTTTAATTTTTTGGATACCCTTATTAGTTTTGCAAGTTTTTATTTTAATTTTTTGGATACCCTTATTAGTTTTGCAAGTTTTTATTTTAATTTTTTGGATACCCTTATTAGTTTTGCAAGTTTTTATTTTAATTTTTTTAGATACCCTTATTAGTTTTGCAAGTTTTTATTTTAATTTTTTGGATACCCTTATTAGTTTTGCAAGTTTTTATTTTAATTTTTGGGATACCCTTATTAGTTTTGCAAGTTTTTATTTTAATTTTTTGGATACCCTTATTAGTTTTGCAAGTTTTTATTTTAATTTTTTGGATACCCTTATTAGTTTTGCAAGTTTTTATTTGGAATTGTTTGGGATACCCTTATTAGTTTTGCAAGTTTTTATTTTAATTTTTTGGATACCCTTATTAGTTTTGCAAGTTTTTATTTTAATTTTTTGGATACCCTTATTAGTTTTGCAAGTTTTTATTTTAATTTTTTTAGATACCCTTATTAGTTTTGCAAGTTTTAATTTTAATTTTTTTGATACCCTTATTAGTTTTGCAAGTTTTTATTTTAATTTTTGGGATACCTTTATTAGTTTTGCAAGTTTTTATTTTAATTTTTTGGATACCCTTATTAGTTTTGCAAGTTTTTATTTCAATTTTTTGGATACCCTTATTAGTTTTGCAAGTTTTTATTTTAATTTTGTTGGATACCCTTATTAGTTTTGCAAGTTTTTATTTTAATTTTTTTAGATACCCTTATTAGTTTTGCAAGTTTTTATTTTAATTTTTTTGGATACCCTTATTAGTTTTGCAAGTTTTTATTTTAATTTTTTTGGATACCCTTATTAGTTTTGCAAGTTTTTATTTTAATTTTTTGGATACCCTTATTAGTTTTGCAAGTTTTTATTTTAATTTTTTGGATACCCTTATTAGTTTTGCAAGTTTTTATTTTAATTTTTTGGATAACCTTATTAGTTTTGCAAGTTTTTATTTGGAATTGTTTGGGATACCCTTATTAGTTTTGCAAGTTTTTATTTTAATTTTTTGGATACCCTTATTAGTTTTGCAAGTTTTTATTTTAATTTTTTGGTTACCCTTATTAGTTTTGCAAGTTTTTATTTGGAATTGTTTGGATACCCTTATTAGTTTTGCAAGTTTTTATTTTAATTTTTTTGGATACCCTTATTAGTTTTGCAAGTTTTTATTTGGAATTGTTTGGATACCCTTATTAGTTTTGCAAGTTTTTATTTTAATTTTTTTGGATACCCTTATTAGTTTTGCAAGTTTTTATTTTAATTTTTTTGGATACCCTTATTAGTTTTGCAAGTTTTTATTTGGAATTGTTTGGATACCCTTATTAGTTTTGCAAGTTTTTATTTTAATTTTTTTGGATACCCTTATTAGTTTTGCAAGTTTTTATTTTAATTTTTTTGGATACCCTTATTAGTTTTGCAAGTTTTTATTTGGAATTGTTTGGATACCCTTATTAGTTTTGCAAGTTTTTATTTTAATTTTTTTGGATACCCTTATTAGTTTTGCAAGTTTTTATTTTAATTTTTTGGATACCCTTATTAGTTTTGCAAGTTTTTATTTTAATTTTTTGGATACCCGTATTAGTTTTGCAAGTTTTTATTTTAATTTTTTGGATACCCTTATTAGTTTTGCAAGTTTTTATTTGGAATTGTTTGGGATACCCTTATAAGTTTTGCAAGTTTATATTTTAATTTTTTGGATACCCTTATTAGTTTTGCAAGTTTTTATTTTAATTTTTTGGATACCCTTATTAGTTTTGCAAGTTTTTATTTGGAATTGTTTGGGATACCCTTATAAGTTTTGCAAGTTTTTATTTTAATTTTTTGGATACCCTTATTAGTTTTGCAAGTTTTTATTTTAATTTTTTGGATACCCTTATTCATTTTGCAAGTTTTTATTTTAATTTTTTGGATACCCTTATTAGTTTTGCAAGTTTATATTTTAATTTTTTTGGATACCCTTATTAGTTTTGCAAGTTTTTATTTTAATTTTTTGGATACCCTTATTAGTTTTGCAAGTTTTTATTTTAATTTTTTGGATACCCTTATTAGTTTTGCAAGTTTTTATTTTAATTTTTTGGATACCCTTATTAGTTTTGCAAGTTTTTATTTTAATTTTTTGGATACCCTTATTAGTTTTGCAAGTTTTTATTTGGAATTGTTTGGGATACCCTTATTAGTTTTGCAAGTTTTTATTTTAATTTTTTGGATACCCTTATTAGTTTTGCAAGTTTTTATTTTAATTTTTTGGTTACCCTTATTAGTTTTGCAAGTTTTTATTTGGAATTGTTTGGATACCCTTATTAGTTTTGCAAGTTTTTATTTTAATTTTTTTGGATACCCTTATTAGTTTTGCAAGTTTTTATTTGGAATTGTTTGGATACCCTTATTAGTTTTGCAAGTTTTTATTTTAATTTTTTTGGATACCCTTATTAGTTTTGCAAGTTTTTATTTTAATTTTTTTGGATACCCTTATTAGTTTTGCAAGTTTTTATTTGGAATTGTTTGGATACCCTTATTAGTTTTGCAAGTTTTTATTTTAATTTTTTTGGATACCCTTATTAGTTTTGCAAGTTTTTATTTTAATTTTTTTGGATACCCTTATTAGTTTTGCAAGTTTTTATTTGGAATTGTTTGGATACCCTTATTAGTTTTGCAAGTTTTTATTTTAATTTTTTTGGATACCCTTATTAGTTTTGCAAGTTTTTATTTTAATTTTTTGGATACCCTTATTAGTTTTGCAAGTTTTTATTTTAATTTTTTGGATACCCGTATTAGTTTTGCAAGTTTTTATTTTAATTTTTTGGATACCCTTATTAGTTTTGCAAGTTTTTATTTGGAATTGTTTGGGATACCCTTATAAGTTTTGCAAGTTTATATTTTAATTTTTTGGATACCCTTATTAGTTTTGCAAGTTTTTATTTTAATTTTTTGGATACCCTTATTAGTTTTGCAAGTTTTTATTTGGAATTGTTTGGGATACCCTTATAAGTTTTGCAAGTTTTTATTTTAATTTTTTGGATACCCTTATTAGTTTTGCAAGTTTTTATTTTAATTTTTTGGATACCCTTATTCATTTTGCAAGTTTTTATTTTAATTTTTTGGATACCCTTATTAGTTTTGCAAGTTTATATTTTAATTTTTTGGATACCCTTATTAGTTTTGCAAGTTTTTATTTGGAATTGTTTGGGATACCCTTATTAGTTTTGCAAGTTTTTATTTTAATTGTTTGGATACCCTTATTAGTTTTGCAAGTTTTTTTTATAATTTTTTTGGATACCCTTATTAGTTTTGCAAGTTTTTATTTTAATTTTTTTGGATACCCTTATTAGTTTTGCAAGTTTTTATTTGGAATTGTTTGGGATACCCTTATTAGTTTTGCAAGTTTTTATTTTAATTTTTTGGATAACCTTATTAGTTTTGCAAGTTTTTATTTGGAATTGTTTGGGATACCCTTATTAGTTTTGCAAGTTTTTATTTTAATTTTTTGGATAACCTTATTAGTTTTGCAAGTTTTTATTTGGAATTGTTTGGGATACCCTTATTAGTTTTGCAAGTTTTTATTTTAATTTTTTTGGATACCTTTACATTTATCTCACTAAAAGGGTAAAGTTAGGTTTAGTTTACGGTTAGGCTAACGTCAGGGTAAAAAAAAAAACAGTTCGGTTCGTATTTTGTAGAAGTACCGAAGCAACATTACAGAATACACTTTAATACAAGAATTTAACAATTTATTTCGTTGAATATATTCTTCGCAAAAAAAAAGCCTAATTACACATTCGGTTTGCTCGAGGAAGTTCGTTAACATTCGCCAGTCTCGGAAGTCTCCGGTGAAACTCAGAATTGATGCCGTAAGTACTGAAATTTTTTTGGATACTTATTCCTAAAAAGTACAAATAAACCATAAGCAAATATTAAGTATTAATTACAAAGAGATTGTAAGAAGTGCCCATTTTGTAAGGTTCGTTTAGTAAGTAGAAAAAAGGGGTTGCCGTTGTATTGCCGTTGGTAGGAGGTTATCGTTGGGTTACCGTTGTATTGCCGTCCGTAGGAAGTTACCGTTGGGTTACCGTTGTATTCCCGTCGGTAGGAAGTTACCGTTTGGTTACCGTTGTATTGCCGTTGGTAGGAAGTTACCGTTAGGTTACCGTTGTATTCCCGTCGGTAGGAAGTTACCATTAGGTTACCGTTGTATTGCCGTCGGTAGGAAGTTACCGTTAGGTTACCGTTGTATTGCCGTTGGTAGGAAGTTACCGTTAGGTTACCGTTGTATTGCCGTTGGTAGGAAGTTACCGTTAGGTTATCGTTGGCTCGATTATACAGACAAACTCTTCCTCTACATTTTAAATCAGTTTTATTCGTAAATCGCTTCACCAAC
>OY744550.1:47083736-47168736 GCA_963556195.1 Sepiola atlantica
ATTCACCCGCTATTTCAGACACTCCAACCGAGAATTCTTTTTTTTAGATTCTAACCGTCCCTTTAAGCGCAATTGTTTATACCTCTCTTGCACTTTGTTCACCGGGTATATTCACCAGGTAGTTTTTGAAATTCTTTTTCATGGGTCCGATTGTTCCTATAATTATTAGAATCATGGAGATCTTCCTAAGATTCAAGTTTCTTTGCATGTCGTATATAAGACCTTATTATTTTGTTATATTATCTTCCTATCTATCTCGTCCCCCTCCCTATATATATATATATATATATATATATATATATATATATATATATATATATGATGGACTCTCCCGTCGATTGCGACGTATGAGGTTCCAACAACTTTCATTTGTGTTTAGATCGTTCATGACACCTGAGTCCGGCAAGAGACCTGCAAGGATATATATATATATATATATATATATATATATATATATATATATATATATACATACATACATATATATATATATATATATATATATATATATATATATATATATATATATATATATATATTTACACCAGCATCATTAGGGACGCTGACTTCAACTAGAGTTGCTACTTTCTCCCTTTTGTCCCATATTACGTTGTCAGATTTAACAGCTTCTAGATATGTAGCTGTAGGAATTGCACAGTTATAGTGGATGGTGTATGACTTATTTCCAACTGTTCTTTCTGATATATGTTCCTATGACTTGCAGCTACACTTGATATTTAACTTTTTACAGATGGTCCAGTGGAAATATTTGCAGACTCCCTTGTGCCGCATTGTACAATGTACAGTACCCGTCCACTAGCCAAACTTTACAACTGGATGTCAGGTGGATCACACTCTCTACTTCTGTGTGGCAGAACTTGCCCTTGTTTCCGATAGTGTCCAGAAATGTTCTTTTAATTCACCTTTTTACAATTATTTCTGAATTCACCCAATTTCACCTTTAACTATTCTACACTGTTTGCTGTACTTAATCTTATCTGGAAACTTGTTCCAAAAATATATTACCCTATTAGTAAAAAATATTGGTTAATAGGTCTATTTCTTGTAATGTATCTTGATAATATATTCCAGGTCACAGAGAAATATTTAAATATATATATATAGAGAGAGATAACTTATTGGGGGCGATTACTATGCAGAGATGTATCGGATAGTTATATGAGGTTGATGTAGTTTTTTGAAGCATTGTGCGTAGTAATCTATAGGTTCTTACAATAAATATCTATTTAAGTATATACTCTTTATTATATCCAGAAAATGTTCCGAATTGCAAGCTCAATGAAGTTGTATTACAAGCTTCCGAACATATATATATATATATATATATATATATATATATATATATATATATATATATATATATATATTATAGTTGCATTCCAATGATCATAAGAATAATCAATCCATACTCATAACTTTCATCTGTTCTTTCAATTTCTTTATCTTCATATATCGTCGAACAAACGTAACCATAACTTTCATATGTTCCTTCAATATATGAAGATAAAGAAATTGAAAGAACATATGAAAGTTATGGTTATGGATTGACTGTTCCTATGATCATTGAAATGCAACTATAAAATCACTTTTAGTCCCAAGTCCTTCGGTGGAAAATTACTTTTCTTGTAAGTCAATTTACTTTTTACAGTCACTATATTAGTTTGCTTCCAAGAATTTACGCTAGTCATAACATTATTTAAGGGGTCATCAGTTGTTTACCATGAAAAACTGTTTATATATATATATATATATATATATATATATATATATATATATATATATATATATATATATATATATATATATATATAGATATAGATATATATATATATCTGGCAAGATGTGATGGGGATTCAGTCTTATTTTGCTCAATTCGGATTTAACGGGTTTTCTAATTAAACAACGAACTTTGATTTGACTTGGGTCGCACATGTCGGGATTTCGGAACTTTGATTGGACTTTTTGTATTATTTTGATTGATTTATTTATCATTAACATTGAATATGGACACATTTCGCGACTGGATAACTTTGCCGGCCCCTTCAATTTCACGTATATGGACTGCTGTTTGTAACCTGGAGTAATGTCTTTCCTGATTATGCTTCTCAACTTGTATGACCTGGATGGACTGTATGGATTCAACAAAAAGTATGTTTTTGGATTGATATGTTTGATGTTATGTATTTTTATGTATTTGTGTATATAATTTTATATATTTTCAAAGCGTAATTTTATTACCTGTAGTAGTATAACTGCGGTAATGGTCCTCTGAAGAGAAGAATTATCTTTGAAAACTCATGAGCTAAGGACTTAAGGATACTTTGCTTGAACTTTGAATTCTAATAAAATTTGATTGACACCTTATTTTATTACTTCATTTTATATTATAATATTAATGCTCTATCCAGTATATTGAGCTTCAGTTTTTTATCCGGATGTTTCACTAATTATAAGATATTAGTTGACGCTTATATCTTTTGTTGGATTGCTTCATATATATATATATATATATATATATATATATATATATAGATATATATATATATATATATATATATATATATATATATAGAGAGAGAGAGAGAGAGAGAGAGAGAGAGAAAGAAAGAAAGAAAGAAAGAGAGAAAGAGTAGAATTCATAGGAGGCGAATCCAATGCAGATATATAAGAGGATGAAAAGCAAAATAAGACGGATAGAAAAGTAAAAGTGAAAGTGAAAGTAAAAGTGAAATGAGATTTCACTTACTTCTCTTTTATTATCATTTTCATTATCATTTTTGTTTATAATAACAAATTTCACTTGCTCTCAATATGGCTTGATGAGGGGTTTGTATGACATAATATTTCAGAAAAAATATCTTCCAAAATTACAAATGCCATTATTAACTTTTATTTGAATAACCGTTTATTCTTCTTTCTAGTAAAGTAGTGAAACCTACTACTTATAATCTATTCATGTAACTGTAATCTTTTAACCTTACAAGTAGTTTTTTTCACTCTTCTTTGTATGCCTTCTAATTTCAATATTACACTCAAATGTCTGTAGTTCAGGCCTAATAAAAACAGATACTCTATATGAGTCGTATTAGGACTTTATGTATCGTTGAAACAGCGTACTGGTCGATACTTCATCGTCATGCTAATATGAATAAACATATGTATATTATAATTGAGCATTTTATATGTCTATCCATATATTAGTATTATTAGAGCTAGACATTTTAGCCTTAATTGTGAAGTACGCTCAAGCAGATACCCCTCTACAGATGACGACATAAAGGACATCGGAGGAGTTTTTACTCTCACACTCATATTTACTACCACTGCCCTCACATACACATAATAAAATAAAATATTTATTATTGTATCATCTATCTATCTAGCTAGCTTTTTATCTATATATTTAACTACTAAAAGTGAATCTTTTTTGTTATCCTGTCATTTACAGGATGACGTCATCCATTAACAAACATATAAGATATAACGGGCACAGTAGATGACGTCATAAAATGATGACCTAATTATTTACCTATACAAACATGACCCGAAAAGCTTTAGTAATATACTATACCACAAAGATATGACGTCAACCACTAAAACAGGTTGCAGACACATTGATGACCTAATAACTGCTGAACTATTTAACTTGTATTAATTTTAGAACCGTTTGAAAATGGAAGATTGTAAAACCCATTTTAGGAATTTGATGCTCTTATACTTCCATAAAAGTAATAAAAAAAAATCCTTGCAAACAACAAAAAAAAAGATACGTGCCGTGTCCGGTGAAGATGCTTTAGCTGACAAAACTGTACGGAAGTTGTTCGGAAAGTTTAGAGTTGGTGATTTTAACCTTAATTGTGAAGAACACTCAGGCAGACCACCCTCTACAGATGACGGCCAAAGACATTAATTGAGAATGACCCACAGTACACGATATGAGAACTCAACCATTCATGTGCATTCGATGGCATTTTCTTTTGTTTACATTTTTTTTTAATTCGGCACGAATTTTCCGGACAACTTAAAAGTTTGTAAATGAATTATCTCTCATTTGAAAGTTCAGCTGTTTTTGAATTTCGGATGCTTCCTTGGTCTTTTGGCTGAGATCAAGGTGTAGTATCTGTTCTGACTGTCCTGTGCAGTTATGGGAGGTTAACCCCCTCCCATGCTTTGCCTCCCCTCTCTGGGGGGAGGAGTAAGTTTATTGCTTACTGTCTGAGGCGCCCTGCCCAGGCAATTTTTTGAGATTCACCTCACTCTTCCTCTAGAGTGAAATTCCCACCTTCCGACCTTGTGTCACATTCTACTTTGTGGGACGTAGATAAATAGGTGAAAGTTCAGCTGTTTGTTGCACTGGTCGTGAGATTCAAACGCCAAAATCGTATCCAAAATAGAAAAACTTCAATTTTGTAATATACTGAGCATGTGTATCCGATCGGCGTACTAAGGTTAACTACGTTGCATATTGTTTTGATTTTACAAAAAAGACATCTCCTTAATTTTGATTGGCGGGCCCATTTTTTTTTTTTTCTTAGCGAGGGTATTTTTATTAATGGGGTTATTTTTTTATTGGCGGGGTATATTTTAATTGGTGTGGGTATTTTTTATTGGCGGGGGTATTTTATTGGAGGGGGTATTTTTTAGGCGGAGTATTTTTTATTGACAGGGTTATTTTTTATTAGCGGGGTATCTTTTATTGGCGGATGTATCTTTTATTGGTATTTTTTCAGCAGGGGTATTTTTTTATTGACGGGGTTATTTTTTATTGGTGGATATATTTTTGGGTCGGACACTTTTACAAAAGATCATTAATTATTACGATATCGTTTATTACTTAACCCAAATTAGGTACTTTTACAGAATATGAAACATTAAACCGGATCTTGCCGAAACAGATTTCCGGAACCAGCCGAAACCAAACGAAGCAGTTTACGAATCACAAGCCGCGAAATAAATGTGTGTCAGAAAAACCTAACCCAAACCTAACCCTAAACTAACCCTAAACTAACTATAAACTAACCGTAACCTAATTGACTGTTTGTCGACAACTGAGACACTTTCAAACAACTACAATTTTTAAAAAAAGCAAGGAACGAGTGTTTTTTTTATATTTAAAAAAAATTCTCGGCGGAAAAAGAAATTGTCATTGTTGACCCTTAATAAATCCTTTTTCATGAAGAAAAATACAATCAGGTGAGTGTTTTTTTTTAATGATTACAAAAGTTGTTTTTTTTATTCCTTAGGGAAAAGTTGTCTCATTCGGCACTAATTGACTGCTTGACGACGGCTCTGTTTAACTAAGCTTTTTGGGCGGTTTACGTAAGTCTCATTCGGTAACAGTCAGTTAAGTTTGGTTCATTTTCTGTAGAAGTACCCCAAATTGTTATAAGATTATAACTAATTTTCTTAAGATAATGTTTTTTTTTTAATCCCTATAAAAGTATTCGATTCAAATAGCTTTTAAACCAGTCAATGTTTTAATACACGAGTATGTCCTTTCAAATTTCGAAGAGTTACGAATAATTCATTTATTTTTTGTCACCTATTAACAAAAGATTAAAATGGCTGACTTATTTACGAATAAACAGAAATGCATTCTGGTCAATTTCATTTAGTAATTTAATAGTAGGATTTTTGTTTTAATTTTCGTTTTACTTTATGCAATTTCATTTTATATAAATAATTAATCAGTAAATTATTTTTTAAATAATATACTATAATTCGTAGAGGCGAGACACACGCACACTCATGCACGGACATGCGAGAAGTGGTCGCACAATTTTATTAATACATAGATGATGTAAGAAATTGTCCAATGCTTAAAGTGTATTTGATCATTCTCACACGCTAACCTAGAAAAAGAAAGTGCTTCGAACTAGAATTAAACAATCTCTTTTCTTCAAACGGGCGTTCTTTGTAGACAAAAAACCCAATTAAAGCGATTTCTTTCACGGCTCTAAAGTGATTAAAAAAAAGGACAGTGTTTTGTGAAGACAAAATTATAGAGGCTCATTTACACAAGGTGTTAAGACGAGATTCTCAAAAGCTTTTTTTATGGAAATCTCTTCAGACAGGACACGGAACCACTTGATGTAAATAGCTAAAATAATACCACTTCAAGGCCAACACCCAGCAAACGATAAGTGTTAGATGGATAGATTCCGGCCCAGAAAACAGCAATTCTTCTCCCTTTGTCAGAAACATCGCTCATGGAATGTGAGGACTAAAGGACAAAATAAGGGAAGCGGGAGTTACGAGGCTGTCAAAAGTAAACCGAAAGTTCACTTTCTACTCTCCTTAATCGCTTAAAAAGGTAGAATCTCACTTATTTTATTCAGAAGGGAGTAGCAGAGTGTGTTAATCTAAAACAATACTTTAAACCCATAAATAATTTCTCACGCTGTTTTTCTTTCTTTTCACGCTAATCAAACCTCACAAATGAAACGTTTTATTCCCCCCCCCCTCTCACTCGACCGGACAAATTTTTAACCGATAAAACGTAAAAAATAAATAAATTCAGCTAACTTTTTTGTAAAATTGAATTATCATTTTATTTTATTTCTGCCATATGCATTTTATTTCTAATGTTACCCGTAACATTTTTATTTCAGATAATAATTTAGTTGCTATTTACTTACCCCCCCCTTGCATAGTATGACTAATACCAATAATACTAAAACTTAATAAAAGGTCAGCCGAAACGGTCTGACCCGGTTGCAGTACCTACCAGTGTTCTATCTACATAATCTCTCCTTGACAACGACAACGAACACCCTTGGGCAAGGTGTTCGTCTCCACACCCATCCAATATCACCACCCAGATATCGATTTTTCTCGGCGTTTTCTGACTTTTTTCTGCCTACTCTCTTTCCATACCCTATTTCCCAGCCCTATCAACAACTTAAGCTCACATCCCCTCCAACCGTCGTGGGTATGACGGACAGCTGCATCCGATGGTGAAGCCCCAATGTGGGAGCTTTAGAGAGTGTGGGGTTACTCCTTAGTTGCCATTACTCCCAGGTCCACTGACCCTGTCAATGTCTCATCTATGAGTGTTAAGATCGGGAGAATCCTCTATCGTATTACTCTTCCCCTTAGCCACGGCCGCTAAGAGAAGGGGAGGGCGTACGCGGATAAACAGAGTCTATAGCGTGCTTCTCCCCCTGTTAAACTCATTTCTTTCTTCTTGCCCCTCTTTTGAGACGAGGGGCAGCAGATACTGAATGTGGATTCAAAAGGTGCGGACCCGAAAATGGATACTGCAAAACAATTAGAGGAAAAATGCCAGTGGCTATCTGATAGATTATCCTAATTCCCGGGTCAAACGACGTGAGACACTTGAAATGAGTTTAATAAGTTGGTTGAAGAAAATATTTTGAAGTATTTGCCGAGAAAGAGAGAGAGAGAGAGAGAGAGAGAGAGAGAGAGAGAGAGAGAGAGAGAGAGAGTGACCTCTCTCATATGAAAAGTTTGGACCTACTTGCCAGTCGGAATTTAAAACGAATTCATTTTTTTTTCGTCTATTACCACGGACACTAGTACTTGCTCCAGCGGCTTATCGATATCAAATTATTCCCAACATAAGTTATCTCTCTCTCTCTCCCTCTCTCTCTCTCTCTCTCTCTCTCTCTCTCTCTCTATATATATATATATATATATATATATATATATATATATATATATATATATATATATATATATATATATTGGCAAAAGAACTGGTTCTCAGTTACACGTTCAACACCTCACATCCTCTCACTCATCAATAGCGCGTCTATCTCCTCATCACCTCCTCGCGAACACTTTCATGAAATAAACCTTTTTCCGATTTTATACATTTTCGTTTGTATTTCCTTCACTGTGAATAGTGTTTTGTGTTTTTTATCAGTTCCCATCCGACAGAAAACTCACCTAGACTGATGAAGACATTGTACTGATCAAAAATACAAAATCCCTTTAGGTCGTGACAATGAGTTCAATAGAAGAGTATTTGTTTTACAATTGTATACACATGTTAAACAAATTAATCTACAAACCAATCATATGAAATAAGATTTGTATGTTTTCGGGTGCATTTTTTCTTTCATTCCAGTATCGCCTTTTCTTTTTCTTTTTTAACTATGCCTTTGATTACTTTTTAAATAGGAAGGTTTAATTTAATTATTACGGTATCGTTTGGTCATCAAATTATTAATTAAACCAAATTGTTATAAAACTATAATTGATGTTCATTAAGCTAATTTTGATGTAGTCTCTATGTATAAAATAATTGGAAGACACTTAATGCATATAGTTTATCATAATAATAAAAAGGGAGACGACTTTAAAACAAAACTAGCCTGGAAGAGACCCCACCACCAGCGTTCAATCTCCTGGATCCCAAACAGGCTAGCCAAAGTGTAAGCTCTTCAATAGCCTAATAGCAACTTCGTAGTTGTTACAGGGTTGTCTGAAAACAAAAATCCACCCGTAAAATGTTGTTACGCTAATGTTTGGTCATTAGATTACTAATTGGTTAAAATTGTTATAAAACTATAACTAATGTTGTTTTAATCAATGACTGAGGACAACAAAGATCAAGTGTAGTATCAGAACAGATACTACACTTTGCTCGTAGCGTTGTTTTAGAACTTCTATTTATACAGTGATTGGATGTAAATAGCTTCCAAAACTTTCAATCGTTTAATACATGAGGATTTGCTAAGAATTTTAAAGACAGTTTAAATTATTCCCTATTCAACCGTAATCAAAATTCATTTCAAATTTCGGTGTCAGGGTCCTATCTATGGCTTAAAGATAATTTGTCACAACACGAAGTCCCCCGGACACCATTGGGCCAGGTGTTTGCATCTGCCCTATCCTGCCACCTGGAAATCTGTCTTTTCAGTTCTTTCTACTTTTTCTGCCTACCCTATTTCCCAACCCTATCAACTATGCAAGCTCACTCCCTCCAACTGTTTCGGGGCTGAGTTCTTACCGTTAATGTCTTTAAAGAGATAACTAGATATTAAAGCTCAGTCGAGAACATTCCATGGAAATAATGATTGAGTAGAGAAAGACTAACAATCTTTCTTCTCTTAGGAAGAGGCTAGATAGAACAGAAAAAAATCCTCTAACAGCGGAAAAGTTAGAAACACTACCAGTTGTGTGTGTGTGTGTGTGTGTGTGTGCGCGCGCTCGTGTGTGTGTGTGTGTGTGTGTGTGTGTGTGTGTGTGTGTGAATACAGCTCCCCCAAACAGGGAGACCCTGGATGAGTGCAAAATTAGACATTCCGCGGTAAGAGCGCCTCGTCCGAAGCGTTCCTAACGAGGAATGCCAATGTGTCCGTTATTGACTATTTTTTTGTACTTAGCCATAGTGCCCCCCCTCCCCTCGGGGGTAGCTGTTTTTTCGCCACCTTCCGGTCTTGCGCCACATCTTGCTGCGGTGGAAAGCAAGTAAACACCTAGCTTCATGAATAAACATACAACGCAAAGTGTTTGCTCCCGGGATCGCAGCTCTTTGTACAAATCCGTCAACACTATCAGTAATTAACGCCTTAGAAAATCGCTAATTAATTCGAGTTCAATTATGTGTTCTGCCTAATAAGATAAATCTTTATTGAGATTCTCTTTCACATTCATGATGTTGTATACGGGCACAAATAATCTTTCAGTAAACACATTTTCCCCATAAGTACATCGATAATTATATCAGTCATGCTGTATTATCACTAGTTGGACTCGTAAGAATTCCATGGGTAATCATTGCCTGAATTTTAAGGATATGCACTAGTTGACCCAAACAAAACTGCCACTCATAGAATCATTAATAAATTGTGCAATCCTTTCTGCAATCAAACCAATCGTTAGCACAACTTAACCTTATTCTGTGCCTTACTTGTCCACCAAGTTTCAGTCATGAGTCTCCAACAGTCTTTGTTTTATCACTGTTTCAATGATATACGGGAACACTTTGGTGATCGTCCGTCCTATCAGTAGGAGATCTGATCCTTGATATAGGAGTTAAGGTCAGGTGAGTGTGAAGCAAAAGTGCTTCACATTCACCTGACCTTAACTCCTATATTTTTATCGGTGGGGTTATCGCAAAGTAGATGTCTATCAAAACAATTCCCGGACTTTTATCCAAAACCAAAACATTGCCAAAAGAGGAGTTTGTCAGAATTATTGCCAATTTTGCACGTCCTATTTAAGTTTGCTCATCACTGAACAGCGGTAGAACAAAGATTGAAGTTCATTTGTACGGAATAAAAGACTGTTGGAAATTCATGACTGAAACTTGGTGGGCAAGTCACGCATATAATGAGGTATATTTGTATTGCAGAAAGGATTTCCATAGGTTGCATTTTGGGGGGGGGGGTAGTTTGGTGATCCTGAATGGGCTTCACACCCACCGGACCTTAGCTTCGTCAGTTTGATATCGGCTCGGCCTTTTGGCTAAGATCAAAGTGTAGTATCTGTTCCGATGGATACTGCACGCCTGTCCTGTGCAGTTCTAGGAGGTCCACCTTCCCAGGCTTCGCCTCCCCTCTTTGGGGAGGAGTAAGTTTATTGCTTACTGCCTGAGGCGCCCCTACCGGGGAATGCCGACGGGGCTGCCCAGGCAATTTTTAAATGGCCAGAGTGCTCACCTCTCGAGCGCTGGCTTTTAACCCCACTTACTCGACCCAAGCTGTGGTCATATCTTACTTGTGGGAGTAAGATAAAACTGGCCTTGTGCCTAACTCCTAGCGAAGGAGTAAATAAATATCGGTGGGATAATCTGAAAAGGATAATGTCTATCGAAACAATTCCAAGACTGTTCTTGAATTGAAGAAAGCAATCACAGATAAAATCAGACCAGTGCCAAGACAGAAATGCGTCAGCTTAATATCGGCGCGGTTATCTCAAAGATAAAAACATGAATAAATAAATAAAATTCAAAATTCATTCTTCAATCGAACCATATTTGATACAAATAAACCTCAGTCTATACCTGACTTGTCCGTCGAGTTTCAGTCGTGAATGTCTAACAGTCTTTATTTTATCGCTGTTTAATGATATGCGGGGACACTTTGCTGATTGTCTCATCAGTAGGAGGTGTGATCCTGAATTGACTTCACACTCACTGGATCTTAACCCCGTCCCATATGTTTTTTTGTGGAGGTATATCAAGGCTAGTGTCTGTCAAAACAATCCACAGACTGTTCCTCAACTGGAGAAGGTCATCACAACAAAAATGAAGGCACTGCTAAAAGAGGAGTTTGTCAATTAGGGTTAGGGTTAGTTTGTCAATTAGGGTTAGGGTTAGTTTGTCAATTAGGGTTAGGGTTAGTTTGTCAATTAGGGTTAGGGTTAGTTTGTCAATTAGGGTTAGGGTTAGGGTTAGTTTGTCAATTAGGGTTAGGGTTAGTTTGTCCATTAGGGTTAGGGTTGGGGTTAGTTTGTCAATTAGGGTTAGGGTTAGGGTTAGTTTGTCAATTAGGGTTAGGGTTAGGGTTAGGGTTAGTTTGTCAATTAGGGTTAGGGTTAGGGTTAGTTTGTCAATTAGGGTTAGGGTTAGGGTTAGTTTGTCAATTAGGGTTAGGGTTAGGGTTAGTTTGTCAATTAGGGTTAGGGTTAGGGTTAGTTTGTCAATTAGGGTTAGGGTTAGGGTTAGTTTGTCAATTAGGGTTAGGGTTAGGGTTAGTTTGTCAATTAGGGTTAGGGTTAGTTTTTCAATTAGGGTTAGGGTTAGGGTTAGGGTTAGTTTGTCAATTAGGGTTAGGGTTAGTTTGTCAATTATATATACAAGTTTGCACGTCGTATTCATGTGTGCTCATCATTGAACGGCGATAGAAGAAATATTGAAGTTTATTTGTACGAAATATGGTTATATTGCAGAAAGGATTGTGAATTTTATGAAAAGATTCCATGAGTGGAAATTTTGGAGGACGGGGTCAGTCTGTAAATTGGCCTTTGCGCTAGGAGCAAAGTGTTGTATCTGTTCTGATACTATACTTAATCTTTTCTCTCCTCGATCAGTGAACGAGAAATACTTCTACAATGAGGTAATTTTATTTTTGTCCACAGCCAGAGTGTCCCTTTTGAGGGAGCTGGATTTTCATCCACAGTAAAAACCGACCTTGTGTCTAACTCTATCCTCGTGGGGAGACAAGTAAATAGGGAATACCCGCAGGAATCAGTTGACTCAAAAATATGTTATTAACTGTACTCTTGGGTTAATCATTAATAACACTGTGCAGACAGACGGACAGACAGACAGACAGACAGACAGACAGACAGACAGAAAGCGAGACAGATCAATTCTGTGTCTTACAGTAAATGATTCCAGGTTGGATATTTGGCACTTATATTACATTTTGATCGACTGTAGGAAAGTGTGCAGTTTATATATGTAAATAAGTAAAGCCATGAAGTGGTTGGAGGAGGAGCAAAGCCGTGATTGGTCAAGAAAATCATGTGCTCAGTTAGAGAAACCGATTTTGAGTACTTCCTCACAATCACCCCGCCATGGCAAAACGCATTATTATTTTATTTGAATAGTTCAGGGGGGTTAGAGGGGAGGGCGTGAGTACTAAAGGAGTTTTCAAACGTTTGGGCAGTGTCTCTTTTCTTTACACGTCCTCATACAAGCAAATGAAACAAAGACACAAAACAGAAACGATAATATTTGAAAAGACATTTGGGCATTTTAAATGACAGCTAACAGAACGAAAACGGGGTAAAAAAAAAAACACAAAAAACAAATGGGCAACAAATAAATGTTACGAAAGGCAAGATAAGTTACTCTTCTACTAAACAGGATAATTTTATTTGCGTTTTAACTTATGTTAAAGAGTTTTTTTTGTTCCAAACAAACCTGGTGCCCACCTGTTCAGTTAAAATGAACAGAGTGGCTGAAATTACAGAGTTTCGATAATCGCTCAAAAAACAAAAATTAAACAAAATACTGATAGAACATTACATTTCCCCACGATTGGTGACATTTATTGGATGTGTTTCTAGCACTATTTTGTTTATTTTTCGATTTTTCACTAATTATTTTCAAAGATCCCCGTGCTGGGCTCATGAACAGCCATTTTGTTTTGTTCTAACTGAACAGATGGACACAAGGTTTGTTTTGAACAAACACTCTTTAAAATAAGTTAAAACACAAATAAACTTATCCAGGTTAGTAGAAGACTACCTTATCTTGCCTTTCGTAACATTTATTCGTTGCATATTTATTTTTTGACCGTTTTCCTTCTTTTAGCTGTCGTTATAAATGCCCAGACATTTATATGTCGCAAAGCCGACAGGGTTCGCATTCAGATTGTGTTGATAAAAATATGTACGTAGTTTATATTGTGTACAATACAGTCTGAAAAAGCCTGTGTGTGTGTGTGGAAGCTGAGAGGAAATGTCTTACATAACGCGAAATGCGTGCGCGTGCTTATGCGAGGCGAAATGGGGAGAAAGGGAGTCGAATTTCCCTGTGTGTTCCTTTTTATATCACCCGATTGCAGCGCCACCTACGATCGCGAAAAGAAAGATAATTAGCTCTGAAATGTTCTATGGTGAATGTTAATTTAAATGTACAGAAAAGGGTAGGTAATGTTACAGTACGTACATCTTCAAAAACCTGTGGAATCTTAGTAAATTCCGATAAAAAAAGTATTTTTATTTTACTTTAAATTCAGGCTTGTTATGATGTAGAAAGGTAAGATTTCAAGTTTTAGTAAAAACAAGCAACTATTTTTTTTTGAAGATTTCGATTTTTGAGGGGAAAAGACTTCGTAACCATTTTAACTACAGTAAATAAGATTCTAATTTTATGCTATACAGACTTGTTATTGTGTAGAAAAGTAACATTTCAAGTCTTAGTAAAAACAAATAAGTACTTTATAGGATTTTTTAAACCTAAAATCAACGTTAGAATTTTTAAAAAATAAACCTTTATGTATTTTAAGGTCTTCTTGATACTTTCGTTACTTGGCAGTGCCCTTATCAAAAGTAAATAGGCATTTAATCCTTTTTTCCCTTTTATTCTTCTTTTTAATCCTCCTCGACTGAGTCATGTTGTCACAGGGCGAGCAAGACTCCGTGTTGGTGGTAGCACGGATTAGGTCTTAAATGTCTGTGTGTACGAGATCACGTTGGAACGTGTTCCTGAATAAATGGATTGTTCGTACTTAGAAAAACGTTGTACTATGTGAATATATTTTTTATTTGGGGCTTAAAAAATATCCTATATTTCTATATTACAACGTTTTTCTAAGCGCGAACAATCCATTTAAATAAGAACTTTATTTTTTTTGTTGTTGTTGAAGATTTCCAAGTTCTTATTTTTTTTTTGGGGGGGGGGAAGACTTCGTAAATGGCTACCATTTTAACTACAGTAAATGCGATCCTAATGTTATTTTATGCAGACTTATTGTGTATAAAAGTTATATTTCAAGTTTTAGTGTAATTAGAATCGTTGCTGTAGTGAAAATTGCAGCCATTTACGAAGTCTTTTCTAAAAATAATGAGTAGGAGTGATCCTTAACATATGCAACTTTTCGCAAGTTGGTCATATTTATCTTTATATACATAGTGTGTGTTGGAGTGAAATAAATTCCAGACGGAAATCCGAGTATGAGAGCTCAATGTAATAAACAGAGCAAGAATAAAATAAAATAAAGTAGCACGGAATCACATAATCACCGGTGCGATAATTTATTTCGACCCTCCGGCCTTTTCAAGTACCCAAACGAGGAGATTACATGTTTGAAAATGAAAAAAAAGAGAAATTCACACTCACTATTTAATACACATATATAGAGAGGGAGAAATTGAACCATTTATAACGGAAGGCGTATATTGAGGGGGGGGGGGGAAGAGGGTGACAACATATTTAATAGATATATGGAGAGAGGGGGGAATTGGACGATTTATAACGGAAGGTGTATATTGAGGGGGGAAGGGTGACAACATTATATATATATATATATATATATATATATATATATATATATATATATATATATATCGAAAAGAGGGTAGTGCAGTATTAGTGCAGTTCCAACGAGAGAAAAGTATATATGTAAAGGAGTAAGGCTACCAACATTTGTAGAATGTTTTTTTCGACATTTATTTATTATTTTGTTGTTTTACCATTTTATAATTTTATATAACGCGTTTCAAGCGGTGGGTCCGCTTTCATCAGATATGAAAATCAATTTTGGATTTTCATATCTGATGAAAGCGGACCCACCGCTTGAAACGCGTTATATAAAATTATAAAATGGTAAAACAACAAAATAATAAATAAATGTCGAAAAAAACATTCCACAAATGTTGGTAGCCTTACTCCTTTATATATATATATATATATATATATATATATATATATATATATATATATATAGAGAGAGAGAGAGAGAGAGAGAGAGGGAGAGAGAGAGAGAGAGAGAGAGAGAGAGAGAGTTCGACAGGACTGCTTTAACCTTAACTGCATTAACCTTAACTTTATTGAAAAGTTTGTACAGGTAAATAGATATATGGATAAATAGGTAGAAATGTTGGCAGATAAATTGACATACCTGCATGGAGCTATTGTATACACATTTCTATGAAAGTATGGTAAACCTTTAAATTATACTCCCTACTTGAAGAGTTCAAATGTAAAACATGATCAACTTCATTTTCGAAATGGTTAAGTTGCAACAGTCATAAACATGTATATCTCTTTCTTCATGCTTTAGTCCTGATCAATATTTTATTTTCAATTGATCTCCTCAATTTAACATTTTGTTCTGATCAATATTTTATTTTCAATTAATCTCATCAATTTTAATATTTAGTCCTGATCAATATTTTATTTTCAATTAATTTTATCAATTTTAATATTTAGTCCTGGTCAACTCCAGTTTCGAAATGGTTAAGTAGTAAGACTCATAAACATTTATATCGCTTTCTTCATGCGGAGAGCAGCCCCTGTGAGGTGGTTGTTCACACGGACCAATCTTGCCTTAGTCCACTGGAAAGTCGAGCAAGTCCATTTTCCACTGGAAAAATACAACTCGAAAAAAGCGGCTGACGAACTTTCTTACTTTTGTAGCAGTTGCATGAGCGAACTATTTTGTATCGGTCTACGTGACCGGCAGTGAGATTGTAATTCGGCTGGGAGTTTATGCAATGATCACCTCTTCACCGTGTGGGTGAATAACACTCCTACATACAACGACATTCATACGCGATAAATTGTTGTGGTGCAAACACGAGTCGACATGAATCTTCAGTTCCAGTTTATCTATCAAACAGACAAGACGTATATCCTGCATTCTCTACCTGGGCCAGCGGTAGATAAGTCGAGGAACTCCAGGATAATATTATTTCGTCTAATCGACATGACTCATCTTCATTTTGTTCCTGTGTTCCCGTAAATAAAAGTTCAGATCTATTTAATTGTGGAGCCATTATTTATTTTGAAAAAGAATGTTGACCCCTTTTTGCTTGTGTAACATTTCTATTTCAGTCAGATTCGGCCAGACGTATTACTTTTCCAAGTAAGTTCGTCATTCTGATGTTCTCGATTTAAATCACAACCCTAAAATTGGTTCCGCTAACAAAACTTTCTTATTTTAATTCCATGTCTACACTGTCTTAACTTCCCCAACCTACACCCAACGGTGTAGGGCACTCAAATAAATACACATCGTTAATGTTTATAAAAGGGCTTTGTTTTCCTTTCGTTGGACGATCGTTTTGTTGTTACAAATTATTATAGGAGTTTATGCGAAGATATGCTCCTAACCCCTAACCCTAACAAAAGTGTACTACTTCATCAATCCATCTCATTATTGGCTAGTGAGGGGACAATTTCAATATTTTTCCCGATTCCGATACAATTGCTGATTTTGTTCTAAATTCCCGATTCCAATACAATTATCGATTACGATTCTTTTTAAATCTCTAAATAGTTAGCTATAGAGCTGTTGTCATATTTTTAAAAATTTTCGAATTAACTTAAAACAAAACATATATGTGCATATATTTTCGCAAAACGCCAAAATACACTTGTGGAGGTGATCTATAGATTTTAGTTTCACTGGTAGTTTAAAATCAATAAATATTTATCATTTCATTATTAGGACCAGCAATGGAAAATTAAATTTAAAAAAAAAAAAAATTTAAAAATCGTTTTTGTCATCGGAAAATATGCACACATTTTTCCAATTCCGATATCGATTCCGACACCCCAAAAAGTTCCGATTTTGCCGATTCCCAATTCCGATTCCGATCTCGATTAATCGTCCCAACACTATTCTTGGCCCAATTTTCTTTCTATGTAATCTGGTACTTGCCTAATGTCATTGCTCGCAATAAGCTTTTACAGCCGAATTCTACATTTGAAATGTTCATCTTTTTATTTTCTAATTTCTCCAGTTTAAGAAATTGGATTTATCACGTTTTGTATTCGGAGAACTCTTCAATTGTAAAATGGAACGAATAACAAAAGTTAGAGTTCTAAAAAAAAATTTTTTAAATAAAAATAAACACAAGTATAAAATTAAAAAAAGGAATTATATTTTACATTTTTGTAACATGACCTTTTACTGAAAGGTTACACTCTTTATTCAAAGCAATTACATGAATAAATTTCTCTGTTAGCATTTGAAAGTACGGATGAGGATAATTGATATTTCGGAAAATAATTTAAATTCCGACGCCATTTCGACAAGAGAGAAAAAAAAGAAAGCAATAATGTTCTTTTGTTTTGTTCATCGAATTTATGTAGAAGATCAGAAAATGATGGCATTATTTCATTCTTAATCATAAAAGACTATCTTAATTTTCGTCTTAGTAAAAGTAGAAATTAGAATTTTAAAAAAGGAAAGCGTTTTTTTTTTTAATGAAAGAAGCAACACGTGGAGATATTTTGAGATAGGCAGAGCAGATTAAGTAAACATTTGTAAATCGATAGATAGACAGATAGATATATAGGTAGGTAGGTAGGTAGGTACGGAGGTAGGTAGGAAAGTAGGTAGGTAGATAGACATATAAGGTAGGTAGGTAGATAGATAGATAGATAGATAGATAGATAGATAGATAGATAGATAAATAGAATAATAGTCATGTATATATATATATATATATATATAGATAGATAGATAGATAGATAGATAGATAGAATAATAGTCATGTATAGATAGATAGATAGATAGATAGATAGATAGATAGAATAATAGTCATGTATATATATATATATATATATATATAGATAGATAGATAGATAGATAGAATAATAGTCATGTATAGATAGATAGATAGATAGATAGAATAATAGTCATGTATAGATAGATAGATAGATAGATAGAATAATAGTCATGTATAGATAGATAGATAGATAGATAGATAGATAGATAGAATAATAGTCATGTATATATATATATATATATATATATATATATATATATATATATATATATATATATAGATAGATAGATAGATAGATAGATAGAATAATAGTCATGTATAGATAGATAGATAGATAGATAGAATAATAGTCATGTATAGATAGATAGATAGATAGATAGATAGATAGATAGAATAATAGTCATGTATATATATATATATATATATATATATATATATATATATATATATATATATAGATAGATAGATAGATAGAATAATAGTCATGTATAGATAGATAGATAGATAGATAGAATAATAGTCATGTATAGATAGATAGATAGATAGATAGATAGATAGATAGATATGCAGACAGCTAGGTAAGTAAGTAGGTAGGTAGGTAAATAGATAGACAGATAGGTAGGTAAATAGATATGTAGATAGATATACAGATAGATAGATAGATAGATAGATAGATAGATAGATAGATAGATAGACCTGTGGCGCAACGATCAGTTCTAAATAACAGTCAAGGTTGAAGGTTCAATCCTCACTACAGGCGATAATGACTAAGAATAAAAATGAAATTAAAATTACATAACATTTCTACCCGGTCATGACTGACGGAACGAGAACAATCTACTAATTGAATAAAGCGTTTAGCTCGAAATCTTGCATTTGTACTGAATTCGACTTAAAATTCCGAAACAGACAGACAAATAGATTAATATGAATAATGAGGGATATATAAATATATAGTCTGACATGGATAGTGAGTGATAGATAGATAGATAGATAGATAGATAGATAGATAGATAGATAGATAGATAGATAGATAGATAGATAGATAGATAGATAAAGTAACATGAATTGGAACAAAAAACATTGAAGATATTGCCACGGCTGCTGCAAAGAAGGTGGGCTCCCTCTACCGTGCTAGAAAACTTCTCACACCTGACATTATCCTATATCTCTATAAAGCCACAATCCACCCATGCATAAAGTATTGTTGCCACATCTGTGCTGGTGCACTATCCACTAGTCTCTCCCTCTTAGACAAGGTCCAAAAAAGAGTCACCAACTTAATAGGTCCCTCACTATCCACCAAGCTCCAGCCCCTGTCCCACTGCCGCAATCTTGCATCCTAGATAGACTGAATTATATACTCAGATATCAATCTATTTACTACTTTTTCTTCTTTGCGTGTCTTTGAAGTGTCACGTGGTCATATGACAGTTTCCTACTTTTTTACGCAGTCCTTTGCATTTTTGTTGTACTCTTCAAGATCTTGCAAGCTGCACCGGTTGGGCAGTAGGGGGCAGTAAAACAATATTACATCGTATGGTCCTCCTCTCCACATTCGCAGATGGTTGGGTTAGTTTTGTAACCCCATCTATTCATAGCAACTTTTGATCAGCCCATTCTCGTTCTCAGTTTAATGTTTTCTACTGGTGCCAGAGTGCCTCTGAACCGGGAGGGAGTTCCTCAGAAGCAGGGATTCCAATGTCAGTATGAGGGGGGGGGGGCATCTTCTAGCCGTCTGGTCCACAGCTGTAGTCTGGTCTTTTCCTGGGATGTAGTTAGGGGTTCGACATGGCTGAGGAAGCTTCTCATTGACTTCAGTCTTCGAACCGTTGGTTCACGTCCATAAAGAAGATGACGTTTATTACTGATAGCCTTTGTGATCTCTACTCGGCTGGCAACTTTCCGTCTCATATCTGAAGGGGTGACGCCAGTGAGAAGATACAGGTTGTTCAGGTTGTTTTGGCTTCGGGCAGCCAGTGATCAAGTGGCAGGTGTTGTTCAATGATGAGTCTAGGTTTTTGGCAAGCGTTGATCTCTCCCAAACAGGACAAGCATACTCCGCAGAGGAATAGCACAAGGCTAAGGCAGTACATCTTAGTATGCGTGCTGTGGCTCCCCACTTGGAGTTGATCAGTTTCCGTAGGATGTTGTTCCAGGAGGTGACTTTTATTTTTGTCTTCTTTACATGTTCCCTGAATGAGAGGGTGCGGTTCAGGGTTGCACTAAGGTAGACAGGGTTAGTGCGATTCTAAAGTTGCATTCCAGACCACGTGATGTTAAGGGGTCGGTTGGGCTCTCGGTTCCTGACCTGAACATAGATGAACCGCTCAGTGTTCTGGTTCATTGGTTGGTTATTAGTGTAGATGATGTATAGTAATGGAACCAGCACACTATCATGTAGTGGAGACAACACAAAAGCCATTCTTTTGAAACAGAGCTGTGAGACGTAAGGTGTGAGACGTAAGGGGTGATACGGTGGGCTATATTTTGTTTGATTAAGTTATATAAAGATAAAGAACGAACAAACAAAAACTAAAAAACTGTTATTAATTAGATGTTTATTTTTGTTTGTTTTTTGTCAAATGAACCATTGTTAATCAAATGTTTTTAAATAAAAAAATTTTTTTGTTTGTGCACCGGAAAGTTTGAAAAGATGATTTTGTTTGATTTGTTAAGCAAATGTTTTTTTAAAAACTTTTTTTCAATGGTTTTTTTTTACATTTTTTTAAAAACACTCAATTAGTTCTTTGGTAGATTCGACGAGCTGACAGATTATAGAAATTCATTTTTTTTTTTATTGAATGCGATTAATTTCTTCAAAAAGTTATCGACTGCTTGGTTAATAGTTTTGTTGACTCTCGGGCGATTCGGAGACCTGCCCGCACGTTGACGACGCGAAGTCGCAGAAAACATGGTGCGACAGCTATAAAAGTACCCATTTTTTCACATATTAATGGAGTCTGACACAAAGTTTTGTTTCACAAACTTTATAGCTATGCAATATTCGGAAAATGTCGTCTCAACTATGAACTCCTTTCTCTCTGATAGGTCAATGAAAGTAGTTGTTGATGAGATGAAGTTTGAAGCACATAAAATCAATGCTTGGTGTGCCTCAAGGATCTATTCTGGGCCCAACACTCTTCCTGATCTTCATCAATGGTCTCCTAAATAGTATTCTGAGATCATTCGTTGTCCATTGCAGCACTTCGAAAAGCACTAATGATCAAAAGCTTGACGATAATCACTACCCTGATCTAGAGCAAGTGGTGCAATGGGGTAACACATACAAAACAAAGCTTCCCTTCTTTCATCATCAATGCTTGAATCCTCGTTTCGCCTCAGTTGAAATAAATGGCTATCTGCTTGAAGAAGCACTCTACTTTGAAAAGCCCCTACGACTGACTTTAGACTTGAAATGTAAAACCTACATCAAATCCGTTGCTAAACTCACTAGCAAATGGTTGGATCATTCTACTGCTCCAGAAAGTACCTGCCTCCTGAAGCAATCCTCTACCTGTATAAGAGTTATTTTCGGTCCAAGATGGGGTACTGCTGCCACATATGGGGAGGTGCCTCTCGCAACATTCTTTCTTGTCTTGACAGAATCAAACACCGACTTTGTAATCTAGTGGCAGATGATATCTTCTTTTCTCTACAGCTGTTAAATAGTAAAAGGTACGTTAGCTACTATACATTATGATTTGGATTTGCAGACTTACATTAACGCAAACACAGGAAACCTGGGTCATGGGGTCAGCATGTGCACTCAGATATCACTTCAACCTCCTGTAGCTAGAAATGGACATAACTTCACATGGATAAAAGACAGAGGAAGCGATAGAAGTGGAGAAATCGTTGGGAAGCAGTGAGTGGACAGCACGTGTGAAAGAATGACTTAAGAATAAATGATAAATTAAGGGACTAAGGCCCTCAGATTCCCGTGATCTGGAATGTCCCCACTTCACCACTAGCAGAAGAGAAGGCGACGTCAACAGGTAAATAAATGGTCCTTCTCCAAAATTCAGAATATTTTTTCCATGGTTGTTGTGAGACGTTATTTCCAGGCAAGAATGCCCTATCCCACATGGAGATGATCATGGATGAAATACCTCAGTCACAGGAGGAGTGGTGGACGTGAAATATGATTTAATTGTGCTGTTCTGATTTGTATTCGATAACAAACCTGTATTTTGTTTGATTGTGATTTATGAGACATTAGACCTCCCCTTGGAGAGTAAAAGTGGACCTTTGGTTTACTTTCGACAGCCTCGTAACTTTTGCTTCCCTTATTTTGTCCTGTAGTCCTGGCCTTCCATGAGCGATGTTTCTGACAAAGGGAGAAGAATTGCTGTTTTCTGGGTCGGAATCTATCCATCTAATACTTATCGTTGGCTAGTTTTTGACCTTGAAGTAGCAGTATTTTTTTGTTTAGCTCCTTACATCAAGTGGCTTCATGCCGTGTCTGGAGCGATTTTCATTTAAAAAAAAAATGCAGCACAGCTCCTTTCTCACAAAAAAGGCGTTGCTAATCTTTCTCTACTCTGTTTGTATTTCCATGGTAGATGCTCGACTAAGCTTCCAGGCCTGGTTTCGTCTGTAAAACCTTCTCAGAAAGAACTTGTCTTACTAACAACATTGCATTACTTCCTCTATGTACCTAAACTAAAATCAACCGTAACTTCCTTGAACAGAGTTTCTTTCCAAGAACTTCCCACCTGTGAAACACGTTACCACATGACTGTTTCCCTGCAGACTACAACATGATCGTTTTCAAGTCTAATCTTAACAAATTCTGTCGAGTCACCATGTGAATTAATCATAGTTCTCTATTGTTCCATCATCCAACTGAAAATCTCACAAACCTTTATTCTCAAGTGGCTTTTGGTCTTAGTAAGTGGTAATCCATTAGTATAAAAATAGGCCAGCTTGTGTGGAGGTAATCGTTGTGGACGTGAATATACTGTCTGCCCAGTGGTGTCAATGTTGTTGGGTTTGGTGTTCACGTGCATCTGTACTTTTAAGTGGCTGTATTATTTCTTTGTACTGATGCAGCATATCCAGATATTCCGGGTCATGGGTGAGTGCAATACTAATCCCAGCTGTATTTAGACATGAAAGGATCCCCGTGACTATGATGATTGTCCTATCGTCGAACAGGGTCTTTACACTGCCAGGTTGTAATGTGCCAGCAAATCTGCACCGAGTATGGGTGTCCTGAAATCACGTCTCCTATTGACGTTTAGAGTCAGTGTTCTGTTCTCATGGTGGAATCGTTAGATGCCTGGAGTTTAAACGAGGTGGGCTTGGTGGCGAGTCTGTCTGTGAGAGTAATTTTACTGATTGCAGCACCAGTGTCGACTAGGAATTTCTGCTTGTGTTTTATCAGTCAAACACATAGAAAAGACGACTATGTGAATGTGCTTGTCATTGCTGCCTGCTTCTTTCCCTGGGTCTTATTAAGATTGCACAGAGGTCGGAAGTTTGGAGCTCGATCACCGAAACGTTTGTGGAACTAGCACTCGTCTGTACTGGTTAGACATTCTAAATCAGTGGTTCTCAACCAAGGAGGAATCCCCATGCCCCTCTTTGGGGAATTTAGAAAGAGATACATTAAAGAAGAGATAGAGGGGAAGGTAGAGAGCAGGAGGCAATCTACTAAGAAAGAAAGAGACTTTTATAGAGAAAGGGGGCTAAGAGAGGAATGATAATGGAGCAATAGGAAAAGAGCAATACATTGAGACATATAAAAAGATATATTGAATAAGAGAGAGAGAGAGAGAGAGAGAGAGAGTGAGAGAGGGAGAAGGGGAAGGTGAGGTAATAGATGGAGAAAGAGAGATATACTTTAGAAATAGAGAAAGAGAGAGAGAGAGAGGAGGGATGAGATAAGCAGAGAAAGAAGAACAATAGGAAAATAGATATTTATGAGAGAGTGCAATATAGCGACATAGAAAGAGATACATTGAGTAAGAGAAAGAGAAAGAGAAAGGAGAGAGAGTGTGAGACGAGAGTGGGGGAGATGAGAGAGAGAGAGAGAGAGAGAAGGGGATTTACGAGTGAGTAAAAAAGAGACCAGCAATAGGAACAGAGATAATCTGCATAGAAAGCGATACATTGAATAAGAGAAAGGGGTGGGGTTACGGGGAGGAAATATATGAAGAAAGACAGGTATACTTTAGAAAGAGAGAGAGAGAGGGAGAGAGAGATAGGCAAAAAAAGAACAGCAATAAGAAAATAGAGATAAATTTCAGGGTTTCAGGAGAGAGGAATTGGCACCACAAATTAGCAGACGCAAACTGGATCAAGGACCACCAGAAACCACAGTGTGCATCGCCCATCGCGTACTGAAAGGTCATGTTAGATTTTCTCTCCGCTAGCGTTTGTATTAAATGCTATTATGTTAGTATTAGTTATTATTGTTAGAATGAATGCACATTTTGAGTCAGACATTTTTTGAAAGGGGAGGGGGGAAGTTATCATTCTCATACGTGATGAAAGGGGTCACGGTTTAAACAGGTTGAGAACCACTGAAATAAAGGGTCCTGTTAGAAATTCCATGTAGATTCCCGAGTTCGGCATGAAGATTCTCAAGTCCGACAAGATGCACCCGAAGAAGGTCGGAGGTTACATCGGCCGAAACATTGTGAAAGTAGCCAAAATTAGAATAATAGTCAGAATAATACAAACAATACAAACTTCCGTTATTCTAAATGCTGAAACTTTGTTACAGGGAGAGCTGGAAGTCTTACATCTACTTCTGCAAGTTTCTATCTGCTCCCTATACATTGCGTGTAATCTCAGGAGTCATTATTGACCCGATAAATATTTTGGTTAATTTTTGATTAAGATGTATTCTCCTAATATAAGTTGGCCCAGGCTAGGGTTAGGATTAGGGTTAGGTTCAGGGTTAAGGTTAGGTTAAGGGTTAGGGTTATGAATCATAGGAGCAGGGATGGACTCTTGTCATGTCAGGTTATGTTATTGAAAAGACCTTGAAAAGTCGGATTTGATAAACCAGCGCCCGAGAAAGTGAGCACTCTGGCCATTAAAAATTGCCTGGGCAGCCCCGTCGGCATTCCCCGGTAGGGGCGCCTCAAGCAGTAAGCAATAAACTTACTCCTCCCCACTGAGGGGAGGCAAAGCCTGGGAGGGTGGACCTCCTAGAACCGCACAGGACAGACCCATAGACCGGCGTAAATCAAGCCCCGAAGGCCAAGACGATAGCAGTTTATGGGGTGCAGTATCCATCGAAACAGATACTACCCTGTGATCCCAGGCAATGGTTGAATCCTTAGAAAGTGACCTCCAGTCTGTAGTGGAATGATGTCATAAATGGATGGTAACATTGAATGCTGCTAAGACAAAGCTCTTTTCTTTCAACAACTACAAGAAATCTCTTCAATCACTGATTGTCATGGCAAATATCACCCTACCTGAGAGTCCAACGTTCAAACTCCTCGGCCTAATATTCACAGGTAACATGAATTGTAACAAATATATTGAAGACATTGCCAAAGCTGCTGCAAAGGAAGTGGGCTGCCTCTACCGAGCTAGAAAACTTCTCACACCTGACAGTATATTATATCTCTACAAAGCCACCATCCACCCATGCATGAAGTATTGTTGTCATATCTGAGGCTGGTGCATCATCCACTAGTCTCTCCCATTTAGACAAGGTCCAAAAAGAAGTCTCTAATCTAATAGGTCTCTCACAAGCCACCAAGCTTTAGCCCCTGCCCCATCGCCGAAATGTTGCAACCATGTGCTTGTTTTACAAATACTTCAATGGAATGTGCTCCACTGAACTTGTTGCTTTGATGCCTCCTCGACGTAAATTCACTAGACCAACCCAACAATCAGCTAAATCCTATCCATTCACTGCGGAGGTCCCCAGATACCGTAGAGCCTTCTACTCCAATAGCTTCTTTCCTTATGCTGCCGGTCTCTGAAACTCCCTCCCTGCTCCCTGTTTCCCCGACTGTACCGACATGCAGAAATTTAAAACTAATGTGAACAAAATCTTGCTGCACAGCTCCCCATTTTGGATGACTCCCCAAATCTTTCACCCTAATTCTCAGTAGCCCCTTATGTCTACAGTGGCAGCATGTGTTGTTTGGGGTGAACTATGTTAAAAAAAAAACCCAACAAAAACAAAATAATCGCATACATTTTAACGCACGCCTTTTATTCGTTTCTGATGTATTGTGGAATGTGACTTCCATGAAACATTTCATCATCTGTGTATTAATAAAACTATCAGACAAGATCTCATGTGTGTAAGTGTATTTATCGTCTATACGTAACATTGAATTATTTTTTTATTTGCTATTAATCGAATATTCATTGAATTTTAAATCAAAAATAAAATAAGAGACAAACTAAAATGAATGTTTAAAAATCTCATTCCGACCCCACAAAAAATCTGTAAACATTACTATAGTTTGAATGGTTATATTGAAACGGTTAGCTACCAAAATAGCTGCCAAATTTTATCGATTTATTTCTTTATTTTGCAAATATCAATTTGTTGCCACCCAGACTTAGGGTTAGTGGTAAGGGGGTATATTTTGTAAGAAATAAATAATAAAATCAAACAGTGTTGATTAAAAATCAAATTGAAATATATTACAAATTGAACATCATAATAATGGTGTGTCCAAAATGGAATATTTGTCTTTTATACGATGGTGCCAGATGAATTCCTGAAGGTGACTATTCGGAAAGTTTAAATCAGAAAACAAACGGGCGATATTGAATTTTCTTGCTCACACGCCCTTATTCCGAATTCGTGGGCCGCTATCAATAGACTGCATCTCCTGCACCAAACGGTTATAATTAAAAAAAAAAAAAAAAATTTTTTAAAGGGTCACATAAAATCTTTTTCAGGGAAAATTTCATAATTACAATTCATTAAAATTTGCTGGAATAATTATATAATTGAAAATTAAATATCAAGTAAAAATGGAATTTTTACCTGATTACTAAAAAGTTCAAATAATTAAACTGAAAAAAAAACAAAAAAAACAAAACAAACAATTTAATTTAATTATTTTTAGTGTGCAACTATTTATATCGGTTTAATATCGTCTAAATTAAACTTCACACGTTTTTTTAATACCGTTTGGTACAAGAGAAACATCCCACTGATAGCGGCCCACGGCCACGAAATCGGAGAGCAAGAAAATTCAATATCGTCAACAAATATTTACAAAATAATAAAAAGAAATTCACATTGACACAGTGGATTAATTTATCCTGTCACCGCTTGGAAAATCAAACACACCTAGTCGATAAAATTTGGCAGCTATTTTGGGAGCGAACCGCGTCAATATAACCTTTTAAATCAGTTTCTCTAAGCCCTTCGCACGGGCAGAGCTGTGTAATATACAGGTGTAGTTTTGTTGAATGTGTGTAGCTCTTCAATTCACGTAAAAATAGAGAGTACCGGAAGTGCCGTAGTGCGCAGAACCGGAAATGGCTGCCATGACACCCTCCCATTTATATCGACGCCTATTAGTGAATCTTCGGAAATTACCACCCGAAGCTCGATCTCATTACAAACATTATATACGACAGGTAAGATAATTATTTTAATTGTTAACAGCGGCAGTTATGTACCATTTATTGTCTATGTGCTATCATAGTGTTTGTCAATCTCCGACTAAATTGACATACATAAGCACGTACATAAACATTGAAGATAAACAAACACATCTTTTGTTTATTAATATCTTTGTTCTCAGCCTTTTGGTTGGGATCAAAGTGTAGTATCTGATTTGATAATAGCCTCAGTAGGACGACCCCTAGAGCAAATGTGGTATTGTGGTGACTGATATGGTTCTAGTTAAGAGTAGGATAGACATTTTTGTTACTTTAGACCAAGGATGACTAACGAGACCCAATACCCCACACTTTTGATGGCCTTGTGCCTAATTTGTTTTAAATGTAAACTTATATTTTCTGCAAATAAATAATTCAAAGTGTAGTATCTGTTCCGATGGATGCTACACCCTATAGACTGGCACCGTCTTAGCCTTCAGTCCTTGATTCCGCCGGTCTGGGGTATTTTCCTGTGCAGTTCTAGGAGGTCGCCCTCCCAGGCTTTGCTTTCTCACCCTTTGAGAAGGGGTTAGTTTATTGCTAATCGCCTGAGGCGCTCCTACCGGGGAATGCCGACGGGGCTGGCCAGGCATTTTTTGTAGGCCAGAGTGCTCACCTTCTCGGGCGCTGGCTTTCCAATCCCACCTTCCGACCTTGTGTCACATCTTGTCGCTGTGGGAGGGAAGTGTATATATATATATGCAAATTAATCTAAATTTATATATATATATATATAATATATATATATATATATATATATATATACATTTAGATTAATTTTTATTATGCTTTAATGATGTAATATCATACACAGTTTAATACATCTATGTTAATGATACCATTATCTGACAACTCCTTGTGTCTGTATGTTTCTCGTCTATACGCGACTTACACATTAAAAAAAGAAAGTTTTACTAATCGATTGTTTATTAAAATAAAAATGAAATACAATAATGTAAAATATTAAAATGAAATAAAAAATTTTTTTTTTTTTAAAATACACCACAATGCATTTCGGTTTCTTCGTAAACAAGACAACCATTTCGATCTCTTGTTAATAGTTGAAAGAAAAAAACAAAGACAACCTAGAATTAATTACTTTACGACCTTTCGAAATTTGAAAGGAATTTGAAAGCATTTAAACTGTCGAATACAAAATCATTTAAACTGGCTTTTAAATTCTCATCAAATCCCCATTTGATTAAAGGTTTGGTGCTTCTACAAAATGTAAACCGACTTTTGCCGAACTAAACATAAAACATAGGTTAGTTTGAGGCGCTTCTTCGTAATTGTCCACAACTTGTTTTTCCCAACTTTTTTACTGACCAATTTTTTTTTCTTTTTTCGTGTACAATTTCCTATCAGGTCGCTAGAGAATTCCATGTTTTTGGAAATCTTTTAAAAATATTTGAGATTTTAGAAAGGGGGATCAGTTTCATATATAAATTTAATCTAAACTGACCCCCCCACTTTCTGACTATCACAAATTTAAAAAATAATTCTGTTTAGAATTACCTATCATGTCACTAGAGAATTCCGTGTTTTGTGGAAAAAAAATCAGAGGTAACCAACAGTGAAGCTAGCCGAAGAGCGAGGTTACGAAAAAAAATAAAAACTTCCTTCGTAACCCTCTCCTTAGATCTAATAACTACTGTAGTGTGGTGACAAATTGACGACTAACGCTCTCCAGTAGTGAGGAAGGTTTTTATAACAATTGAACGCCATCCCCTACTGATATAAATTCTCTGCGATAACTGTCCTTCGTCTTAGATGTTGGAACATCCTCAGTCGCCAGCCGCCACACTCTGGTAAGTCAGCCGCTCTTCCTATTCTCTACACACTCCCAACAAAAAATAAAATTGCAAAGAAAAAAAAATGCGTGACCCTGCAGGGGGGGGGGGGCAGACAGGTGCAAGGCCATAGTCGGGTGGGGGAGGCAGCTGGAGGTAACAGTAGTTCAGGATACCCTCATTCCGTCCCTTAGCCAGAGTTCCGCTGTCGGTTGTAGTTTTCGTCATACCCAGGACTGATATTATTGAGCCAGAAGTAGGCTCAGTCTACCTCTCCGTCTTCTTCGAGGTGCACAATCACAGCTGTACCATTTCTGTCTTGCGGGTGGAGATATTTCAATGCCAACACACTCAAAGTGGTACCACTTATCACAAGAATCGCAGCATATCATATCCTGGATCCCTGGAGGTCCATTACAAGTAGGGCACAACCAGATTGTGTGGTCTCTTTCCTGAGATGAGCCTGAGGGTTCCGGGTTTCAGCTGCTACCTGAAGCAACAGGCAAAGAAGATTCAGCATGATTAGGATTATACTCCTCAGGGTCCTCAGAAGATTACAAAATCTCCATAAGCTACAGATATTCTAAGGAGTGGACCATCACATGACCATCACCCTCTTTGACACAAGCTGTTCTCACTACCCCATCATGTCCCTAGAAGACCTCCAGTATAGTGCCCGACATCCAAAAGGGTTGTGGTTTTAGAGGGCTCTTGACCAGTACTACATTGTTCCTTTGAATACGGTTCTGGGATCTTCCTGGAGACCTTCCTCTAAGATCAAGGAGGTACTCATTGTACCAAAGTTCTCTAAACCTTGTCAACCATTGGTTCCGCAGTTACATTGTTTCAATCAACCCTTGTCAGCTGGGAGGAACCAAAGTGGAGAGATCATTTCTTTTCAGATGTAGTAATAAGCCTGGGCTCTTGTTAGATCTTAACATATTTGGGGTGATAAGTGTCAGTTGTTTTTCAGAGGACTCCTGATAAGTGAGGGGTCGGTTGTTCACTGCCATCTGAATATCAGAGATAATAGTCAGGAAGGCATAATAATCGACCTTACCCCTACCAATAACCTTGTAGAGGCAGGATTTTACTGTCTTGATGTTACGTTCCCAAGCTCTCCCAACCCAAGGAGAAAACAGAGGAATTGTTTTCCACTTAATATTGTAGGACCCAAACTTGTCTCGATAGTCCTGAAGGAGACAAACGCGACTAAACAGTCTTCCACTGACCGAAAAAGGTCTTTGCATTATCACTGAGAATTGATTCCAGGACACCATGCACATTAGTGAATTGGACCAGGGCCTGAAAAAAAGACAAGATGCTCATAGGAACCACCTCGATGTGTACTGCCCTTACACTTAAGCAAGTGAACAGCAACAGGTACATTTTTCTCTCCGTGTTCCCTTCCTTCACCCAAAAATGTCAAGTGAAGTCAACTCCTGTATTCCTATAAGACATCTCGAATTCGACACGAGGGAGTGGTAGGTTGGCTACATTATCTGGCAGTACAGGTCTAGAATAGTATTTCTTGCACTTGGTACATGACGTTAAGGTGCCCTTGACTGCCTTCCTTCCCTGAGGGACTCAATAGCCACAACGCCTCAACTCAGACAAAGTTGACCCTACACCAAGATGGGAACACTTGTTATGGCAGTCCAAGATGACAAGTCGGGTAAAATGATGGTTCTTGCCCAGCAGCAGGGGATTTTTGACTTCATAAGTAATATGAGACAACCTGTCCAGACGTCCACTAGATTGGATCAACCCCTCCTGATCCAGAAAGAGATTAAGGGTATGGATACGATTGGGCGCAGACTTTCCAATGGGTTCCCGGAGGTAATCCAACTCCATAGCAAATTCCTGCTGCTGAGAGATTTTTACCAAATAAAGTGCAGCTTTCCTGTTGTAATTTTCCTCCCTTTTCCTCGTCAAGCTGATGAATCGGTACACCAAGGAGGTTACTTTCGACAAGTGGGTAAATGTTGAGAACCACTGCAAATAGACTAGGACACTCCTCTGTCGTAACCACAGTGAAACTCACCAAAGAACGGGCGATCCGCTGGCACTGATTATCAAGGAAGGGTAAGTCCACAAGACAATTTTTGACAATTTTCTAGAGGCGATACTAAGAATAATACAGACTGAAAACGTGGGTTCGAATCCAGTTCTTTCCACAGAAACACTTTTATCAAACCTACACCTGACCTTGTGTCTAACCTCCTGCGGAGGAGGTTAATGAAATACAAAATAATTAATTAACACTTCTACTGAGTTCTGGCTGATGGAACGAGAACAATCTAAAGTATTCAGTTCGAAATGCTGCATATGTTCCCGTGTTCGAAATGATGCACCTGAAAAAGGTCGGAGGTTACATCGGCTGAAACACTGTGAATATAACAACCAAACTGAGAATAGTAGTCCAAATGATGCAACTTATCAATCCTCATCTAAAAAATCTGGAACATAATTAAAGAAAGTAAAGTACTTCTTGTACCTATCTGAAATTCTTTCCTCTTACAAATGCATACACCTTCTTGGCCTTCGAGAGAGAATCATGGGCCCGTAGAGTAAATGTGGTATTGTCGTGACTGCAATGATTCTAAGAATAGAATAGTCAATTATGTCATAGTAGACCAAAGATGACCAACTACCCCCATTTTTGTACACTTTTGATGGCCTTGTGCCTAATTTGTTGCCTTATATCAAATAAATAATTCAAGGTGTAGTACCTGTACTGTTCTCAGTCAGAGGAGGAGAAATCCTTCTTAACTAAAGCAATTTTTATCCCATCCAGAGTACCCTTTTTGAGTTGCTGGATATCCACACATAAAAAAAAATCTTGTCCTTGTTGGGAGGCAATTAAATAGGTAGTGTGTTATTCTGTCCACACTATTATATGTGCACATATGCACACATGCATACCGAAACACCAAGGTCTTATGTACGCCATGAAAAGAAACTGGAATCTTAGGAAGATCTCCATCGTTCCAGTAATCATAAGAGTCACCAGGCTTATGAAAAAGAATTTCAAAAACTACCTGGCGAATATACCCGGTGAAACAATTGCGCTTAAAGGGACGGTTAGAATCTTAAAAAGATTTCTTGGAGTTTTTGAAATAGCCTATGTATGTCTGGCATCCGCTTGGATGCCCTATCCCCAGGAAAAAGAAAAGTAAATTGAAATAAAATTTCTTTGATGGAATGAAACACAAACATTTCTGTGTAGCTTAGTTGCCATAAGTATATTTCTATATTATTGCCAAACTCTACTCGTGTATTGAGCTCTGTTGAAGTAGTGTAATAGCCACAGCTAAAAGAAGGTATACTGAGATGACCAGAAAATGCATTGTCTCTGACATTAGGTTTGGTAGTTTTGTTTTACGGCATATCAACCCTTTTTGGGTTATTTAATGTCGAATCTGGTCATTATAGTGAAAGTTTTTATGCTTCAAGTTCTTTATATCTTCAAATGTTTAATCAGGGTTTTTGGTTTGGTAGTTTTGTTTTACGGCATATCAACCCTTTTTGGGTTATTTAATGCTGAATCTGGTCTTGTTTTCTTCTCTTTTTTGTTTCTTTCCCCTTTTAATATCTGTTTCTATTTAACCCATAGTTGGGACCCTAACAGGTACTACCACTCCGGGTCAGGGTGGACCTGGGAGCAATGGTAATTAAGAGGAGGCTCCACATTCCCCAAAGTCCGTAAGCCGGATCTCACCATCGGATGTAGTTTAAGGTCATATCCAGGACCGGGAGTAGGGTAGGAACAATAAAAATAAAAAAGGGGAGGGAGAAAGGGAGAGGGGCTGTTGTTTTTGTTTTTGGTTTTGTAGAACATAATTAAGTTTTACAAAAAAAAAACAAAAAACAAAAAAACGTCAATGTCAATGTAGGTGAATTTCGTCTCAGGGAGCCACAGGGCAGCCTGATCTGGTATCACCAGCTGACATTAGGAACTTGCGATTTGTAGAAAGTCTATAATAGAGTAGTGAATAATGAACAATCATTATCCAACCACCATGAAGCCACTTGCATGACAACAGATAAGGCTGAACTTCTTACTCAGCTGTATGCCTTAAACTCCACTTTGGACTTCACAGACCACTTCCTAAACTTCCCACTATTTACAGAAACACCACTTGATGATCTGATCATCAACCCTTCCCATGTCCTGGATATCATAAAAACCTTGTCTCTTCCGAAGCATGTGGATCTGATCTTATCCCTGCTATAGTAATACAAAAAAAATGCTCTCTAAACTCTATAACATTTGCCTTGCTGAATCTTGCTTCTCTGATAGCTGGAAAATTGCCTCTGCGGTACCAGTTTTCAAGAACTCTGAAAGAACTGATCTGCAAAATTATCATCCTATAAATCTCCTCCCGCTCTTCGCTAAAATCTTTGAATCATTAATCAATCTAGCGATAGTCCACCAACTCGAAAATGTTAAACATTTTTCTGACTAACAGTATGGATTTATGTGATCCTGTTCTACTGTAGATATCCTAATGGTCATCTCTGAACGCATATACCATACACTGGATAAGACAAGTGAAACTGGGGCGGTAGTGCTTGATATATCCAAAGCTTTTGACAAGATCTGGCATGAAGTTCTTAAGAAAATTAATTTGTATGGTATTACTGGACGAATATTGAATATAATCAGATCCTTCTGAGCTAAGATAAAGATCTAGGTAATCCTTGATGGGCGTACATCTAAACATCGCATTAGTGTGAATGTACCCCAGGTGTCGATCCTTGGACCTTTATTATTACAGATTTTCATAAATGGTCAACCTCTCTGCTACAATCTTGTCCGAGATGAGTATATTTGCTGATGACACCATTATGTATTCTCGATATGAGAGCAAATCGAATGCACACATATTCAAGGGAATGGATGAATCTTTACAAAATGACCTCCAATCTGTAGTGAAACGAGGCCATAAGTGGATGGTTACATTTAATGCTACCAAGTAAAGTTTACTTTCCTTTAACAATTATGAGAAACCTTACTAACTGCTGATTGCCATGGCTGATAGCACTCTTCCCAATAGTCCAACATTCAAATTCTATGGCCTGATATGAATTGGAATAGATACATAGAACATACTGCCAAGTCGGCTACAGATAAGCTAAACTCCCTCTACGTGGCTAGAAAACTCCTTGTATCTGCCAGTATGCTAAATCTCTACAAAGCCACCATTTGCCGACGCCTGGGTGGATGTACCAACCACAGGGTCCAAAAAAGAGTCTCTAACCCAGTGGTTTTCAACCAGGGTTGCGCGGAACCTTAGGGTTCCGCCAGTACAGTCCAGGGGTTCCGCAATTTCTAAATTAGAACAACGAACAAATAAACAACATATTAAATTCAATTTCGAAAATCTATTTTATTAATATATGCATATCTTTTAACCCTATACGGTCCGACATATGAAAACATGCTTTAAAAAATTTAATATTTATACAAATACAAGTATACAAATATTATTATTATTTAGTGTATGTAGTTATAAAATAAATTGACAACCATCAAGCACAAGAAACGAGCACAATTGCGGTCTGTGGAAGATGAACTTCGTGTGTGTCTATCAAAAACACGACCCAATATTTAAGAGTTGTGCAAGAAACACCAGGCTCAAGTTTCCCATTGACTTTTTTCATATGAATAAATGTAATCTATTCAAACATAAACATTTTTGTTTTCATTTCATGTACAATACTCTGAACATGAGTATTTTAATTTTATTACAAATTTATTTTTTTTGTTAATTAAATGCTCTTTTTTGCATAAGACAACCAAAATTTTGCACAGGGGTTCCTCGAGCCAGTGGAATGTTTCCATGGGGTTCCACTCCAGCAAAAAGGTTGAAAAGCACTGCTCTAACCTAATATGTCCTATACCGTCTACCAAGCTCCAACCCTGTCACAATGTTGCACCCCTGTGATTGTTTTACAATTGCTTCAACAGAATGTGCTCTGACAAAACGTGAATACCCCGAACAACCCAACTAGCAGCAAAATCACACCCCTTTACTGTAGAGATCCTCAGATGCTGGTAGGCTTTCTACTCTAATAGTTTCTTTCTTCAATTTGCTTGCCTTTGGAATTTATTCCCTGCTCCCTGTTTTCCCGGCTGTGCCAACATGCAGAAATTTAAGTGTAATGTGAAGAAACATTTCGGTGCACAACTCTCTACTTAGGATGCCCCTATAAATCTGGCCCCTACTTCACACTGGCAATATGCCTTGTTTTGGGTAAATAAAAATAAATATTTAAAAAAAAAATACTGAAAAAAAAAATATATGCATAATATATTATCGTATAATGTAAATCTGTGTGTGTATGTGTATATATATGTATATATATATATCATAATTTATTATTTTCATAAGAGGCCTTTTAAGATCTACTCCTTCTACTACCATTGTTTCAAACATGTTTTACTTGTGTGTTATTTTCTTCAAACAATCATCCTGAGGAAGTCTCGAAATAAAGACGAAACGTTGATAAATACATAAATAATATTTTTTGGTTTTCCTTTTTTCATTTTCCATATATATATATATATATATATATATATATATATATATATATATATAAAATAGTAACATGTATGTGTGTAGGTATACATTTATTAGTAGTAGTAGTATGAACATATATTTATGGTAAGCATGCTACTCAGAAATGTTTGTATTTCACCCCTAGATGGTGTTCATTTTTTGGTTTCAAACATTCTCAAGTCCGTTTTGTGTATAGTTTGACCGAAGAAATCGCTGCCAGTGCTTAAAATAAAATATAACTGGATATGACGATTTATGTATGTTAGGGACAATCATTATAATCTGTTGTAATATGTCCATGTATAAATGAATGAGTGACGATGTTCACTTTTTGAAGGCAACATTCAAAATGGCGACCACAAATTTTAGGTTCTTTTTTTAATTTTGTTTTTTTAACATAGTTCACCCCAAACAAGGCAGGCCATTCCTCTCTCTGGACATACACACACCCACAGACAGACAGACAACTGTCTCTTATGTAGATTCCCTGAGGATTAGTCGGCAAAAGGGAATTAACTCTTTGAAAATAAATCAGAGCCACTTCTCTTTAGTTAATGGCTCAAAAATAGACACACCCACCCTCGTCGTGATGAAATCTGTGCCAGTTTAAGGTCAAAGAATGGATATTTTTTTAATAAATCTTAGATATTATTCAACCGGGGCTACACTGATCAAGAAAATACCAACTTTGTATGTGTTTGTTTTGTAGTTTGGGACTTTTAGCTGGACATACCTACACACAGACAACTGCCCTTTATACAATAGAGAAAAGAAAATAATAAAGATGATCTCGAAATCTATATTTAAATATTATGGTATTTTTTTGTAGCTAAATTATTAATTGAACTTAATTTGAATGTCATCTTCATCTTTTTCATCATCTTCATCTTTCATGCTGACATGTGTCAGATGGCTTTTAGAAATTGACTTCAAAACTAACTTATTTCTGTCCAAGTCTTTATTTATCCCTCTTTCTCTCAAATCCATCCTCATCACTTCCTCCCATGTTTTCCTCGGTCTTCCACTGTCAACTGATTCTGCTACCTCAACTGTTCTACATCTTCTAACCCAAGCACTATCATCCATTCTTTCAATGTGACCAAACCAACAAAGTCTCCTCTTCTGCACACCTATCTCTATACTGTCCAGATTTAATCTTCCTCATGAGGTCATCAGATCTAAGCCTGTCTTTAAGACTCGCATTACACTTCCATCGTATCATTATCATATCATCTCTCCATGCAATGCATGTCCTCAACCCTCAGTGGGCAGGTTTCACCTCCATACATCATCACACTGCGCACACATGCCTGATAGACTCTCTCCTTAGTCGACAGTGGTAACACTCTGCCCGTTAGTAATCACAGAAATTCTTTGAACTTACTTGCAGTCACACTAGCACCAGCTCCTCCCTGTGCTCCAATGGTATCATCAAGGTAACAAAACTTCTGAACAACCGCAATAGTCTCGCTATCTAAATATATTTTCTCCACATCTGAGTTCTCATCCATCTACATTGCCTTACATGTCGTGCACACAAACTTTTAATCATCTTTCAACCTATCTGTAATTCCACTGCACTTCTTGTGTACCCAATGCTTGCAAGTACACCCCCCCCCCCCCAAAAAAAAAAAAATTCAGTTTTACCCAACCCCCTTTCCACAAACTGAGCAGGGGAACTTTCCTAACTGATTTCCATATGGTAATGTTGTTTTGCTTTTTATAAACGAATAGGTTATTTTGCCGGTTCATGTTTATTTAACCTAACTGTTACACTTACAGTGAAGATTTCACGAGTCAACTTAACTGCCGGTTTATTTTTTATTTCAACATTTTTCCAATAAAAAAAGAAATAATTAAAACTTCTGACTACATTTTAAAATTAAATAAATAATTCATACGTCGATTTTCGCCACGACTTACGAAAAAAATAAGTTTTATTTCACCATAGACTAAGTAACTACGATGAATTTCTATGTCCATTTAAATGCATTTACGTATTGTTTTTATTGTCAAAAAAAGAAAAAATACAAATTATGTTTTTAAGTACAAATAATTCGCTTTGAAACCCGTTTATGTCTACCTTTTTAATATAACTCTCTACCGGATTACCTCACAATGTTTGTAAAACAATTCAACTTTGCATTAAAATTCGTCGTTACATGTAGCAGTTGAAATTATTGACAATTACTACTGTTGTTATTTTATCGCAAAAAAAAACATTCAATTTAATGGTCAATTTAGTGAAATGATGAGAAATAGTCCTAACATTTATCTTAAAAGATAGTGAAAAATCAGTTTTAAAATTGCTGTTTAGACTGTTTATAAAACTGAAATTATATAAACGGACACATACTGTTGGGGAAAAAAGTATATCTGATTTAATTTCTGTAGCGACTTATCTTTAATTATTTTTAATAATCAGATTTCTTCACAAGTTATTTATTTTTTATATCAATCAATGAAAACTATTTTTTTTTCTTAAATAACTAAAACATTTTTTATCCGACGCAAATTACTTCTAAATCCGACTAAAGAAACTAATTGTCTGTAATATTTTCGTTCATTTAATTAATTTTTACTTTTAATGTTTTTTGTATTAAAAGCAGATATTTCTTTTCTATTCAAAAGATTAAAATAACTGACAGAATAACAACTGATGATGACAATGAAAACAAGCCGCATGTATGTGACTCGATGTGGCAAGTGTAAAATGCAATAAATTTGGGCAATTTAGGGCATTTTTTACCCCACTTTGACCCCCTGGGGGCGCAAACCAGAATTTTTCTGAGGTCACGGATGCTCATTTTATATCCAGAACAATTGCCTCTGCATTTTGGCTAAGTTTCAGAAAAATTGAATGGATGGATCAAACGTTATAGGAAAAAAGGGTAAATTTTTGCCATTTTGGGGGCTTTTGACACCCTGGGGGCGCGAACCAGATTTTTTCCAAGGTCAGCGATACTTATTTTCTATTAGGAACAATTGCCTCCACATTTTGGCCAAGTTTCAGAGAAATTGAATGGATGGATGAAAAGTTATGGGGCAAAAAATGTCATTTTTTGCCATTTCGGGGCCTTTTGATCCCCTTGGGGGCTAACCAGATTTTTTTCAAAAATCGGAGAATGTCACTTTCTAACCTGACCAAAGTTACAACTTCATGCAAAATTTCAGAGAAATTCAATGGATGGTTGCTGAAAAAAATCTGGACAGATGGACGGACGGACATGTCTCAAAACATAAGTCCCCCGATTTTATAAATCGGGGACCAATAAATTATTAAATATTTGTTCCTTCATATTTGTTATTTCATTATCCTTTCTTTCACAAAGCCATAACAGTTAGGTTAAAAAAACATTAGCCGGCAGAATAACGAGCCCTCGTTATTCTGCCGGGACCGGCAAAATAATGATTTTCTATTAGACAGTTTAAATGGTTCAAAATTCCTTTCAAATTTCGATAAGTCACAAAGTAATTCATGCTTTTTTTTAAAACTATTAACAAAAAATTCAAAGAAAACAAAATGCATTCTGGTGGATATTATTTTGTAATTAAATTATTTTTTTAAATAGTGTTTTTAGAAAGTTATTTTTTTGTACTTTTGCATTTTTAAAATTTCAATAAAGAATCGAATAATCATAAAAAATAGTGTAAGTCATGCAGAGACGAGAAGCACACACACATGCAGACACAAGAAGTGGTTACACAATTTTATTAATATAGAGATTGACTTTCTTTGGCAAGCTGAGACAGCAGATGCATTATTGCATCAAAATTGATGAAGTTAAAACCAATTGAGTGATGAACTTCATTGAATTTCAAACTTCATTTTAAATTAAAATCTGGAAAAAAAAAATGTGTACACAGATTGCATTTCTACACATTTTAAATATTCCCATCTTTACATTGATTCTTTTCTTTGCATGCAAACTGGCAACACTTCGGAATAGAGGCCGCATCAATATATATATATTTTTTTGCAATAAAAAAAACTCTACTGCTTCCATTCCGAATCGCCATCAGTTTTTATTCAAGCTAGGGAATTGATGTTATAGCATCAAAATTATGTTTACTGGCATAAGGGCTTTGACTGACATTCTGTAGGTCGACAAACTCTTGCTTCAATGAAGCAATATTTATACACTAGAATGTCTAGTCATGGACAAGCAACCAATCACATCCCAGAAAATGAACTTGTCAATCTAAGCACAATAGAACATTCCAGAAATTTAGATCTTATTGAATTTAGTAAAGATGTAATATTTATTTTCATGACCTTCACTAATATATCTAAACGTGTAGGATTCCGTAGAAATGACATGTTTTAACTTTTTTTTTATTAACATAGTACACCCCAAACAAGGCAAGTTGCTACTGTAGACGTAAGGAGCTACTGAGAATTAGGGTGAAAGTTTTGGGGCTCATCCTAAATTGGGAGTCTTGTTCACATTAGTTTTAAATTTCTCCCCCCCCACCAAAAAAACATTTTTTTTACTCTCCCCCAACCCTGAGAAATATTTTAAGTTCAAAAGAAAAAAAAAATTTGCGCCCCCCCTCCCGTCAATTTTTTACCCCCCCCCCCAAAAAAAATTTTTTTTTACTCTCCCCCTACCCTGAGAAATATTTTAAGTTAAAAAAAAAATTTATCCCCACCTCAAAATATTTTCCCTGCCCCCCTCCCCCAAAAAAGTTTTTTACTCTCCCCCAATCCTGAGAAATATTTTAAGTTCAAAATATTTTAAGTTTTAAATTTCTGCATTTCAGTATAGTCAGGGAAACAGGGAGTAGGAAGGGAGTTCCAGAGGCCAGCAGCAGGAGGAAAGAAGCCATTGGAGTAGAAAGCTCTCTGACATCTGAGGACCGCCACAATGAATAGATGGGATTTAGCTGCTTGTTCGGTTGGTCGAGGGGGAGGGGGGGCACCAGAGCAGCAAGTTCATCGGAGCACATTCCATTATTGAAGTACTTGTAAAACAAGCACAAGGATGCAACATTTTCTTTCTTCTTACCATGAAAATACTTGTCAGCGTCAGCTAAATAGTTTTCAAATAAATAAACTGAACGTTTTAATTTATTTATTTATTGCAACAAGTTAAATCTTGTTAAAATAGTCTCTTTCTTACCGTAAAAATAATTGTCGGATAAATATTCGGTACCGCTTTGGTTTGTTATCTATGCACCATGAATCTACTTTGGTATGCAATCTACATCTCATGAATCTATTTTTTTTATTGCAATCAACGCAGTACAAAAGCAGGGAAAACACTTCTCCTAATTGCTTTTGAAAGAATGTGTGGTTAGAGAGCTTACTTATCTAGACTTGGGATCTTTGGTGTCCTGCGACGCATGAGCCAATCAAAGTAAACCATATTTTTCGGTTTGAAGCTAGATCCACAGCGTCTCTCCAACCTGTTCTTCCCGTTGCGAGCAAATCTACCCTAAAGATGATGGAAGCAGGCTTCCTAAGAAAACAATACAAGTAGAACACATATTACTCATTCATTTATATATGCATATACATGGACGTATTACAAAAGATTACAATGGTTGTCCCTAACATACATCTATGGACATATTGGTATCTATCTATCTCCCCTTCCCAATTCTTTTCAGTGGAGATGATCTGGAGAGTGCATCTGGCTCTTTGTTCTTGGCACCTGTCACATGCTTGATGATGAAATTGTACGACAATTTTGCGGTTTGCAATGTTTTTGTTTGTGTATCAGTGGTATAAAATGAAATTGACACTTACTGGCATAAAGGTAAGAGAGTAGAAAGTGGACCATGGGTTTACTTTTGGCAACCTCATAACTCTCGTTTCCCTTATTTTGTTCTTTAGTCCTCACATTCCATGTGCGATGTTTCTGATGAAGGGGGAAGAATTGCTGTTTTCTGGTTTCTAATCTATCCATCTAAAACTTATCGTTTGTTAGTTTTTGACCTTGCAGTAGTAGTTTTTTTTTTTGTTGTTTTTTTTAGCTTTTGACATCAAGTGGCTTCATATCTTGTCTGGAGCGAATAACATAAAAAAAAGACTCCAATATTCCATATGCAAATATTGCTTGAATGAAGCAATATTTATATATAGTATTATCCACTCATGAACTAGCAGCCAGTGAGAGCTCAGATAATGGACTTGCCCATCTGAGCATCTATTCTTCATATAGTGTTTTTTTTAGTGTTCTTTTCATTTTTATTTGTTGGTAACTCACTTGCTCATACAGAAATCCTATCGTTCATGGCCTCACTTTTGCCTTCATGTCACAGGGTGAGACTGGCACAATAAAAAACTACCTCGTCTGTCTATAGACTACAGCCCTGGACTGCAATTTTTTTACCTCCTTTTTGTGAGCATGATCTGTCCGACATGTACATAAAGGACCAACATATTAGTGGAAAAGCAAACGACACACTCCAATCAGACCTGCTGGCCAAAGGTGGAACACTTAAATCACTCGAATAATATGTCTGTCCTTTTAGGGCATTTGAAAATTGAATCAGCATTGCAAGACCAAACTTCAATGACCGATACCTTCAACATGACTATTGTGTGGATATCTACATACCGCAAGCAAAAAAACAGTGCTCCACAAGCTAATAGAGGTAATGTCCAGACCAGTACCTCCTCTATCTGCGGTCATAACTCTATTAAATCAAACTCCTTTCGATTTTGCATGGGCTGTGGTAGCCACAAACATGGCACCCCGGGAACAAGCTCCTGCCAGTATGGAGTCAAACATGCAGCACTTGTGGGAAGCCTAACCACGTTTTGAGAGTATGCCAAGCAAAGAAACATTGTGTTGGGATTAGCGAGGCTCCCATGGACTCTCTTATCGGCCACATCTTATTTAAGGAAACAAAGGGCTCATATATGACGGCAAGCGAAAATCAAGTAATAGAAATAGACGTGTATGTTATCCCATTCTAACCAAATCTGGATCAAGAACATCCCTAGTGACTACAGAACCAAGCTGAAGATCTTCCCTGATAAGTGGGGTCACTATATGTTTAGTGGAACCAAGGCATCTGTTGAACATGAGGCTCACAAATGAATAACCTGATCTTATCAAGAAAACTTGTTCGGGCTGTTGAAGATTTCACACCTGTATATCAGAGATAGTTGCGTGTGAAATTCGAGGTTCAGGGAAGAACAACCAAGTAAACCCTTTGCATGTGCAAGGGGGTCCAGCAATTTTATTGCATCAAGGCAGCATGCTTTGATGTGGGACTACTGCCTCAGAGTTTCCCAAACGCTGCAGCAACATTTTCAACCCAAGCAAACATTGCAATACAACACATCGAGTGCAGGAATTAATTGCCAAGTCACCCCAAAATCCCCCTCTCCACGATAAAAACATATGCAGGCTTAAGGATTGGCTCCTAGAGCATTTTGACAAAAACAGCCTTCAAAATCGATGGGGTATTCCCATCTGTGTCTGGCCCTGCCACCCATATTCACCTTAAAGAGAGAACAATTCCTAAAGCCAGACACAACCCAATTTCTGTGCCTTATCATTTCAAAGAGCAAATACGACACATCGTTTGGGATGATGTCAAAATAAGCATTCATACCTCAGTGCCTGTTGGTACCCCAACCGATTGGTGCAGCACTATGGTAATCACTGCAAAAAAAAAGATGGTGAACCGTAAAGAACAGAGGACTATCAGCATTTAAATTCCCAGTGCAAACGAGAGACACACCACACTAGCTCACTATTCCAATTGGCATTATAGGTAGCACCCAACACAAAAAATACCGTCTTGGATGCAATGGATGGTTAATCTCAGCCACTTGGACCGGAGTTGGGCCATTTAATGTATCAACGGATGCCTTAGAGATAATTAGCCCCCTTCTCCCCAGTGATTCCTATATGCCTAGATATGATGAAATCATTAAAAACATTTCTTGCAAAGTGAAAGTCGTTGATGATATGCTAATTTTTTGTAAACAGTATAGGAGATACCTTTCACCATAAATTTGACTACTTATCACTTTGTGTAAAAAACGGAATAAATTTCAATTATGCCAAGATTTGGTTCAGTTTGGAGGCCTTAAAATAACGTCATCAGGAGTAGCCACTTCAGAAAATTTACTCAATGCAATTACCACCTTTCCTATCCTAAAGAATATAACTGATGCAAGGTCTTGATTTGGATTAGTTAACCAAGTAGCATGGGCACATCCCCTAAGCCCCATAATGTCTCCCTTTCAAGATTGCATTGTATGCACAAGCATTGCCCAAAGTCAGCCATGTGAACCACTCATATTAACCCCAACTGCAGATTGGACCATTTTCATGTCAGACACATTGCATACCTTGTCTGTGCAGACAGATTCATTTGCTGGATTATTTTGTACCGTCTAAAATCGGTTCATGCCATCACCTCAAAACTAATATCTATTTGTCGGAAACTATTCCACATGTATGGCACCCCAGAAGAACTAAGTAGCGATGGTGGCCCACCATTTTAATTCCAACATGTTTCAGCAGTTCCTCAAGACATGGTGTGTGAAGCACAGACAGTCTTCAGTGGCATATCCTTAAATCTAATGTTCGAGCAGAGATTGCTATAAAAACAGCAAAGAGGATAATTCATGGCAATACAGGTCCTCAGGGCTCATTGAATAATGACAGTGTCACCTGAGCCATCCTGCAATATTGCAACAACCCTATCCAAGGCATTGGTCTATCCCCGGCACAACACTTGCTGCCCCGCCAACTTCGTGACTTCATACCATTCCAATCTGCAGTACGTAAACTACATGCAAAATGGATATCTGCAGCTAGAAACTGTCAGATAAGCTATTCTCAAAGCAATGCTCACCTCACAGAGCGGTACAACCGCTCAGCCCATACTCTATGCCCACTCTGAGAAGGAAAAAAAGTCTCAATACCATGCACAAACAATCGTCGATAGGACACAACAGGCTAGGTTGTTGAAACTCTCCTTAACCATCAGTAAACAGATCAGGGTTGATGGGTCAGGCAGAATCACTCTGCGAAACCACAGATTCCTCAGAAAACTTGAAAAACCTGTAATTCCAGTTCCCATTCCCAGTACTTTGTCTGTATCCCCTAAACCAACACCTTGGGATTCCCATACACTTGGTACACCAGTGCTACAAACCAGAAGATATGTAATGACATCGCCCAGGAACCCAACATAAACCCAGCACTGCTAAACCAATGCCAGCAAAATCTGCCCGGGTATTGTCCAGGTTACTCTCTCACAATCAACCAGGCCAGAAAGAACTCATTCTTCCCCAAAGACTATTACGTTGCATACGGGAGGGGAGATATAGAATCAAATTGACACTTACCACCATAAAGGGTTCCAATATTCTATATATAAATATTATTTGAATAAAGCAATATTTATATGTGGATTATCCACTCATGAACTAGCAGCCAGTCAGAGTTCAGGTAATGCACTTGCCCATGTTAGCATAATGAAACCTTCCAGCCTTCATATAAGTAACTTTTTAGTGTTCTTTTCATTTTTATTTGTTGGTAACTCACTTGGTCATACAGTTGAGCACTGGTTACTAGATTCAATAAATGCTATTTCTGTAAATTAGCATTGCCCTTTGGAATCCATCTACATTTAGGAATCCCGTAGAACTTGTGTTTGTCATTAGTATTCTTTTAACACTTTTTATTGCGATCTCTGCTCCTTTTGCACCAGTAATCATATAGCTTCTAAGTTACGAGCGTTTTTGTTTTTTTTGCATCGCTGAAGAGGTCTGCTAATATTTCTGGGTCTGAAATTCCTCTGATCAAATTATCCTTAATGATTTTCTTACTGTAGTTGAATGTGTGTGTGTGCAACCTGGTTCTGCACACTTAGCTGTGAAATTGCGTAGTGATGCTTAGCCGCGAAGATTAGCGAGAAATGTTCTAATACCCATACCAGGAGTCTGTGTCATCTTACCCAGTTTCATTCTGTGCACAATGAACACTTCCTTCTTCCGCCCAACTTAGCCAAACTTAACCAGCTTATATTTCACAATATAACAGTAAAATGAACAAAAAAAATTCATGGGTGACAAATAAAAATGGGAGACTCTTTATAAAACTCGACTAAGACACAAAGGAAACCTGCTTCCATCATAGCTATGTATGGTAACTTCTCTGGAATGACGAGAGTAGGCAAGTGTACTTTCTTCATATTTTATCCATCATTCCTAAAGATGATGGAAGCAGGCTTCCTAAGGAAACAGGTATTTATCTACCTCCCACACCGGTAAGATGTGACAGAAGGTCGGAAAGTGGGATTTGATAAGTCAGCACCCTAATGGAAGAGCACTTATGACCTTTAAAAATTACCTGGGCAGCCCCGTCGTCATTCCCTGGTAAGGGCGCTTCAGGCGATTAGCAATAAACTAACCCGTTCTCAAAGGGTGAGAAGGCAAAGCCTGGGAGGGTGGACCTCCTAGAACTGCACAGGACAAACCCACAGACCTGTGGAATCAAGGCCCGAAAGCCAAGACGATACCGGTCTATAGGGTGTAGTATCCATCGGAACAGATACTACCCTGTGATCCCAGCCAAAAGGCCGTAAGGAAACAATACAAACAGGACACATATTACTCATTTATTCATACACACATGTACATATTACAACAGATTACAATGATTTTCCCTAACATACATCAAGGGTAAGGATGAGATTGCAATACATATCTGCTGTGCTCACACAGGTTTCTGCTATCTCCAAAGTAGATTGTGGTCTGGACAAGAAATAAAACTCTCAACGAAATTGAAGGTATACTTAGCGCTGATATGCACAACGCTGCTGTATGGTTGCGAGACCTGGCTCCTGCGCAAAGAAGATTTTCATGTACTTGAGGTTTTTGATATGTGCTGCCGTCGACACATCCTATGAATCCATCTCTCTGACCTAATCACAAACTGCTTTTTGACAACACCTAAACACCTGAGTACCTTGAGTATTCTTTTTCAAAATTTATTTACCTAAAATTTATTTACCTAAGCACCTGAGTACCTTGAGTATTCTTTTTCAAAATTTATTTACCATAACAGCATTTTTGTTTGATGGTCATTGTTCTAACGTTACGTTCCTCCCAGCCAAAAGTTTTTGTATCTATATGTGTATTAATTTTCAAAGGTAAATGTTATCAGTAATATTTACAGTTACATTACCGAGTTTTATTCTCTAATGAAAATCGTTTGTCTTTGAAAATCCATGGGTTAAGGATAATTAAACTCCTCGCTTTTTAACTTCTGATGCCTTAATAACTGTTGAATTTATACAATTTTTTATTCTCATCTTTCACCTTTTTAATTTATTGCTCTATTCAATATATTGAGCTTTATATTAGATTATTTAATGATACGTCACTTATCTTCAAATTAGTATTAATGTTAATGTTAATCTTATATATATATATATATATATATATATATATATGCATATATGCATGTTTGATTAAACAGGAGTGCCAACTTCTGCTTATTCAGCTTTTGATCCGTTTTTTCTAGTCTTCGTACGATGGATTTGATGTTATAATCCAAGGAGTGTAAAAAATCTCTGTATTTTGTGCGAACGTTTTCGACCGACATTAATAAACCAAACATTAACCATTCCCGTTATGAGGGGGGGGGGTATGAAGTTGTATTGAAGTGCTGTTGAAATAATTTAAAAGAGCACCCTCTTGATAGATTTACCAATTTATTTTATTTTGCAACAGCCTGACGACGACCGGTGTTGGTCGAAAACGTTAGCATAAAATACGGAGATTTTTTACATTCCTTGGATTATAATATCAAATCCGTCGTACGAAGACTAAAAACAACGGATCAAAAGCTGAATAAGCAGAAGTTGGCACTCCTGTTTAATCAAACATGCATAAAAGAAGGAATGCTGCCCAATTATACAAATATATATATATATATATATATATATATATATATAAATTAGTACGACTGATACAGAGATAATTATTATAGGTGGTTATTTATAAAGAAGGAAAAATAAAGAATTTACAAAAGCAGAAAAAAATTCTGACGGTTTAAACTAAACATGAGCAAAATAATTTAGAATTATGACACTACACTAGCAACCATTAACCAGTAAATAAACAGTGATGAAATATCTGTCGGGTTTTGTCAGAAGACTGTTCAATTATTGAGGAACCAAATTCATAACTACTTGGTTATATCTGGTGCAGTTTACAGCAAATTTGTTTTATTGTTCAAGACATGCACTAATTACAAATATTTCAATATTTTTTTTTGTAATTGTTGCCGAAGAAAAATACGAGATGACAATTTCATAAAAGTTTGGTGTAACATATACTTACTAGCGGGACCCGTGGAAATTCCACAGTTGTATCCTTCATCTGTCATATATTGCTGCCATGCTTAAAAATATGCCAATTCTATAAACATCCGGTGCAAATGCAGACCCCACGATATTATTGCATTACCTTTGTTCAAACTGAAACATACTTATCTAAGTATTCTTTTTTTTTTAATGGAAATCGCTCCAGACAAGCCATGAATCCACTTGATGTAAGGAGCTAAAAAAAATACCACGATAAGTGTTATATGGATAGATTCCGACCCAGAAAACAGCAATTCTTCCCCCTTTGTCAAAAACATGGCTCATGAAATGTGAGGGCTAAAGGACAAAATAAGGGAAGCTGCCAAAAGTAAACCCAAGGTCCACCTTCTACTCTCTTGGTTACTATAGTTTCAGAATATATCTGGTTATGGGGGTCTATCTGCAAAATCCTTAGAGGAATTTGTGACATATTTCAATTCTACGGACCATCTTTGGAGATAACATATACTACACTTTGATCATAGCCTGAGGGCCAAGAAAGTGTATTTTAGTTTGAGTTTCAGGTTTGACACAACAGCGACATCAGATGCAATTTTTAAAACCTTTTTCTTTTCCATTGCATCTTCGGCGATTGGAGATCCCATCTTTTAAAAAAGAGCTGAAGCGTGATAACCTACGTACGAACATAAAATTGTCTAAGCATATAAATGTAGATTTATGCAGATATTTTTTTATATATGTATCTTTACAGCATTCTATCATCTAGTACATAAAAAAGAGTCGTATTTCCATATGTGTGTATATGGTATAATCATGTTCACATACCGGTTCCTATTAGATCACCGGAATTAAGCGACGTTGAGCCTGGCCAGTAATAAATGGGTGACCATTTGGGAATACCAGGTGCTGCATGTAGCCTGGAGAGGACGTCAGCTCCACCAGGTTCTATCATCCCCACAGAAAAGTTATGACAGCTAAATATCTGCATGACTCCCCGACGATGTCCTTAGAGGTTATGGGATATTATCATCATCAGTATCTGGAGATGACTTGAGTAATTCTTTTCTGGCGTCATCCAATATTCACGGAGATATGGAAATAAACAAACAAGCAAAAATATAAGCAAGAACCACAGAGTTTTGAGTTAAGCAACGTAGAGCCTGGCCAGTATTAAATGGGTGACTATTTGAAAATATCAGGTGGTGTATGTGGCCTGGAGAGGACATAGGCTCCATCAGGTTCGATCATCCCGACAGAAAAGTTATGACAGATAAATATCTGCCAAACTCCCCTTGACGTTATGGGATATCACCACCACCACCACTACCAATAACAACAACAACGCTAAACTTCTGAAACTACCTAAATACACTTCAAAGCAGTATATATTCTGAGCTGGTTATTGTAAAAAAAACAAAAAGTACTCTACTATTCATTCCCTTTGGTTAACCGAGGACAAAATGAGTGCAATATCTGTTAGAAAAAAAATCAAACTTTTTAAAATTCTTACTAGTAGTTGTTAGAACAACTACACTGAAACTATGTCAGACAACTAATGACTTTTTCTTTTTCACTTTTTCTTTCTTTCTATTAGTTGCCAAAGTTTTCACATAAATGCTGGGTACCCCTGCTTGTCGTTAATATTTCTTTCTAACTTATTTTCTGTCGGTGTATGTATTTTGATTTGTCATATGCTGAGTCAATTCTTAACATGGCATTAATTTACATTTATAATGTTTGAATATTGATGCCCGGTTACGCCCATGAATCTGTATTTCGTGGACTACATATGAATAAATTAGCCATAAACTTAGGATTGGAAAGTTAACAAAAGACTTTTGTAGAGTATAAATAGACATATGAATTAAATATGGTGCGGTAAATTCACCAGATGAGTTGAATATTCATTGGGAAGTCTAACTCGTGGCGTGATGTTTCAACATAATTTACAAGTGATTTTTCATAGACTTCTGACTTTTTAATCTTTCCTGAATTTTATTGGAATCCATGACCATCCACTATATAATACCATGTTCTAATAGGATTTTTTTCAACAACTGCACTGATACATTCACAATTACAATGACTTTCTGCTCATTATTGAACAAGTCTTTGCACTATTTTTGCTTTAAGCATAACTTAAAATTCTGTTGTAAATTCTTCAAATTAATACTTACCAATAATTAGCAATTTATTGTTTTTTTTCTTCTGAGGATAAGAGTAATTCTTTGAAAATCCATGGATTAAAGGTAATTCTCATATTTTCTTATATTTCTTTGTTTAAACACCTGATGGTTATAATAAACTCATAAAGTATGTAAATTTACATTTTCATTATATATATATATATATATATATATATATATCTGAAACAGGTGACAACATAAGCTGAAGAGAGCTGGATGGTTAAGTCCTTTTGAGCTTGAAACCGACGATACTAATGTTGTACTAATTTTTCTGTACCAAAATATAAATACATATTACGCTCTTGATTTTGATTCTCAATTAATCGAACACTCTGTTGGGATTTTTCCTACTATATTACAAAAGAAGTTATATATATATATATATATATATATATATATATATATGCAAACATTGTTAAAAATAACAGAATTCGTCTGTTTAATTATACGGTTTTTTATTTTTTCAATTTTTCTGATGGTCTTCTTTGTATTAAAATCAAAAAAATTAATAAATGTTCTATAGGTTTCACGAACGTTTTCGATTCTTCGTTGAATCATCCTCAGGTGTCAAAAGCAAATGAACAAAAAAGCTGGAGAAAGAAAAGAATTTTAAAAAGACAGCAGAGAAACGTGCAGAGAACGTTTTTCGCATTGTTCTAGGAAGTTGTTGACGATTTAAATTCAGCAACACTAGATGGCATCATATATATATATATATATATATATATATATATATATATATATATATATATATTACTAGCAGTGTTGCCTGTGAAGATATATTGATGGTCGGAAGTTTTTGTACAAAAAATAATTTCAAATATAGTCATGCTTGCAATTTTTGCGATGAAAAAAAAGTTAAAAATAACATTTGTAATATGAGGTCAAGTAATAAAAGAATTGTTAGCGCAGTGTTACTAAAAAAAAAAACTAGACACCTATAAAACGGCAAATGGGTTCATTGAAACAGCCGAATTATTTTTTTAAAAAAGCAAATTATTTTAAATCCTAAAAATACTAATAAAAATAATTCTTTAAATGTTTAACCCTTTTTTAAGTACTTTTTTCACTCTTCAGATATTTTTTGTTTAATTCTATATTTGTTTTATGTTGGCTATTTTTTGTTTTATTGTTGGCTAGTTTTTGACCTTGAAGTAGTATTTTTTTAGCTGCTTACATCATGTGGCTTCATGCTTTGTCTGGAGCGATTTCCATAAAATAAAATAAAAAATATATATATATGCTCTGAAGCTTGTAATACACCTTCATTGAGCTTACAATTTGAAACATTTGCGGATATAATAAGGAGTATATACTTAAATATATATATTTTTTTGTAAGAACCCCCTCCTTCCCCTTCATAGTTTAAATCAATTCTAACTGCTGTTAATGGTCGGCCCCACTCCTTCCACAATTATTGTAATGTCTCTTCCCTTTACCTAATGATTTTATAACTCCAACCGCCACCATCCCCCCACACTCTCTACTGTCAACTTAATTTCCCACTGCCACTAGCTATTTGTATCTTATAATTTATTTTCTTTCATAAGTAGCCCCCAATTTTAAGCTTACACTCACCACCACCTCTGTTTTAAACATTTTGTACTAGTGTTTGTTTTTCTTCAGACAATCATCCTGAGGAAGTCTTGAAATAAAGACGAAACGTTGATGAATACATCAATAATATTTTTGGTTTTTCTTTTTCAATTTCCATATATATATATATATATATATATATATATATATATATATATATATATATATGAGAGAGAGAGAGTATAGAATGAAAAAATCACAAACGCATTGCAACTGTCAGCATTTATAATTTATTTCGACTTCCCAGTCGAAATAAATTATAAATGCTGACAGTTGCAATGTGTTTGTGAATTTTTTCTTTCTATATTCTATTCTTGCTCTGTTTTCTACATTGAGCTCTCTTACTTGGATTTCTTACCAAAATTATTCACTTTAATGCTATATATATATATGTATATATATATATATATTATACAGTTATGTTTCGTTGTTATTGCAGAGCTTCAATACTCACTCGGATGAAACAGATCCTGAGAGAATTAAGCAAATCATGTTTCGTGCTCTGGAGGATATGGAGTGGATTGTCAAGAAGGTGAGTGCTACTTATACCCACGATTGTTACTGGAAATCCATCTCTTAGTGGTGGATGGCGATGCTAATGATGCAGTTAGCTGCTTTGCAGGGTAGAATCTCTCTTGTCAGAAGACTGGTAGTTTGAGAAGGCTCTCATAGGAGTGGGGAGAGAGGATCAATCAGATCGATCCACCTATCCATGTATTTATAAGTGGTTTCTCTCATTAGTATAATTCAGTGGTGAGAGAGTAAGAAGAGTATTTTCTTTCGTTTGGAGGTGGGGGTGGATTGGAATTTCTTTTGTTCAGAAACTTGTACCACTTGACCTTCTGGTGTAACCTTATTTTGGGGCCATATGCGAACAGTTTGTAAGAAAGAGATATTTAAGGTGGATAACGATTTACCTGTCGCTCAAATGTGTGTAGAATTTGGACAAGGGGGAATGGGTTCGATTTACGTTAGTGGTTTGGTATGCTGGTGATCAAAGGTCAAAGGATCCTTTTGACCAATGATACAAGTATATCAAATTCTCCGTTCTATCGTTATTTTCATGGTACGTGCTCGACTAAACTTTAATCTCTGGTCCCCCCCCACACCCCTCAACCCGTAAAACATTCACAGCAAATATTTGTCTTGCTACCTCCACTGCAAAAAATGTTCCTTTCTTCCTTTGCATACCTAAAACCAAATGTAATTTCCATGAACAGAGTTTCTTTCCAAGAACTTTCCCTCTGTAGAAAACTTTACTGTATAACTTTTTCCTGAAGACTGCAACATGGTCATCTTCAAGTTCAATGTTTAGCCGTCCTCTTAAGTAAAACACACTTTAGTTATCTCCTCCATCATTTTCAATTATCTCATGGTACTGTTTCATCATCTAACTGACAAACTTCATTAACCCTTATCCTCGAGTGGCTTTTGGCCTTGGTAGGTGGTGACTCATTAGTATAAAATTTCAAAGAGAAAGCAATAACTTGTAGATGCAAGATTACTTGTTTTCTTTTGTTAGGATTATTCTCTTTATGGGTCGGAATTTTTTAGATGAGGATTGATTATTTGTATTAGGATTACTGTTCTCATCTTGGATGTTATTCTCACAACATTTCGGCCGATGTAACCTCCGGCCTTCTTCAGGTGCTTCTTGTCTAACTCTGGAATCTGTTGAGAATTTCGAATGGAACTCTTTATTTAATGCCCTGTCAGAGAGGTCACAAATTCGCCGACTGCAACCTCATGCAGAAAGGTACCCCTCTCCTGAAAATGGGGACACCTGTAGGCCGTGGGTGACGACCTGCGATGCCTTAGGACTGGATCCTGGTGGCTGAACAGTTTGTGATCGGGTTACTTGCAACACTCCACTTCGGCCCTTACTTCGGCTAGATGGGAGATCTGAGAGATCCGATCCGATCTGATCAATCGGCTGGTCAAGTCATGCCTTAGTATTTATAAGTTTATCCCCAACGATACTAATCCATATTCGTTTCATCAACACCGAACCGATAACACCAAAAAACAAGATGTAGACTAAAAAAAAAAAAAGAAGGTATTTTATATATCTTTTTTTTTTTTTTGAAATTCAGAAATTCTGATGATGAAGTATGTCTTCGAAAATTAAATTGAAAAAAAAAAAGTTAAAACTAAAATGCATTGTATGGCGTTCTAATTGCTTATTATTATTATTATTATTTTAATAATTAATATTACCATGTAAACAATGCTTTCTAACCAAGGACAACATTTCTTATTAATCTGATGCTTTTAAAAATCAAAACCTTACTTTTCCCGTTTTTATTTTCCATCCGAAATGTATACAAGAAGACAAAGGCTGAGCGCCAATCGTGTTGAGAACAAAGAAGATTACCACTGCCAAGGAGCAGTGTATTCTGAAAGCAATGTATTCTAGGAATATAAAATAATTATCCTATATATAGAATTATATTTGACAACTTTATTTGGCATTAAATAACCCATAGATGGTTTATATGGCGTAAACCAAACCACACCTTTATTTAATTCTAAGCTCCACAAGACACACCTGAAGAATATCGGAGGTTACATCGGCCAAAACGTTGAGAGAATAACATTCAAGGTGTGAACATTAGTCTGAATAATTAAAATAATACATATTCTCTTCTTTGTTCTTAAATTATTTTTCCGGTACTTTTTCTTTCCACTCTTACTCGCATTCCTCTTTCTATCTCTACGGACAAGAATATCTATACTACCAAAGTTCTGTTTGAGTATTGATTTACTCCTCTCCAGGAGTTAGGCACAAGGCCAGTTTTTATCTTACTCCCACAAGTAAGATGTGACCCAAGGTTGGGTCGGGAAAGTGGGGTTTAAAAATTGCATGGGCAGCCCCGTCGGCATTCCCCGGTAGGGGCGCCTCAGGCAGTAAGCAATAAACTTACTCCTCCCCAAAGAGGGGAGGCGAAGCCTGGGAGGGTTGACCTCCTAGAACTGCACAGGACAGACCCATAGACCGGCGTAAATCAAGCCCCGAAGGCCAAGACAATACCAGTCTATGGGGTGCAGTATCCATCGGAACAGATACTACACTTTGATCTTAGCCAAAAGGCCAAGAACACAATCGAGTAAGCTCGGTTCCATGTTTGAGTACCTGTGTGTTTCTCACCTCTACGTGACTTACATGTTATTTATTTCATGGTGATGATATCGAACATGTACCAGTTTCCGGGCATGTTACGTGAACACCTGAGAGATGGCGAGACGAATGTTGATAGATGATAACTTCGATACGTTGCTGAGCCATATTTTTCAGTTTTATTTTCAAGAGAGATAGCTAATAACAAAAAAGCGAACAAAACATAGCGAAATCACTGTTAATAAATAATTTTTATTTTTTAACAAAACAATGATAAAAAGACTGTTAATACATTTTTATTTATTTTATTTTTTTATTCAGTCAACTGGTTAAAAAGTATTTTTTTTTGTGTTTCTTAAAACGTAAAAATAATATTTTGTGTATTTTTGGGGGCTTTTTTGACATTGTCTTTTTTAATCAGTCGGGTTAGGGTTAAACAGAGACTCGTCTATCTCAACCGTATGCCCTGGACCTCTGATCTGACGAGGATTTCATAACAAATGTTCTTCGGAGACCTCCCTCAAATAATTCTTCCAATCGGTCTGTGTTTTTGGTGATCCAACGCCACATTCCTTCCATGTCGTCTGACAGCTGATTGGCTAATCACCTCAGCATCTCTAGGGTGTTTACGTAACATGTCCGAAAGCTGCCGACGCAAAGTTCCCAGAAACTGGTACATGTTCGATATTAGTACCTTTTTCACTTACCATCAATCGATTATTTATTGAAAGCAGAAATACAATAGCATAAAGTACTACAATGAACTTGTTAAAAATCCTATTTACAAAAAAAATTATTTAATTACAAAATGAAATCCACCAGAATGCATTGTGGGTCATTCATAAACAAGTCAGCTATTTCAATCTTTTGTTAATAGTTGAAAAAAAAGAAAAAGGAATGGATTACTTGAATATTCTTTTGAAAGTTGAAAGGAATTTTGAAGCATTTAAACTGTTTAACAGAAATTGATTTTTTTTAACTCTTTAAAATTCTTAGCATCTTTGGAAGCGATTTACATCTAATAGTTTTATAAATAGAGGTGAAAAAAGCATTTATACCTTAACAAATATTAGTTATAGTTTTATAACACTTTTGTTCAATTAATAATTTAATAACCAAACGATGCCATAATAATTAAATTTGATTTTTAACATCTATTTAAAAAAAATAGTTTGGTAAAACACCTGGCATATTTTGTTAAACAAAAATGAAAGTGAAAAAACTCAGGCAATGCTGAGTAGGTAGTCGTCCTCTTCTTTTTCGTCTTTTTCTTATACTTGTTCTTTTTCTTATTCTTCTTGTTCTTGCTTTTTTTTTATGGAAATCGCTCCAGACAAGGCCTGAAGCCACTTGATGTAAGGAGCTAAAAAAAAAATACTACTTCAAGATCAAAAACTAGCTAACGATAAGTATTAGATGGATAGATTACGAGCCAGAAAACAGCGATTCTTCCCCCTTTGTCAGAAACATCGTTCATGGAATGTGAGGACCAAAGGACAAAATAAGTAAACCGAAAGTTCACTTTCTACTCATCTTGTTGTTGTTGTTGTTCTTCTTCTTCTTCTTCCTCTTCTTCTTCTTCTTCTTCTTCTTCTTCTTCTTCTTCTTCCTTTTTTTACCATTATATCTGAATTAATCCAATCCCATCTTAAAATATTCTACACTATTGCTGTTCTTAATCTGATCTAGCAACTTGTTAAAAAAATATATGACTATTAGCAAAAAAAAAAAATGCAATCGGTTAATAGATTTAGTTTTTGAAATCTTCATTGGCAATAACGTTTTAGATCGAGGGAAATGCTAAAAAAAAAACTGTCCATCATAATTAATTATTTTGAAAATTTCAACAGAATCACTTCTCATTCTTATCTTTAGTAAAGTAGTTCATCCTTATTTTTAAATTTTCACCTTGTAACTCTTTTTGTTGTTGTTGTCACTTCTTTGTAAGCTTTCCAATCTCAATATTATATTCCAAATTCGATGTCTTCTTGCTTTGACAAAATCAACTCAGCAATCAATTATGGTATGATCTCTTCTGTCCTCTCCAGCCTCTTTCTCGCAAAAGAGACGTTGCTAGTCTCTCTCTACTCCATCGTCATTTCAGTGGGAATTTCTTCTGCTCGCCTTTGTAAGATATTCACAACAAAATCTTAAGATTCAAAAGAACCTTCTTTTCTTCCTTTCATGTGCCTACTGTCAAATGGAATTTCCATGAACAAAGTTTCTTTCCGAGAACTTTACATTTGTGTAACACGTTACCATGGAATTGCTTCCCTGTGCACTACAAGTACAATTTAGTCGTCTTCAAACACAATCTTAACAAACTCTTGTCATAAACCATTCTCATTATTAATCACATTTTATCCATTCCATTTATCATTTTGAATAGTCTCATAATATTCGTCATCATTTCAATTGACCATCCCTCCATGTCATTAATCCTTATTCTCGAGTGGCTTCAAGCTTTGATAAGTGGTGACTAATCTATTACTAATGGAGATTTCGTAGCTGTCTGTCTGAATCTTAACCTATTCTATTACTTCTATTCATTGTACTTTTAATGCTCAATTCAGTTTACTTTACTCGATCAAACTAACGTACTGTTCAATTCGGGAAGGGAGAGAATTTGATTATTTAGGAGGACGGCTCAACAAGAACTTGTTTACATTGGACTTGAAAATGACTATGTTGTAGTCAGTTGAGAAGCAGTCCCGCGGTATGTGTACCTGACTCCTGATCCAAGAATCCTCTACCTCTATAAGAGTCAGATTTTTTCTCAGATGGCGTACTGCTGGCGTTCAGAGCACTCTATCTTGCCTTGAGAGAGTACAAAATCGACTGCGCAATCTAGTGAAGGGGATGATCTCTTCTCGTCTCTGCAGCCCCTTTCCTCACAGAAGAGATGTTGTTAGTCTTTCTCTACTCTATAGTTATTCTCCATGGAAAGTGCTCGACTGAGCTTTAATCTTTGGTTCTTTTTCGTAAAACATTCACACCAAGAACTTGTCTTACTACCACAACTGCAAAGAACTCTCCTTTCTTCCACCTTGTGCCTAACATCAAACAGAATTTCTATGAACAAAGTTTCTTTCCAAGAACTGCCCATTTGTGGAACCCATTGCCACAATATTGCATCCCTGAGTGTTGCAACATGGTCATCTTTAAATCTAATGTCAAAAATACTTGTCATAAATCATCCTCATAAGTCATCAACTTTTATTAATTCCATTCATTCAATTCTTCTTTCATGTTCTTCATTCATCCGACAATCTATCTGTCTCATCAAACTTTATTGCGCAAATTGCATAATTACACTCGCAGCCGCCCTTACAGGGGTTATCCATTGTCTCTCAAGACTGAACGGAGGCCATCATAATATTTTTTTTTTTTAACGAGTCAGATACGTTCTAAGATGGAGTGCCGCTCAAAACACTTTATCTTGCTGTGACAGAGTACAAAATCAACTTCACAATCTAGTGGGGGGATGATTTCTTAAGAACTCCCCATCTGTGGAACACATTACCCTGGAACTGCTTTCCTGCAGACTGCAACATGGTCATCTTCAAAAGTCGATGTCGACAGATACTTGTCATAAACCGCCCTCATAGCTGTTCAAATTTTGTCCGTTTCATTCATTTTCAATCATCTCATAATATTCATCATCATTAAACTGACAATCCACCCATCTTATTGATCTTAATTCTCAAGTGGCTTTTGGCCTTGATAAGTGGTGGCTGATCAGAATAAAAAATGGTGATTATAAAAAAAACACACTTGTAAGTTTTTTCTTTTACTCACAATCCATCCATCTCATTAAACAAAAAAAAGTAGAAAATACAGGGAAATTAAAAATAAAATAAGTATTTTGTTTTATCAAAAATTGTTTTAATATAAGTGAAAAAAAAAAATTTAAATTGATAAAGAATATTTACTTATTTATCTTTTATTTTTGTCAATAATCACATTCCGACTTTAAAAGAACATTTCATAGAATATATATATATGGTCGCTAAAAAAGCGGAAAATTTGAGCAAGAGCTTCAATTCAATTTCTTCATCAATCTACTGATTTCATTGCACCGGAGGATTGGCCCGCAAAAATCCCAGACTCAAATGTCATGGATTACTGTGTTTGGAGCTTGTTATTAGCAGAAACTCAGAAATATCGATGCAACATAGAAGACTATTGATGATTTGAAAATGTGCTTGGCAAAAAAAACAGGTTTCTCTTAAAGACGCCACGCAAGCTTGGATTTCTAGGTTAATATGCTGCTCTGAAGTTTACGGACGACATTTTGAGCATCTGTGAGTGTATTATAATATTAGTCTTTGAAAAACTTTATAAAAAGTTATTTTTTGTAAAAAAAAAATAACCGTTTGACAAATTTCCCGCTTTTCTAGCGACCACCCTGTATGAATATACAGTTCAACTTCTCCAAAATATTTCATGAAATAAACCAAAAAAATGTCTGTAAATTCATTTCTTACCATTATTTATGAATTCGTCCACGTTATTCTCAAAATGATTTACATTAGAGCCATTTTTAACCTAATTAGATAATTATTTCCAAACGTGTACCGCTTTAATTGTGTTGTAGATTTAGTGTTTGAAGATCTTTCTTGTCAATAAATTACCAGTGCGAGAAGAGATACTCAAAAAAGTGTGTTGCATAGTTAAACATCTCATTAATTATATTCCTAGTAAACAGGTTTGTCAAAAAAACAAAAATAACCGATTTAATGTTAGTTATATGTTTGATACTAAAACCGTATATACTCTTCAAATTAATTTTATTTCCTGCTTTTTTTATTGTTTGTGTGTTTTGCACTTGACTTCCGGTTATCCACCCAGCACTTTGATCTCTCTTCCCTCTCTCCTGACCTGATTTTCATCTAGCTGTTAGTGTGATAACAAAATTGATCTTCTCTCCTTCTACTGTACAAAGTTCATTTCACTTTCAATTGTTTTCCTCCTCCTTTGCTTGCTTGCTCTCTTTCTTTCTCGTTCTCTCTCTCTTTCGTTCTCTCTCTCTCTCATTCTTTCGTTCTCTCTCTTTCTTTCTTGTTCTCTCTCTCTCTTTTTTCGTTCGTTCTCTCTTTTGTTCGCTCTCTCTCATTCTTTCGTTCTCTCTCTCTTTCGCTCTCTCTCTCTCTATTTCGCTCTCTCTCTCTCTATTTCGCTCTCTCTCTCTATTTCGTTCTCTCTCTCTATTTCGTTCTCTCTCTTTTTCGTTCTCTCACTTTTTCGTTCTCTCACTCTTTCGTTCTCTCTCACTCTTTCGTTCTCTCTCACTCTTTCGTTCTCTCCCTCTTTTTCGTTCTCTCCCTCTTTTTCGTTCTCTCCCTCTTTTTCGTTCTCTCCTTTTTTTTCGTTCTCTCTCTTTTTTTTCGTTCTCTCTCTTTTTTTCTTTCTCTCTCTCTCTTTCTCTCTTGTTCTCTCTCTCTCTTTCGTTCTCTCTCTTTCGTTCTCTCTCTTTCGTTCTCTCTCTCTCTCTTGTTGTCTCTCTGTCTCTCTCGTTCTCTCTCTCTCCCTCGTTCTCTCTCCTGTTATATATTTCTCTCATTATCTCTCTCTTTCTTTTTTCCCGTTCTCTCTCTCTTCCCCTTTCTCTTATATATTCATATATGAGAAAGAGATTATCTTTCTAGAGATATTTTCGTGAGTGGGTGGTTGAAGCGTAAAACGATGTTGTTTTTAATTCAATTTTCTAGAAATATTTACTATGTAATTTAGCAAACATAAACATTTACTTATATTGTAGAGATGAACACAAAAAATATAATGTAAACATTGAGCAGTTTCTTTCATAGAACTACCCGTCTGTGGAACTCATACTGTGAGGCTGTTTCCCGACTGACTACAACGAAGTCGTTTGCAAGTCCAATGTAGACAAATTCTTGTTGAGCCGTCCTCTTAAATAATCAAATTCTGTCCAATTTAAACCATTGTTACCAATCCTCACGGTGTTGCCTCACCGTCCACCTGACAAACTCATTAACCTTTATCCTCGAATGGCTTTTGGGCCTTGATAATTGGTGACTCTTTAGTAAAAAAAATTTTTTAAGAAAACCTTTTTTACAAATGATGTAAAATATGTAGAAAATGTTTTAACTTGGATTTATTATTATTGAAAACGAATTGGTAATATATTTTCAAATCTTGTGAATGTGTGTTTCTCGCCTATACATAACTTTAATACATTCACATTGTATTATTTTTTAATTTGTTTACTATTAAATAAATATTTATGAATTATTTTTTTATGCCCTCCACATGGGCAATGACGGGTAAATACAGCTAATTGTTAATATGTATATAAATTGGATCTTTTTGCTAAGAATAGTCATGTAGTTTTTGGAAAGAATTGCTAAATCAGATAGAAAACTGAATTCATACTTACTTTTTATGGCTTTGTGATATTTCCATGAATTACTTAAAATTTATAATCTTTTTTTATCTAAATGTGTAAACTCAAATTTTGCAGGTTTTCACTCAAAATATTTAATGGACACTCGCCTCTTTTTAAAACTATGCAGTTTTTTATTGTTTTTAATTTTTTTAGAAAAATATTCTTTTTTGTTCCAAATAAAGGGATCAACAAACACACAATTACGTCTCTTTTATTTATTTTTTTAAATGGTGGTCATTTGAAAAATGTTCCAGCACAGTCAAATTATTTGAAAATAAATCTAATTACATGTTATTGTTCTTAACATTCTGCAACGATCCCTTAAAAGAACTGACAAAAAAAAAACAAAATCAAATAATGATTTTGTAGGAAGAACACTATCGATGACAAAAATCGAGAAAAAGACTAACTTTACTTTATATATTAGAGTTCTATGTAATTTATTTTATTAAATAACAGGAATAATTTCAATTGTGACATTTCGTTTCATTATTATTTCTAATTACTGCTTCTACTTTAGTTTCCATGTCAGAGTTAATAATTTTGTCCCTTCCAGTATTTTATTATCACCATCACCACCATTTTACATGTTGGCAGGTGTTGGACAGCTTTTAGAAATTGACTTCCAAACTAACCTATTTCTGGCTAGATCTTTATTTATTCCTTTCTCTAAAGTTTATTCTTACAACTTTTCCTTGGCTTTCTGAACCTATTACCTTAAGTGTTCTACATCTACTGACCCAAGAACTTTCACCCATTCTTTTAATTTGGCCCTAACCATCGGAGTCTCCTGTTCTAGACAAATCTCCCTATATAGTCCAGATTTGATCTTCCTCTGAGGTCATCAGATCTAAAACTGTCATTAAGACACACATTACGCATCCATTGTATCATTCTCATATCATTTCTCTCCATGCAACGCATTGTTCTCAACCCTCACTGGCCAGGTTAAACTTCCATACATGATCACACTGTACAGATACCTGATAGACTCTTCTTTTGGTCAACAATGATAACGCTCTGCTGGTTAGTAATAGCAGAAGTTCCCTGAACTTACTCAATCCACTCCTAATTTTTGCAATCAAACGAGCACCTGCTCCACCCTGTGCTCTAATGGTATCATCAAGGTAATAAAACTCAGCAATGTCAATAGCTTCGTCCACATCTGAGTTCTCTTCCATTTTTATAAAATGCAAATCAGAGTTTAATTAAGAAAACACTATAGATTATTATTATTATTATTATTATTATTATTATTATTATTATTATAATAATATATGTATGTTCCAAACATACTCAGTGTATAAAAATGCCTTTTAATAGCTGAAAAAGGAGATTTGGAATTCTATCAGGGAAGAGTTTTCAAGGAGAACGTTAAAAGTAAACGACACCAAATTAAATTAAATTAAATCCGTCTCACCGCTCGCGCGACGTGTTCTTTCCTTTCTCTTCTTTTCCTTCTCTCCATTCTGCTTTTCAACAATATCAATTTCAGAAATGAATTGCGGACCAACTCGATTTGCATAACTATCTGGATTCGCTGTCGCGGATGTTTAAAATAAGGATAACTAAAATTAGGCCGGCATTTGTAATCGTTCGAATCCTCACTCGATCTACGATTCAAACATTTCTTTTAAATTGCACGCAGCGCAAAGGCGGCCTCTTTTATGGCAGGGATAAAGCAAGTCTTCAAACTCACTTCTGAAATATTTCTCCCACTTTATGTCTCCCTCATCAGACCACTGTTAGAATATTGTATCCAGGCCTCTGCTCCATATCTAATATGTGGTATCCAGCATCTGGAGAGAGTTCAAAGACTGGCTACTCGAATGGTACAGGGTCTATCAGATCTGCCCTATGAAAGCCAACTCAAGAAATTTAACCTTTTCTCCCTTGAGTGCCGACGATTACGTGGTGATCTCATTTTGGCCTACAATCTCCTCAATGGTGATTACGATATACCTCAGGACCTATTATTCACTCCTGCACGAGAAAGTGGTCTACGCGGACGCGACAATAAACTATTTCACCGTTGATTCGATTGAACTGGACGAGGGCCGCCTTCTCAATCAGGATCCCTGGACCTTGGAATAGTCTTCCAAGAGAGGTAATAAATGCGCCAACAACGCATCAATTCAAAGTGAATTTTGACAAGTGCTAGGCTACTGTATCCTCTTCTGTGTAAATTTCTACCACCTTTTCCCTACATGGCAACTGAAACATGCTTGTTTTATTAATTAATTGAATTTAATTGAAAAGTCGGTGCCACTTCCACTGCTCGATCCTGGTTCAAGATCATCACGTGCAGCACACTCTCTCTTGATCTCCTGATCACACAAATGATAGGTGTATAAAAATGCCTTTTAATAGCAAAACTATGATTTTCGAGAAAAACATGTGAAATACTAGCTGTACCTACTCTGTTACACAGAAATATTTTGTTTCACTTTTTCATTTTTTTTACTAACCAAATTGTTGTTCTTTTAATAGGATTTTGAAATTTAAATTAGGTTATTATTATTATGGTATCAGTTAGTCATTAACTTATTAATTGAGCTAATTGTTATTAAAATAATGCTGTTTTTTTATCTCTATTTAAAAAAAAATTAAGAGGGCACTTTTGGGAGCTAGCTCTATCTGAAAAGATATTGAACTCATAGTGTGTGGTGCTAGGTCGATCTGCTGTCTTTACTTGGTTCTGTTCTGCTTTTGAGAGGTTGATTTTCATTATATATATATATATATATATATATATATATATATATATATAGCATGTAACATCGATGTCTCTAGGTATATTTTAAATATTTAATATTTATAAAAATATTATTGTTTATCAGCCCCCTCCCACGGAGGCTGGGCACTTTTCGAGGAGCTTTAATAACAAGCAGTACAAATAGCTATATGCATGATCCGACGTTTCGTAGATCACTCTTATCTACTTGGTGAATAGTAGTAATTCTGCTATTTACAGTTAAAAATTCCTCTTTATTTACTAACTGGTTTCCAGTGGCCTGCGGGTAAGATCTTCGACTGCGAATCAGTGGCGATTTGTGTTCGAGGTTCGCGCCCGCCGACCGTTGGGAATTAGTTCCTAGACTGAAGATTGCGTTAGCATGAAACATCGATGTCTCTAGGTATATTTTAAATATTTAATATTTATAAAAATATTATTGTGTATATATATATATATATATATATATATATATATATATATATATTAAATAAATGCTAATTATTTTTACCTCTAGACAAATGTATTTCATGCTTCAGTATAGGAGATGATAATTATTGCCGATCAAAGGATTCGAACCCAGTTGCAAAGTCACCCTTGACTCTGCAGCCTGGTATTCAACCCCTAGGCCACCATCAATCAACATGGAAAAGAAGAGTATTTAAATTCTATATAATGTCGAATCGGCAGACAGATACAGTAAGCTAAGTAATATAGTGTTCAACAGCAGAAGCCAGAACATCGCATTACACATAGATTGACAGCTTATCATAACTTCTCATAGAGGCCCAATTCTTTTTTTTTTTTTTTTTTTTTGAAAGGACTGATAACAATATTTTTTTATAGGGTAATTCCATGTGAAATCATTCAGACAATGTCACCCATACCTCTCAGATTTTCTTCAAAATTTCGCCAGTTGTTAGTATCATACAAACTAGGTAATCCTGAAAATTTGAGCCTGTAACTCCTCACGGTTTCCAAACTATTGCATTTTTAAGATTTCAGATACACTGTTTTTACCCACAGATACATGTTTCATGCTTATGCAATCTTCAGTGTAGGAGATGATAATTACTGCCGATCAAAGGATTCGAACCCAGTTGCAAAGTCACCCTTGACTCTGCAGCCTGGTATTCAACCCCTAGACCACCATCAATTAACATGGAAAAGAAGAGTATTTAAATTCTATATAATGTCGAATCGGCAGACAGATACAGTAAGCTAAGTAATATAGTGTTCAACAGCAGAAGCCAGAACATCGCATTACACATAGATTGACAGCTTATCATAACTTCTCATAGAGGCCCAATTTTTTTTTTTTTTTTTTTTTTGAAAGGACTGATAACAATATTTTTTTATAGGGTAATTCCATGTGAAATCATTCAGACAATGTCACCCATACCTCTCAGATTTTCTTCAAAATTTCGCCAGTTGTTAGTATCATACAAACTAGGTAATCCTGAAAATTTGAGCCTGTAACTCCTCGCGGTTTCCAAACTATGGCATTTTTAAGATTTCAGATATTTCATGGAAGACTGCAAAATCACAACATTCGAAAATTACATTTTTGTGCATAAGATGAATTCTAGACTATCTAGAACGTTAAAAATTGGTACAGGCAAAGTTTTTTTTACATAAGGAATTCAAAAATCACATTTAAAACCGCTAAAAAAATCAACTGTTTTTGTATTATTATACATGTTTTCTTAAGTTTGGGTGTGGGACTACCAAGCCTCAAAAAAAGTATATGGCACTATTGGAAAATGAAAATTTTCTCTTTTTTCTACACAGTTTGAACTTTCTCTCATCCAAAAATGAAGCCCTGTTCTTTCTCCATTAGCTCACAATTTAACTTGAGAAACAAACATTTTTTTTTGCATTAAGACATGGCACAACCATACGGTCTTGCTGTTTCCACTGGAGGATAAGTAAACCCAACCCCCAATTTATCACAAAATTAATTTTAAATTAATTAGAAGTTATTTATAAGGTACATTATAGCATGTTTTCAAAACATCAAATCAACAGCTGTTCACAAATGAAGTTTTGCAAACGCAGCATCATAATCTGGCCTTTAATTCACAGTAGCCTCTTACATTTCAGTGGCAATATGTCTTCTTTGAAGTGAACTAAAGTTTAATGAAATTAAAAAAAGAAAAAAGGATATAGTAATATTGCATCACTTTCTTACATGTGGAGCATCCCGAATTGTGTTCAAACAATTCAATAAGAACTGACTACACCATAATGATTCGCTTCTTGCAGACATGGAACCCAGTGTAATGTTGGATACTGTAGGCTAAGTCATAACTGTAAAAGTTTTATCAGCTATGGCATCGGTAGTTTGATGTCTGTTTTACATACTGGCATGCATTAGACGGCTTAAAGAAAATTGGCTTCCAAATTTAACATATCTCTGCCCAGGTTTTTATTTATCCCTCTTTCTCCCAAGTCCATCCTTATTACTTCCTTCCATGTTTTCCTTAGCCTTCCCCTATGAACTGAACCTGCTACCTCAACTGTTCTATATCTACTTACCTAACAACTCTCATCCATTCTTTCAATATTTATTAAGATGTAATGTTTATTTTTAATTATAACAGTGAGCACTATAAAATAATGTTTGAAATAAATATCATTCAGTTGGTTTTTAAAACATAATTTTTTTTATTTTCATTGTGAACTTAAAAAAAAAGACATAAGCGTGAAATAAAAACGCAAAACATATGTATGTACATGGATATTTATTTATTAAAAATAATTATCAAGCTCCTATAAAGTTGAGCCCTTTCGAGAGATAATAAATTGATGATTCATAAATTAGCCACGTTGCATGGTATCTCCTTTGGGAGATAGAACTCTTTTTAGAATCACAGTACTTGTCTTTACATTGAAAGAATACAAGGCGTATTTCTCTTGCATTTCAAAGCGTGATCGTCGCGTTGGTTGTATAGTTGAGAGCAGGGTTCATGATATTTGGATCCAGGATCGAATTGTTTGACCGGTGATACGGTTACGTAATTTCATAGTTTCTGAAGATTAAAATCAAGATATATATGCTATAAACCTTATGCCTAGAATTCTTTGATCAAAATCCATTAAAAAAATTTTATTCCAGAAAAATGTCTAAAATTTGGAGCTTAAGCTTAAGGGGTCTAAAGAAGAAATTGAAATCCAGAGAATCTCATTTAATTGGTGTAAAATAGCAATGGATCAAATTTTATGCAAATCAGAAATATTAGCGTTTTCAAATGGGATGTTGTACCGTATGCCTCTCAACAACCGTTTTAATCTTTCCCCCAAAAATTAATAGGAATATTTATTAATTGATGTATAATAATTATGATTAAAATTTAATAAAAATTGGAGGTGTCTTAATTTTTATGATGGGCTTTTAGTACTTTGTTTTTGGCCCCCTGGAATAAAACTACATTAAACTAAATGTAGCCCATATTACCCACCTTAGCACTTAGCAGCTGTGTTTCGAAATTACAAGTTTTTACCCCAGACAAACATATATAAGCATATACACATACCTAGCTTATATATATATATATATATATATATATATAAACTATATTTTCTGAAGATACTTCTGTATGTCATGTTATAAAAGACACTAACGAAGAGACGTTTTAGAATCATCAAAAATAATGAACAATAAAATATTTCCAAAAAAGTTTTGGAAACGATAGTATGTCTAATAATAATAGGTTTGAATTCTTGGAACAATGTTCAAATTTTATTGATCTCAACTAATTTTTATATATATATATATATATATATATAGTTTATGCAAACATTGTTAAAAATAAAAGAATTTGTCTGTTTAATTATACTTTTAAAAATTTTTTCAATTGTTCTGATGGTCTGTTTTGTATTAAAATCAAAAAAATTAATAAATGCCCCATAGGTTTCACGAACGTTTTTGATTCTTCGTGGAATCATCCTCAGGTATCAAAAGCAAATGAACAAAAAAGCTGGAGAAGGAAGAGAATTTTAAAAAGACGATGGAGAAACGCGCAGAGAACGTTTTCGTATTGTTCCAGGAAGGGCGTTGACGATTTAAATTCAATAACGCTGGAGTGGCATCACAGAATAAAATTGCATTACGTTAAGCATTTTAAAATCAAATGCAACCAAACTTCAGATTAGATTAAAAAGCCATGAAAAATATGCAACCAAACCGCAGATTAGAAGAAAAAGCTATGAAAAATATTGTACATACATACATATCCCCAAATGACAACAATAATAAAATTAGACTCATTATTTACCATGAGAAATTAAAAAACCAAAGTCTTGTAGTAAAAAACAACTCCTCCTCAATCTAAAATCCACTAGAAAGAACCAATGTTATTTATAAGTTTAAATGCCCTTTAGGAGAATGTAACTCTCATAATAATATTAAAGCTAATAGCTACATTGGTTTTACAACCACTCCCAAATCCAGCCGCCTCACCATGCATCTTGTAAACTCTAGTTCAATTTATCAACATCTACAAAAACATAACTGCCCTTCCTATGATTTAAGATAATTTCTAGTAAATAACACTAAAATAATACATTTCGAAACCAATTTAAAAAAATTAAAAATACTGAAAGTTATCTACATAAAAACACAACCTAAAATTAATAACATACATATGAAACCATTGGCAACTTTCTAAAATGCTAAGATGTATGGGAAATTATGATGCTCTTTTTTTGTACCTTGCCGAATAGGGAGAAACTAGTGGTTGGTGCACCAGCCAAGATGTGGAAAAATACTCCATGTACGGGCGAATGATGGCTTTATAGAGATATAGGATACTGGCAGATGTGAGATGTTTTTTTAGCCTTGTAGAGGGAGCTCACATTATTTGCAGCAGACTTGGCAGTATCTTCTGTGTATTTATTCCAATTCATGTTACCTGTGAATGTTAGGTTGAAGAGTTTCAATGCAGGGCTCTCGAGAAGGATGCCACCAGCGATGACAATCGGTGTTTGGAGTTCGACTTTTACCAGATGAATTAATATGTTTCTGTTGTTTTGTTCTATTCACTTTTTTCCATTTGTCTACACAACACAATACTTTGTGATAAAGTTGGTATAGATTAATCACCTTAAATGTGCAATTATGTCAGCAGAAGCTGATGAAGAAATCAAAATAGATGATCAATTAATTCAAAAAGTTGCAGAGTTCAAGTTTCTTGACGGTCTAATTCCGAACTGTGCTTCAGATGTCTTGCACAGGATATCCATGGTGTCACAGGCGTTTGGCCATTTAAGAAACGCAATATGGATCTCTAAAGACATGTCCAGAAGCCTTAAGGTTAAATTGTATAAGCCACTCATTCTGCCAATAGCCATATACAGATATGGACTACTGGAGAACAAGAAGTTAGGGCCCTGTTGGTGTTTTAGATGAAATGTCTTAGGACAATCCTTAAGGTTACTAGGAATGACAGGCTTAGTATTGCTTGCATACGCAAAGCACTGGCATAACAGAAACCATCAAAGATGTGGTGTCGGCTAGGAAGCTTCGATGTGTTGGTCATGTTGCTAGGAGTAGTGGGATGATAAATGGCAGCTCCAGAAAAAACTTCTCAAACGCAAGACCAAGGGGACGCCCACCAAATAGATGGTCCGACAGCATTAGGGAACAGTAAGGCATTTCTCTTCAAAGAGCCAAATAATATGCAATTTGGAGACAGGATTTTGTGTTCAATACAGTGAGGGGATGTTGAGTCCTGTGCGATTAAAGTGAAGTAAGTTGGTATATATCTAATCAGATAATGCTAAATACAAAAATTATTAATTTCATTCATTAAAATGGCAAAGTGGATAGTAAGTGCCCCTGTTTACTTGCCTCCCCATAATGGCAGTGTTAGACACAAGATAGTTTTTAATTTGGGGTAAATCTAGTCCCCTCCCTCAAGGGGCTCTTTGTATTGGAACAAATTGCTTCAGTCTAAAAGGATTCCTCCCTCACTGACTGAGCACAGAACAAATACTACACTCTGATCTCAACCTGAAGGCCAAGTGTCTGTCTGCCCATTTGACAAAAAACTTTTAAAAAAAATCTTTTTTAATCTCCATATTTTATTTTAATCATGTAAATGTTTTTAATTTTTTCATCTGCTGTAAAATGTTTATTTCTTTATAATTATTTTTTTTATATATAAGATTAATGAAAAGAAAAATCTCCTTAAAAAAAAATAAAACAACTTGGCCTTTGGACTGGCATCGGGGTGTAGTATCTGTTCTGTCCTCAGTCAGTGGAGGAGAGATCTCTCTAGACTGAGGCATTTCAATTTTTTATCTCAATCCAGAGTGCCCCTTCTTTTAGAAGCTGAATGTACCCCACATTAAAAACCGACCTTGTGTTTAACTGTGTCCTCATCGGGAGGCAAGTAAATAGGGACTCTAGCTTTTTTCAGCAATGGCAGCTTAACTGATTTTCGAAGTGGGATTGACTGATCTATGGATATAGCCATTTATAGGGGTGTGACGGCCACATCTAAAGATTTGATATCAACTGTGCAGTAGTACCACTAAAACTTTATGAAAAAATGAACTTAAAGGAATCTGAAAACGTTTGTGTCCCATATTTCAGAGCATCAAAAACAATTCCAATAATTTCTATGACTATTTTTGTCTATTATATAAAGAAAATTGCTTGTATGTCCTGGCTAAAACTAAAAAAAAACTACCAAAGATACATTTACAAGTCTTATATATTCTGATTCAGTATCACTCCAAGCTGGCTATGGTAAAAGAAATAGATACTCTAATATTCATTCGCTTGGAAATCACCAGATGCCAAATTAGTGCCCGCGTAGATGAGGAGGGGGTGTAGTAAAAAAAAAATTACTTTCCAATATTATTACTGGTAAATGTTCAAAAGCGAACATTTCTTTTTTTCTTCTTTTTTTTCTGAGAGAAAGAGGGATAGATAAAGACTTGGCTAGAGATAGGTTAGTTTAGAAGTCGATTTATAAAAGCCATCCAATTCATGCAAGCATATAAAATGGACGTTAAACCGAATATGATGATGATGATGATGATGATAATAATATTAAACCAATTGTCAAAGTTTGCACACGAGAGAGAGAGAGAGAGAGAAAGATTGAGAGAGATAGAAGTTTGAAAAGAAAAAACATATTACACACTTTTTCAACTCTCTTTTTTTATCCATGCCCCTAGATAACACCAGTAGCCCTGCTGGTTTAGTAAATATATGTACATTATTATTCTCACTGGGACAATGATATAAAATGTTTATCTCTTATATAAAAAGCAGTTGTCTGTTGTGTGTATGCGTGTATGTCCAGCTGAAACTACAAAAAAAAAACACCCACAAAGTTGGTATTTTCTTGATAGGCGTTGCCCCGCTGAATAATATCTAAAATTTAGAAAGAAATCATTCATTCTTTGACCCTAAACTTGCACATAATTTGTCAGGGAGGGGATCTGTTTTTCAGCCACTAACTAACTAAAGGGAAGTAACTGATTTTTTTTTCAAGGAGTTAATTCCCTTATGAGGAATCTACATAAGGGAGGTGTGTGTGTGTGTGTGCAGAGAAAGGAATGGGCTGGGTGGAGGAGGGAGAGGGAAAACTGGTGAGAAAGAGACAGGAGTTTTAATAGAAATATGTTACATTTTTGTTCCGGGCAACACCAGGTAGCCCTATTGGTTGGTTATGAGTAAAAACAAAACAAAAAACTCAGAATCTGTGTATGTGCTTCTTGTGCAATGGTTAATCTTACCTCTCTACTGGTTTATATTAAGAAATACCAGAGAATTCTGTTGGTATCCTGCAAGAGTCTGAAGTTACAGTATAACTTGAGGCCTATACACTTTGATCTCGGGTAAATTTACCACGAAAGGTATTCATTACCATTAATTATAGAGGCTTTTAATGAACGCTTTCCCTTAAGGAAGTAACCTAAAAGGAATTTGCATATAGATTACATCAACTCAATTAGATGAATTAAGGATTTTAGTTCTGGACATTTTTGTCCAGAATTCATATTGCTCCTCACATGTAGGTTGGGTTCTCTACCAGTAAAGGAATAAATGTCTGTCACTTAGCGTACGGCATAGCTCTTCTTTAAAGAATTGAGCACTTTTCGGCAGTAGATATTGCAAACGTAAACATAAGCATGATAATTTCCCATACATCTTAGCGAGGGTAATAGCGTAGAGATAAGAGATCCTGACTGCTAACAAAAACGATTCGGTTTCGAATTTCACTGTGAATAATCTGTTCATCTAACCTCACATGAAAACCTGTGATATGACGAAACAGCTGTCTGGATCATACGCACATGCACATATTTATATAAAGTTAGATATGTGTATATATTTCTATGTTTATGATTCACTCCTAAACTAATTAACAGATCATTATGAATTTTGAAACACAGCTGCTAGACATACGGGTGGTTAATGTTGGCTATATTTTGTTTAATTTAATTGTGGTAGCTCCTCGTAAAAATTCAGATGCCTGCGATTTTTTTTTTGGCGGGGGGGGGGGAGTTTTAACAATAGGTGTAAGATATCAATTAATAAATATTCCCCAAATTTCAATTTCTTTAGAGTATTTAAAAATAGTTTTTAGGGGCTATAATATAGGCACAACCTCTCGGTGTAAAATTCGAATATTTCAGATTTGCATTTAATTTAATCTATAGTCATTAGACCACAATTAAGTAAGATTCCCTTAATGTCAGTTTCTTCTTAAGACCCATTAAGCTTAAGCCTCAAATTTTAGACATTTTCTTGAATCAAAATCATGTAATGGATTTTGATCTAAATTTGAATAAGGATTCTAGACGGAAGTTTATATCTTGATTTTAATCTTCGTAAAGAGACATAAAAGTGGTGCAAAACTGTTTTGTTTCTGAAATTAATTGTACAGGTGTTCTTCTAGTATATATATATATGATAAAAAATGGAAATAATATTCCAACGTAATGGCAAAGGTAAAACCAAAAATGTTATGTATTCATCAATGTTTTGTCTTTATTTCAAGACTTCCTCGGGATGATTAGTTTGAAGAAATGACACGCGAGTACAAATATTTTTAAAAGTTTGGGCTGTCTGTGACGTGTTTGTACTTGTGTGTAATTTCTTCAAATCAATCATCTCGAGGAAGTCTTGAAATAAAGACGAAACATTTATGAATATATAAATATGTTTGGTTTTCTTTTTCATTTTCAATGTGTGAAAAATTTTTCACACATCTTGTCTTTCACAGCATTTCATTTTATGATATATTGTGCATTTTATCCTCATATATATATATATATATATATATATATATATATAAAAAGAGGGTAGTGCAGTATTAGTGCACTTCCAACGAGAGAAAAGTATATATGTAAAGGAGTAAGGCTACCAACATTTGTAAAAAGTTTTTTCAACATTTATTTATTATTTTGTTATTTTATCATTTTATACAACGCGTGCGTTTCAAGAGGTGGTCTGCTCTCAAAATATTATATATATATATTATATATATATATATATATATATATATATTATATATAAATATTTTAATTTTTACTTACAGAGATGTGTTTCATACTTGGGCAATCGTTAGTGTAGGTAATGTTAATTTCTGCCAGTCGAAGGATTCTGAACCGAGTCACAAAGTCACCTTTGACTCTGCAGCCTGGTATTCAACCCCTAGGACAGCATGAATTAGCACGGGAAAGAAGAGAATTAAGTTCTATGCAAGTCAAGTCAGGGGAAAAACACAGTAAGCTTGGCTAAGATCAAAGTGTAGTATCTGTTCCGATGGATACTGCACCCCATACTGGTGTTGTCTTGGCCTTCGGGTCTTGATTTACGCCGGTCAATGGGTCTGTCCTGTGCAGTTCTGGGAGGTCCACCTTCCCAGGCTTTGCCTCCCCTCTTTGGTGGGGAGGAGTAAGTTTATTGCTTACTGCCTGAGGCGCCCCTACCGGGGAATGCCGACGGGGCTGCCCAGGCAATTTTTAAACCCCACTTTCCCGACCCGACCTTGGGTCACATCTTACTTGTGGGAGTAAGATAAAAACTGGCCTTGTGCCTAACTCCTGGAGAAGAGTAAATCAATACTCAACAGTGTTCTACGGCGGGATGCTGGAATTTTGTATTACACTTAGAATGCCCAGCTTGTTATAATTCTCTTAAAGGGCCCCGTCCTTGTTTGAAAGGGGGCCAAACAATATTTTATATAGATACTTTTATTTTTACTTACAGACACATGTGTTTCATGCTTACACAATCCTCAGTAGTTATGGAATTAATAATCCAATGTGATGATATACATGTGTTTCATGCTTATGAAATAGTCAGTGTAGGAGATGTTAATTACTGCCGGTCGAAGGATTCCAACCCAGTTGCAAAGTCACCTTTCACTTGCATCTTGATATTCAACCCCTAGGCCAACATCAATTAATATGGGAATGAAGAGAATTTAAACTCTATATATGTCAAATCAGCAGACATATATTGTAAGCTAAGTCAGATTGTGTTCAACAGCTGAGGCTTGAACATCGCTTTATATATATATATATATATATATATATATATATATATTCTAATGTACATTTATCAAAGTTACGTAGGCAGTGCTGAAGTGGCTAGTTATGTGGATGGACAACCTGGATGTGGCAAGCTCGAATCCAGTCGTTTCTATAGCATCACTTTCATTTATGGATGTTGGCAACCTTCACTTGGTCCCTTCTGTAATTATCGGAAAGAATTGAGGAAACCAATTCCAATCCAGAATCGAGCTGGTCAAAACTCATATCATGCTGATTTATACCGATTTAGGTTTTTATTAAAAGAGGAGGAAGAACGGAGGTGGCAGTTGTGAAGTGGATAACGGTGCACCACTTTCATTTTTGGATGTTGGCAACCTTCACGTGTCATGAAAGCGAATCTAAAAAGCAGAATCGAGCGATTTAAAAAAAAGTTGTACATTGCTGATTCATAAGAATTGGCATTTTTTAGAATAATAATAATAATGATAATAAGATAAATGGTCGTGGTGAAATCGATAACAACCGGGAGTCTTGGGTGTGCCGAGTTCGAATTTAATTGGTTCCATGACACCACTTTCACTTATAGATATTGATAACCTTGGTGTGGTCCCTTTTGTAAGTACCCGATTCTAGAAAGAATTGGCATTTTTTAAAAGAAGAAGAAGGAGAAGAAGAGAAATGGCGGTGGTGAAATCGATAACAATGTGGACCTGGGTGTACCGAGTTCGAATCCAGTTGGTTCCATGACACCACTTTCATTTATGGATGTTGGCAACCTTCATGTGGTCTCTCCTGTAAGTATCTGATTCTAGATAGTATTGGCGAAACCCAATGCGAACAACAGAATTGAGCTGGTCCAAAATGTTGTACCATGCTGATTTATACAGAATTACGTTTTTTTTTTTAAAGAAGAAGGGAGGTGATTGTGGTGAAGGTGATAACGATATGGACTGATGACCTGGGTGTGCCCAGTTCGAATCCAGTCAATTCCATAGCACCACTTTCACTTATGGATATTTTTTTTTTTTTAACATAGTTCACCCCAAACAAGGCAGGCCGCTACTGTAGACTAAGAGGCTACTGAGAAGAAAGAAAAGGAAGAAGGTTGGGGGGGGGGGGTTGTAAAGCTAAATTGGGATCTACGCAGCGAGATGTCTGTTTACATTAGTTTTAAATTTCTGCATGTCAGTACCGTCGGGGAAACAGGGGGCAGGGAGGGAGTTCCAGAGGCCAGCAACACGAGGAAAGAAGCTATTTGAGTCGCAACCTTCATGTGATAACTGGTAAGTGGTCAATTCTAGAAAGAATTGGGGAAACCAATGCCAACCACAGAATCGAGTTGGTCAAAAAAAGATTTTAGATACAGATTCATACGTATTTACTTTACTTAGACTTTACATATAGGCGAGAAACACATGCACACACTATCTCGTTTGATAGTTTCATTAACACAGAAATCGATACTGTTGTATGATTTACTCTTTATGTTATTAGAATAATTGGAAATGTAAATGTCGATTTAACAATATCATTTAACTTAAATCATTAAATGTGAAGTTTTATGATAAAACAAAAGGCCGTCATTAATTCATAGGAAAGAGATCAGCGTTTCTACTCCCATGTCATTAGTGTGAAATTCAGTGGTGAACATTGATCGTAATGTTCAAAGATTCGCCAGCAAATATTTCCCATAAAGATTCAGGCTATAGACTTATTAGCCTAACATTGTATGCGTAAAGAATGGGTATAATTTGATCTGTATAGTGGAAATTAAGTCTTTTTTAACGTCTGCCAGGGTTGTTGAGTCAGTAGAAGAAATGTTTGACCCTAACTTCAATTCCGTATTCTAAAATTTTAAAAGATCCGATTCCAGTCTGAGAAATCTTACTTTTTTACTTTAATCGCACAAGACTTAACGTTCCCTCGCTGTATTGAACACAAAATTCTGTTTCCGAATTGCATATTTCTTGGCTGTTTGAAGAGGAACGCCGCACTGTTCCCTAATGCTGCCAGACCATCTTTTTGGTGGGCGTCCTCTTGGTCTTGCATTTGAGAAATTTTTTCTGGAGCTGTCATTTATCATCCCACTACTAGTAACATGACCAAACCATCAAAGCTTCCTAGCCGACACCACATCTTCCATGGTTTCCGTTATGCCCAGTGCTTTGCGTATGCAAGCATTACTAAGCCTGTCATTCCAAGTAACCTTAAGGATTGTCCTAAGACATTTCATCTCAAACACCAGCAAGGCCCTAACTTCTTGTTCTCCAGTAGTCCATATCTCTGAACCGTATATGGCTATTGGCAGAATGAGTGCCTTATACAATCTAACCTTAAGGGTTCTGGACATGTCTCTAGAGATCCATATTGCGTTTCTTAAACACCCAAACACCTGTGACGCCATGGATATCCTGTGCAAGACATTTGAACCACACTTGGGAATTAGACTGCCAAGAAACTTGAACTCTTCAAATTTTTGAATTAATTGATCGTCTATTTTGATTTCTTCATCAGTTTCTGGTGACATAATTCTACATTTAAGGGGATTAATCTTCAAGCCTCATTTTTTGCAGGCGTTTTCAAGCTCTGAGGTAGAAATTTTAAGTTTTTCAAAAATAGCAGATATGAGTGTGGTATCATGTGCATATCTAACACCAATTGACATGTCATAACATACATGAGTGTGGTATCATCTGCATATCTAACACCAATTGACATGTCATAACATACATGAGTGTGGTATCATCTACATATCTAACACCAATTGACATGTCATAACATACATGAGTGTGGTATCATGTGCATATCTAACACCAATTGACATGTCATAACATACATGAGTGTGGTATCATCTGCATATCTAATACCAATTGACATGTCATAACATACATGAGTGTGGTATCATCTGCATATCTAACACCAATTGACATGTCATAACATACATGAGTGTGGTATCATCTGCATATTTAACACCAATTGACATGTCATAACATACATGAGTGTGGTATCATCTGCATATCTAACACCAATTGACATGTCATAACATACATGAGTGTGGTATCATCTGCATATCAAACACCAATTGACATGTCATAACATACATGAGTGTGGTATCATCTGCATATTTAACACCAATTGACATGTCATAACATACATGAGTGTGGTATCATCTGCATATCAAACACCAATTGACATGTCATAACATACATGAGTGTGGTATCATCTGCATATTTAACACCAATTGACATGTCATAACATACATGAGTGTGGTATCATCTGCATATCTAACACCAATTGACATGTCATAACATACATGAGTGTGGTATCATCTGCATATTTAACACCAATTGACATGTCATAACATACATGAGTGTGGTATCATCTGCATATCTAACACCAATTGACATGTCATAACATACATGAGTGTGGTATCATCTGCATATCAAACACCAATTGACATGTCATAACATACATGAGTGTGGTATCATCTGCATATTTAACACCAATTGACATGTCATAACATACATGAGTGTGGTATCATCTGCATATCAAACACCAATTGACATGTCATAACATACATGAGTGTGGTATCATCTGCATATTTAACACCAATTGACATGTCATAACATACATGAGTGTGGTATCATCTGCATATCTAACACCAATTGACATGTCATAACATACATGAGTGTGGTATCATCTGCATATCTAACACCAATTGACATGTCATAACATACATGAGTGTGGTATCATCTGCATATCAAACACCAATTGACATGTCATAACATACATGAGTGTGGTATCATCTGCATATCAAACACCAATTGACATGTCATCTCTCAATTGGAATTCTTTGTCCAAACTTGTAATACTCTTCATTACGTGTTCTAGAAATAGACTTGGTGACATTATGCAGCCTTGCCTCACTCCAACCCTCACTAGAAACCAGTCAGTGAGTTGCCCTCCAGCATGAACTGCACATTTTGTGTCCTTGTATAGGTTTTGTATAATAGCAACATATTTTGTGCGAATTCCAATTTGGTACAACATTTTCCAGAGCGCCTCCCTCCATATAGTGTTAAAGGCAGCCCCGAAGTCAACAAAGTTCAAATGCAATGGAACCTGGTGTTCCCTTGCCTTCTCTATAATCTGTCTTGTTATAAATATGGCATCAGTTGTTGAGAAATCATCCTCTGATTTATATATTTCTGTTCTATATTACTCAAAATATACTACCACTTCTTTACCGTCTCTGTGTATGTATGTGTGTTTCTCGTTTCTACATGACTTACACATTATAATTTTTTTATTTACTACAGAGTGACCCCTAACCCCCAAATGGCATCCATGGAATCATTAATAAAATTCATAATCCTTTCTCCAATCCAGTAAATATACCGTATAAATAAGCTTCTGTCTATGCCTGATTTGTTCACCAAGTTTCAGTTGTAAATATCCAACAGTATTTGTTTTATCGACATTCAATGAATGCAAAAAAAAAAAAAATCCAAATCTTTTGTGTTCGTCTAAAAAAAAAATACAATAAATTTTTCATGTTTTCTTTTTTAATCTAAGTTAGTCAATTTTTTCCGACTTCATATTCAAGAACAATTAATTTGGTCCAACTCTGGGCTCCAAAGTTCTCGTGTGCACTATGTGCAATTCAAACGACTCTTCTTTTATTTATATTATTAGAAGCCTACACATCCCAGAACGGGTAAAATTAATTGCCCAGACAGAATCGTTTTGCACTACCTTTATGTCCCCTTATGACGATTAAAATCAATATATCAGGATACTAAACTTTATGTCTAGAATCCTTATTCCAATTTTGATCAAAATCCATTAGATGATTTTGATTCTAGAAAATATCTAAAATTTAAGTCTTAAGCTTAATGGGTCTTAATAAGAAATTGAAATTCAGGGAATTTTGCTTAGTTGATGTCAAATATGGGTAAAATGTAATGAAAATCTAAAAAAAATTAATTTTCAAATGGAAGGTTGCATTACGTCTGGATGTTTATACGTTACCGGTTCAATTACAACTCAAAAATGAAGGAAGGACGAAGTAGAACCTTTAACAAAAACACTGATTAAATTGAAATGTAGAAAACCGCTGAACGTGAGATGCTTGTTTGATCGTGAGAGCCGTTCTGTTTACTTTTCACTGTCATCACAGCCAACTTCTTTTATCCAAGGGCGATAATTCTTTCTTTTTAATCAAAGGGAAATAATTATTCTGTTTTGTTAGGTTGCCCCTAACAGGTTATGCCCATATTATAGCCCCTAAAAACCTTTAAAAATACTCCATAAAAACTGAAAATTGTGGAATATTTATTAATTGCTGCCTTAATACCTATTCTTAAAATTTTACAAAAATCGGAGGTATCTGAATTTTCTTGCAGAGCTTCCACCCCCTTTTTGCCCCTTTTTGTATAAAACTAAATATAGTCCACATTACCCACCCTTATGTCTAGCAACTGTGTTCTAAAATTCATGATAGGATTGTTAGTTAAAAAGTAAAGCCAGTCTGTTTCTGTTTTTTTTTTGTGGTTAATAGCTTACTTCTTGCAATTCTGTTTCGACCTCAATATTTAATTCTGTTCCGACTTTCTTTAATAAAAAAAAATTGTATTTCCAATCGATTTTATCAATTACATATTTTATTCCATCGACATTTTTTATTAATGAAATTATAGAGGAAGGAGGAGGAGGAGATTTTCCCTAGAATAAAGAATATACTCATACCACCATTCATAAAGATCCGGATTTTATTTGAGAGCCGGATTTTTTGTATGCACCGGCTCTTTCTTTGGTGTTTCTGTCAGGCGCATTTTGATTGACTAATGTCAACATTTGTTATAGTTTTGACCAATCGCTGTGTTTGTTCTAAATTAGTAGAATCCTGTAGACACTTTAACTTCATTGAATAAAAGCTGTTTTAAATGTAATAAATGGGTTAAAATCGACTACAATTAAATTTACACTTTTTTATGGTTCATTCCAAATGCAAACATACAAACTTTGATGACTTTTAAGGAACCTAAATGAATTACATTTATTATCGGCTTCCACTGAAAGGTAAGTCATGTCTTCTAAGACCGTTTTACCTAGGGTATCAATAGATATGTGCAAACGGGAATTTGGAAGTCTATTACTAGACTCCAAACGTTAAAGAAAAAAAAAACGCAGTTCGGTTCAAATCCTGTAGAAGCACTAAAAACCTCTGTATAACTTCGAGCTCCAATAAACGAAAATAATTCGGCTCACAGCAAAATCTCACTCCGACACTCACTTCTATCTTCCTCAGATTCTCTCTCCCCCTTTTTTTCTTCCCTTTTTATTAGCAGATTCCCCCCTCTCAGTTAATTCTGTTTAACCAATCAAAAAGAAACATAATTCGTTGGCTCACTATTTGTCATCAAGGTGAATCCACATATTATTGTGCAGCAACCGGTGGATTTGTTACTTCGAGGTCGCGAGTTCAATCCTCACCAGAAAACTATGAAGCCAAAACTTATTTCCTTTTCCATCTGCAAGCCAGGCAAAGGCGGACCTTTTTTACTGCGGTGATGAAGTAAGTCGGGACCGCCTCCACTGCTCGAGTCTGGCTCAAGATCATCACTTCCGCCACAATATGCAAACTGTTTTAGATGTCTAAGCTTTAAATTCCAATAGCTCTTTAAAATTTTACTGTAAACCTTAATTACAATTTTTTAGGTTTTAGTCCCAATCTAAATAAATCCTTTAGGTACTAATTTTCACAACTACTTTAACCGTTAATACATTTAAAAAATTTCTTTTTCTATAACTTATAATCTATTATTAGAAATAGTTTTGATAGGTTTTTTTTACTAAAGCTAAAATAACCAATTACTCTACCACAAATAATAGGCCATTTGAACTTTAATACCTTTTTTACATTGTATGATTGTAGATGTGCATGATTCTCCAGTGAGGGAGTATTTCACTTATAAAGGCTTTTATGTTTTTTTATGTCTTGTAATGTCTTTCTCCTTGCATGTTATGTTACATTCGTTTATTCCACTTTGAGCCCCACTGTACATCCCCAAATATTGATTTCTAACCGGTCTGTACTGATTCGATGTATTCATACCACTAATCCCCTGTTTGTTTCTAATTTGCTCTATAATTGGTGCGGTTGAACCCTAAAGCCTTGATGATGTCTGTATGCTTTTTAAATTGGTGTCTGCACCCTGTGCTGATGAAGAGATCTGTTATTAATAAAAAAATATATATATTGTCTCAGAAACGATCGTACACATATTGTTATGTTGAATTCTTGAAGCCCAAATAAATGGTCATGTAATAAAGTTTACATTAGATCTATGTTATATATATATATATATATATATATAAAGAGAGAGAGAGAGAGAGAGAGGGAGAGAGAAAAAGAGTAGAGGGTAGTGCAGTTCAAACGAGAGAAAAATGTATATTTAAAGAACTGAGGCTACCAACATTTGTAAATTTGAAAAATCTTTTTTTCAAAAATTGTTTATTTTATGATAATTTTAAAACGCGTTTCGAGCATCTTGGCTATCTTCAACAATTGTCTGATACTAAAACTATGTTTATTTGAATATATATATATATATATATATATATATATATATATATATATATATAAGAATATTTACCAGAATGTTCAATGTAAAAGAAAGCTCAGTGATTGTTAACATTTAACAACGGAGAATATTTAAATAAACAATGGTATTTTAAATTTTAATGACCAAATCTTTATTCATATTGCTGAATTAAAAAAAAACATTCAATATGATTATTTTTATTTACACACACATGTACAAAATCTGCGACACTGGCATGTCGATGTTATCGATCAACAGCTATTATAAACTGAGATCTCATCAGGCAGAGTTAGAATCCGAACTTAACCTTAGATCATATTTGGAAAGAACCTATATTATAATGTGTGTGCGTATGTATATGTATAAAATTAAGTGAACAAAACGTTGTGGGTTAATTATTTCAGTAACTTAAATTATTTAGCATGGAATGGATTTCAATTCATTTGTTGCTTCGTTCATTTTGAGTCTGAGAGTGAGAGTGTGCGGGGGGGGGTCGTGTGACCCCCCCCCCCCCTTTAACAAACTATCAGTTGTAAAAACCAAAGTAAATGTACTATGTCACAACCCGAGTAAAGCTGGGTAAATATAACTAGTGTATATTAAAGAGTTGGATGTATTTTGTTTAACGTCAGATCAAACTTTTTGATTATTTAATGCTGGGAACCATTTTTCTAACCAAAATGTTTTTACTTTGTAAACGAATTTTTATAAAAACAATGAGCGGAATGAGGGGTTCATACCTTTTCCAAGATAAATTTTTTTTTTTTTACATTATTTTCTTTTACTTTTGTTCACCCCAAACAAGGCATATTGCCATCAAAGCGTACTGTGATAATTCATGCAAATAATCTTTCAGAAAAGTACCAAGAATGTCAATGTCGAAATAGAGATGACACAAGCCAAAACTTGATTCTCAAAATATTCTTAAGTCGAATGTCTAGAAAAAACTGAACTGTCATTTTATTTATAGCTCCATTGCAATTTTGAAATAATGCTTTAAAGCTTTAAGTATTAAATATTGAACTTTATTTTTGCTTTGGAAATTGATTCTCATTAGAATCGATCTTGACTATATTACAAGAATTGTTTGTTTTTTTATTATTAAAGAGATTTGCAGTCGTCGTGACGGAAAAGGTCGAATCATCTTTTTCTCAGGCCTTTTGGCTGAGAACGGAGAAAGTCGAATCGAGTCCCGACTTTTACCGAAATATACAAATAAAAAAGCTGCTTTTTATTGGCAGACAACTATTTTTCAATGAATTAGAAAGATCAAGTTCCGACTTTTACATAATGTTTTGGATACCTTATTACTTTTACAACTTTTAATTTGGAATTGTTTGGATACTTTTTCATTTACATTTACTGAAAGGGTTAAATTTTGGGTAAACAAAAAAAACTAGTCCGGTTCGTATATTGTAGAAGTACCGACACAGCATTACAGAATACACTTAAATACAAGATAACATCAACAGCGTCAGTGATTACTGTGATTACGGCCTTTTGGCTAAGATCAAAGTGTAGTATCTGTTCCGATGGATACTGCACGCCTGTCCTGTGCAGTTCTAGGAGGTCCACCCTCCCAGGCTTCGCCTCCCCTCTTTGGGGAGGAGTAAGTTTATTGCTTACTGTCTGAGGCGCCCCTACCAGGGAATGCCGACGCGGCTGCCCAGGCAATTTTTAAATGGCCAGAGTGCTCACCTCTCGAGTGCTGGCTTTTAACCCCACTTGCTCGACCCGATCTTGGGTCACATCTTACTTGTGGGAGTAAGATAAAACTGGCCTTGTGCCTAACTCCGCGAGGAGTAAATAAACATCAACAGCCTTTTGGCTAAGATCAAAGTGTAGTATCTGTTCCGATGGATACTGCACGCCTGTCCTGTGCAGTTCTAGGAGGTCCACCCTCCCAGGCTTCGCCTCCCCTCTTTGGGGAGGAGTAAGTTTATTGCTTACTGTCTGAGGCGCCCCTACCGGGGAATGCCGACGGGGCTGCCCAGGCAATTTTTAAATGGCCAGAGTGCTCACCTCTCGAGCGCTGGCTTTTAACCCCACTTGCTCGACCCGATCTTGGGTCACATCTTACTTGTGGGAGTAAGATAAAACTGGCCTTGTGCCTAACTCCGGGAGGAGTAAATAAAACATCAACAGTTTTTTCAGATGAGTAACTTCTTCGCAAAATGAATAAATAAATAAAAAAAGGCTAATAATACATTCTTTTTTGTTCGGTGAAGTTCGTTAACGTTCGCCAGTCCCGGAAGTCTCCGGCGAAACTCGGAATTGATGACGTAAGTACTGAAATTTTCTTGGATACCTATTCCTTAAAAGTACCGATATTTAAGTACAGTAAACACGGTCGTATACGGTTCAGGTCTGGGAACAGG